>CM052313.1:15351159-16065298 GCA_028455605.1 Lasioglossum malachurum | reverse complement strand
ACATCCTTAAGGGAGTAGACTCGTTTTTCCAGGATTGCAATTCATTTATATGAATACACACGAACTTAAATACAATACAATCGTTTCGGAGGCGGCGCAAAATTGAAAATTGTTCTACACGCTTTCACATATTAATGTATCTCCTCTTCCCACATACTGATTTCCAAGTCCACGATATTTCATTGAAATCGTAATCAGCAACATCTGTCATTTGGAAAATTTTCAATTTCGTGTGTGTATTCACATAAATTAAATGGAAATTATTTCATACTTTTTAGCGCGTTTCGAAGACTGTTTATTTCGTTTACACTATTTTCATAGCTACATGCTGCCGAATAATGCAAATTACGCTTCATAAACGTAAAAATAGGACTTTCGAGGGCGGTCGTGACCTAGATCGATCTTTTATCTAGCGTTTTTGACTACTCAAAACCCCCACTTTTGTATTATCGAGAAATGAGAACGCGAGTCCCGCACCCTTTTGCAATCCTGGAAAAAGGAGTCTACTCCCTTAAGTTTCTTGCATTGTCACCGCTGCTTGGTCTTGTCTGACGCGTGCACATCCTCGGCGAAACTTGCTCGTGCACATAGACTGTGGAATCTGTTTGTCGTGTTCGCCTCTCCTGCTACCTCAGTCTTTCCTCTATCAACCGACTCTGTCTGCGATAATATCGCTGGCATTGTGCTCGAACAAATCGCTTCAAGTAGAAACTGATCTTGTGTTCCGAAGATACACTGGCATGCGAAATTGAAGGAGCACTTCATCGACGAATCGGTGACGTTTAAACTGGTGTAACTTCCTGGGGCAAAATGGTACAGGGATCAGTCTAGGCTCATTTTAACGCGTGAAATATCTGCTTTGAGAGCCCTTGGTTAGGTCTTTCGAAAGAAATTTCTGCACATTGTATGGAATGATCAAAAGCAGAAATATTTCCTTTCGAAAAGGTTTCAAATGCAAACGACCGTCCAACATTTAAAAATTTTTCTGGGGTCTAAAATCAACGCGGATTTGGAGATCAGATTATATTCTTGATTAAATTTTTAAAAAATTTAGAGTACGATTTTTGCGGCCGCTTTATTGAACTTGGAAGGTCTGCCGTTACCAAAATATGTTCGGAAGGAGTATTCAATAGTCTACAGGATGTAGGAACCTTTTTCCGAAAAACGAACTGTTTGTGATGAAAGCGGAGGCTTTGCAATCAGCACATTTACATTCACTGTGACACTGTTCCTTATAAATTGATTATGTTATTACTGATACAGAGGTAAAGATCAGATATGTTCAACGATGTAGGCGATATTAAATGATGCATCATTTTATTTCATTGCGATATTCACGGTATAAAAATCAGGGAAAATGAAAGAGAACGTAAACAGCAAGTTTATGTCGATCGCGTCATTGTCCTCATTGAGCCGCGCGTGTTAATCACACGGGGAGACGTATATATATATGTATAAAACGCGAATGTATTCATCAAAATTAAAGGGAACACAATCTCTCTTTTAAAATGCGTCACGACCCCTCTCGAGATGTAAATGGTAATAATAGACAGGCGATTTTTATGCAAAATCAAAATTGTCTTCATTAATTGGAAGATAATTATATTTATAATCAGACGAATACAATACAACAGCATTTTCAATTTTTTTCAATGTGTTTTCTATTTTACATTTGAGCTACTCATTGTATTATAAGTTGAGGCAAAAGCGAAATAAATTGATCGGTTTGGAAAATCACTAACAAGGAGAGGTCATAGTGGTGGGGTCGTCGACTTTAATGAAACTTTTTTTTAGTGAATGATATCTAGATTATATCTTTTCTATTATTACTTATTTTTTAATGAAACTTTCGTCAATATATTCATGGCATTTTTCTGATTAAAAAAAGACCAAACACGATATAATTTCAACTGTATTTTTAGACGCGCTGTCCTTCTCTACGTTCGGCTCGGCCTTTGAAGCTAAAAAAAATTAGCTACCCGTCTCAGATAAACGCATACAGATCCCCCGAGGCTTATGCGTTTATGGTAACAATGCTGTACTACCAAAGGAAGCATAACACTAAACGCATAATAAAGCAAAATAATAAATCTCATTACTGCAAAGTCTAATTCCAGGACGAGCTATAATATTAATCAGAAAGATCCTTTACGAGATTGCGGTTCTAAAAGTTCCGAAAAACTGCTGGCATTTAATTCACACTCCGGTAAAGTTCTTAAGAGGAGAGTAACAGTTTCAGCTCGTGCTCTTTTACTTGGAGGGTAAAAAATCGCAGTAAAGATGCCAAGAGCAGCAATAAACGTTCCTAGCTCACGGAAATATTCGCGCGGGGCCGTCTGGGAAACACCTGAAACCTCGGCTATCCGTCTGTTCAGTCCAGACAGAGTTGGTAGTTTATTGAAACGACTGATCAAATATTTTTGGGCGGTAGTTCCCTCGGAGCACGCAACCACGCTCGTATCTGTCGGGAAGTTTCCCCGTGTAACAGCGCGAAACTTCCAGTGCAAACGCGAATTCTCGAAAACGGCGTTCGCATTGCGAATGTGGTATGTAGTAATTTGTTCCTCGTTTACAATCGCCCGTCGCCCCCCCCCCCCTCCTTCCACCGGGCCACGATGGGCGCATTCGACGTCGGCCGATCCCGAGGATCGCGTTTGCAATGGTATTTTAAAACGCATTAATCACCGTGCCATTAAACGTCGTCCGCGGGTTCATTAGTTCGACGTTATTAATAGTCTTATCGATGACCCTCTAATCTTGGAGTCGAGCACGCTTAATGGCGTTAGAAATTCGTGTCGGTGTGCACGCGATCTGACCTAAAAACGAGGGCGTAGCCGACCAAAGAGAGAGAGAAAGAGAGAGACACACAGAGAGAGAGAGAGAGAGAGAGAGAGAGAGAGAGAGAGAGAGAGAGAGAGGCAGAAAGAAGCATGGAAAAAAAGCAAGGAAAGAAAAACCTGCTAGCAGAACAAAAATCAATTTTCCATACAGGCTGTTCCAAAAATCTACTTCCTTGAAAGGGGCGATTCCTGAGGTCATTTGGAGTAATCTTTTCCTTTGCCAAAGTCTCGAAATATCTCGAAAACTAAAAGCGACCCCCTTATATTGGAAAAGGAAAAAGTTGTTCAAAATGTCGAAATCTATAACATATTAAAATTTCATCAAAATCGGAGGATGCAGACCTTTTGTCAACAATTACCTTTTTTTCTGTAAAGCTCAATTAATACATGAACTGAAATTTTCTGAAATTGTGACACGCAGCGTTTTTCCTTGCAGCCACAGAGTTTTCAACGCCCCGGTCAACAGGACCTGTCGCCTGATTGGTCCGTGTTCGTCGTTAATAACCGCTTAACAAAGCCGCGGGGAATATTTTCGCAAAGTAAAATGTAATTTGGAATGAACTCAGGAATCAGCCTTTTCAAGGCAGTACAACATTCTTCAGACACTCTGTGGAAGTTTTAATTTGCAAATGGCCACCTGAATGTAAACGGGGTGGAGAAAGAGAGAGACAGAGAGTGAAAAAAGGATAAATATGGAAAGCAAACTCCAGAGCACATAGCCGACAATCAAAATATTCTCCGGTGTTAGTGAAATACGAGCCGCCCACCACGCCGGAATATTGTAATACTTATTTGCCAAGTGCACGGAAAGTTTATTCACCGCTGTTCCGCCCCGCAGAAATCCTCCTCTGGGATTCTCGTTCCCAGCTCCCGGGTTTTCCAGTCTCTGCGAGTTTGATCGGGAACGAGCGCACAGATTGCTGTTTGCGTTAGCTTTTTCGCGGCTCGCCGAAGAAACTTCGTGTCCCGACAGATGCAGGGGCGGAATTCATCGGCGTCGAAGCCGAGGGAACGCGAACGGGGTGGTTTGCACCCCTGCAGTCCATAAATATCCTAACAAACACGGATAAATAGCGTGTTAATGCCGTGCCGACCTCTGTACTACGAATTACCAGCCCTCCGAATGCAAACAGTACAATCACGGTGAAGATTTAATTTAGCAGTAGGTAACTGCTAGGTAAATTTAAGTTAGCACTAGGTAACTGTACCATTATCCGAAACCTCACGTTAATGCCACGCCACGTCGATCACATGTGGGTGAAACTATTCTCTGACCAAGTCTTACAATTACAAAATTTAAAGTAGAAGGGTTAGAGCAAACAGTATCATAAAATTTGTCTTTCCAACATTTTTAGGATTATGGTCAGGCAGTGAACGTGTTGACTTCACAATTTTTCGGGTTACCCTTGGTTCGTCGACAACCCACTTCACCGACACTGTTTTCATCGACACGATTTGACCGACACTATGTTTTCATCGACACGGCCAAATCGTAGACATATGTTTTTATCGACAGTCCGTGTTTAACGACAATTTTGTTATGTTTTGTAGTCTATAGATGTACATTCGTAGCATTCGATCTGTTTATTCACATTTTTTATATGCATTTGCACAATCATGTTTGAAATTCAATGAAATATTATGATTTTTTATTCATTTGTGTATACCTATTAATGAAGTTTGTTTATGTAAAGAAATTCTGATGAATAAGCTAGCAATAAAAACTTTGATCTAAATAACAATGCTTTGTAATTCTCTTTATTATTTATTATACAAGCAACTAAATGCGTCGAGAACATGACAATGATAATAACGATTAATATACATTAGCAAATAGGCGAATTTGTTGTCAGTGGAAATGAATGAACTCAAACTTGTCGCTAAAGATGAACTGACTATGAAAACATATGTCTACGATTTGACCGTGTCGATGAAAACATAGTGTCGACGAAAGTTACTGTCGGTCAAATCGTGTCGATGAAAACAGTGTCGGTGAAATGGGCTCTCGACGAACCAAGGGTAACCCCAATTTTTCTTTCGTTGAATGAAGTACTGATTTTATAAAATTTTTGAGGAGCTTCGAATGTTGCGTTCGAAGCTTTGAATTGACCTCCAAAAGCCAGATTGCAGAAACACTTAATCGAACCCGTCCGAATTGTCCAGAAACTTCGGATAGGTGTACCTATTGTACATACAGTGTACAGGTGGGAGCCGTGCGAGACAGGTAGCCGGGACACGCGCAGAGCCGCGTAATCGCGCCGATCAGTTTGTTTTAATTACTCGTCGTCGGGATAGCGATCGATCCAATCGAACTTGCACCCTTCGGTCTTGTCACCAATCATCGTCATCGTCCCCGTCCCCGTCATCCAGCCCCCGTAATTACTACCGATTGCGACGGCACTTGTTATCGCTCGACGCGAGTTTCTGCCCATCTCCGCAAGCTTTAGCGAAATGTCGCGCGCAAGACAGGAAAGAAAAGCACCGAAGAGAGCAAAGACCTGGTTCTTATCAGTCATTACCAAGCATTAAAAGTATCTGGTAAATGTTGCCTTATAAAAATGGCAACACTAAGTTTATTGAGATCGTTGTCCGTAATTTTCAATATAGTATATGCTTGGATAAAGACATTTATTCCTTTATTTTCCACAAATGAATTTTTATAATTTCGATCATTCGAACGTGGTAGGTTTATGTTAAGATGAGTTTCGATTACAGTACTGCACGGTTAATAGTTCGGCTAACGTAGTAATTAAAATGTTTACTTTTTAAAGTGAAGGAAGGACGTGTGCTACACTAGTTTTTCAGATCTATGGTGAGCAATAGTCTTTAAGTCTTCTTGTAAATGTCACGAAGTGTAACGTACACGCCCTTTTACTAGTCGTGTAAATTTAACCATGCACTGTATTGGATCGGAACTCTTCACGGATTTCTTATTGCGTTCTTCGCTCTTCTTTCCTGCCTCTCCGTATCTTTTCGTTGTTGCTCTTCTCTTTCTTGTTCTAGCTCTCCTTCCTTTCTTCGCTTTCTCTTCGTTCGTGAATCGAGCGACCTTCAGCCTGGCTTTCGACTCTGCTGTCGGTGGAACGAATTTACTGACTTTTTTGGTAACACCTCGGGAAGGCAGTGCGATAACCTTTCACGAGCTCACCGAGTTGAACCTGCGGCAAAAAGTTGCGGTTTAATTTGATAATGGTGGGGTTCATTTGGTGGGACCTGTCACGAGATGGTGCTCGCGTTGCCAGTGAAAGTTCAGAGATGAAGATTGAACTTGTGTTTTGTTCTGGCTGAAGGAAATAGATTGCTTCGGTCATGAAGTTTATTAGCGTTGCGATAAATTGTAGTTAGCCAGTTCTATTCACTATGGGATTTAGAGGAAACATTGATTATACGAAGTTGTCTTATACAAGGCTACATTGATAAGTACTTTCCATTTGATTCGACGATTTTAAACAGTCAAATTTTGAGATTGATCGATTCATAGTGTTACAAAATATTTTTCTGTCTTTAAGGAACATAATATTTAAAAAAATTTATTTGGACTCCATTAACATCGTTAACAACTCCTTCAGCTTTATTCGATAAAGATAAATATTGTGAAAGACACAGTACTAGACTGCGGATCTTTATGCATTTATAGGAAAATTGAGTAGACGAAATTCGAAATTGTTGGAAAATTTAAAAAATTGATGATGTCAATATATGACTTCTGCTCTAGTAAAATCATTAAGGGAAGAAGTAACATTCAATTTATCTTCTATTTCTTGCAATCGCGATGCAGACAATTTTTATTTTGCATAAAGATCCGCAGTCTATACAGTTCATTGATCGAAAATAAGTCGTATTACACCGATAACAAATAACGTACACTGCAGCGAGAAGTTAAAGGTTTCCCGCTAGCGTCGCTGTGTTTGTTCCACCGACAGTGCATTTCCGGATGGGACGCGATGCTGATATCGATGTGCATAATAATCTCTTTCGATGTGAAAACGCTTCTCGCGAGCATCCGCATTAGCCATGCTCGACCGTGTATGTATAGTATGTGTGCGGTGTGCGTGCGTGGACGTGCTTCCTAGAAAAATCACTAGCCATCAACAAAAAAACAACTACTCAATTGTCGTTACTGTGATTTTGTAACTGGGTGTTTCTTGCTTGCAGCACCAGAGCGCCGCCCAGGCATTGGTGAGTCGCATGTCCCTATCTTTCTTTTTTCTCTTTTCTATTTTTTCCTTTCCTTTCTTTTTCTTCTACATGTACTTTACCTCGCGACGGCACACAATCGCTGGTTGCTAGACTTAGGCGTGTCTTGTCGTGTCACAAGTCTTTAAAAACATTAGAACCCTTCAGAATATTATTATTTTTCGCTGGAATTGTGTTGAAGAAGCACATGTAATTGCTGTTCCCAGCAATAGTGGCGGGCGGGGATATACAGGGTGGCGCAAAATGATCTTTACGGTTTGAATTCCTTCTAACTTTCGTATTTCATCATTCTTTCAATTTTTTGTTTCGGTATGTTGTAAACGAGACTCTAGAATTTAATATGGAAAGATACACAACGGAACAACGAACAAAAATCATCATCACTACATATTTTGAAAACCAACGGTCAATTGTTTTGATGCAGCGTGCATATCGTCGACATCTCAATGTGCCGACGGCACCGACAGCGCCAACAATACATCGTTTGGTTGCAAATTTTCGGCAAGCAGGGTCCGTAAGGAACCTCCCCAGTACAGGAAGACCTCGTACGGCGCGGCGCACACAAATGAAATCGTCGGCACATTGGAATATCGACGATGTGCACGCTGCGTCAAAACAATTGACCGTTGATTTTCAAAATAAAATTCGATGATTTTTGTTCGTTGTTCTGTCGTGTGTCGTTCCATATTAAATTCTAGAAGTCTTGTTTACAACATTCTGAAACAAAAAATTGAAAGAATGATGAAATAAAAAAGTTATAAATAATTCAAACCATGAAGGTCATTTTGCGCCACCCTGTGTAATGTTCTGATACCCGAATGTCATAGATTTTCGGGTTGGGTCGCGTCGGGACCCGAAAATTAGTTACATTCGGGGACCCGAAGTCGAAGTCGGGTCGAGTTAGGTCTGGGTCGAATCGGGAACCCGTAAATCTGACATTCGGGACTTCGCGAACTATATAAATTTTCGATTTTGGATACCCGCCCACACCTACTGCTCAGTAATGGACATGAAACATTTGTTTCTCTGTTTCGCATAAAAATGCCGGTGCACCGATGACCCAATCACGGTCCACCATTTGTCATGCGTAGCTCTAGCAACCCGGAACACGAACTTGCATGATTCTGTGTACTCTGCCACGTCGTGTGCCTTTGATCGATGTTCGCGCCCCAATCTGCCGAAAGCGCGAGACGTTCCGAGAGTCCTCATCCTCTTCGGGGTTGCAAGAGTCCTGCATGAAGGATACACGACTCTGGTACACCCTGTAGACGTAGACGATGCTGAGGCACATTGATGGTGGACCTCGGAACCAGACACTTTGATCGCCCAGTTCTATCCTGCTAGTCAATTTTTAGGGAGAGGTCCTTGGAGAGTCAGCAATGCATACATACACGCGGCGATCAAAGTGTTCTGCTATTCCAGTTGGCCGGTTGCCAACTGACTCAAACCCTTAACCGAATTTACACCTTTTCACTTTGGACGATTCTCGGGGATGATTCATCGGGGAACAATGTTTCTGTACTTCTTAGTCTTTTATCTTTTGTTTTCACTGCGGCTGAAACGTTTGCGACGATCGTTCAATGTGGAAAAGTGCGAGTTTGGATTGGTATTGATTATATTGTAGTTTGTAATTTGAGGTTTGTAATTTGATTGTGTACCTTAGAGTTGGAGGTAAATCATTTTTTGAGAGAACACTAGACAAGTATTCCTCTTTATACCCTTGTCTAGCCACTGTGCATGAATCGTTTGCGATGATCATCCAAAGTGGAACATTGTACATTTGGTTCTGCATTGATCATTTTGTATTTAGAAAGTAATTCCGTTGTTTCTCCACGTTATACCATACCTAAATCATTTTTCAGGGAGTGCCAAAAGAGCATTCTATTGAGAGAATATAAGGATGAGACTCCTAAGACAAGCCACCTGAATAACTTCTACATTTTTTGAGGTAGGAAGAAATGGTTCAGGAAACCAAACATGTTTCGTCATTACTTCCTATCTAAAAAAATGTAGAAGTGGCTTGTCTTAGGTGACTCACCCTGTATTTTGGTATTGTAATTTGTAGTGGTCTGAGTAATTCTATGCGGAAATTTTTGAAATTATAAAGTGATAGTGAATTATTTAGAAAGTAATCCCTTGTAGAAAGGTAGAACTTGCACATTTCAGGTAGCAGTAAAAAATTCTACAGTAATTGATTTTCACGTACCTCTCTTTAATTAGGGAATTTAATTACTGACTAAATAATTTCGTAGAGAAAATATCACCATTTCAGCAGAAATTTAAATCACAATTAAGCAAACGCAGTGAGCCAACGCTGTGAAATATTCAAAACAATTGACCCAATCTGAATTGTAGGTGAAATTAATAACAGGATTGGAAAAAGCACGTCCTATCGTTTGAGAGAATTGTTTTCAATAATTGGAAAAGACAGCATATTCAAATAACCACAAGTTAAACAATCATACGCTGTACGTGTCGGGCTATTAACGACACATAAAACGAGCAGGAACAAAGAGCGGAAAAAAGCAGAAATGATCCCCGTCAATGAGTTTATTCTAGAACAGTATAATAGCTGGAGGCTATATATCCCATGTCAAATGATATCATTTCACGCACACGTGGTCTTGGACTTTTATAAAATTGCATAGCAATTGGGGCACCCGGTGCATGAAGTAAAAATCGATACTCCCAGTTCCTCTACATTGCTTAAAGTTTTCGAGTTAATAGGTCCAAAATTGTGGTCATGGTTTTCTTCGAAAAATTATAACTCAAACTGCGATTTATACATCGATGCGGAGCAAACTATGGTTTGCACGTTGAACTTTGAGCTTTAGTTAAAAAATGCATCTGTGACGTGTCTTCCTAATATTCTGTAAACTTGATACTGAGACGTGCACCATTATCAAAGTGACACATTTCTTTATTGCCTATGATCAATATCTGCAACATCGTCTGAGTTCTGCTTTTCTTTAAAATCTCCATAATTGAAAAAAACATGAATAACATCAAGAAAATGAGTATAAATTTTTAATCGTGCATCAGGCTCCACCATATTTATTTTGCAAAAATGATGGATAGCGGACACACGAAAATTTGACTGTCGAAATCAAAGAATTGAATCAAAAGTCGTCGGAAGGGGTTGTTTCGTAGAGACAAGGGAGCAACCGGGTTTCGAGAGTTGAATCGCAGAAAGGTACAGTAAGGAGAAAAACTGAACCACTAACCACAAGTTTTGTATAAATCATTATTTATTGCTAGGAATATAGAAGAATAAAACAAAAAATCAACATTATAATTATTTTTATCATGGTTAGAAGTATCTTAAGACATTTTTTTCAATAATTAATGTAGTATGATAGAATTCGAGAACAGTGGGAACAAATATCTCCGGATTATTGCATAAAATTAGTAGAAAGTATGGCAAAGCGAATTAGTGCAGTTTTACAACCACAAGGGTTGTGGATGAAATATTAAAAATAAATAATAAATTAAATATTGCCAAGAGAGAGAAAGTATCGGACGAGGTGCAAAACCGAGTCAATCTATTTTTGTTGTCATCGCTTAACGAGGAGATATTAATTATTGAAAAAAATGTCTTAACTTACTTCTAACTATGATAAAAATAATTACGATGTTGATTTTTTGTTATTCTTCTATATTCCTAGCAATAAATAATGATTTATACAAAACTTGTGGTAATTGGTTCACTTCTGCGCCTTACTGTATAAATATTCAAGGGTACAGGTTCGCTTCTGTTTCGCCCCCGTTCCCTCTGGCTCTGATTCTCGACTGCGCCCTCGTTGTCACCTTCGACTTTAGCCGGGGTGCAGCTCTGATCTATCTCTCCTCATCAAGCACCCTTCGTTCGGGGATGCACCGGTGCAGCAGTGCCGAGTCGGTCGCGCGAGCGCGCCCGCGCGAAAGAGAAGTGCCAGCTGCGACAAAAAAGAATCGTTTATCCACATCCTCAACCCCGTTTCCGCATAATAGATACGTGGCACACGTATACACACACGCAGCGCCACCGTACACGCGTTCCTCACCTGGCCAAATAGAGAGGAAAAAAATCCGAGAGTAGGGCTGGTTGCGAAGAAGTGCATGTGCGCGGGTCCTCCCCCTATTCCGTTCGATAACAACATCCATCGCGAGTCCCGGTAAGTACGAAACCGGTCGAGACCACTTCGGATCGACGGGAAAATGCCAGTCGCTGACGACCGGTGCCGTTTGCTCGTTTCTTCATCTATGGGGGCACTGGATTACTATTTATGCTAGCTGGACGAAACACATCATTCAAATTGTTCTACAATATTCCTAATTATATTTCCTTATTTGGAAACGATTAGATATAATTTTCCAATTATTAAAGCGAAAACTTTTTTAGGGGCGCCGCGTACACAATTGCTGGGCAGTGAATGAGTCTGTTCGGGGTGAGGCGATACGCTGTAACGGGTAAACTCAGGGGAGCAGAATTTAGCCGAGCGACTGAGAAATAGACAGGTGTGCAATCGCCAGTGTTGGGCAATATTTAAATAAATAGTTATTTAAATAAAAATATAAATACCATGTCATTTGTTATTTGAATATTCAAATAAAAAGCAAAAGTAATTATTTATTATTTGAGCAAGTCTAAACAAATTATTTAAAATGAAATAGTTAATTGTTATTTACAAATACAATTTCGGTTATTATTTGTCAGTACAAATAAATATACAGGGTCACCTAACGTTCGAAGAATTGTAATGTTAAAATCACTGTGACATTATCAAGATAAATCGGTAAATAAGTGTCCGAACACACTCGGGCAGGTCACTACGAAGTTCTCAGAAAGATCAGTCTTGCAAGGATTAAGATACTTCATCATCCTTTGCCAACATTTACCGAAGCAGAAAGCTGCTAATTAATTCCTGTTCCTGGTATTTAGTGCTGCACAACTCGTATTTGCATAAAACCTCGCAGTTTAGTTATTGCTAGAACGTTCATATTTTCTAGCCAAATATTATCCTAGTCTAGCAATAATGGTAGTATCGCAGGAAACACGAGTTCCAAGTAAATAAAAAGGACAGGAACAAAAGTAGCATTTGCATAAACGGGAACGAAAATAGCATTCGCGTGGACGGGCATAAAAATAGCATTTAATCACCGAACAGAAACGTGAATTTGCATTCGCACCAAAAGGAGAAAGTCGACGGTATGTTTAAAATTTTTATGTGAATTTTTTTTCATGTCTCTGTAAAGCATAATACGTAAAATCTTTTCACACCGCTGCGAATATGTTCACTTTACCTGTAGAGAAAATAATGAACCACCCGATAAAAATCTTTGGTAGTTCGCCTTTAAAAATCAGAAAGTGTACTAATCGAAAACTTCAGTACCCTAGATTCATAGACTATCGTGCCGGAAGGTTTTTCATTGGATCTAATCAATGGTAAAACAATTCGGCTACGCATCAGTTCAAGCGAAATATGATATCACCCGGACGCTCATGAATATTCAACTTCTAAAGTAAACAGACATCTACAATGAATGTATAACTTCGCTTGTTACGAAATTATTAACAACAAGGTAACTCTTGCAAGCACGTTCACGAAATAAATCATAAGGCGAGGGGGCTGGCGGTGTACGTAAAATGATACGTTAAAACTTCGCCGGTGCGCGCGAGAGAGTGTAACATTTTCACAGTGGCTCCGCATTGTCCACTATGCTGACCTTTGAAATATAAGTATAGATACGTGTATGGCCACCGTGCTGGGATTTTGTAGCAGAAAGGTTAACCATCGTGCTACATTCATATAGGGTGAATACAACCCTGCGACGGATGTTCACTTTTCAACGATAACCTTTTAAATACATTTTTCACATATATTGTTTTCACGGTCTACACATAGCTATGCAATTGCAGATCGATCAGAATTGCTCTATTCTTTTTCACACCATACAGAGCTGCACGAAAGTAATATACAGGGTGAGTCACCTAACGTTGCCACCTCAAATATCTTTGTTGTTTTTAAAGATACGTAAAATTTCTGAAGGACAAAGTTGAATGGTTCAGTGGGGCTCATAAGATACCAAAATAATGTTCGTTTTTATGTCATTTTTTTTTAGAGATATCAAGGTCACCTTCATTTCTTTAAATTGAATGAGATATCTTTTAATACATCAATCGCTGCAGCTGGACATTCGTTATAAAAAAGTACTAACCTATGTATGTCGAAAAGTTAGTAGTTCAGGAGATATTTCAATTTAAATTATTCTAAAACACCATTACTGTCGTACTAACACGTTAGCGTTTACGGTCAAATTTCCCCGACACGGTTTTCACCGACAACATTTTACCGACTCCAGATTTGACCGACAATAACTTTGGCCGACAACGAATTTGATCCACAAGGAATTGAGACAACCATAGTATGTATTATCATACAGTATTATCATATGTATTATATGTATTATCATACTGTGGTCGTCTCAAGTCGTTGTGAATAAAACACCATTACTGTCGTACTAAGACGTTACACTAGTAAATAAACGCTAATTTCTTAGTACGACAGTAATGGTGTTCTAGCATTATTTAAATTGAAATATATCCTGAACTACTAACCTTCCGACATACATAGGTTAATACTTTTTTACAACGAATGTCCAGCTGCACCGATTGATGTATTAAAAAATATCTCAGTCCATTTAAAAAAAATTAAGATGACCTTCATATCTCCAAAAAAAATTACATAAAAACAAAAATATTTTTGGTATCATGTGAGCTCCACTGAACCATTGAACTTTGTCCTTCAGACATTTGACGTATCTTTAAAAACAACAAAGATATTTGAGGTGGCAACGTGTTAAAATTGTCGTGGAGAAAATTTATAGCACCCCCATTTAGAAAATCAATAGCCTTCCGGTGGAAGAATTTTATAAAATGAGTAAATGTCTCCTAGAGAAAATGAGTGGCTCTCCCGCGGAGAAAATGTATAGTTCGCTACGGAAGAAATTCAGCTGTCTCCTGATAGTAGAATTTGGAAAACCGAGCAACGCTCTCGCGTAGAAGATACAGATCCCTCATAGAAGAAACAAGCAAATCTCCCACGTAGGAAATCAATGGGTTTTTCGCACGGCCTATTGTTATTGGAGCGAAGGTTCCAATAACGCCAGATTAATTCAGGCATTTCCCCGGAAACCGCGTCGCCAGGGATTTTCCTTCTCTGGATTGTTTTACGAGAATCGAAGAGCGACGGCAGAGACGACGACTACGATGACGACGACGACGACGACGTCAACGGCGTCGCTTTGAAATTCCGATCGGTATTCCTGCTGAATTAATCAGTATCGATCGAGGCGGATTCTGTTGCGGCTGGTCCGCCCTTCCCACGTCGCATTCGCGAATATTTTCCATTCGACTGAGTTATACAGTCACCGAAGCCCGATTCCAAGGGAACGCGCGCGACGCCACAGGTTCGATAAACCCACGGCGTCGTGCTTCTAATACCCGTGAGCTGGACCTACGGCTGCGGTCGATGCAACACTGTTATGGCAACCATCGTGATCGTCGGGCTTTCAACACTGTAAATGGACCTCGGTGTGTCCAATCCATGTAAATTTTGCAGTGTAATGCTGCATTTTCTACTGCGCATTTTATTTCAATTTTCACGTTCGCTTTCATTGTAAAATCAAACACATAATTAGATGGATATACAATAGGCCGGGCCGAAAAACACCAAAGTGAGTGTGGCGTTTGGCCCTAGTGCGGGAAAGTTGCGTCTTTTGGTCAATAAGAACTGTGCAAAAGTTGAGATCTGTGAGTTGATATCTTCTGTTCCGGCAAGAGAGAGAGAGAGCCTTGAATTAAAAAAAAAAAAATTAATACATTGTTGCAAACAGTATAAAATACTATAAAACTATTGTATGAAACATTTTTTCATATACCTCATATACCAGGGGTAGTTTCAACCCTTAAACTTCGAGATAAGCCGATAATAAAAAATACGGGTATAATAGTTTTTTATGCTGCATAAAATATTCAAAGCCTATCGAATTCGGTTGAGATCATTCACTTATAAATCATTTTATACCGTTTCACTAAATTTTCGAATATTCAAGGCTCTTGCCGGAACAGAAGGTATCAACTCACAGGGCTCAAATTTTGCACAGTTCTTATTGACCCCAAGACGCAACTTTCCCACACTAGGGCCAAACTCCACACTTACTTTGGCGTTTTTCGGCCCGGCCTAATATACAAGGTGAGTCACGAAAAACAGAACAACTGAATTTCTCTGTTGGGATGAAAGATAAACGAAAGTCTCGAAAGTGAAATAGAACCGTTGAAAGTGCCATTAAACCCTGCTGTCCTCCCCACTTATGTTGCACTTTCGTATCCCTTTGGGTCACAGTCACCCGATGAATAAAAGTGTGACACTTTATGAACATTATAGGGTTTATTTGATTGAAATTATATATACAGTGCGAGTCGCCTTCAGTTTTCAAAATGGAACCACCCTTTTTTAAACATCTATTTTACAATGATAGCCGCTTTCATTACGAATTCAGTGACTATAATTAGTCAAGGTCATTCAAGGTCACGGACAGAAAAAACCTGATGAATTCCTGATGTAGCGATATGTGAAACGGATGAAAATGTCGGGCCAGAACTCGTATTACGCTACTTTGACTCATGATTGCCTCTCGGGCAATTTCTCTTGTACTCACATGTGAATTGATAGCTATAGCTGCTAAAATATTGATTTCATTGTCTTCTTTACGCTTCCTTACATCTACACTTCCAGTATTTCTAAATAATTTGGAGATATGTATTATAATAGTAAAAGTCAGCCTAGAAGGAGTGTTTCGCTCGGGGTACCTATCTTCATAAAACAAACGGGCCTACAATGCATTTTGTCTACATTTCCAGTAAACCGTTATCATGTCACACCTTTCAATCATTGAGTAACACATACTGTTAGTAAATAAATCGCAGCACAATCGGCTAGAGGATGTTTCAAAACATTCCATAGCATTGAAGGACCTTTAGCATGTTTACTGCAAGTCTAATCGGTGATAAACCGGTGATATTCTGCTGCCATATTTTAGTTTTACTGAATTCGTAATGAAACGGCATATCATTGTAGATGTTTAAAAAAGGATGGTTCCGTTTAAACAAATGAAAGTGACCTTGATATCTCTAAAAGAATGACATAAAGACAAAAACATTTTTAGTGTCGTATGAGCCCCATTTTAGCATTCAACCTTGTCTCCTCGAGACATTTAATGTATCTTTGAAAACAACAAAGATATTTGAGGTGATAACGTTAGGTGACAGCCTGTATATGTATAATGATGAAACGTTATATAAAGGCATAGTGTTTATGATAACGTGAAGTTCATCTCGGGTCATATATGGTAGAGTCGAGGAAGACAGCAGGATGAAAAGGACAACACCGATGACCTTGAAATGACGAAACAAAAAAATCACAAGATCTGTTGATATCGTATTGCCACCTTTGAACAGATGAGAAATTCAGGCGTTCTGTTTCTTCTTGACTCTCTCTCACCCTGTATTTACATAAATACTTCAATCCAGGACTATTTTCAAACTGGTTGTATATTGGATTTGTAGCGTTTATTAAAGGGTACTAATTCACAATTTTAACAATTCTTTGTCAACAACTTTTGGACAACCACAATTATTATTCAAGTGAGCACAATTTTCTAATATCGTTCGCAATTTAAAGCTGTCAAACGTATTTTTCGAAGAGAACAATTTAATGGCTTTTTCAATTTAAAAACGAGTTAGACATTAAAGGTACGTGCGCCGTACACTCTACTCGAACTTCCAGCTTGACTCTACACCGAACTTAGACAACAAGCGCAGCCGGCCGGGGTCGGAGGAATCTTAAAAAAGAAAGTTCGCGGAACACAAAAGTGGCTTAGATCATTACTCGGGCGAGAGTTCGATTTAAAATTTCAAGAGGCACGGTAGTCGGAAAGAAGGCCACGGTGCATCCACCCCCAATATACATCAGATTCAGACGTTAACCGTGACATGTTTATGTTCGTGACCCCGAGTCACCCATAGGACGCGTCCGATGCAGGTCATTTCGCGCGACACGAAGAAATTCACTCTTGTCAGACAGCGTGGAAAATCCAATCGCGCGGATAATCGAATTGTCGAGTCGATGAATCGAGCGAGAAAGCGCGCGCTAGAAAGAGAGAAAGAGAGAGAGAGAGCGAGAGAGAGAGAGAGAGAGAGGGTAAGGGAGGGTTACCGTGGCACCGACAATCGATTTTTCTTTTTATCGACTCGCGTGTCGTCGGCCTTGATTCGTCGTCGCGCTAAAGAAATTTAACGACGGGGCTTGTTTCTCGAAAATCGACTATTCGAGAGACATCCTGGCAATCGGATCGAATTATCGGCGATATTCCTCTTATCCGAAGAAAGGGAGCGTCCTGATAAGATTTGCGAGGATCCAGTGCGCGCGCGGATCCTTTGTCGCTTGTTCTCTATGAGAAAAGTTGCGAACCAATGATTTTCCTCGGCGAACTGGGTCGCTGGCAAAAGTCGCGTAATTGCGTCCCTATCGGTTTCGATAGCCGATTTCGAGCCGGCAGAACTCGCCCGGAGAGTTTCGCCAGCCAAAGTAGCCCGTAGCTGGCGCAAACTTCGCGAACGCAGATCTCGAGTGACTCTCTGTCTCTCTCTCTCTCTCTCTCAATCTTCGCTCTTTCTCACTCAATTCGGTCTAAATAATGCTACACGCCTCGCCGCGATAAGCTCCATTATCGTGGCTCGCCGAGACGCCCCGCAGAGAACGGAAATAGTAATCGGTCTCGACCCGAAAACCCGTCCCTTCGAAGTGTCCCGTTGTCCGTTTCTCTCTCGATTCCATCTCCCGTTTGCTGGACCACTCGTGTCTCGAGGGACGTCGTCATACTTCGTCCCGTTCTGCTCGAATTTCCGAAAAATTGCTGCGAAATTCTCCGACGAACATTAACGTAGTTACTGTCACTTTTCGCTCGAATGTACAGAGTGTCGAAAATGTAATGGTCGTCCGTCATAGGGGTGAATCTACACTTCTGGATCGGTGGACATTTGTAAAAGAATCGTGCCGCAAGATTGTTTATACCAAGGAAAATTCTTGTTGAAAAATTTTTTGATTTTGGTACGACATTCTCGTCGAGTTTTTCGAAAACCGTTTGTTTTACGAAAAAAAGTAATACGACGTAAAATACGCAGCCTGTCCGGATCTACAGGTTTTGTCTGAGATATTTTTCGATGCGGTAAATATTTTAGAAGATATTCGAGAAAAATGATTTTAGAAGCATTCAATTAATTATTTTAATGTTTGAGGGCCAAACTTTGCACAGATTTTTTAAAAATTATTTTGAATAATCCTGCGGGATGCCGTGAAAGAAATTTTGGAAAACATTTTCGACAAGAATAAATAACCTAGCTTTACTAAAAAATAAGTGTGCAATCACAGTCCGTAGTTCTTGAAAGAATTAGGGCTCGGAACGAATTTAGGCACATTTTCCAGGTCCAAGCGCCGTCACAGATATTTCACGACGTAGCTTTCCGATCCTCGAGTTTACGGGGTTATTTTCCTGTCGCAAACATCAAGGCTGCTATAAAAATATACGTGTCAAATATTTATCGATGCTCTACTTTCCGCGAAGTTTCCCCGCTCGCAAGTACTATATTACAGTATAGTTTAGCTTATAAACTGGCACGAGTGAAATAATTTTGTTTCCCAAGTGTAACGAACTGAAGAAAGTTTAGAGTCGTTCGCATAATTATGATTGGCTCGACATTTATTTATCGAAATTGGCTAGCAAGGCTCTACGTAAATCTATAAATTTCGCTTAGGGACAGACTGATTGTAAATTCGAGTACACATCCATAATGACGATTAACGCGTTCCTGTTAATTCTGTTACGAGACACTTTGCATAATCGTTAACCACAACTCATTGTATTTACGGCCGTTGTGTAATTGCTGGTTAGGGACGATTAATGATTGGTGTGCCCGAACTTGTAACGAAATTAATAATGATTAATCGTTTCCTGATTGCAGAACCTTGTGCATTTATGTGTGCACACCTTGCGGACGAGCGAGTAGCGTAATTAGTGTGTTTAACATTCGTGGAGAAAACGGAGTAATACCTTTTTCGTTCGACTGATTCTACTTGTACTTTTTATAACCTGATCAAATTACAAAATCAAAATTGCCATTGGCGAAATTCCTTCGGCATCTGGCGGATTCTAAATTTTTTAACGGAGACTGTTTAAGAACTCAAACCGTGCTATAAAATCTCTTGACTTCCGATGGAATAGGGTACTTCACGGGTGTACCAATAAAAAAGAAACAACACTGAAATCTTATTCTTTAGACCTTTAAGTACATCGTGCCAAAGGAAGTTTCACTTCAAAAGTTTCACACCAAAAATCGCGAAGAACCCAGGGATTATTGGCAGAATCGCGGGGCAATCACAGCCGGCCCGTGGATCGCCGCAATCCGCCGAAATCACGGCTTCTCGCGTGACCACGGGAGCGCTGCGGCATTATACTAATGCACCGGTTATAAACCATATTAACCGTCGGGGGACATTAATTCCGGCGTACACTGGGGACAGAGTCGCCGCGCAATATCGCTGGTTTCTTTTGTTCCGTCGCGTCGGTTCATATTCGCGAACCACGAGCCACGGAAGTCCTAATTAAATGGACAACAAGCGATTCGACGGGACAAAGTGTCGGGGACAGTGTCATCGTCACAGCGCTTTGTCATGCTCTGCCGCGCTTTGCCGGAGCATGAGCGAAGCTCCGCGGCAGCTTGCGCCAGGATTACGCGATTTGCGGTTCGAAACGGCGATATTATACGGCAATAATTCCGATCATGCTACTCCCCAGGGGGCTGGCTTTAAACAGCCAGCCTACGGTCTTTTCGAGCACTATATGCCACGCCTTGCCTCCCGCACTCGATAAAACGATCGGGACGGGAATTATCAAGACGGAAACGGCACCGGCGAACCAATTCTCGGCTCTGGCGAATTGCTCCCGGACCAATTGTACCGTAAGAAGCTATAGCGGATCGTCAAATTATTGTGGCTGGCTGGAGAGCAATACATTTTATGGTTCCGGCGTTGTCGGGACTTTTATAGCGCGGACCGCGTAGGAACTCGCTTTGGTTTGTTGTTCGCTGATAAATCTGCTATTTTGCTACGATTTCGGTGAAAATGCGATGAAACTTTATTACGGTATAAATAACATTTTTATGTCTTTGGTGTTGTGTTACGAATGTCTTCCCTTTCTGAAACATTTCAATGATTCCAGAATAAAAATTTCCAAAATCTCATTTTTAAATTCCATTAAAGATAAAAGGATTTCGAAAACTTCCTCCGATACACAAAAAAAAAAACGTTCATTGTGAAATATTTGACGCAGAATATTCTGCCAGAAAAGTCGACGTGGATTTACTGCGATATCCACGAAAGACTAAAATTTCGCTGACCGTCGCCGTTATCGAATTAGTTTTTAAAGCGACAGTTTCGCAAAATTCCGTGCGTGTCGTGACTACAAACGGCTGGAATCTGGAATCGAGTGCACACATGCGAACCGGCCTGGCAGCATCACTTGTGACAACGCACGACAGCGGCGGACGTGCATACATGTATACTCCTGCGGCGAGGAAGTGCGAGCAACAGTTTCCACAGTCCCATTCTTCTTGAATCACATTTATCGACACGATTCAGTCGCGCCGAGCTCGAATAAAACGCGGAGCCGGCCTGGCTACGGTGCGGTGAACCAATAATATGAGCGAGCCGATGCCTAGGCGAAGGTAGCGTAAATTATGAATGGCGGTGCACGTAGGGGACGAAGGTATTGCATCGGGGAATGTGTCCGCGGTCTATTTATACCTCTGTAGCTAAAAAAGAGTATAAGGGGGAAGTGTGCCCACAGATTTTTGGGTATTTATCAGTTTTACGAACCTCTGTGCAGAAAAAGAATTTGGTAACACCCATAAACACGCAACTGCCTAATGAACATGAAATGGAAGTTGCTTGCTAATTCCATATTCTTCAATTCTATATATTTCAGCCCCAGTAAAGTAAGATTCTCGATAAAATGGGGTTCCATGAGCAACCCGCATAATTTTAAAAAATTGATATGATTTGATTCTGAAAAATGAATGCATAACATGTAGGGGTGTGCGAGATTCCCGAAAATGTTCGGTATTCCCGAGAATTTTCGGGATATAGAATAATAGAATATTTGGGATGTGCCCGAAAGTGCCGTTATCCTTGAAAATTTCAGCAATCCGAATGAAAGGAATACATATTGCGATTCTCCTGCAACGCAAGCAAGTAAAGTATTTTCTACAGTAAGAAATATTGTAATAGCTACTTGAACTAAATTACTGTAAGAAAATGTTGAAAAACTTGTTTTTCTACACACGAAAATTTAAAATAAAATGTTTTATACCCATTATATTTTTATAATATTCTATTTTTATTCTACTCTCTATCTTTTACAATTAATAATCTCATAATAATTTTCCTCCGTTGAACAACTCACGAGATCCCGGTGTTTGGAATCAGATAAAAAAAATTACATTGAGATGGCTCGGAACATGATGATGTGATCGTCAATCACTGATTGACTATTCTGCATTCTGCATTGTCAGAATTACCGAAATTCGCAATTACTTTCTACAATATTACTAACACAACCATTCCCGACTAATAAGATATGTAATCTTCGAGAACACAATGGCTTTCAGGTTCTTGTAATTATTGGAAGTATGGAGAAACTTCAAAATGTCGGGAATCACAGATATTTTCTCGGGTTCCCCAAATTTGCGGGAACGCCGACATTTTGAAGTTTCTCCGTACTTCCAATAATTACACAAGAATCTGAAAGCCATTGTGTTCTCGAAGATTACATATCTTATTAGTCGGGAATGGTTGTGTTAGTAATATTGTAGAAAGTAATTGGGAATTTCGATAATTCTGACAATGCAGAATGCAGAATAGTCATGGTTTCATCCAACGGCCGGAGTTGGCGGCCATTTTTCGTCGTCCCGCCGTTGCCAGCCAGCACGGTATGTCAAGATCAGCTTTGTTGATGTCATCGACACCGCTGCTTCTTACATACTAAACATGTTTCCGGCCGTTCATGGCTACCGTGGCCGGAGCCGTTTGCTGTTTTGCTGGTCGCTGTTTGCCAAGGACAACATTGTTGTCATCACCTCAGCCCGTGCCTGTAGCCGGGCAAGTTCGTCCTTGAGGTGTTATCATCAGGAAGTACATCGGGCACCGGAGCTTTGTGACTCCGTGCGTGCGATATGAACATTTACGAGTCTAAGGTTACGCGTGACCCGTGCACGTGTGTGCATGTTCCTCGCATATCGCGCATTCGCGGTTTTCTGCTTCAGCTTAGGTTAGGTCGCCGGTTGACAGTTCATGCGACTGCGCGGTCATGTTCAATTCGCGTTACCCGCGTACCGTACTATCTAGTGCTCGCGAATTTGTTCAAGTATGTACATTGACTTCCGTTAGCGGAAAAGAGAGACGAAGTATTTTTTTCAACCTCTTATAACTTCGCGAGATCCTGTGAGTGTCATAGTCGCGTCGTCGTGTACGACATTTCCCAGTATTTTTTTCTTAACGAGTACATAGTTAATCGATTTTTTTAATGCTTATTTATCGCTTCGATTTCTAGCCTAGGGCTAGTTCAGTAATTTAGGTTTCGAATTCTCGACAGTATGTCGATGTCGGATAACGATAACGACGCGACGTTAGCGGCAGCAGCTTTCAAAGACGCGCCTCGATCCTTTTCGTCAGATAATTTTGCGTACCCCTGGGGGGGGGGGGGGAGTTTCGCATTCTCCCGTTGTGGTTGAGATAAATATAATCGCGTATTACTCGTAGTCATTTCGCGTAACCGTGTGGTTCTTCGCGCTCTCCCTGTGTAGGTGAGAGAAAAACGTATTGCGAACAGCCGCGGTTGCGGCTTCGTTGAGACGCAGCGCATGCTTGCGCGTTTGATAATTCCGCGTATGTCGCGTTTGATAATTCCGTTTATGTCACGTTTGATAATTCTGCGTATGTCGCGTTGGATAATTTTGCGTACGTCGCGTTGGATAATTCCACGTACCCGTGGGGGGTGTTCGTGTTTCCCCTTTCTAGGTGAAATTGATTTATAGATTCGCAATTTTGATAGCCATTCGCCTTGTGATAGCGAACAACCACGCCAGCAGCTCCGTTGAGACTCAACGCGTGCTTGTGCACATATACGTCGCGTTCGTCGCAGTTTCCCTTTCACAGAAGATCAAATAAACTTGTGTATGCTTGTAAAATCAATTTATATTATACAATTTATTTTATTATTTATTTGACAACTAATAAATCTAGAAATTGTTTCATAAATTAAGAAATACTTTCTGCATTTTCGTATTCTCCGATCAGTCCAATTAAATACCATCAATCGGTTCTCATATACCAATTTTTATTAATGCAATTTTTACAGTAATAAAACGTTTCTATGTAAAATGAATACGTATTTTTAACATAGTTCTTACATTTTATATTTTTTGGGAGGTTAAAAAATGTAATTAAAAAAGTAATGAAAAATAAAAATAAAAATCGCTGCCCGGGGACTCGAAGGCTAGGTCCAGATTGCGATTCATACGCTCGACGGCTCGACGGCCGAATTTCAGTTTCGTTTTCGTAAAGGCGTAAAGCAATACAACATAGAAAGTGCTAAAAATAGATTGTGGCTGGCGCAAGCGCACAAGCAGCGCACACGGACATAGTAGAGAAAATGTATGAATGTATGAAAATGCATACATTGACTCTGTCACGCTTTCACTGTGACATACATGCCATATGTATCAGCCTAACGCTTCAAATTAGTTTTTCAGTAACGCATTAGTCCTCCTAACTAGGCGCCATCTCGTCTAAACTGGCTGAATTGGCTCCAGCTTGATGAACGTTTTTGTCCTTATTTGACAATATTTAGGGCTCTGGCTGAGGGCTCATTCTAAAGAGGAAGGTTCAATGCGGAGCGCTCCAGTCATCACATCAGTCAAAAAAGTCTTTTAGTGACAGAAAAATACATTGGAATCTGCTGGTATTTTCTCGATTTTTCCTCTACTTCGGACACTCATATTATTAGATATAAACATAATCTCGTTAAATCATTTGTCGAGCGCTCCGCATTTAACCTTCGTCTTTAGAATGAGCCCTCACCCAGCCCAAAATCTGCTGAAATAAGGAGAAAAAGCCGGGCCCCGCAAACCCATGTTTCGACCCAAAATCTAATAACATTCTAGTTCCCTATACAGGGTGGGTCACCTAATGTTGCCACCTAAAATATCTTTGTTGTTTTCAAAGATACGTCAAATGTCTGAAGGACAAAGTTGAATGGTGAAATGGGGCTCATACGATACCTTTATGTAATTTTTTTTTAGAGATATGTAGGTCACCTTCATTTTTTTAAATGGAATGATGTATTTCTTAATACATCAATCGATGCAGCTGGACATTCGTTATAGAAAAGTACTAACCTATGTATGTCGAAAAGTTAGTAGTTCAGGAGATATTTCAATTTAAATAACTCTAAAACACCATTACTTGTGTAACGTCTTAATACGACCGCAATGGTGTTTTAGAGTTATTTAAGTTGAAATATCTCCTGAATTACTAACTTTTTGACATATATAGGTCAGTACTTTTTTATAACGAATTTCCAGCTGCATCGATTGATGTATTAAAAAATACCTCATTCCATTTAAAAAAATGAAGGTGACCTACATATCTCTGAAAAAAATGACATAAAAACAAAAATTTTTTGGTATCGTATGAGCCCCATGTTACCATTCAACTTTGTCCTTCAGACATTTAACGTATCTTTGAAAACAATGAAGATATTTGAGGTGGCAACATTAGGTGACCCACCCTGTATAGTTACGTAGTCAGGTTCCTACCGCCATAAAGACAGCGCGCGGACGTGTCCTAGACATGCTGGCGATCGTTGAAAGCGACCGTGGAGCTGGAAAAATGAAGGAAACGGTGGGGATCGAAGACAGTGAATCGAAGCTGGGGCTAAGGCCGTACGATCATTTATTTACGTATATATTCCGGCGAGCCACGGTCTGAGCTCATGCCAGCCGCCGGTGCACTGAAATGCACGCCGTATCCAGCAGAGGCTTTAATATTAGCTGCTGCTCCATTCATGCCATCGACTATCAACCTCTTCGACTCATTCGCATCCAATGGACCCCCTCGTTCCATGGAAGACACCACTCGAAACGTTTCCCGATACGTCCCGCGGAAAATTTTCTACCGTAGACACGCTGCAAACATCTGCAATGCTAGTCGCATTAACGCGTTCACTTCAACGGATCGATATCTACGAAAACTCTCCCCGCGGACCAGTCATTAAACGTACGAGCTTGACCTCTTCATTCATTCATTCATTCATTCACGGTGAAGGAGATTTCGAACAGAACCCGATGAATGCACCTTTCTTTCTTCGACTTAATATTTCACCATCTTTCCATTCGCGATTTAAATTGGATGGATGCTGACGTTCCAGCCCGGAGAGGGATTATCTGTAATTCGATTGCTATGCGAGGCATTGAATTGAAATTTTGAAAAAATTTTGCGAAGTGGAGGGAGCACGTAGCTATCATCTCTCTTTTGATCCATTTGGATGTCTTGAGTAGTTGTCGAGTTGTGGAACATCGAGATACAGCCGGGGACAAAAATAAGTGGACAGTTAGTGGAAATAGGTAAAAATGAAGTTTAATCGAATTAACATGACTGTTATAGAAACTTAAGTTTTATTTATTATATATCCTTATGGTGTATAGATTATTTAATGAGTAATTGAAGTTCATATTTACATCTTTGTGTAAACACGTCATAACACATAACAAACTTAGTACAGTAAAAGCTTCTTCGTTGTCCAAAGGCCGGGGGTTTGAGCGGACAACGACCGTGACCGGACACTATTTTTGATTTATAACTGCGTCTTTAGTGAAACGGCTAGTTAAATGACAAAGAAAAGCATTCGCAGTCAACTGTCTGGCTTTAAAAAACTCCTTATTTCCTTGCCATATTGCTTTCCTATTGTTCTCCGTTCTGCGCGGGTCTGGACTGGCCTGGGACACATCTGGCGACCAGATCCACGCAGGCCTAATCCTCTTGTTGACAGGCAGTGGAGTGGGTAGGCACTGGACAACGATCGTGTCCACGATTCAGGACAACGAAGGGGCGATTACTGGACTTGGTATTGCCGCCTTTTGCATGTATTACTGCTTCCAGACGTCGAGGAATACTTTGTAATAGCTTTTCAATGTAATCGTTACTAATTTTTTCATATTCAGACTGTAACCTTTTGAAAAAATCGACCTTATTATTTCGCTGGTCCAATGGAACTTATGCGTCCAGTAAACTCCATAAGTTATCGATAGCATTCAAATCAGGGCTCTTGGCCGGCCATTCAAGCAATTTATTTTCCCTGATAAATAGCTGACATTTTCATTATGGCGCGGCGTGTTTACACAAAGATGTAAATATGAACTTCAATTATTCGTTAAATAATTTGTGTACACTAAAAGTATATATAATAAATAAAACTTAAATTTATAACAGTCATGTTAATTCGACTAAATTTCATTTTTACCTATTTCCACTAACTATCCACTTATTTCTGTTCCAGACTGTATATGATTGCAAAATTAGAGGTTGTTAGCTCCACTTGAACATTGTCATAGGACGTAGAAATTTAATAAAGGACTTAAAAGAAAATAGGAACTTACTATTTGGATTCTTATTTATCTGAATATCAGATCTGGTTGAATATTTTATTCCCAGATTACTTCATTCCATTAATTTTTTCCAACAAAAAAATTCGACTGAGATTCCACCGAAAAAGTTGAAGGTCCTTTGGAAGAATTGAAAAATTTTGTATCTTTCCGGCTTTATTCCCGCGACACATGTAACATGTATGCGACGCGGGATATCCTGCTCGATTTTTTTGGACCTTCGTTCATTATTGAGCGATCGTTCCAAGTTGCATTTTTAAAATTCATATTTCGTCGATCGATTTCACACACGTCGAGCCGACCAATTTCGGGATTTTTCCTTTCCCGTATTTCGACGTACGCGGAACAGTTCGAAACCAGTTTGTCGACGGTTTAATTGATTCCCCCGTTGGACGGGGTCGTCGAACGCAGCGTATTTTGCGTTTGCTCGACCCATTTTACGAACGGCAGTCAAATATTTTAGCGGCTCGTTTGTTCAATTACTTTAATCTCGCATTCGATACAAAGCGTGCTGAGTCCGTCACGAACCATTGTTCGCATAAACAGGGAAGAAAATCTATGAAAGAGGACAGCAGAGACAATTGTTTTCTTCAGTTGGCCATTATTTGCATTTTAGCTCATCTAAATAACCAATGTACGATCTGAATTTCAGATGCAATTTGACTTTCTTAATCTCCTGTCTTCTTTATCTTTCTTCCTCGGGATGATGTTTTATTCTACGCTTGATGCATTTTTTTTATAGAATCAATTTCAATCATTTATAAATCGGCGGATTGAAAAAGTAAATACACTGTAACGAGGTCTCCACTCTGTCTCATAAACTCTTAAAAGAAGAACTAAATTCTTATCGGATCCCAATTCCTGTGTAAATTACGACATGATGTACAGAAATTTTCATTGGCATAAAAATCAGCAATACTTGTTCGAATGCTTATCTATCTTAAAGTTCTATCTTAAATTAGAAAAATAGTTAGTCTTATCAGTTGTATCAAATACATACGAATTATGAATTAAGATCCAATATAGAATTTCTCTTCATAAAACAATTAGTCAGGCACAGTAGAATCAGTGAAACAAATCAGTCACAGTAGGAATAATAAAACGAGCCAGACAGAGTAGAATCAGTGAAACAAGTCAGTCACAGTGGAAATAATAAAACGAGTCAGACACAGTAGAATCAGTGAAACAAGTCAGTCTCAGTGGAAATAATAACACGAGTCAGACCCACTAGTAACAGTAAAAATAATCCTCGCCCGTGAATTATGAATTAAGATCCAACGTGAAATAATACATCTGGAACGAAGAAAAGGGCTGCAGGTACGCAATGAAAATAGAATGAGACCGTAACGAGAGTATAGCAGCCGACGTTAGCTGTCCTATGCGCGAATCTACGGAATTCTCGACATAAGCGACTACGAATTGTCTTCCGTCCATCCGACGAAGTGGAAACAGGCGCGGAAAGTTTTCCTGGTCGAAACAACATCGTCCTTGGCGATTCTGCAGCAAAAGATGTCAGTGACAATCGAGTGCCGGCTCGGCATTGTTCAAATGCGACGAAGAAACGGAGTCCAGATGAATCCGGTCCGCGACTCACTTGGCCTACTCGCCGCGTTTGCCTAACAGTGCGCTCTTGAAATACTGCCAGCGACGATAAACGCCCACGTTCCCGTTCAATGGAACTCTTCTACGGGCCGCGCTCTACCTGGGAAGGAACCGAGGAGCGCAAGTGAAAGAGAGGAATACAGAGGAATAGAGAGAAAATAAAACTACATGTATGTATCGCCAGAGAACGTCCCCGCTATTTGCTGGAACTCGCCTCTCGAACTGCTTCGCCCGGATCCTTTCACTCGTCGCGGCCGTTTGCTTGTTGACGGGCCGACAATGCGGCACACTCGCCTCCCGTAACTTCTCCCGCGATCGAATTGTTACGCGGCCTTCGCTTCGCCTCGCTGCAAAAATTCGCGATCTCACTGCGACGCCGTGAATGCTGCTTTGCAAATCCAACGCCTTTTTTCAAGGTCCCTGACGCTGACACAGGGTCCACGAAAGAGACCGCTAAGCCTCGAACCGGTGTTATAACGATGCTAGACGCGGGGAAATTTGGGTAACATATCACGCGAAATACAATGCAATTTTATATTGTACAGTGAAGAGACAAGTCAGACATAGTAGAAAGGATGTAATAAGTCAGACACGGTAGAAATAATGGAACGAGTCAGACACACTAGAAACAGTAAAACAAGTCGGGCACAGTAGAAAGAATGAAATCAGTCAGACACAGTAGGAAGAACGAAATAAGTGAGACATGTTAGACAGAATGGAACAAGTCGGGCACAGTAGAACCAGTAAAACAAGTCAAACATAATAGGAATAATGAAATGAGTCAGACATAGTAGAAAGAATTAAACAAGTCAGACACAGTTGAAAGAATAAAACAAGTCAGACACAGTAGAGAGGATGTTATAGGTCAGACGCGGTAGTAAGAATGGAACAAGTCAGACACAGTAGAAAGAATTAAATCAGTCAGACACCGTAGGAAGAACGAAATAAGTGAAATATGTTAGACAGAATGGAACAAGTCGGGCACAGTAGAAACAGTAAAACAAGGCGGGCACAGAAGAAGGAATAATGAAATGAGTCAGACAGAGTGGAAAGAATTAAACAAGTTAGGCACAGTAGGAGGAATGCAGCAAATCGGCCATAGTAGAAACGATGATGCAAGCCAGGCATAGTAGAAACAGGAAAACTAGTCGGACATAGTAGAAGGATGACACAAGTTAGATACAGTAGAGCCAGTAAAGCAATCAGGCACACTAGGAAAAGTGAAATAATCGGATATAGTTGAAGCTGTGAGAGATACAATGCACAGTGGAAACTAAAATCGCCAGATTCGAAATACGAGTAGTGAAGCCGACAGACACGCAATCAATTATTGTTGATACGTACGTCTTACATTTGATAGACCCGCTCTATGTACTCGGAGAGTATGTTACTTTTCCGATTGTCCTACCTTGTTGGCGTTGTTGCTTTGAAATTCCGATCAGCAGTCCGACTGACAATGAATTAATCAGAACCGGCCGAGGCGGATTCTGTTGCGGGCGTTCCGGCGTGCCCTCGTTGCGTTCCGCGATTACTTTCCATTCGGTTTGAATTATACATATCGGTGGCGCGCGTGCGACCGAGAACAATGAATTGGTAGCTATCTCTCCCTCTCTCTCTCTCTCTCATTCCCCTCTTTCTCTCTGAGCCTATTTCATTTCGTTCGATGCCATAACGACTCCAGATCGAAAAAGCACAGCCCATCGACGCGCTGGTTAGATCCGCTCGGGTCTATCAGAGCTGGTTAATCAGAGTTGTTCCGCGGGTAATTGGGCCAAGCCCCGCGGAAACTTTTTATTAAATACGGCCGGGCGATGAATAGAGGATGGAAATTATGGCATCAACGGCAGAGGGCTATATTTCTATTACTTGGCACCGAGCACACGCTCTGCAGCCTTCGTCCTCTTCTCCGCCCTCTGTCTCCCTTTTCTTCCTGGGTTTGTCCCATCTTGCCACGCCGTCTAATGAATGGCCGACTTCGCGTATAATTAACTATAATGCTCCTACCGATAACAGGCCATTAAGTGCTTCTTCGTTTAGCTGCCGACTCTTGTCCAGGGACGATGTCGCCGTCTACAGACAATTTAGCCCGTTATCCTCCCTTTTAAAACTTAGGCTATTCTTTTGAACATCAAGGACGCTCGATAAGGGCGAAACTTGATGGACGTAGTGAAGGATGAAGCAAGCCGGAATATGGGAAACCATAATTTAATATTTGACTTTCATGTATCTGGAAGACTCAGGCGGAGAGGGTGTTAAATTAAGCTGCGACCTCCTGCTGGTCTGTTCAAGCCGAAGTACCTAACCCGATTCGAGCCAGACATATTCTGAACACGATTAAGATCATGTCTGTCCTACATTACATTTTAAACCTAGGGCTAGGTCTAATGGTAATGTCAATGTTAATTAAATAAAACCAAGCCAAGATTTAGTTCGGATTTAGCTCAACGATAGTTCAGAGTACTCAAGCAAACCAAAATAACTGATTCAGATTTAGGCCAGACCTGACGAATATTAACTGAATCTATCCCAGACCTAACGTAAGTCAGCTAATGCAAGCATAGCCTGACGTAGGCAATGCAATCTAGCGAACCTAGACCCTCTTCCTGAATTAATTAACCTAGTGATTTAACATAAGCAACGCAAATCAAGTTACCCAGACCCAATCTTGCTTAACTGACGCTAACTTAGTAACCTGCAGCAGCTGCAACCATCATTAATATTGTGTTTGGCACGAAATAGAGTAAATGAGCGAATCAAACGCCGACTTTAGAAGATGGTGATATAGTGACGCGAGTTTTATGCATTTATGCAATTATTACAATTTTTACCCTCACCACTCGAGTGATGATTCTGAGCCGCTACTAAAAATTACTATACCATTATTCGCAATATTGTGTAGATCATTTTCAAGAAAATTAGTGACTGCGTCTGTGAATTATTAAACAAAATAAATAGTATCGACCATTACCATCAGTAAATTAACCATTGAACATCTAATTGTGTACTTTGGTACTCACTTGCTTAATGAAATTATTTTAATTAGTTTGAAACGACAACACGTGATGTTCCCACGCCGTTATACAAGCTACTGAGACAAACGTGAAATTCATGATCGAAACGCGTCTAAAGGTTAATTTAAATTGCAAAATTGCTTTGAAGTAAAAAAAGTGATCGGACCAGTGCCCCGAAAGCATTAACACATCTTGCATCAACAATTATGCGATCGATAGAGAGGAATATTTATTGTTCACATGATTAAATATGTTTGTATCTAAGCAATTACTACACATTTAAATAATTTTATAAGGTATTATCGCAATTTAACTATTCTAATTTTAATTTTTAAGGTAAAATAGCTACGACTGCAAAGGGTTATTAATACTCAACATTAAAAACAAAGGATTAATATTAAAATATTTTTCTAGTTACCTAAGGAATTCGATCCGATATACATAAAATCAATCGGTAACCACTGGCAATGGTATCCAAAACGAGTCGCAGATCGACCATCCATCGTCCGATTAGAGCAATCACTCGGCGTCCTCCGTCCCTTCATCCTCTTTCCGCCCGATCCCTTTGTTCTCGGTTCATACTGACTCGCTCCCCTTTTTTTCTCTTTCCGGACTTATCTCTCCTAGTTGGTAGCTACTCACATATATACAGCCTTCGTTAATTGCGCGGAGATTCAGCTCGATCTTGTCCCGTGCTCATTCACGTCGGCCTTCCCCGGCTATTCTTCTCTTTCAGGTTTCTCGCGAACACGCGCGCGCGCGCGCGCAAGCTCGGTCAGGCAAGCAAAGCTCTCGCAGTTTCTTTTTTCCGGCGGCAAATCTGGGCTAAGGTCAGGGCTCCGGCACGGTAGTCGACGGTACTGCAGGACACGTGAGAGAGCCACGGATATGCGCCGGTAGCACGAAAACGTTCGAGGTACCTCGTAAAACCGAGCGAGCTGACGTTCGCAAGCTCGAATATGTGGGTTAATCTCCAGAAGACGTGAATTCAGCGATATTTGTTATAGAGCCCAGGCCACGGTGAAGGCGCGTTCTCAACGCAGCAGTCGACCTAGGAATGGCGTGGTTTAACGTCCGTCAATTTATTCGCGCTCCAGTCGAGTCGCTAACTGTTAACGATACGCGTCTCCGCGATCGCGGAATTTCGCGAGCATGACGTGTCCCGAATCGAAAGTTTCGCTATTGTTTCCCGCAGGCGGCTCCGCGAAATTCAATTGCCCGATCAGCTTCGAGCAGCTGTCGGCAAAAGCCGCTCCAGCTGACGATCTCGCTATCAAGCGTCGGCGCGCCGCACAATAGTCCCAATCGAAGAATTAGCTGTTCATTTGCTAAAAATTCAACTTCCAGCACTTTTGAAAACGATGATTTTTCATTATTCTTTTATGGGACTTTCACACCAAGTTATTTGTGGCATTTTTCTGATTAAAATGACACTAAACGCGATATACTTTCAACTGTATTTAGTGGTTTAATTGTCGATGAAAGTTTCGGGCGCAAGGAAAGACGGCGCGATCCGTGTTTACATGCTGTCCTTTTCTACGTTCGGCTTCCTTTGTACTGTACCTGTTAGACTCAGTCATAAATAAAATCAATTGCAAAATTTCTACCGAACAGACAAACAGACAGACAAGAAAGCGAGCGAATAAATACGTGGTAAAAATAGTGTCCCTACACGATATTTCTCCGTGAAGAACACAGCCGTTTGTAAAATAACGCGACTTTATTGTATTATTTTAAGGCGAAAAATGTAAACAATTATAAAATTATTACAAAAAATATATATTTATTACGATAATTATCACACACACACAGTAGATAGGAATAATTTTTTATTGAATTTTAGTGAAAATTTCATCCCGATATTTCTTACGGTTAAAGAGTTATAGTTAAATGTCACCAAATTTCTCGATCTAGCCCACTGTGCGTCCTTTCATTGACTAAAAATTTTAGCGGAGCGAGTGCTGCGACTTTTCGAAAATACAGCTGAGTTGACGTTGATAAAAAGTTGATGAAAATTGAAAAATGATATACTACAAAAAATTTGTTATGTGTTCATCAAACTGATCATCAATTATTACCATTTAAATCGGCGCAGATTTGATACAAGTGTTCTTAAATCGATATTTAAAATCTGGAAAGATGGTAATTTTTAACGTTGAGAAAACAGGTTTTCAAGCATGTAAAAATTTGGTAGTAGACCGAACCTTCGAGATTGATATAGAAGAGATTCAGTGCCGCGTGGCAAGTAGTTTCCGAGATGCAAAATTCATAAGTACTGAGTGTTTTCAAAGTGATGACTTAAACCCTCCCTAATTTCCTATGCACTATAACGTGTATCAGTTTGAACAAGATCCTCGTTCAGTTTTATTATTTGACAAGCGTTCTCAAGTACATAAACGATCAAAAAATATAACTTAGTGTATAAAATATAACTTAGTTAATTTTTCAATGAGAATGAACCTCCGTAAAATAAAACGAACCTTCCAGAAGAATACAGAAAAGTTTCCAACTGGATCCAACAGATTATTTCCCAAATAAAAATTCATAACTTCAACCCGATTCAAAGTTTTGTATCCTACAAACGAAATCGAAAATAATGACTAGACACACACACACACGCACACACACACAGCGGATTTGATGCATTTATGCCAAAAATGAGTAGGTGTAATATAAAAGAGTAAGGACATTAGAACAATTTACACACACTGTTATGTTCTTTTCAACCTGTTAAACATATTAAGAATGAAAATAAATTTCTATTTCACTCTAGTTTGTTTCTATTCAGGTAGAACATTTTTATTTTGCATAAAAATCCGATGTCTAGTCATCACGTGATTTCTACGAAGACCCTCAACGTAGGAGATAGATTTCTGGCTGATCCAGCACGGGAATGGAGCGGTTTATAATTCACGCGCTTTTCAACGAGCTCTCCCGCCATAAAATATTCCCGGAACACCGAAGACGAAGTTCCAAGATGAAAAAGGAAATCTCATTAAGTGCGGCCGCGTTGTTCGTATTCTTCGGTAAGTTTCGCGGGGCGTACGGGGTCTTTCTCTTCCTCGGCTGTACTTTATCGCGATCGTTATATCCAGCGGCGTTTTCCCGCGAGTCGTCGGGGAAAATCCAGCGTCTTCGAGGTGCACCCCGGTGTGTACCTTGGAGGGACCGTCACGGTTTTCCTGCAATAAACTCGCTCCTGGAGGGTGTTTGTTCGCGAAAATATCGACGTGGACCACGGAACGAGCCCAACCGCTAGTCCCGACGTAATAAAACGCGGGATCGAACGCGTTGCCGCACTGTCAGGGGACAAAACGACTCTCGAACGAGAGCATACACGGAGACACATCGGGACAGAAAAGGGAATAATAAATAGAGCGGAATAATATTCGACGGATGCATCGCGACGCGACGCATTTATTCGGAAACGAAAACCAACCCACACAGAAACGGGCGTGGCGCCATTTTACTCGGTGTGTTCTTTAACCGGAAACAGGCAACAATTCCACGAAAAATTTCTGAATAGAAATGCAAGGTACATACATGGTATTTACCCCGGGAAAATTCTGGTTTCTTCGTGTACTTAAGGGCCGACTTTTATCCGACGTAAATCGGAGACGTATTCAGCTAGTAATGGGCATTTGCATTTTGTTAGTGTTCCGGGTACTTTCGGGTAAAAGATGTTTACCCGAAGTATACCTGTATTTACCTATTACTTTATCATTCTTTAATTTTTTATTTTAATTTAAGTACATCGTAATTCATATAATTAATGTAATTTAATTACAAAGTATATTATAATTGTACTGTAATTGCAATTACCAATTATATTGTAATTTAATTACAATGTATTTTATAATTGTACTCCATTGCAATTACGAATTACATTGTAATTTAATTGAATGAAGATCTGAATTATAAATTAGAATATAACAGAATTACAATGTAATTCAATTACAATGTGTATTATAATTGTACTTCATTGCAATTACGAATTACATTGTAATTTAATTGAATGAAGAGATCTGAATTATAAATTACAATATAATTGAATTACAATGTAATTACCTGTTAAAGAAAAACGTAAACATTTCCACGTATTCAAAATACGAAAATAATAATAGAAACTAATAAAATATTCTTGTTAACTTGTATGCTATGTATGCTGAAACAGCTCTCACAATTTATCCATTAAATACACAGCAATGGCTGCTCTAGCTGCCAAATTGCTGTTTCGAACAATAAATATTAGACAATGTACATTTTCTAAGTCACCCCTACAATTTCGACTAGAAAATTCATTTAAAATATACAATCGGTAATTGAAACATTTCGTGGATTTTCAGAATGGAAGCATTGAAATCAGAAGCGGATTTGATTTGGTGGGAAACGACGTCTGGAGTCAAGGAATAAATTTTCCGGGCGAAAAGTAGGCAAAGTAAAATTCCATAAATTTGATAAGGGTAACGGCGCGTCGTTAATCCTCCCGGACACCCCGAGACTTCGTTCGATCGTCCGCTAGAGCGGGTTTTATATTCTGCAGACGCAGGGATATGCACTTCGGGGCGCAGCAAAGAGGCAAGCGCAGGAGTTCCTGCCAGTTTTTGGCGACGATCCCCGAAGCCTCGGGCCGAGACCCGACTTCGACCCGATCCTCCATACCGGCTCTACCCGTCGCTGGGTTACACACTTGCGCCACTCGACCCACTATTCGGTTCCAGGATCCTTTAACATGCCCCGAACTCGCACAATTTTTAACAACGGGAGCAAATACCGGCCGCGGAACAGTCAGCGGAAATTCGCAGGACCTATCTTGGCACGACCGGCGACTAGATGTATTTCTTAGAACCCGCGGATATTCCGCCAACTTTATCATTCTTCTTCGCGGAACCCTAATCTCTTAAAGAGTTGGGCATTAATCGATTAAAATTTTAATCATGATTGATTGATTAATGTGGACGACTAGAAAAAGAAATAGTTGATTTTTCGACGATTGATTCAATCGATCGATGAAGTTAATCGTCAATCGTTGATTAAAAGAAGAAATCATCGAAAAATCGACGATTGGATCAATCGCTGATGAAATTAATCGTCAATCGTTGATTAAAAAAGAAATCATCGAAAAATCGTCGATTGATTCAATCGACTGATTTAATCGTCAATCGTTGATTAAAAAAAGAAATGATCGAAAAAAAACATAAAAGCACGTAAACATGGTTTGTATTATATACAGTGTTGGGCAAATTTTATTTTAAATAATAAATTAACGTGTGATTTTAATTGCAAATAATAACTAAACTTTTTATTTAAGTAAAAGTAATTTAAATAATTCTAAAAGTGTGATCGATTGGATATTTCTTATTTGCAAATAAAAGATTATTTATTATTTAAATTGAGGTGGAAATCAAATAAATAATTTTTGGTCTTCTTCTATTTCTTGTATATTGTATACAATGAACACGTGCGCGTTTTTTGTCTGCTATAGCAACCTTTTCAGGTATACCGCCAGTGGTTTTAACTACAAATAAAATGTTCACTACAGTGCTTCTTTTCAAATTTGTAGAATTTTCACATTTTACATTTTTCACACAATTTATGCTTTGAATTTTACAATCAATCAATATATTCATCCACTAATAAATTTAATTCTGAATAAAACATTCAGTATTGTACATTTTCATAAGAATGTTTATGCAACCTCAATTTCAAATGACATTCTCATTCGATCGATCATTTATTGTGAAAATCGTGTGCGTATAATAAAAGCAGACAATACTTCTGCATCAATTAATAAAGTAACGACTCAGGCGTAGTGGTACAAGAACGACGCAGTAGCAATTCGACCGATTGCAAATCAACCTGAAAAATCAATGAAAGACGTGATGAATATCGCGACGAGTTAATTCATCTTCCGTTAATGGGTTAATCGGGCACTCGAATAAATTCCGTTCGAATAAACGGCGCCCCGATAAATGGAGTTCTATTGTTCACCGAATTAGTTCGGATTCGAAAGCAATCGCGTTGTACCGAGTAACGCGTGTTGGTGATCCGCCATTTTTCCAAAGCCCGAAACATTCGATGCGAACCGTCCCGCGCCGCTATGAATCATGGAGGAAAAATATACGGGAGTCGAGATCTCTGAACCGGCAGAGCCGAGCGCACCTGCATCCAACAAATTCGCCACCGTTTCTCTGTTGTTTTTCGGTTAACGATTTCGCTAAAATCACTTCTCGACGCCTATGTCACTTGTTTATCCATTCCGGTTACGTTTAGAAAACTCTTCTCCTGTTTTCCTCTCTCTTGTTTCCTTTCCCTTACTATACATTTTTTAATAGCTCCACTCAGTGCACTTTCAGCTAAATGAAACATTTGTGGCTCTCTTTAGCAGTAGGTTTACGGAGCACTCAAAGTTTTACATTACTTTATAAAAACAGTGAGAAAGTGTGTATCCAAATTTTTAGCCATTTATTTATACTGGGTGAGTCACCTAACGTTTGCACATAAAATATCTTTGTTGTTTTCAAAGATACATTAAATGGGACTCACACGATACCAAAAGATTTGTTCATTATTTCGAAGATATCGAGGTCACCTTCACCACCAGTAAAACAAGTCAGACACAGTAAAAACTTTCTACATAGTAGAAAGATAAAACGGGTCAGATACAGAAGGACCAGTGAAGCAATCAGGAACACTACAAAAAGTGAAACAATCAGATACTGTGTGAGTGATAAAACCACTCCGACTTAGTAGAAAGAATGAACCAGAGTCGCGTTATTTTGCAAACGCTGTGTTCTGCACGGAGAAATAACGCGTAGGGACACTATTTTCTATGACTGCGTCTAAAAAAAAACGAAGCCGAATGTAGGAAAGGACAGCATGTAGGTAAATACGGATCGCGCGGCCGAAGCGTATCGATGTGAACCACTACTAATTCAATTACAAAACTTCTTAATTTTAATTTTTTTTTATAGGATTTTTTCACCAATTTATTTGTGGCATTTTTCTGATACGAAACACGATATAATTTGGCCCATATTTACTGTACATGTGAAGCATAACTTAGTTACTCCATACCGTCAATTAAACCACTAAATACAATTGAAATTATATCGTGTTTAGTGTGATTGTAATCAGAAAAATGTCACAAATAAGTTGGTGAAAGTCCTAGAAAAAAGTAATGAAAAATACAGAAGTTTTGTAATTGGATTAGTGGTGGTGCACACCGTTATAGCTCGGAGACCGAGGCAGCTCGAGCTTCGTGGCATCTGCGGCGTTGCCTCTCAGTGGAGCGAGTAGGCCAGTGGCGCTCCCAGGGTAGGGAGGGGGAACCAGGTGCCAAATCCCCTCCAAGAAAAAATGTTTAGCCTCCAAAATTAAAATCGAGTAACAGCCCAGGGTACCGTTGACAGATATTTTGGCTAAAAAAAAAGGTCATCGCGCAAAACCTAGTGCTGGGTTCAACTCGGCCCCATCCAAGATTACACCCTGGGTGCACCACTGAAGAAGGCACTTGACAAATTCTGGGTAGGCAGTCGATGAGAGATAACGCGACTTTACTGTAGTAAAACGAGCCGAACATAGTAGAAGGATGAAAGATGTCAGACCGGTGGAGCCAAAAATGCAAATCTACTCCCGCTATGAAAAATCGAACGATACGCTAACGTTTGTTGTAACTAGTTCCGGAGTCGGACGCATGGTAAGAGGTTAAGCTTCACTCATCAGCCACCGAAGGAATCGAGGTGGACAGGTAGACAATGTCTAGTTCGAAAGATGGTGGTCCGCTCGATAAAAGAGAACGAAGAAAGAGAAAAGAAGAGGGGGAGGAAGAGAGAAAGAGAGGTCGACAGTGAACGGGATGCAGTTCTCGGGGTATCCGAGAGCCAACTAAGAAGACTCTCCGGATGGGTACTTTACCAAAACTCCTCCGATAAAGTACACTCCAGAGAATGAGAAATTCGAAACAGTAGGAGGCATTACGCCGGGCCGTGCTTCGTTTCCAGATTAACGTCGAACTTGGAGGGAGTTTTCGTTAGCGAAGCAAAAATTCGAGGGGAGGGGGGAAGAACGATGACGGTTCCTCGTTAACGAGTTCCCTTGAGCATAGCCCGAACCCGTTTAAAGGGAACTTCCGGTGTCCGATGACACATTGAAATTTACGAGCGAGAGGAATACCCACCCACCCGATGATCGACCCTGGTACTCGATCAGCAGCAAGTTTATCGGCGACGATATTTCTTCCATGATTCGAATTCTTACTGCGAGAGAACCAGACTGTTGGATACAGTGTGTATCCGTGTGAAAACTTCGGGAACGATATGTCACTTGTATCTTGTAGAGACTCTGCAATCGTAAACAAAACGTCGACAGTGAGACGTTAATGAAACAGTGACAAAACATCGTTGTTTCTCATAATTTCTTTATGAAAGTTTTATTGGTGTTTTCGCGACGTTTTTCTGGTTAAATAGAGTCCAAACACAGTCCAGGTTGGATTGGATTTACTCGTTTAATCCACGATATAGTGGAACCTCTATTATCTGAACGAATTAGTGACTACGATTAGATCGTTACTAACTTGAACAGTGAATCATATTGTGTATAATGAATATACAGGGAGGTCCGTTTAAATAAGGCCACCTAAATATCTCTTCAGGTTATTGTGATGCAAGAAATATTTGTTACCTAATGTGCATCGAAAAATACATTCGGATATGTATAATAACATGACCTTGAAATGACCTTGATCTCCGAAAATTAAAGTTTTACCTTCAGATCAAGGTCAATGTCATGTTATTATACATATCTGAATGTCTTTTACGATCAGTTGCACGATGCAATAAAAAAAGATGTAGTTATATATATTATAAAACATCGATGACCTTGATAACTCCGGAAAAAAAATTATCCTTGCCAGATATTTGGTCCACTGGCACCATGCACATTACGTAATAAATATTTTTTGCGTCACAATAACCTGAAGAGATATTTAGATGGCCTTATTTAAACGGACCTCCCTGTATAATCGGATAATCGAGCTTCCACACTATATCATGGATTGAAGAAGCATAATCCAAACTGCATGATGGTTGGACTCATTTTACTTGAAAGAAAGTCACGAATGCGTCAATAAAACTTTTAAAAGGAAATCATTAAAAACAACAAAGCTTCGTTATTATAATTGTTACTTTTTTCAGGAATTCTGAGCCCTTGAAATAATTCCCAGCTTGAATTTTTTTAATCGTTCTACTGTTCCGAGCTCTGCTCAGCAATTTCCACCGTAATTGCTTGAAATTCGCGGTCTAATTATGGCAGTACCTCGACTGCAGCATGTCATCGTTACAGTAAACATTTGAACAAGCATCTTGTCGGCCCCGCGGAAGATCGAATATTAATTCCCGTGCGTTGTCCGTGGGCAACAGATAAATTTGAAATCGCGAGCTCATGGGGGAGCGTAACAGTAATGAGAGAACTATGTTTCGCGTGTACTCCGTGGAAATTCTATCGTATCCGTTCGCATAGTTGGCTCGTCCCTGCATCTCCCTATAGGCGTTCGCTTGCCGTATCGCGAGCGCTCTCTCGTATTAACCGAACTTTCCGCGGCTGTTACGCCGCCGGCACACGATAGCACCAGCTGTTTACGAATTCGCGAGGGGTTCGGTCCGCGAATTTGCATCATTTGCATAGAATCGGCAAGACGGGGAGGGACACACACACATACGAGATAATGACACAGTGTACCTGACGCCAGAAATCTGACTCCAGCCTTGTAATTCCGCGACCTCCAAACGCACTGCCTAACGCATTTCCTAATTATTCCTCAGAATAACACAGCGGTCGAAAACGCCAAATAAAACCAAGAAAGACTTGAAAGACATATTTATAATATGAAGAATAAATGTCACGAAATCCAAAGAAATTTATAAAGAACGACATCTGTGATTCAAAATTGTCTGGAAGAAGTACTAACTACGTAACGAATGAACAATTTTAAATACAGTACGCTCGCGTTATTTTGCAACGACCGCCTACCCAGAATTTGTCAAATGCTTGCCCCATCCACTGAGGGGCACGCCGCAGAGGCCCGGAAGCTCAAGCTGCCTCGGTCTCTGGGCAGTGTAAGCATGCCGCGTAATCTGACCTCGGCTCGGGTATATCGATATGAACCACTACTAATCCAATTACAAAACTTCTTTATTTTTCATTATTTTTTATGGGACTTTCGCCAACTTATTTGTGGCAGTTTTCTGATTAAAATGACACTAAACACGATACAATTTCAACTGTATGTAGTGGTTTAATTAACGATGAAAGTTTCGGGCGTGAGTAAGGACAGCGCGATCCGTGTTTACATGCTGTTCTTTTTTTTTTCTACGTTCTGCTTCCTTTATGGGACTTTCGCAAACGTATTTGTGGCATTTTTCTGATTAAAATGACACTATACACGATATAATTTCAACTGTATCTAATGGTTTAATTGACGGTGAAAGTTTTGGGCGCCAGGAAGGACAGCGCGATCCGTGCTTCCTTTGTACTTTCGGCGCGGCAGACTCAGTCATAAAAAGATAGTGTCCTTACACGATATTTCTCCGTGCAGAGGGAACACAGCCGTTTGCAAAATAACGCGACTTTACTGTATTATTTTCAGGCGAAAATTGTGAACGATTAATTATAAAATTATTACAAAAAGTATATACATATTTATTACGATAATTACCAGTAGATAGGGATAATTTTTTACCGAATTTTAGTGCAAATTTTATGCCGATAGTTCGCTGCTAGGAAAACATTGCATTGGTTTAAAACAGTTGCAAAATATATGGTAAGAAAAACATTTTTTTCAAATGATAACATTTTTAGTAGATATTCCTATGTTTCCATTATGAGTTCCTGAAAGCTCATTTTCATAGGTTTGTCAGGTCTAGTCTTATAATTTAATGAAGAAAGGTTGACACTTTTCTTTATACGTCTGTGTAAAACAAACAATTTTTAAGACATCGAAAGATTCTTTGAGAGATTCATTCATAGGTCACTAAAGACTACAACATGTTCAAGTTTGAACAAAATCCAAAGTGATCTTATCTCCGACCAGGTGTGACCGTTGAAAGTCATTATGTCGTCTACGAATAAATTCGTTTTGCCATTCATATGGTATAAAACAATGCAAAGCATTCTATTTAACAAAATTGAGAGTCACCTCCATTTCTAAACAAATACTGCAATATTTCCTAAACAATTTTAGTAAGTTGGAAGTAAGATATTAATGTCCCTCGAATCTTTCTCATCATAAATGTCTAAAGATTCGCACTCTGGTAATGACTGACAGCTGACGGAGATATAGATTTTGTGTACGATTGGATTCTGTGCAAACTGGCGACCGCGCGCCCGCGGTATTGTTCGGGACCAGTCCAGACTGTCTGTGATTGCCATTGCCGGGAAATCCAATCGAGAGAATGTCGATCGAATTGGAAACCGACGCCGCTCGTCCAGGGTCCTCGATTTTACGCTCCCGGCGTGCAACGTTTAACGTATCTGGTTGCTCCGTATCCATCGTCACGCACTGTCGATCGGGAACCCGCCACTGCGAACGCTTCCATAAGTGAATGTGAAAGTGAAAACTTGCAATTTGTTTTCCCGAACGGGAAAATTTAGAACACTGGTACAGCCCATTCTTTGAACATGCTGTTCGCCAAATTGTTCTCTAACCCTCTGGCGTTGGCACACTGCGACTTTTACAGGATGTATAAATATATTCGAACAATCATGTTGTTGACATACATTGTAAATGACTCGGAAAAATATTTGGACGCCCTAAAAAGTTCGATAACTTTTTAAATATTGTACTATACGATTTGAACTTTTTTGGAAGCTAGAGAAATTAGTTTACTACAAAAATTTGTTTGTTTACGTGAAAAATTTTTTCAAAAATAGCAACTGATCGGAATTGTAGAAAAAATACTAAAAGTTGCATTTTACAACTTCTTTATGTGAGCCTATATTGAAAAGTTACAAAATACGTTTTGCAGGTCTGTGTCAAGTGTGTAACGATGGTAAAAATTTCTGATTTTCACGATTTTCGGCCTGTATCTAAGAATTCTTACATCTTTCAATGCCTGTCGTTTTTTCCTGCATCCACCGATTTCGATGAAACTTTCACAGTGCATATAATCATATGCAATTGTGTCAATTGACACAGATCTACAAAACGTACTTTTTAAATTTTCAATATAGGCCCACATAAAAAAGTTGTAAAATCCAACGTTTAATATTTTTTTCTATAATTCCGATCGATTGCTATTTTCGAAAAAATTTTTTTTCTCTAGCTTTCCAAAAAAGTTCCAATCGTATAGCACAATATTAAAAAAGTTATCGTTTTTTTTAGAGCGCCCGAATATTTTTCCGGGTCCCTGTACATAACTATAATTGAAATTCACTTATTCACTTATGCACATTAAGTTGTAATATTCTGTTTATAACAAAAATAAAGCAATTTTTTAAAATTCAGAATATTGATTTCTGCTTTCTTATATTCTTTAATTATTTTCTAGCCTTCTTTTACTCATAATATCAAAATACTTGACTTTTTTGTTCAAAATAGTAGTGTTCCTATAGAAATTTCGTCCACTATAGTACAGTTTACCCTACCCGAGTATGACGAATTTTCGAGGCTCGGCTACCCGCCCCCCCTATCAATTACCTATAATTCTGTACCTTATTAATAAACAAAAATCGATACCGAACACAACCAAACGAATTTATACCGAATAAAAGAAATGAGAAAGCAACACTTATAATTCTGCAATTTCCCAAGCACATCTTCCGCACCGAATGCAGAAGCTCGAGTGTTTACAATTGAAAGAAAAGCCACCATAAGAGATCAGCAACGTGAAAGAGAAAGAGGTTTAGTCTGAGGGGCGTACAAAGGGCGAAACAGTGGACTGATTTCTCGGATCCGGCGGCGACATAATTCGCGAGTAATTGAATGCAAAACGGGGTCGTCGGAGCGCAATCGGCTCGGCTAGACTCGTTCGTTGCTTGACGATTGTCTCACGCGGCTTTGGTCGGGCCTCCTTTCAGGCCCGATTCATCCGTATCCGAACGAACAAAAGGTGAGAGGGCTTCGACGTGCTCGCGGGGAAGAGAGGCGCGTCCCGTGATCCGTGACCAAAGCTGTTGCTCAGTTATCCGGAAGCGACCTGGATACTCGTGGAGACGGTCCGCGCGCGTGGGCGTACCGACGGCTACCTTAGCGTTTCATGCATAGCTGATGAGACGGGTCATCTTTCTTTCCATTTGTTACCTGGCCGCCGTCGAACGGCGGATAGTAGGGGAAAGAAACGATTCGAGGGATCGCCTCTCTTCGAAAGCGAGTGTCCGGACGAAGAGGACATTCATTCTCGAGCAAATCCTCCGCTTCCGGCTTCGCCAGTGTCTTCTATTGGCCCGTGACATAAACTCGTTTGGTTACCCTCGACATCTTTTTTCCGTTTGTTAAGAAAGTGGACAACAGATTAAACGAATTTAAGAGTTCCAAATAGGGTAAATGTACCTAATACTACGGGTGTACGTTTTACTACGGTATTTTTTTCCCCAACCAGATTAAAATACTCGATAATAAATATTTTTCCCTGAATAAATTTGTACAATTCAATGAGAAACGTATTCTCGTTCGCGAGGCAAACGAAATATTGTTAATCATTCTCATATTTTTATAATCTTTGCATTTGAAAAAACATTCTTCATAAAAGGTAAAAATAAGACCGTTTTTCTTTTATCCCGATCACCTAAGAACTGATGGTACATTCTTTATATTGTTTTTAATTACATTGGAGAAATAGTAGTTCTATTATTATTTAGATATCTATATATTGTACTTCGCGATAAAATAAAAATATAAACAGAAACTTATTTTGCTTTTTTAACATACAATTAAACCCTCAGCATTACGTACACTAAAGTGAAGGAGCAGCATATTACTACGGCACAAAAATCACTAGAAATGTCCCTAATGCTGCGGTGTGAATTGCAACTACGATGACAAACGAGGTTCACTTCAGCCTCACGTTTTAGGTTACGTGCCTATTCGATACACGTACAGTGGAAGTCATTAATATTCGGACGCTCTGAAAAAAGCGATAACTTTTTTAACATTGGACTATACGATACAAACTTTTTTGGGAAGCTACAGCAATTAGTTTACTACAGGATGTGAAAAGAAATTTTTCCATAATGGCGCTTTAAGAGTTTGATGAAGGGCAACTTCAATTTTTCAAATGGAAACCCATATTTTTTATTTCATATTCTTATTCTACAACACATCGAGAAGTAATAATATTTCGTATAAAACATTTTTACCCAGCGCGCACGGTTTTATTAAACAAATTCTGGTGAATATCCCAATATTTGTAATGACAAAAAATACTGAGTTTGATGTGGTCATAAAAATCTAGTAAGCGATGACAGGAATCTTCGGGGATACATGAGAAACAAAGTCTATCAAGATGTCCCCACAACCCGTGAAAACATGCGAGAACGCATACGTCATGTTTGCGATTCAATTCCAATTGAAATGCTTGTGCACGCGCATGACTCCTTTAGAAGAGGGATTGAATGGAGTTGATATGGAAGGACATTATTTTGAACATTTGTTACATTAATTGTTCACAATTTTCTGTATACTTTGTTACGACTAATGAATTATCTGATAAAGTACGTACTTCTTATTGCCGCCTGCTAGATGAAGATTCACAATACATGTAGTATGCCATTATGCAAGCTTCGCGACATTTATAATGGTATCGTTACAAAATGGTAAGTTCAGGGAAAAAATGTTTTATGCGAAATATTATTATTTTTCGGTTTGGAATAAGACTATGAAATAAAAAATATGGGTTTCCATTCGAAAAAATGAAGTTGCCCTTCATCTGACCCTTAAAGGGCCATTATGGACAAATGTGCATAGCGCCATTAAATGTGCCCCTTCGTATGAAGAATATTTTCTATAAAACATTTTTTCATATTCCTGCTGGTTTCCGTAATAATTGACTGTCATAAGATAAATGGACCACCCTGTATATCCTGTATATCACACCACTTATATCTTTATCGAAATGGTACCTTCGGGCGATTTCTCGAGCCGGTGCAGTTTGCGTTGGCTGAGGAACGTGTCGGGTGCACCGCGTGTAATATAAAGATCGTATAGAAGGAGGATGAGGAGGATGAGGAGCTGAGATTGTACGTTTATATTGAGAGACGAAATGACGTGTGTGTTCCAGCAGCATCCGAACGCGACGAACAGTAGCGAGACGAGCGTGGGCGGCGCTTCGGGTGCATGCGGAAGCAGTGGCATACCGGCGGGCGTCGAGGCCGGGTGCAGCAGCAGGGGCGGCAGCAGCAGCGGTGCCGGTGGTACAACCGGGCATGGCCAGGGCTGCGAACAGGGAGCTCACAGTGGCTCGTCTCATTCCAGGGAGAGCCACGCCAAGTTCAGGCACGGCCTGCTACAACTTATGATCCACACGATCGATCCGCTCCACGACGGTCAGTCCCGCGCCGGTATACCAACTCCACACTCTATCACTCTCGCTTGCCGCTTTGCCTTAGCGCTAACAGCACGCTCTTAGATGTCCTAGTGACGTTCACCTGTTAACTGGCTCCACTTCGCCACAAACTACAATAACATACAATATATCCGATCTATTACCATTCCGCTCTACTACACGTGATTTATTCCCTGATCGAGTATTCAAAATGCAGAAACATTGTTTCAGACGAGAATTGTTTTCTGTCGAGAAGGACATGTCGCGATGATATGCAATGGGTGTGCAAATTAATTCGTGTCATATCCAAACAGTCATCCCCCAAATCCCAGTGACATTCGATTCAATTATTCTGAACAGAATTCAGTTTTTAAAGTAGATTAATCAATTGTAACGTTGTCTTGACTTGAAATCTTTCAACCACTATACAGGGTGGCAATTATAAAGCATTACAGACGAATATCTTCAAATATATATATATATATATATATATATATATATATATATGTTGGATTTTTGTTTTTCCCGGTGGACACTTCAAGGTGAGGTGAAGGTTTCTTTTTTTAAATGGAAGGATATGTTTTCTATCCACCATCACAAATAGGGCGTTTTAAGATGAATTCAATGACCTATGACTCAAGGTCATTCAAGGACAAACTTGCAGGGAAATGCAGGAACTGTAGGATCTGTAACGCTTTATAATTGCCACCCTGTATGTCGAGTATATGCATAGAAAATTATGGAGATTATTTTTACGACCAGATTGTGTTCGAGTTGTTTGTAAATGATCGACAAAGAATGTGACCTTGACAGAACTCTCCAAGGTGAAGGCAAGATCAAATCATGATCATTACGATATGTTCTCCTGGATACTGTACCACTTTTGTCTAAACTTTTTCTTGCATTTTTACCTAGTTGAGGAAATAATCACAAAGCATTCAACCCTTTGCCTTATGATACCGAGTCGCAGTGGAGACATTGAACAGATCGAAGAATCTACTGAATATTTATATTATTCATTTATCTACAAATGGAATACAATTATCCTTTCTTTGTTATTAATACTTAGTCCTTAGAGTAAGACGCTAACTGTACATAAGGCAAAGGGTTAACTGCTCGTCGTCCAGAAATTACAATAATGTAGAGACATTCTACTTGGTCTTGTTGCACAGAAATATAAAGTAACCCGTTTTCGCTAGCAGGTCATAGGTCTTGAGAACCATAGTTTAGCATTTAGTGGAAAGACGAAAGAAAATGAGCTTTATGCAGGTTGTTGCTTGACACGTTGACTATCGAATTAGTGGCAAAAGTACTGTGAACTCAAATTTATTTGATGAAACGAAAATTCTAATGTTAATTCTTTCAAATTCCATTTCAAGCTTTGAACATTTTTTCGATGCATTAAACCTGCAGTCTAATTATCACTATCATTGTTTCCTCGAGCTATAATATATTTTGTTTAAGTCGTTAGTCAATGTGGTAAAGTCAAAAGTAGCTTGATCGAATAGCCCTCGAAAACGCAAATAAAAGAGTACAGGTATGACGCGCAGCATGCTATTCAGGAAAACTGTAACGTTCCTACGTGAAATTTTAGTACGCAATAGAATTTTGCAAGTCTGCTACAAACCAATTTCGATGGCGAACGTGTCAAAGGAGATCTCTACAGCGACAATTTCAGACTCACAAGTTACACTACCCAACTGATACTCACTGATTTGAATGAAATTTAACGTACTTATTAAACACTAAATTAATGTTCAATTTACAATTAGAGTGACATTTTATGTTTTCTTATCTTTACTTCTATTCTGAAGTTACTTACAAAACTTTTTTCTCCACATTTTTTCTATAAATTTGAGCCTATTTTCCCATAACGTCTGATTTTTTTCTTTTTTGGGAAGATAACGCAACAATCAATTCTGAAGACAGATTTAGAGTCATCGCATAAAATTACTGATTATAGATATAGGATGCGCTCAAGGTCCGGCAACTGTTAAATCCGGCAAGTCCAGCTTATTATTTCCAAATTTAATTGACCTTGAAAATCGACCTCAAGGTGGATTTCAAGGACGCCATCAAGTACATCACTCTGAACTGTACAACTTTGGATCTAGCAGTTTTTTCAGAAACTGTATCCTTTAAAAAATAATTAGCCACAAACGTTTCCATCTCCAGACGTTGAGGGGTGCTTTCTACCCCTAAAAAGCGTATTTAGCCGAAACGAAAAACACGTATTTAATATTTTTCAGTGTTTAATAAGTACGTTAAATTTCATTCAAATCACTGAGCATCAGTTGGGTAGTGTTACTTGTCAGAGTCACCATTAAATATGTTGGCACATTAAACTTGAGGAAATATATCAACTTCAAATCCATAAAATGAAAAAAATCATATACAATGCAATTATTCCAGGTCCGAAGAAATGTTTAATTTACAAGTTAAAATACCTCCGACTAAAAATGAGTAGTGCGAACAGGTTTGGAAAATAGAGTTCGACTATACAAAATCACTTGTGTTATCCAACGTCACAATAGAGAACCTCCTCAACTGCTATGTCAATAAGAATTCATATCGATCTACATTTGAGTCACAAAAATATGCCATATGCTTATTGACACGAGAGTTACTTTACAATTCGTGAGGCAATGCTCGATGTATCCAAATTTGTCTTACAGTACACACCAAAACCGACATTTTCTGCAAAAGAGAACATCTGCGCTAGCGAGCATAATACTGTCGAAATTTTCTTTGCAATGAATACAGCCAGGAGATAGAATGCCTCCAACATCAAACACAATTAGATCGTTCGTTTGGAATAATTAACATAAATGTGAACGTCTCACCCATTGCACTCAACATTCCGGCAACAATCAAACAGAAAAATTGCTCAAAATTCTTGAAAAGGCGAGTATAATCGTGTAGCCCGGTTAACAGGTTGACAATAATAGCGTAGCTTTCTTTGGAACGTTCTATGTACGCGATCGGCTCCCGATTGTCTCGCAATCTCGTCTCGACGCCGTTTCAGAACGAGTACGCGATTCGAGGATGCTAAAATAGCATATCGCTGGGTTCATGCGTCGGCTGCGTTTCACTGCTCCCCAAACCATCGAAGATTCGATTCGAAGACACAAAAAGGGTCGGCGCTCTAGATCGCCTAGATCGAAGTCTTTCGATAGCATTGTTCCAGAAGATCTGCGCGACCAACTCGTTTCCGCTCGCCTAAATCCCGTTCTATAACCTAAATCGCAAAATTTCGATCTATCGGGACAGATCGACGTCGACGATGGACTCGAAATTCGATTCGGTGCAGAAAACGAGTTTCAATCGCTATCATAATAGATCGCAGTCGTAGTCTATAGATAGCATTGTTCCAAATCTTCCGCGCGGCCGACTCGCATCCGGTGCACAGCGGGGTATTTGCCTCTAAAAGTCGGAAAAACTATATTAGCGTTATTTATGGTCTCAAGGTCATAATACAGTAGGCCGTTAAATTTGTCTTTAAAAAAATTTAAATGATTTTTATTTTTTGTCGGAAAAAATATTTTTTCGACATTTTGCCACAGAGAAGCTGGAAAATATTATTTTTGCATGTAAATTATTATGTTGAAATGATGTAATTTATTATTTTAATACTAAATATGTAGATCACTAAACTTTTTAATAAGTAAGTGTGTGCAGGGTGGAAATTATAGAGCGTTACAGACGAATATCTCCAAAAATATTGATAATACGCAAAAATGTTTCAGATGAAAGGTGTTCAGTACCGAGGGGACATCATGTGGTGTGACTTTTATTTTTCCCGGTGGACACTCCAAGGTGAGGTTAAGGTCAACTTCCTCTTTTTAAATGGAATGTCCTATTTTTTATACCATAGATCAATAGAGTAGCAAATTCTGAGTATAAAAGTGTTGACCTTCATATGTCCTAAGCCTAATAGTTAACGAGATATTATCGAAACAATTTTCTTTCTTCTTTGGATCCTCGTTAACTACTAGGTTTAGGACATATGAAGGTCATTACATTTTTACTTAGAATTCGATAGTCTATCGATTCATGATACAGAAAGTAGGTCTTTACATTCAAAAAAATCGAGATAACCTTCTCCTCACCTTGGAGTGTCCATCGTGAAAAATAAAAATCCCACCACATGATGTCACCCTCGGTACTGAACAACTTTCATCTGAAACGTTTCTGTGTATAATCAATATTTTTGGAGATATTCGTCTACGTAACGCTTTATAATTTCCACCCTGTATATTTTAAGAAATTTTCAAATTCTCATATTATTAATTTTTACATCGGTGAAGACACGTTGCGACCACTGTGCGTCGTGAAGGTTACTTGGCTCTTGTCAGTCGACCAAAAGTGAACAAAAAATCGCGACGAACCTAGAGGTGTCATTCGTAGAATAACGGGGCAATCACAGCTGGCCCAAGGTATTGCAAGATATCGATGATAAAAAAAAAACAGCACATGATGGTTGTTCTCTAGCTAAGGAATTATGAAAGTAGCACGGATCGACAGGATCCTAGTGACATGCGGCACCGTCAGAAAAAGTCGCGGACCGGAAGTAATCGATCGTCTTCCGATCCCGTGGATTTCCAAGACCGTCAATCAGCGTTCCGTGTAACTCGCGAACCTGGTTAACATTCTTGGCACGATGTCGCGTCGTTCTCGCTTCCGGTCGCCGTATCCGCAGAGCGAGAGAGAGAGAGAGGAGCACATGCCCTCTTTCTCCATCTGATTCTCTTTCTCTCTTTCGAGATGCGCCGAACCGTCCCCGACGAACCGCAAAACTTCCGAAAGCTCTATCGTATAAAGTGCTTTTAAATGTAGAGTCGCGGGAACACTTATTACGGCCGCGGAGGCGTGGCGGAGGGTAGGGGCGGGTCCGGGGCGGGTACAGAACGGGTTTGGCCTCTCTATCGACAGCCGGGTCAAGCCGGAGACTCTTAACCCGGTGAAACATATCGGGGAACGTTCTTCTCGGTCGCGGAACCTTGGGTTGCGGCTTGCTCGCGTGCATACCCGGTGGACCCGAAGTACCCGCCTGCTAATCGATGAACAACCTCCCTACTAAGTGCTATAGCTCGATTCTTGCATGTCTCTCTTCGTCTATTCCAGTGAAAAATAATTTGTCTACGATATTGACCGGGTTTCTTGTTATGGAAACACTTCCGGTGTAAAGATTCTCGCCGATTTCCTTGTTGTTTCTACAAGAACGTAGAAGGCTTGTACTGGGTACCGAGAAATTGTGCACCTATTTAATCCTTAGCACTCGAGTGCTGACTCAGAGTCAATTGTTGCACCATTGTTCACAATATTGTCTACATTGTTAAATACGTTGGTACCTAACCTATTACTAAACATTTAAGTATTGTATGAGGTATTATATCAATTTCATATCCATAAAACGCACAAAATCATATAGAATGGAATTATTCCGGGTCGAAAGAAAGGATTAATTTTCGAGTTAAAATAGTTCCGACTGCAAACGGCGAAAAATTGTGTTTTGAACAGTATTCAAATTAAAATTGGATTAAAAGAGGTACAGAGAAATACGCTAAAAAATTAAAGAATTCTATTCACAGTGCCTAACTCTATATTAAAATATAAAGCGAGAGGTTAATCGAAATTTACATTCCTTTAAGAAATAGAACGTCATTTGGTATTAATCTAGCGGACGCGGAAAAATCGACCGAGAATACTTAAAATCTAGAACCCGTTAAAAAATCGTCAAACAAAATCGTGGCCAACCGTGTAAAAAAGAAAGTCACGTTCCATTGAGCGTTTGGTTCCAGCAGAGGGTAGCCACAACGCGTTAATAACTGTACCGTAGTCCGTCGAAACTGGCTTCGTTAATATTCCCGGCTCGGTCGGCCGAGCACGGTCTACTCGATCGAATTTAAAATTCCGATTGAAATCCGTCCGTCCCGCAACAGTTCCGAAGGCCACGGATTATAACCCAATTAACCTACATATTAAGCGGCCTAAGGACGATCCGACGTACAACACGTATTCTCGGTGCGCATTCTCAGGAACGTCTTCGGGTCGGTCCGCGAAATTTCAACGACGACGGCAACTGGGTGTGCGCGGATCGGTTCTCGCAGTGCTTTGCGCTCGTTTTGTTGCATGGCCGATGACTGTGCGCGTCTTTGTGCTTATGTACATACGTCGAAGTAATTAAACGTTGCGAGCACTCGACGATAACGAGCCAGAAGTTCAATGTCGTGCACGTCGCGCCTCGCTGGCTGCGTTTTCGCCTAGCGCGCGCAGTTTTGCCGCTCGCCGCGCACACGTAGAACACACGAATCAGTAGAATAGATCGGCCTGCGGTCGGACCAGGGAACGCGCGGACGCGGACGTCGCGCAGTGGCCCGAAAACGTGGAAAACACTATTGTAGCGTTATTTATAGGCTCAAGGTTATAATGTTATATATCGTTGGATTCGTCTTAAGATCAGCTACAACATTGTGAAATCCGAAATACATTTTAGCATTTAAAAAATCAAATTCACCTCAATTTTTTGTGAAAAATTCTTTTTTTTTATACTTTCATATATTGAAATTTGTAGATGTCTGAATACTGTTCCTCTTTTGTTCGAAACATTTTTTCCTCAGATTATCGAGAACCAATGAAAAACCGTGGCGATAGTGGAATATTTGCACTATTATAACTTGAAAAATATTTAAGAAAAAAATATTTTATTAGTGTTTCGGAAAGCTAGCTTGATAAAGTTTTGTAATTGTAGGGAAACTTACAGAGAGTTATTGGTAATGTTAAAATATTAATAACTATACTAATTTAGATGATAACAGAATGAAATCTCTGCGAAAGTGCTCTGTACACCTACCTGAAAAACTTTTCTAATACAAGAATTTACACAATTTTCCTTAAAACACTTGAAAATCGCCAATGAACGGAGGCTATTTTAGAGACTGTTTAAGAACGCAAAGCGTGCCTTTAAAATCTCTTGACTTTTGATGAAGTTTACTACTTCACGGGTGTAGAAATAGAAAAACAACATTATTCTTCATTATTCTTCAAACAGCCTTATTCTTCAGACTTTTAACTACGACGGACAACAAGAAGTTTATGATATATGCAATATTTAGAAATCGACTTTTTTCCACGTGTTCGGGTCAAATTTCCCACTGTGCGTCGCGTCGTCGCAACTCTTCGAACCCCGCGGGAACTTGAAAGGGCTCCCGCTGACGTTTCTGGGACGCCCTTGGGAACTTTCGGGGACCTTCTAACCCTCAACGATGAGGGACATTTATATTTTGGGAATTAAATTGGGTCGCGATCGATGGTCAATTTTCGACGAGATCTAATACTCAACTTCCCACGTCGCATACAGCTTGTTTATATTGTATTAATTTATATATTTCATTTGTTTTTGGGCCGAATTGATTGTTTGGAATACCAAATTTAAATGATTGGAGGTACGGAAGTGTTTTCGAGAAAATTTGTTCCATTTGTTTTTGTGTGGGCCGAATTGATTGTTTTTAATAAGAAATTTTAATGATTGGAGGTGCGGAAGTGTTTTCGAGAAAATTTGTTCCATTTGTTTTTGGGCCGAATTGATTGTTTTTAATAAGAAATTTTAATGATTGGAGGTGCGGAAGTGTTTTCGAGAAAAATTGTTGCATTTGTTTTTGGGCCAAATTGATTGTTTTTAATACCAAATTTAAATGATTGGAGGTACGGAAGTGTTTTCGAGAAAATTTGTTCGGAAGTAAATGTGTTTATGGTTACACAGAAATGCAGGTCAGTTGAAATAACTGGGGGTTGCAAGACAAATTTTCGATTCGGTGGAATAGGTCGCGTTATTGCCAGACAAGGGTGTTCGTTCAAGAATGAGGTTGAAACTGTTTCGAAACTCTTATTAGACTTTCAAAGAGGCACCGGTTAATGTTGCTGGAACGCTTTCAAGAACTTTAGAGGACTTTTTAAACAATTTCTTGTAAGCTGTGCTAATTCTTTGTAACGCTGGATCTACTTAGCACTAATCTTACAATAATTAGGGGCACGAAGGTGTATTTACGGAGGTTTATTACGTAGATCGATTCACGTGTATGTATACGAAAATAGAAGTGAATTGAAATGTCAGTGTGAATAATTTTTGCATTTGCGTAAGACAGTGCAAATAAAGTTCACAGTTGAGTGGTATGGATCGTGTTATAGTCAGACAACTGTACTTATTGAACAATGAAATCGAAACTAGTTCGAAATCCTTATGAAACTTGGAAAGGACTATGATTAAATTCAGTATATCTTCTATGACATTTGAAAATTTCTGTATGATATTTGGCTATTAAAATTAATTATTTTTTTGCACGAATTCATTTAATAAAAACGAATGTAAATACTGATATAATGATAAATTAAAATGTCAGTAAACAGAATTTTGTAATTCGTCCAACAAAAAGGTATTAATAAAATTGAGAATTCAATGGAAGAGGACACTCTACAGTCGGACAAGCGTATGCGTTGAAGAACGAGATTGAAAAACTGCTTCAAAACCCTTAGTAGACTTTTAATGGGTCCTGGTTAATGTTGCTAGAATGCTTTCGAGGACCTTTAAGGACTTTTTAAACAACTTTTTGCAAGCTGTGCTAATTCTCGGTGAAGATTGAGTCAAACGGCGACACGCCACCGAGATCGATACACGTGAAATTTAGAATACAGGGGAATAGGTCGGGCTATAGTCGGACGTGCGTGTTCACCGAGGAAGACAAGCTCTTAAGATGTTTCAAGATCGCTTCTAGACCTATAAGGGGATCAGATTTACTTTTCTAAAGCGTCCTCGAACTTGTTCAACCTTGTAGGAATACTTTAAACATTGAAACCTACCCATTTTTTTTTTACAATAGACTCGAAATCTTTTGTACAAAAGAACACGTTCAAGAATATTATTTTTTGAATTTAATTTATCATCTACACTACTTTTTGTTGCTAGTAAACCAACAAAATTCTCTTTACGTCGCAGAGCATAACTTAAGAAGGCTTTTTAAATGAAGTACCCTAAAGTTTTGACTTTAGTTTCTACTCCATAAACCTACATATTTTTATATCCACATTTTGGAGGATGTCGAGCCGATTTCGACGAGGATCGTAAAACGTGCATTTCTCTTCGCAAAAATTCAGTGACCTCGGAACTCTGTGCTCCAAGAAGACTTATAAAACAACAAAACCAAAGATACCGTTCGCGTTCAACAGATCGAAGGTGGCCGAACATTTTTATAAACTTAATAAACCCGAATGAGCACTTTCATTTCCTCTTCGGCGCCAACGACCGTCCGGCAACTCTTCTCCCAATTTTCCGAAAACAATCTCTGAAAATGGGTTTCCGCGAGAAAAGACCAGAGCGTTAGGCGATTCTCACAATATAAAGATCGCCGGGGATCTCAGCAGCCCTCTGGCGTCGACCGCCCAACCCGAGGTTCTTCGATTCTATCTGCGTCGACCTTATCTCGATCAATTTTTTGATAGAGATCGAATCGATCGCGCGGAACTCGAACGATATACTCGGGCCTCGCAAAGGCCGTCCCGCATCCGATTAATCGGCAGCGATACGAGTCCGACGGTGACTGCTAAATGAATGCGAGCACGCGGTTGTTTCTCCACTCCCTCTCTCTCTCTCTCTCTCTCTACCCCCTCTTCCTCTCTCTTTCGCGGCTCGTTTGCCTCGCTGTCCTCTCCGTGTATTTATAGATCGAGCAGCGCGCGGCCTCATCCTAGAAAGAAAAAAGCTCCCGGAACGTTATTTTTCATCGGTCGAGCGCAAGGTCTGTAATGTTTGCCAGCGGATAATAACGCGGGAGAGAGAATGACAGAAAGAGAGAGAGAGAGAGAGAGAGAGAGAGAGAGAGAGAAACGCGGAGTTTGATAAGCGATAACCTTCCCCAACAGCAATCGGCCTCTATTGTTCCGCTGATAGATCGAAATTATATTCTCTGGATCGCGCGACCGGAACGATCCGCGGCAATTACTGCTTCACGGAGGGAAAGGTGGCCGCGCGATTTTACCGCGTTTCCCACCGAGTCCCCTCCGAACGTCGCTCGATCCAATGGCGGAGGACCCTGCACGATAATATTACAGCCGGTCGATCGGTGCTGGAAATTTACGACGGTGACGTGCCCCATTCGCCGGAAACACGTTCGCCGGCCTCGAAAGAACACGTTCACTCCTCTCCTCACCTCTCCTCATTCTCCCGTGAAACTGCAGTTACTCTGCGCCCTCCGAAACACATACCCCCGCACACTCTTTTACGGCGCCGCTCGAAATTTCGATCCGCCTATCAAGAGCCTCGCCGAAATAAGGAAACTCGTATTCCGAATACCTCTGCGGACACAAGTACTGTACACCAGGGGCCTATCGGGTTTCCGGCACTCTCGATCATTCCTACAGCTCGACACCCGGCACAAACCGGCTTCAAACCAGCCTGGAGGCCTTATTTCTGGGACTATTCCTGGTTTTGAGGGCCCTAAAATTTTTGGTAGTACAGTAAGGTCGTGATATTTATCCCTAAGAGTCTCCACGAAAACTCTTCCCTGCCTATCCACTACACTGAGCGGCAACGCGCGTAATCTGATCTCGGCTCGGGTATATCGGTGTGAACCACTACTAATCCAATTACAAAACTTCTCTATTTTTCATTATTTTTTTATGGGACTTTCACCAACTTATTTGTGGCATTTTTCTGATTAAAATGACGCTAAACACGATATAATTTCAATTGTATTTAGTGGTTTAATTGACGGTATGGAGTAACTAAGTTATGCTTCACATGTACAGTAAGTATGGGCCAAATTGTATTTTGTTTGGTGTCACTTTAATCAGAAAAATGCCACAAATAAGTTGGTGAAAGTCCCGTAAAAAAATAATGAAATATAAAGAATCTTTGTAATTGGATTAGTATAGGTTCACACCAATACGCTTCGGCCGCACGATCTGTGTTTACATGCTGTCCCTTTCTACGTTCGGCGCGGTCGGCGCGCTAGAGAGAGTCATGAAAAAATATGTGTCCCTACACGATATTTCTCCCCGCCCGGAACTGGCGATGGAGAAAATATCGCGACTTTTAGAGTCGGGCAAAAAATATATTCAAATAAAAATTTCGAATAAAAAGTGGCTTCAAAACCCACTTGGAAAAACCCACTTTATTCAAAATTTGAATAAAGTTTTTGACCAACTCTCTGGCGATTTTACTGTATTTATAATTTTTTCAAAGAACATGAAATTTTGTCGAAGTACCTCCCATTTTTCCAGCCATCTTATAACCTTTTTGGAGACCCACAATTTTTTTATGGAACTCTCCATTTTTTTGTGGGCTCCAGAATCTTTTTTAGACTCTTTTTATAGTTTCTAGTTTTTCTTTGTAAATTTTTACATTTTGTCGGAAATATTGATTCCATAAATTATTATGTAGATCCTGTAATGTATTCGTAGAGTCTCATCATTTTTTTATGGGCCTCACAATTCTTTTGGAGATCCCATAATTTCTTGTAGGCACTGGACTCTGGCCCAAAAAGTGTCTTCTTTCACATATTCTGCTACTTCTTTGTAGATTTTCATATTTTGTCAGAATAATTACTGCCATAATTCTGTTGAGGGTTCTACAATATCTGTAATTTTTATTATTGGCCCTACATTGTTTTTTAGTCGTTTAAAAAGGGATCATTCAACATAAAAAATTAAGAAAATTCGTTTTATCAAACAAACAATTAAAGCTACCTTAATTTTTTAATCGTCGCGAGACGTTTGTTACTTGATAATGTTATAGCCGACTTCAAGACGAATCCCCAATGACGTACTTTTTGAAAAAATGCTAAAATCAAAGAAATCGAACATTATAAAATCCGTACACGTGAGTGGTCAAGCAGTGAATGTTTGCTAACCCAGACCCGTTGAACACGCGTTCGGATCGCTGGGTAGCGTGATCGATAGGAATCTTAATCCAGAAGGTAACCCGGTAATCTCGACGTTGAAATTGATTTCGGGGCCTATGCACGTGCGGTGCACTGTTCTCTCGGTTATATAAATGGGTCAGGTCACGCGCGCCGTTGCAAGGAAAAGGGCGATCATCAATTAGACGACTGTTTCGCGCTCTTGGATGGCCCGGTTCGATTTTCCACCAAAGAAAAGCTCCACTCTCACGGGAGAATTTTATTTCAGTGCGCCTCGCCGAAAGGGATTGGCCTGCAAGATACGATGTCCTGGATCCATTCCTTTCACATATTATTTGAGCCTTTCTCCTTTCTTTATCCTGCTTTCGTAGCCATTTATTTGTTTGCTTCCATTGCAATGTTTGCGTGTTTGATATTTGATCTTGAAGTGGACTATTCGACCTGTTTTATGATCGTAATTGTTTAATGTGTATTCAGTTTGCTATTTGCGTTACTGATGCTCCAGAAAAGAAATGATTTTTGTTTATGAATTCAATAGAAATGATTGTTAATTGCCCTGGCTACTAATGGGGTTGTTGCACTTATCATCCTCTACGGCAGTATTATTCACAAAGAAAATATTACAGGACAGAAAATCAAAAATTAAAAAAAGAATCGTAAACCTATCCTTTTTCCTAAATCATCTCCTGTTTCGTTCTGTTCTGTTTATCGTGCGATTATTCGTAACCTAACTAGGACAGTTAGAATAGTTACAACTATGTGCACAAATTCTTAATATGCAGCTTAAAGTGTATAAAAACGACGAAAGAAAAAAATCGCACAGAAACATTAAAAAACAACTCGATTACTCTACAATTGCATAATCGAAGCTATACCATCGCACCGATACGTCGCACGTCTAAATTTTCCAGAAGCCCGGATATTTGTGGAGCAAATATCGCACACGATGCACGAAATATCGCACACCCATAATGAAGTGGTAGCACGCTGTGCCCCGTGCAGTCCCGACTATCTCTCGACCGAGTTTCCCCAAAAATCGCATCGATCCTGTACGCTGGTTCGACCAGTCTTCCCCTCGGAACGGTTTCTCTTTTTCTTTTTCCGGTTGAATCCGTTCGCGAAAGCACTCCATTAATCTCGATCGCGAGCTCGGGAAACGTTCAATACGCGATTTCGAAAGAGCGTGTCACGGCGGTATATGTGTTTGCGTCGCCGGTGTTCCCTTTGAAAAGGAGAGGAAACCTTTTTCGTCTGTCGCAAGCGAGACAGCCAGCCACCTATTTTTTTTTTTTGTTCTGCGAGATATCCGGTCACGGTTCTTTTTTTCTCCGTCGACTTTCGGGCACGGTGTTCGCGGTATCGTATTAGTGGAGAAGAGGAGAGTGAAGGGATAAAATGTGTGCGGAACAATCGCTACCACGATTTTATTGTGTGTTCTTCAATACTTCCATTAGCCACATCATTTTTTCCATGGACCTCGCAATCCTTTTGGAGGCTCTAGGATTTTTGGTACACATTGGACACTATTCCAAAGATGGCCATTGTCGTGGATCTTGACATTTTCTCACCGACTTCAATATTTTTACGGAGCAATGGTTCACACAGTGTTTTCCTCGGTCTCACAACTCTTCTATCAGATCCACAATTTGTTTCATGGGCCTTGAAATTTATTTGGAGGCTCCAGAATTTTTGGCGGGCACATGTTAACATTTCTCGGCAAATTGTAATATTTTTCCAAGACAACTGTTCCCACAATATTTTACCGAGTCCCGCAATCCTTTTCTGTACCCGTTCATCGTCCTCAGGGAACCCACAATATTTTGGCGCCGCAATTTTTTTTACACACGACTGTCGGAAATGAATGAAATTGTACGAAAAATGAGAGGTTCGATGGATCCCATAATTTCTTCGCAGCATTAACGGTTTTTCGAAAAGGATGAAACTTCTCTCCGTCGCGCGAGATATCTTTTTGTTTCCGGGGCTCTCGGTTCTCTTTCTGTTTTCTCTTCTTCTCTCGTTTCTCTCCGTCTTCCTCGATTTTCTGGTACACCGTGGTCGTATTAGTGGGACGAAAAAAGTAGAGTGAGAAATAAAGAGGGTGCGGGTGGAGGACCGAGTTAGCGGGATGAAACGAGCGGAGGGGGGAGCAGGGGGGAGGAGTCCGCGCGTCTGTTCTGTGGGAACCGGAGTGGCTGGATGGTTGGCTTCGAATGAATTTGCGGGACGCGTTTTGAGCACATATCCCCGAGTAGCGGTGAGTGGCGAGTATGTATCGGGACCCTGACCTAGAAACCGCCTTGTTATCGATCGATAGTAACTAGCGAATCCACACTTGGGGCACGGGCTCGCCTTCCTTTTCCATTCCTTTAACTCCTCGGGTGCCTCGAACGTCACACCGGGACACACCACCTTGCCGTACTACTCGAGATAATATTGAGGACGAGCCCAGCCCGAGAACCGGGTTCCTCGCGGTTCTAAACGCCCCGCGCCCCGCGCCGCGTTCCTAACGGAAATGCGACAAAGTTCCCGGGTCTCCATGAATTTTAAAACGTTCCTTGAACTGGTCCTAGGAGCAACGCTTCCTTTATTAGCTCCCTGCCTATCGTCCTTTCGGAGTTCCCAGCCCGTGAACGCCGCCTCCCGGAAAATCGGAACCGCTGCTGGGACAATGACGGAACGGTCGAACGACCACCCGGAAACTGAAGGATTGCAAGCCGGCCCTGGATAAGCACGGGCAATCGGCCTCCGAGCACCGCTTTTAATATCTCTCTTTTTACAGACTTCTGTATCTTTAAAATACTTCCAGTAAGCTTGAAATATTTCGGAGAAGCTGAGGATCGCCACGATCCTCTTTCAGCCAGTTCCACGGGATCCTCTAAGTTTGTACACTGTCCTCTCGAAAATTCTGCGAGCTATGCGGATGAATCCAACTGCAAATACACGCTGTGAGCTTGCAGTTCTTAGCCGAATTTTTCCAAATTTCTTCGTCGTCTGCGGGGTGGAACAAATTCGAAGGTCCTTCAACTCATATGGCTCCGTCCCGGAAACTATTTAAGATTATTCTGTGTCTTTAAAGGAAAATGTAAGAACTTTAAACCGACATAGTTTAAACAAAGAGTTATTCATTGAATTAACCAATTAACCTGCCATTCTCATTTAAAAGGCGTTGAAAGACCCCAGCACGCAATAATCAATTCCGAATCGTCGTATTAATTTGAAGAAGCAAGGGACGCGATTTCTATTGATCGTTTCGGAACGAGCTCGAGCAGCAGAGAGTATGAAAAATCACTGTCGACAGTTGCATCGACTTCTAAAAGAGTAGGACGAGGAACAGGAAGCTTGCGACGGAGAGGAGAAGGAAGCGCTTGTTCCCGAAGCCGCGTTTGTGCGTCACACGTCGTCGAATCGTCCGAATCGAACGCGTTATTTATAATGAACGGGGATGCACCAGTTCGCTAGGTTTTTTAATAACCTGGAGAGAATACGAGGCAGACGAGTGGCATTGTGGCGGAAGGCCAATCGAAATCCCCGGTGACGTTCGCTATACCTATAGTCAACTGGAGAGCGGCAGAGTGAGACAGAGCGAGAGAGGCCAGCTGAGAGAGAAAGAGAGAAAGAGAGAGGGGGGAGAGCAAGAGAAAGATAGAGGGACTGATTTTATCGAAAATCCTCGTCCCGCGACTTACAGTTACGATTACTTGGCGCTCCGTTGGGGATGATATTAACAAATTGAACCGCGCTGCTTTAATTTTCTAGTCTTTGCACTCGAGAGCTCGTCCGGTCGCTGGTTAACGGCCCGTCATACTTTTACTTAATTCCCGGCGCCTAGTTCGCGAGCCTCGTTCTATTTACAGTGGAACAGTCGAAGTTTGTCCTAAATGTCACTGCCTCCGCTCGATCCCGCCCCGGAGCCTCTTCTTTGTCGTTCGAAACGGCTACACCTGGATGGACCAATGCATTTCGTTATCTCGTCGAGTCGCTGACATCCAACCGTCCAATCAGACTGGCTTTCGTTTCGTTCACAGTCGACATTCTGCCCGCCAGACCAGAGAATTATTATTATTAGCGAGGGCTCGAAAATTTTTAAAATTCCAGTGGTTCTCTCGAAGTTAACATTTTTCAAAGTAATCTTCTGGGGATCGTCGTTAAGGAATGAGCACTCTTGTCGATGAGGAGCAAGCTATGTTAGGCTGTCGACGGAGTTGCTTCGTCTTTTGTAAATTATTGTGTATCCACTAATTCCATCTTTGATCATTTTTATGAATTTGTCCGTTTTTTCCATAGACATACACACTATTATACTACTAGGTAATCTTCAATTACTAAACTGCGAGTTTTTATCAATATAAAATAAAAATTATGAAAACAAACAGGAGCTACGTACACATTGATTTTTTCCTTAATAACTTTATACAGTTCGGGACACTACAGGAGTATTTTTAAATTCTTCAAATATTTTTATTTCGTTTTAATTTGACCTCATTTTTGTCGTAAATAAAAATCACAGTTCGCACAACCGCAGTCTAGCTATTTCTAGACACGTATAAATCACACAGTACCTGTTTATATCTATTTATTGTCTGTTACTTTCGTTTCTTTTAATCTTCGTCCATTTTTATCTCATCATCTTCATATTTTCCTCTACAGTACTGTCATATTATTACGATAATGGCTTCTCTTTACACGTCAGAAAGCAACAGTCATTACATTTTCTTTATCCGGGCGGTGTAATAATAAATCTTCATTACACGAGCAACCTTGTTACGTCTCCGATTGAGTAATGTTCCATTTGTTTACTCGTCTTCTTTGTTACCTAAGTCGTTGCAGTCTGATTTATCTTTTAAGAGGGAGGCAGGTTCTTGTTTGATTATATTTATTCTTGAGATTATGTAGTACTCTCTCTCGTTGTCACGTTATTCTTAGGGATGTTCGCAATGTACCCTATTCCTATAGGGTACATAGTACTCTACAACGTTTTATTACGTGTTCCATTGTTCCTAGGGTTATACAATTTCTGCATAGATCATCATTGTATCGTCTTGGTAATGTACATACATATATTTGTGATAGCTTTTTGCAGCTGTTACTCTGCTGCGCTGTGTGTTATTACGACGATGCCTTCTGTTTCCGTAATTAGGTGTCCTGCTTCTGGTTATTTATACGTCTCGCTACGTTCTGATTATTTACAGTCAGTCAAAAGTCAAAGAAAAATGTATTTAAAGGTGCATAATTTTCAAGAAAACTGTAATCAGAGCTGGGGAAAATAGTATTTGAAATAGTAAATAGTAAATAATCCCATTTATTTTACAGTGTGTCTGTACAACTTTGAAAATGAAATATTTTATTTGATGGAATAATTTTTGGAAATGGTATATTTGAAAATAGTATTTTATTTTAAGAATATTGAAAATATTTGGAGTTTGTCTTTATTTTCAATGGAATAATATTTCTGTTTCAACAACACGTAAGTTGGTTGAATCCATGCCGAGACGATTAGCTGGCGTAATTAAAGCTAAAGGTGGACCAACAAAGTATTAAATGTACGTAATTTTATTAATAAATAGAGATAAATCATTCTTAATTTGTTCCTCAACTATTTTATGTTGTATCTCAAATACTGTTTATTACATTGAATTACGTTTTCTACATTTAATTACCATCAATCTACACGTTATTTTCTTCAAATATCTTTTCCATTAATTTGAGATATATCAATAATTGTTAAATAAATGCCGTGTTCTCGAGGTGTATACTCCCTATTGACTCTCACTGTATCTCTAAGCATTACAACGGCGCAACATCGAGGCGTGAAACGGTCGATATCCTCTCTGTCTCTCTCTCTCTCTCTCTCTCTCTCTCTCTCTCTCTCTCTCTCTCTCTTTATTTATCTATCTATCTATCTATCTCGTGTAAATGATTAGACGCGGTTGCCAGCTAATTCTAATGCAAAAGCACGTGAATGATTGCACCAGCGAAGGTCGCCGAAGCACGGGCACTTCTCGCCTTCGATGCTTCGCGTTTTCGCCCGCGAATCCTCGTACTCGAAGCACGTTTCGACACTGGATCCCCAGGGAATTCCAGCCGACCTAGAATTCTCATTCCCGCGATTTTACGCACGGTTTTCGGACCTCCACGTATTTGCGTTTTCCCCGCGATCTTCCTCGCGAATTAATTTCTGTAGTCTCCAATCAGTTCCTGAGACACGTAGAAAATTTATATTCGCGGAATTTTTTCCTGGGATCGTAAATTTTTCATATTGTTAATCAATTTTTATAGATATATTTTAATATGTATTATACAATTTTGTAATACAATTTTAAAATATGTATTATATAGTTAAGTTTCATTGGGTAAAAGTTTAGTTAATTTTATTAGACTGCGGATCTTTATGCAAAATAAAAAATGCTTGCATTCATTGCAGGACACAGGAACCAAATAAAAATTGCTGTATTCTTCTTTTAATTATCCTATTCAGCTGAAACTAATACACTGATGTCCTTAAATATTTGTAACATGCCCACCTCTTTAAATTATATAAACCCATTTTTGTCATAAATGCATAAAATCCGCAGTCTAGTTATTACTGAATTTTTTAATACAATATATTGTTAATTTGAATTATAACCGAGAAGAGGAGGGACGGACGATTGTTAAATATTAATAATAATAGAACAAACATTTATTCCGACCAAAAAGAAATTCGCCGACATTCGGTAAAATTTATTGCCCGAGTGCAAATTTTCGTAGAAGTTCATTCAGATTGTCCATGAACTTTCATTCGCGCTCTCATCGGCGTTTCAACTGGCTGCCACTTGGTCTAACCGAGTTAGGCTTGCTCGCGTCAGGACAACAGAGGAACACGAAAAATGGAATGAAATTTCTCTGTTTAGCTAGATGAAATTGTCGCCGAGATAACAGATATGTAAACATGCTAGTGTGCAGAGCTGGGGAAAATAGTATTTGAAATAGTAAATAGTAAATAATCCCATTTATTTTACTGTGTGTGTAATTTTTGAAACTAAAATATTTTATGTGATGCAGTATAATTGCAGTATAATTTTGGAAATAAAATATTTTATTTGATGCAGTAATTTTTGAAAATAAAATATTTTATTTGATTCAGTAATTTTTTTGAAAATAGTATTTTATTTGAAGAATACTGAAAATATTTGGAGTTTGTCTTTATTTTCAATTTCAATTTTAAATATTATTGCTCAAAATAATGGTTCGCATTCAATAGATTTCTTAGTATAAATAGTTTCCTGGTGATAAGATACACTGTATCTTTATCAACAAACCTCAGTAGGAACATGCTGTGAACTGAAGTGGATATACGCAGTAATAGCAGCAATCAAACAAAAAAATAAAACGAAAATGTAGCAAATGATATAGTTTCTTATAGTAAGTACCATATTTCTTCTTGAAATTATTGCTAAAATAAGAAATATTAAATAAGTAATGCGATTTCTGAAAGTATTAGGTATAACGACGCAAGAAATTAAATATTATATTTTGTGTTTCAGATTATTAAAATAGAAATATTTTATTTTTTCTGTGGATGAAATTGTTAAAATAAAAATATTTTATTTTGAGGTTCAGATTGTTCAAATAAATAGAAGTATTTTATTTCGAGGTTCAGTTGTTCAAATAGAAATATTTTATATATATATATATATATATATATATATATATATATATATATATATATTTCGAGGTTCAGATTGTTCAAATAAAATACTATTTCCTTTATATAAGCAAAACAAAATCTAAAATATTAAATAGTGTTTTAAATATTTTTTTCGCCAAATAATGTCCACCTCTGCTAGTGTGTGTGTATAAAATCGAACAGTTCACCTTGCTCGCGCAACTTACCGCATTCGACAAACACAAAAATATTTACCCTATTAACGATACGGTGTTTATGGCCCTGGACGAAGGACGCGTGTCGATCTATATCTCCGTTCTTAACGATTGCCTCGCCTGTTGTCCTTCCCCCTCCCCCCACCCTCCAATGCGTTTGTTGTACATGGTGTCCTAATAGTCCCGCTGCAACCTGAATCAGGACGAGGATTCCTCGAAACGAGCCGAAGCTTTTAAGAGAATTGAGTTTGAACGGTTGATACGCACGGAATCCTGATTGCGATAAGTAGTATTGTCAAACAATGGTCAGACGTGCTAACCGAGAACTAGTCTCAGCCGTGCAATTATCCAATTAATATTTAACACACCGCCACTGTCACGCAATCCTTTCTGCATTCCACGAGCTCGTATGTTCGCCGGGATTTGTAGCAAGTTTGTAAACATACCTTTAAGTTTGTTTTAGGTATTTTCAGAACATCTGATATCTCCTCAACTGATAAACAAACCATTTTCTTCTATTATCATCGAAGTTCAAATCTTGACTCGTCGCTAAATATATCCTTCTTCCAGAAATCTAGTGATTTGTTTTTAAGCAAAATCTCTATGAACATCCACGGTGATTATACCTTCCAGCAAGATAACGATACTAAATATAAATGCAAACTAGCGACGAAATATTTCAATGAAAATGAGAGAGATATTCCATGGCTAGCATGGGCCCTTCAAAGTTCCGATCGGGAACTTTTCGAGAACACAATTTTGAGCTCCTTTAACATTTTTTTCACATGGAAAATATTTTGTCGATGTCTTAACGCTATTTTGTGGTCCATTAAAATTTTTCGTGCACCCAACAATTTTTACCGGAGGTCATAACACTTTCTGCTAGTCCCTAAAGTATTTTCTCGAAATCTAACCATGTTTTTGCACGCCGTGGAATTTTCTCTCGAGAATCAAAGACCATCTTGAGGTCCTTCTCCATTTGTTTCACACGGAAACAATTTTTTATTATACCCTGAAAATTGATTTAGGTCTTTCAGTGTAAATAAACGATTTCGCGTAGTCAATGAAAAGGATGACACCGTCTCGGGAAGCCGAGAGTGAAGAAGGATAGGAAAACAAAGGCGAGAGGAGCATCTGATTAATTAGAATCGCTGGCTGGACCGAGCGTTTAAAGAAGGGCCGTGTAAAAAGCCAACAACTCGAAGCTTTAGTAGATTACCAGCTAAGTGGAAAGTTACGGAGATTCCGTTGAAAGAGAGAAGCATCCTCGACGACGAGACGGAGATCACCACCGCACCGCACCGACGCGAGCGATAAATGTAATTGGATGAGGCGTGACGAGTGATTTAGCCATAGTCGATTTCCGATAGGGGCACAGGTGAACCGACAAAACCTGTGGGGATCCTCTCTCTCTCTCTCTCTCTCTCTATCGTCCTCCACCTCCTCCTACGGATGCTGCTCGAGAGCTCAGGAATAGAAAATATTGACGATCGATCGAGTGTGTCGAGCAGGAATCTGTGCCCGATTCGGTGATCGCTTCCGTTACGAATACCGGCTTATTCCTGCGGTCGCCTATTAACCTACAAAGCCCGATCAGCCGGTGTTTATTCACGGCTGGCGTGCTCCGATTTCGCGAACGATCAAAGTGCACCCGCTCGAAATCATAGTTGTCGTTCAGGTGCAAATAGAGACGACGATTTTCGGCTGCCTGATAAAATGCCCTCTCGATCCCAGGGAAAACGGGATCTGTCTCGAGCACCGAGCTTGTTCCGTACAATGGTTGCCCGAGACGGTGTCTGGAAATAACCAAAACATTTTCACGTTCGTGAGAAAGTGTTGAAATCAAGTAGAACGATTTCAGAGTTTGCAAAAAGACTGTCTAGACCAGGGATGATTTCAAAGATTTTACATTTTGACTTTTAAAAATTCCTATAGCGTCCCGCTGTTCTACAAAAGACACATATATCTTTCGCCGTTTCTTTTTTAAATGGTATTTCTATTAATGAGTGCTTTATTTCTGTAATTTTTTATACTAGGTTTATTGTGTTAATAAAGAGATAATTTGATTTCATCATTCAGTGTTTGTGTTATCATAAGTTTCTTAGATGCGGCCCGCACATTTTTAAATTTGTAGCTGGCCCGTTGTAAAAAAAGACTGCTCATCCCTGGTCTAGCACTCTCGTACCACCCATTTATAATCTAGAAAATAGGTTGTTTTCAAAAAGTCAAAGTGTTTCTTTTATAAATCAGATGCGCTCTATCAAATGGAGATATTTTTAACTTCCTGTTTCAGCTGGAAATAGGTGATTGAGACCGGAAGTTACATTTTTCAAATGGAACATGGTATTTTTTATTTCGGATTCGGATTCTATGCGAGAAAACAAGAAACTTTTTTCTGAAACATTTTTTCGAAAACTGTCATTTTACGTCCTTTAAACAACCTACAAAATGATTCTCATCTGATTCATAAGAGAAACACTTTGACTCTTTCACTACTGTTCAATCAAATTGAAAGAGTTCGTATGTATAAGTCATCGGCTTTTATTCGAATACGTTCAACAACATTTCCAAAAGAATGAAATACGTTTGCTTCCGGCACACATGATTTATTCAGCAAGTGTCAGAATGTTCTTGTAAGACATTGTATTTTATTCAAAAAAGAATGAAATACGATTGCTTCCGGCACACATAATTTTTTTAAAAAGTGTCATGATGAGGGGGGTGGGGTGGGGGTTAATGCAAAAAAATGACAAATGAAATTTTTTACCCGTACAGCTAAGGTCCAGTCCACAGGTGTCGGAGTTCCGCGTGTATTCACGCCAGCATTATCAGTTGCAGCATTATCGTTGAACTGAGCTCCCGAAGTGGCCCTTACGTGTTACCGGTGCTTCCTCGATCGCGTGCCGGTCCACGATCACTTCGACCTTTTTCATGTTCCCCGACGATTATTTAGCCCCGGATGCTAAAACAACGCGGGACACGTCGTCGACGGTGAAAAACAAGGAGTACGCCGTCGGGAATCGAGGAATCACTTTTCAAAACGGTCGCGGCCGGGTAAACTTTTTCTATGGCACAATGTCGGTGCCGCGCTCCAGAAACACACAACTTCCCCATCGACCAGCCTTCTTTGTGCGCTGAAATGCTGTTAAGCAGGCGAATTAGAATGATACCGAAGTCGAAACTGTGCTGCCGTCGCGAACCCTTGATCTCGAATACGTTTCAACGCTCTTGGAATTTTTAACCAGCATTTATAGGTCAAGACTTATTACCTTACAATTGCACGTCGAACTTACAAAGACCCTGTTCCTTTCGAACATCATTAAATGCAATTCCTTTAATATATATGTAAACGATAAAAAGACATTATGCCGTGGTACGGTAAATATTAGTACAGTAAATCCTCTATAAACGCAAAAAGGCTGTACACGATAAACGCAAAAAAAAATATCCCTCCACTGTAGTGAACCACTACTAATGCGACGCGGAAAGTCGCAGTCGTCGGCACAGTTCAAAGGCCCGTGCTTCCTCACAATGTAATGCAAATATTAAATCTTTTTTATTATTACTTATTTTTTTATGAAACTATCACCAGTATGTTTATGGCATTTTTCTGATTAAAATGGCACCAAACACGACATCATTTCAACTGTATTTAGTGGTTTAATCGACGATGAACGTTTCGGGCGCAAGGAAGGACAGCGTGTGGGAAAGAAAGAGACGCGGACAGTCGCAGAGGCCGCGCGCGGTCGCTCTTTGAAGTCTCAAAGGAATAGTGTCCCGTCTACGATAAATGAAAACGAATCCCCCCGAGGCTTTTGCGTTTATAGAGGATTTACTGTACACATACACAGTGGATAACAGAAGTAAGTACATGTACTCATATTTTGGCGAAATTTGGGCGAAGATATTTTGTCTTCTGGTTCGAAAAAAACGTCGACGTTCCAAACTTAATAGGGTGGTTTCTCAAGATAAAAGTCTGCTCTATCGCGCGGTATAGTTCGATTTTTCGCTGGACTCTTATTTTTTGAGATGAATTCTAAAATATCGTTTAAACAGGTTTAAACAATCATAATGTATTAATATTGGACATCACTGTATTCGGGAAAGTCTAAGGTATCTTTCGCTGTGTAAAGATCAATTCAATATCTTTTATAATTACATCAAAATATTTTTGTTCAAAGTTGAAAAATGTGGCTGGAGCAGATAAAACAATTAGAACATTCCAGAAGGGGACACGTGTATAAAGCGTCCGAGGGATAAAAAGAATAGTAAATCCCGCGGGATTATGGGACAGCGAGTAAAGTTCGCGTCCCGGTTGTAGGAACCCGCGGGGTGCCCAAATATTTTGCCGAGTTACTCGAAACTGGATTCCAAGGGTTGTTTCGTTCACGGTGCATCTTCCCCGACGGTAGCACCGTAATTCAACCTCGAGACGCTCAACCTTGTAACTGTCATCTCGAAGAGCGGCGTGGCAATTCCACTTCACAATCCTCCCTTCTCGCGGAACAGCCGTAAGACCCTCGAAATTCGCGACCCGCGACTCTCCTCCCGCAACTTCCACCGATTCCGCACTTATTCTCGCGATAGTAGGTCAAAGAGGGAAACTAGACGGGGAAGAATGGCGCGAAGAACACTGAAAGTCGCTGCAGCGATACGAAAGAATCCGTCTAGCCGGGGGCTACCTCATTTCCTATTTATCTCGTTGGCTCCCGCTTCACCCCGTTCCCTTCCTGTCGATCTTCTTCCTTTTAATACACCGTAAATGTACCTAATAGTGTACACAACGTTGTCGTTCGCGGTGTCTCGCGGAAAAACCGCGACGTCGCACGGTCGGCCGTTTTTATTATACAAGATAGGTGGATTTAATTAGAAAGTTGTCAAGAAGTAGGTTAAAACGGGGACTTCCCGTAAGCTCGTAGGGGAGACCGGGGCTAACAGTTTCGATTTTAAAGAAACATTTAAAATTACGTAGAAATAGTATTCACATCTTTAACGAGTAATTTGTCCCAGGCCCAGGTCACAGTAAAAACTTGCTCCAATCGACACATGTGGAAATCTACAATACAACAATATTTTAGTTCTAGCTGTGAAATAATAAATAAAACCTACTACAACATGTGTTCTTAAACGTCATTTCATCGATAAGGATGAAACAATCAGTGGCATCGATATTAAATAATCGAACTAGACCAAAAAGTGAGAATAGAATGATATTCACGTATCTGGTACGTAACAGTCTTCACCCACTTTTATAACAAAGCCAACAGAGAACAAATCGCGCATTCTTTTCTCCTTTTTCATGAATAATTATCGAAACAACTTACCCCGGGAACTTTCAGCCCCGGTCTGCCCTACTTGGTTGAGATAGTCTGAAAAGGACACAGGCTTATGTCTGATTTAATTGGTTAAGTAAATAACAGTAATGTTCGACTCTCTTGAAACAATTTATCAGAGTCAGTTTTCTTCGCATCTCGAGGGTTAATCTTCCGTTTCCGAGCGAACATTTTCTTGCCAATTACGAATAAATTTTTAATGAACTAACAAAGTTTCAATTGCTCAGATTGAAAAACCCCCACGTGGGTAGTTTTATATTCCAGGTTTCCCATTCTAGCAAATAATTAATAATTAGATTCTACGAGCTCAAAAACCCCTAACACCGACCCGTTTGTAATTAATAAAGTACAATTAATAGAGACTGAATTTTGTTCAGCTTTTGACGAACCTGCTCCACCGTGCGTCGCTGCGACAAACAGGTCTCGTCATTAAAATAAAGCTACAGAGAAGGTGCGGTGGATCACACACCGTGAAGTACGCTTAATTAATCTTTGCGGTTCGTTAGGAATTGGTGGGCTTGTTTTTGGAGAATTGGTGGCTGAAGATGGTGTCTGAGCGAGTAAGGCGCTCGCTTTGCATTGGATCGCGATTTATACCGGGTGTTCGGAAAGGGGACGATTTTAAAAGAAAAAGCTCAATCTTGAACAAAACTTAAATGTTTTCGAAATTCGCCATAAACATCCCCAGTCGTTAGACTGTGTCAAGAAGAACTCAGCAAGATACATCCACGAGGAATCATCAAAGAATTTATTAACAATGAAAATGTCGAAAAACCTGAATAGATGCATTCTTGTTATTTTTATGAAATAGAAACTTTTAATGTTCCGTAAACCTAGTGTTAATATCGATCGACACGCTACAAAAATGAAAAATGGTTACCCAGACAAATCGAGGACGAGCTGAAAAGAGCAGAGTGAAAATACGCGAATCTTGTCTCAACCTGATAATAGTAATAAAGTTGAATAATAGCGTGACGCATTCGTGGCCGTTTCAGACGAAAACCGATAGTAGGATATTCCCGGGAAATCCGATAGAGAAGGAATCCCGAGAGTGACAAATGGACGGACAAAAAGGGTGCGGAAAAGAGAAAGTGTAGAAAATATTACCGAAGCTTAACAGCTTAAAACACGGTGGCCCGTTTCCTCACTGTTCGTTCGGTTATGTTCTCTTGTTCCTGGTCTACCATTTGCACGTCTCTTCCTTATGCCATTCCATCCGGCTCCAGGCGGCTTAGGGGGTCGATACTTTCATCGCGGTCCGACTTCTCGCCGCGGGCTGTTCGCCTTTCTTTTTCCGCCTCGTTTCCACCTTCGCGAATGAAGGCCACTCACCACGGCCTTTTCTCTTTGACCTAACAGCGGTGGAAGAGCGCGGCCCCGCGATTGGTCGAACCTAATCGCCGAATTACGTCTTCTCTTTCCCCGCCTCTTCCTCACACACGAGACCCACGGTATATCCTTCGCTATCCGCCAACCAACTGCCCGAAACGCGATCCTGTTCCGCAATATTTCATGCGTTCATTCCGAAACCGTTTCCAGCGAAGATCTACATTTGGCAACTTGTCATCGACCAACGCACAGCGTGCTCGAAACACAGTTTTGGTAGTCAACATTTTCAGAATGTACAGGGTGGTCCATTCATCTTGAAACGGTCAATTATTACGGAAACCAGCAGGAATATGAAAAAATGTTTTATATAAAATATTCTTCATATGAAGAATACGTTTTATAGAATAAGAATATAAAATAAAAAATATGGATCTCCATTTGAAAAAATGAGGTTGCCCATCATCTGCCCCTTAAAGGGCCATTATGGAAAATGTGCATAGCGCCATTAAATATGCCCCTTCATATGACGAATATTTTATATAAAACATTTTTTCATATTCCTGCTGGTTTCCGTAATAATTGACTGTCTCAAGATAAATGGACCACCCTGTATATGTAAGGGTGAGTTACCTACGACAAGCACACCTGAATAACTCCTACATTTTTTGAGATAGGAAGAAATGTTTCAGACAAAACCATTACCTGGTGTACATAACTGTCTTTCAGGTGAAGCTTCTTCTTAGGAGATTTAAAGTGAATTGTCATGAAGTAAATTGTTCTAAACTCTTCTAAAAAAAATATCGAAGTCGTACGGTCGATATTAAAAAAGCTATCATCTCTTGAAGAGTGTCCGAACATTATTCCGAGTGACAGGAATTGTGTGTGCGGGGACGTAACTCGGATAACAAAATTCAGAAATTCACAAAGTGAAACCAATTATTCTAAGAACTGTTAATTGGGGAACATTTAAATATTTCCTAAACTTATAAGGACGGCTTTTAAAAAATGAATGAAAGTGTTATAATTGAATTAAATGATCACTTCTATGCGAATATTAACTACAGAAATCTCTGGCTCTAAAAAGACCTGCCGATTTACAATTCACATTGACTCGGCAGAGAACTGATAAAATTGATTAAACAGAAATTTTCTCAGGGGCTCAACGTAAAGAGAAAATGGTTTTGCAAGGCTCGTTCCAAAGTGTACGATTCGAAAGTGCAATAGGAATCGATTTTCAAAGCCGACGGGATGCACTCTTATGGGTTTGCCAGGTGCCAGCAATTTTACGGCGATCGACGGAGGATCTCGCAGTTGATCCTGACAGCAAATATTTGCTCTAGTTGTCGGTGAACGCGGCCGGACACTCTAAATATTTAAAGGAGCACGTTAACTGAAGCAAGTGCTTTTTTTCACGTTCTCGCCTGTGGCGGAGCAAGCTAATCGATAAAACGGACTAATGATGGTCGTTCAGAGTGGCCGTGTTGCAACTGGATGGTACATGTGTGGGTGGGTCTACCTAACAGGGTCTACCATGATTTAAGTCCTTCATCGAGGACTAATTAATATTCTGCTGCCTCATAAAAATGTACGACTAAAAAGAGAGAGCTTGTATTTTTTTTTTTACTTTTTCCAATATGTTGATACGAAGACATTTTTATAGAAAATGTTACAATCGAAAAGATTCAAACGTCTCTGGAGACATTATACATTTTTGCGGTGTTAAATCTATCGTGGATTTGATGACTGAAGCTTCTTCTTAGCAAAAAGATTTTATGTAAAATTATTTTTGTCGAATTTTTTAAAGCTCTCACGTTGTGTAAATACACTGTCCATGCAAAACTTAATGAAACGACTAGAAAATATGACAAATTTTTGAAGTGCCATCTCGAGTCTTAAAATCTATGGTAGATTCAGTACCTGAAAATATTTTTTAATGTTTTTACAGACTATTCACTTCGCAGCATCAAAGATATCTTCAGTAAAAGTGAACGATGGATTCTAAAAGAATTTTTTACGAAATTAGAACAGTTTTCCTGAACCCGGAAATTTAGTGTTTAAACCCTTTTCAGAAGCACTGTATTATGTTAATGAAACGGAAGTCTTGGCTGAATCACGGACTAGCTCCGTCCTATTCGGTATTAATTAAGGCCATCTCGGGACAGCGAAAATCGCCGACGAGAAATTAGTTCGCGCCAAAGAATAGGGGCGGTTGGGCACACGGTGGATTCTTAAAGTACGCGATTCTTACGGAAATGGGCCACGTAAATAAGCGTCGAAGATTTCTCGTGGAAACCGACGGAAATAAATACTTGGATAGTCGTGGATCGATTGATACTTTCCAGATGATTGTAGAGGATTAGTTCTTCAGATATATTTACACATTTCTTCAGAATTTATCTTCTTTTTATCGCATTCACTTGTTCAGAAAATTTGGAAATACTTAAAAAAAGCTTACACCATGGTTCGAAATATATGATAGTACAATAATTGTGTACCCAATATAAAAATCCCATCACTGCAGATTTTATTTCTTGAAAATTTATCTTCTCGTCAACAATTTCCTGCATAAAGAGTGTGAGTTCGTCACGTTTGGGAATTTTCACGGGACCCATGCACAAGAACAATAAAACTGATACAGCAAACTCGCGTTATTTTGCAAACGGCTGTGTTCTGCACGGAGAAATATCGTGTAGGGACACTATTTTTTAATGACCGAGTCTACCGCGTCGGAAGTGCAATTGCAGATTATAGAACTGTGTGTGGACGCTTGTAGATGAAACCGTCGCTATTACTATACGTTGTACTATTAACTATAATCAGCTTCGATCCACTTCAAAGGATTCGTTAAATTTGTTTTCGCAGCCGACACGAGTCATAAGCGGCGCAGAGACTAACAGGATCGTGCTCGTTCGAACGTTAATCGGCTCGTCGTAATTTTCTTAAACACGATCAGCACGATGATCTCCGTCCACGCGTGATGCCATTCGACTCTTGTAGTCCAATTAGCCGAGCGACCGTGACGGCTAAAATCGTTGAGAGCAACAAACAGCTCGGAGAATCGTCCGTAAATTCTTTTTGCAACGATTTTTCTAACTGAATAAACTTTTCATTAATGTTTTCGGCGCATGGGTTCGATCAAATTTTAACTACCAAACAATTTTGCAAATTTTTAAATCATTTTTAACGTTTCAATCCGGATATGGATCCTTTTCAAGAGAACTTGCGTCTGTACAAAACCGTATATCCTATTGTATCTTTAACTGAATAGGGTAATAGCTGTTATTCCAAGAAAGATTCCGTATTTGCTGTGTGAGACTAATTTCTTTAAATTAATTATAGAATTTTCGAAGTGATCATCATTGAAGTGTATGATGGTTGGCACTACACTGAAGCCGTGTGAACTTTAAGACTGAACCACGAAATACAAAGGCACGACGTATATCACCGACCGCGAATCAAAAGAAATGATCGGCGAGTTAGCCGATCAATATTTGGCGGTAGATTTAAACGAAGCCTGTCCTTATGACCTCACCGAACCCATGCGCCGAAAACATTAATGAAAAGTTTATTCAGTAAGATACGATCTACAAAAAGGGATTTCTATTTTCCTAAGCTTTGGGGTTATAATAATAAAAAGATACTTGCATGATAATTTTGCGATGACTACCTTCTACCGAAGTGTATAAACACGGTCGACAGTTGTCAATGGAATGTTTTCGAGGGAGGGACGACAGTCATCGATATTGGATGAGCAGTGCTCCTGAATGACTCACGTCAGTGCTAAGACCGTGTCCCTAGCAGATGCTAAGCCTTGCTACAGGCCTCGGAGACATGTCTCCACTGTAACGAGCACTGTCAAGTGGCTCCGCTGGCCTTTACAGTTGTGTATAGGGATTAATAGATGACACTAATCTAAACGGAAGGTTAATTACTCATCGACTAACATCCATTGAATATATTTGCTAAATTTAGACTCCGAGGTATACCAAGGTCGTAGCAATTAAACCGATCACGCTTCCTTCGAAACAACCTTCATAACTTCACTGCTGTGAAATACAATCTCATAACAGTTTCCAAAATAAAATGTCGCTACAATGAATTCGCAAAATGAACTTGCTAATGTATTAGATTGTCACGCTGTAAAACGTTCAACCATATTACTTGGAATAATGTTCTCAATAAATTCTGTGTATAATGTCTTTAATAATAATTTTAAACCTATATGTTCTGGAGTTAGTATTTTGAGTAAGTTTGTACAGAGAGATATTCCTCAGTTAATTAAAAATTGATTAAACAAACTTTTGCAACCATCCGATGCTTCGATCTCGTTAAATTTTCTCCGGGTTGCAATTTAGCAATGGACTTAATAATGGCACTTAAATATCACGAAATGCAGAGTGAAGCAGACATGTTAAATAAGGTATTTTAATTTTAACCATACGGAGTCTTGTTCGAACGAAAGAAGCTCTTACACGATTTCGATCTCGGAAAATGGCGTATGGGGATTGGTGAACATGCAAGTTAATTAAAAAGCTTCCAGGTAGCATTAAATTAAATCGAACGACTTCTGGGGCGGGGTGGGGTGGAAAATAGGAGGTTTGGAAGGTGGAAGGTATTCGCACATCGTTAGCAGCCCGAGATCGACGGGTTCGCAAAATAGACCGGAAAATGGTCGCTGTTACGTAACGCAAGGTTGTTCGAGGCAATCGTGCGAAGTGGAACGTAGCAATGGGCGCGCGCTAGGGAGGCTTTGAATGACCCTTGCTCATAATTATTTCGTAGTTTCAGCTTTAGCCAGATCTTTAAGTGCACGCTTAAATGGAACGACGATGCATCCGGCGGTCTTGCGCGTTCTCTCTCTCTCTCTCTCTCTCTCTCTCTCTCTCTCTTACTTTGCTTGCGAAACTTGCCTGCTGTACGCTCGAAAGACAAGGACACTGATCCTTGGCGCTTACTTGCTCGTCCACGGTGGTCCCGAATCAGGATTTAGCTGTTCAGAACAAATAATAATAAGCCTTTCAAATATGGTCGGATGAATCTTCGTAACCAATCAAAAAATTACAAACCTGTGGACCACTGTGGGATTGAGGGCACTCTGCTTCCGCAGGCTTAAAAATGCAACTTAGCGAATAATAGTGCTTCAATAATCGTGGACGTCGACCGATTGTTCGAGCCCCGATAAAATGTTCTTCGGTCAGCCTCTTCTGGAGGTTGTCTGTCAAAATCTGTAGAAATTCGTCGTTGAAATACATTATACAAAATTCACGAGTTATCCAAAATAGACTATAGGAAGTTTATTTTAAATAAAGAACATAATATTTTTTATTTTATTGGTTTTTTAATTTAATTATCAGGTGTAATCTATGACAATTATCTTATATATAAATTAAGACGATATCTGTCAAATAACCACCACGAGCACGTTTACACACATCAATTCGAAGAAATGCTCAGTTCTTGACAACGACGTGGAATTGATGTTGATGGGTCATTAGCAACACTTTCACGAACAGCAGCAATGTTTTCATTCGAACGAGCTATTTTTGGTCTGCCAAATATTGATTTCTCATGAACAGATCAGTTTCATCAAATTTTTTAACCAGATTTCGAATTGTCTGCTCTGATGGACGATTATCTGATGTATTACGATGGGTATCTTTTATTGAACACTGATTTGCAAAATAAATTTCAATAACTTTAACACGCTCTTCAATCGTATACGACTCCATTGTTAAAATTGTCTATCATTGTAGGTTAGAAATACAAGAAAGTGACGAGAAACAAACATGACTTTTGACAGATATTCTCATTCAACATCCTAAAGGTACTTTTGGATAACCCTATATGATAATGACAACACTTACAGGATGATCTTCCCGGGAATCATGTTTATTAAAGCAGACAGCTTTCGTGCAGCTTCATCTTCGATCGATCCCCAAAGAGTCTGGATCCGTTTAAAAATCTGCAGTCTGACGACAAGCACCGAGAATAACGCGTTAGCGCCGTTGCGAGGACATAAAAATACATACCGTTTTTATAACAATAGTTCGCCCCTCTAACGCGGGAGGCAAGTAGGTGATTCGATCTATTCCGAGCCGGACTATAAATAATCTCGCGTAAAAATACGTACAATCCTCGGAATTGTTGTTCGCGATCGCTCGAACAAAATCAATGTCCACGACTCTGGTCCGGAACGAACATTTACCTGTTCGTCCACTAAATTAAACAATACCGTGCGCATAAGATCGCACGGCCGAAGTGAAAACTTCTATGACGATTGCTCACCTGTCTGTATCTCGCTCGCCCGGCTAAACTCGACTCCCCCGAGTTTACCCGACTAGCGTTTCACCTCGAAGCGTGGCGGATGAGGCTTATTCACTGCACAACAATTCAGTGGCGGCTCAAGTCAAGTGGAGGCCCCAAGCGGTAAAAATTTTTGGGCTCTGAAACTCAAGTTAGAAATAGAAATTGCAAGAAACTCTCATAAACTTTTTAACAAAAAAGAAAAGTAATGAGAAATTTCATGCCGTTACGTATTAAATAAATTTATTTAAAATTCGGGGCTCTATGGTATCCCGGGGCCCCACGCGGGCGCTTAGTCCGCTTACCATCAGATCCGCCATTGCAACAACTGTGTACGCGGTGAAGCCTAAGTTTTCATTTCAAAAATCGAATATGTGATGATAAAAATGAACTAACACAATTCGAAAGAATGACAAGATTAGAATCCTCCTGATTCCTGGTGTGCGTATCCAGCCAGTTTCGGTTCCGGACCGCAGCGCGATTAGGGTAGAGCCGATCGGGGGACGTAGTCTGGTTAGAATGAAGGAAAAGCGTTTGTCGGTTCACAATACGAGTCACCCAGGTCCCACTAACCTTCTGTTCTGCTACTGTTCAGGCAAAGTGGACGAGAAAGCGACGCAACTGCACGCGATAGCCTCACTGAAGGTGTTGCTGGACGCGACAAGGCCGCACAACGGTGCAGCGACGTCGACGGCGGCACAGTACTCCGGTGCAGCATCGAAAGAGACCACGCTGCAGTTGCAGCAGGGCTCGCAGGGCACCACCACGACCACCACGACGACGACAACCACCGCCGGCACCACCGCCGGCATCCAGGAACTCCCCAACGGCGGTATAGCCGCCGGCCTCGACGCCGGCCTCGAATCGGTAATTGTCGGATTCGACGAATGCCTCGGAACCTCCCCGACCTCCGGAGGACCCACTCGATTATTGCGGTCGCATCATCAGCCCGTGGTTTCCGGTACCCCCCACCCCTCTCCGACGCGCCTTCGATCGCGGAAATTCCGTGTTTGAAATGTTCGTTCGGTCAAACTGTCCTGGTGTCTCAAGATCACGTGGTCGTGAAAGTTTGCTTTTTCACGGCCTGAGAGGGCGCTGATTATGCCAAGGATGACGTAGAGACTTCCGGGACGGCCATCTTGGTTAGTTCGAAGGGTCTTCGCGTTCAGAAATCTTGCTCGATATGTCCATTCTACTTGTACAGTTTGGTAGTTAGACTACGGATCTGTATGCATTTATGGCTTCTGAAAATTGTAAAAAAATGGTAGATAAACAAAAATACTTTTCACGCGAAACGGAACACGTTTTAATGCTTGTAGAAAATGTAAGGGTTCTCAAGTCAAGAATTGTAATAACAGGATGCTTCGATAACTAAAATTTCAAAAATTTCAAGTAAAAGTGAGGATTCAACAGTTCAAATAGTGGGATACTTCGAAATAGCTAGGATTATAAAAAAAAAAATTTGTTCATCGTTAATAATAGATTCGTGAACATCGATCCTACCGCCTGCATTTATATTTGCAGAACTAACTACGGGAAGCCAGAGTATGTAAAAATATTCTGCTTCGCTTCGAGGTTTAGCTAATGGCTGACCTTTTCTTCCGTCGAGTTCAAGCTCTGCAGTCGGCGTCGGTAGTCATTTCCGGTGGCCACGCGTGCCTGTGTCCGAGGGAGTTCATTGGTGCAACCGCAATTCGCTTTAAAGCAGCTCCGTTTGGTCGCGATAAGTGGAGCTCTCTCTTCTTGTTGTTAAATCTCTCAAGGCCTCTAATCAGCCGTCCCGAACAAAGCTGCTGCCGCTGCCACCTTGGGAGTTAGCGCCTTTCAGCTGTGAAAGATCAAGGAGCTGCGGGAAAGGATCGAGGACCTAGACGGATTTCAAGTTTTCCGGACTTCTGATAAAGCGAAAATAAACCGATCAATATCGCAGACAATTTCTTTATCGAAATGAAACGTTCCAAAAGTGATGAGACAGGGGATTGGGACTTGTGAAGTTAGGTCGTCGGACACATAGAGACGATTCTTGGCAGATTATTTTATTATTCAATTTTCTGGTTTACATGGTAAACAATTTTTAGTCGACGGTATTAACTCCTGGCAGAAGACGGCGGAGAAAATATTAAACAAGATCGATGAGGAACTTCAAAGAAAAGAAGCTGCTTCTTCTCGATAACAATGCTATTTTTATAGTGTCCTGAATAGACATTAACTGTTCATTAGGACTATACAATTTTTATGAAATATTCTTCATTCGTTCGGCCTTGAAATCAATGTCCATTTACGAGACAATGCGAAATTAATACCTGTCGATAGAAACATGTTCATTTTTGGCTGTCTTCAAAATTACTGGATATTAATGGTTACGAATACTATTATACACAATTTTCGTTAAAAGTTTTTTATATTTCGTCACCCTCGATGTCAATGTTCACTTGTGAAACACCTTTTAAAAATGGTTGAAACTTAATGGTTCAGAGGACACGTTAGACAGGAATCGAAGGACAGCGATTTTTGACGTCGCCGATCCCTTTCGATGGAACGAACATACACTTTCTTAGGACCCTCTCAAGTGGCCAGTGTAAGCGATACGCTTCGTAGTAGGTGAAAACCACCGAAATTGCTTTTCGCAGCTTTTAGGGGCGCGAGAAGCCGGTCTCTGCCACCCCAATCTCGATTCTGCTTCCTATCAGATTACCTGGCTGCCCGAGGTGCTGCCGCCTAAGAGCTAGTGTCCGATAAACCCTGGTCCGTTGAGTCGTAGCCCTTCGAAGGGGCTGGGAAGTATTTTTTGTTTATACATCTGTTTCTCGCGACAGTTTTCACAACAGAGGCTTTTTAGTCAACTTCGTTAATACAGAAGAGTGCTCTTCACTCTGCATTTAATTTGCACTTTGCTCAAAAGCATCTGCACAGTTGTTTGAGAATTGATTCACTCCGAGGTGTGCAAGGTGGCCTGTTTCTCGTGAATCATCCGGTATACAGTAAAGTCGGCGTATCGGTGTGAACCTCTACTAATCGAATTATAAAACTTCTTTATTTTTCATTATTTTTCTATGGGACTTTCACCAACTTATTTGTGGCATTTTCCTGATTAAAATGAAACCAAACACGATATAATTTCAACTGTATCTAATGGTATAATCGACGATGAAAGTTTCGAACGCAACGAAGAACCGCGTATGGGAATTTCTTTGAACTGTGCCGGCGACGGCGACTCTCCGCGTCTCTTTCTTTCCCATACGCTGTCCTTCGTTGCGTTCGAAACTTTCATCGTCGTTTAAACCACTAAATACAGTTGAAATGATGTCGTGTTTGGTGCCATTTTAATCAGAAAAATGCCACAAATAAGTTGTTGAAAGTCCCATAAAAAATAGTGAAAAATAAAGAAGTTTTGTAATTGGATTAGTAGTGGTTCACACCGATATACCCGAGCCGATATCAATCATAGCCGCCCTGCGGCGTTGACCAGCTGTGGAGTGAGTAGGCACTGGATAAATTCTGGATAGAAGGTCGCAGAAAAATATCGCGACTTTACTGTACTTACAATTAGTTTAATGTGGAAAATACTGATTCAATCGGTCTATTGTATTAATAGATATCGTTGTTCCTTCCGCCATTTTTCCAATTATTGTTCCTCTTCTCTGTTCTAATATTGGTTCGCCACGTATTTCGGTTAACCTATTCGGACCACGTGTTTCCGTTAACCTCTTCTAACCACGTGTTGCGTCTAATTTTCACACCCGGTAATTTTCTTCATTACAGACCGTCCGTACAGAATGTCTTGCTACAAATGAACATCGACATCTGTTTAACTTGCATTGTGTCATAAATACACATCGATTTAGAGATTGGACGAATATAGAACGTTTAATGAAAATTTAATAATTCTGAACCACTCATTTTGAGGGGATTTCGCTAAAAACGAACACGCCCCCGTCGACAGCCATTGAACACTATTGCTTCATAAATAAATATGAATTTCGAGAACGTTGTATGCAACCTTGTAAATTGTAATTTTTGGAAAATCTTTTTTGCAAATCATTTAGTAAACATCAGGTCGTTTGGCACAATTATAAAGAAAGTACCGTGATAAAGTGCTTTGAAATACTTTCGTGGCTCACTGTACACTGTACAGGGTGTAAAAAAAATTACATGTCGCGGCTACCATAGGATCATTCTACACCCTTGATTCGGTTGAAATTGTACTAAACAAGGTGCCGCAAAATTGACCTTGACCTCGAATTTTAAAGTCAAAAGGTCAACAATTTTGCGAGTTGCGACCCATGGTTCCTTTGCACGTTTGACCCTCACGACGTGTAAAATTAGGTTCAGTTAAAAAAGATTGTTGACCTTTTGACCTTAAAATTCAAGGTCAAGTTCAATTTTACGGCACCTTCCTTAGTTCAATTTCAACCAAATATAGAATCATCCTATGGTAGCCGCGACATATAATTTCTTTACACCCTGTATATACTTTCGAACGATAGCAATAGCGTTCGCCGAAGAGGGGTCCGTGGGAAAGTGGAAGCGGATCGTTTGTCATTGGTCGACCTTCCGGGAAATAAGGAGTTCCTTGGCCCGTTTTTCCTATCGGTGCGGCACGTCCAAACGAATCATCAAATATCTATCTCTGTCCGCGGGCAGACGGACGGAATTTCAGATAGGACACGTTTCGCACGCCGGGGAAACGACGATATGGCTCGTTACATTTTCACGTTGAGCGACAACCAGTCGACCCCGACGAGTCTCGTCATGATTCCTCGGGGACTTGCAGCAAGAACCGTTTACAGACCGGCCTGGGCTCGGTGTTTTCGACATTTCCGCGGAAAAATTTATCGATCCCACTCCCCCATGGCCCGTGCATAATAGTTGCACGCCCACCAAGCCTGGAATCCAATAGAATTTTCTTTGGCCGGTGACCGAACGATTCCTCCACATCTTCCTGCCCGAAACACGCTGAAAATAGGAACAATGGGGCAAGGTGAATTGAATAATTTCATTTTGAAATTGAATATTCTTTAGTATTTTTATCATTATAAATGAGTAGACTGAGTATTTTATGCATTTGTGACAAAAACGAATGTAATTTAAAACAGTGGAAGAGTTTAAATCAGGGACCAAAAACAACACTTCTTGTAAAATTTTTTAAATCATTAATAAAAAGTTTATTATTATTTTTAAGATAATCTACGCAATATATAAAGAAAAAAAATCGAAGAACGAAGTGACTAAAAAATATCGATTTTTATACTTTTTGGTTACAAGTAACATTTATTAGCGTCCAAAAAGTTGGTTCCTCTTCGATAACTGTTATCGATGAAGAAAAACGGTTTCGATTGCTCAAAGCAGTTATCGATTAGAGAAGTTCATTTCGATTGCACATAACAGTTATCAATGAGAGAAGTCCATTTCGATCACTCATAACAGTTATCAATGAGAGAAGTTCATTTCGATCACTCATAACAGTTATCAATGAGAAAATTTATTTCGATCGCTCAGAACAATTATCAATGAGAAAATTTATTTCGATGAGGGAAAATTGCGATAGCTCATAGCAGTTATCAATGAGAGAAATTTATTTCGATAGCTCATCACAACAAAAATTGATGAAATAATTGATTGTCTATACATTTTGAATTTGAACTATTTAATAATAACTATTACAAATTTCCTTCATGAATAACTGTTATGAGCGATCGAAATAAGTTTCTCTGATTGATAACTATTATAATGTAATGTCAACGATAATATTTACCAACAAGAGAAAAACATTTCGGTTACTTATAATCGATGAAATACTTGTTATTCCTTAACTTTTTTTCGTTTTGGCTATAATAGTTAGGGTCCCTGGTTTAAATAGTCTATAATACTATCTTCAGTTTGTTCAAACTATTCGAGAAAGCATGAAACTTGCCGCTTGCAATGAACACAAATTTTATTTTGCATAAACGTATATCGATGAACGAGAAACGTAACCCTTAAGAACGTTTTCGAAGAATTTCTAAATGTTGCTTCGTTTGCCCTCATAAATCCGTAAACATAGTCACGATCGAAACGAAGGGAAACGGCAATAGAGATTCCTGTACGTGCACTCGACGAATAAAACTCCGGGGCGTCCATCATCGAAATCCAATGATCATTAAGTCGCCCATTCTCTCGACAATGGCCCATATCAGGCAGTTCGGTTATCTCGAGCAGAGTTTCATTATTTCAACGCGTCGAGATTCGCTCTCGAAATTACGCCGACGCGACGCGGCGCACAATACACTCGGCGCGAGCAGTGTCCATTCGCCATCGCATCAGGGAAGAAACAGGGGAAACGCGATATAAGGTTGATTGGTTGCGATCGATAGACGATAATTGAGCCAGGGAGTACGGCGAGCGCCGATAGCCGAGCTGCCGGTGGTTATTTTAGGAGGAAACGAAAGAGAAGGGCTAGCTTCGTGACAGGAAGAGAATTCAAATTGCGATCCGTGGGATCGTGCTCGAAGAAACTCCTCGGCGTTCTCCCTTCGTCGAAAATAGGATCAGAGAACGCTGGAATGCCGGCTCCCGTTTCGTTCCTTCCCCATTGTCCTCGACCATGGTCCAGGCTTCTGTAATTAATACAACAACGGAATGAGCAAGGTGTCAACAAAAAGGGGGTACTCGAGTCAGAAAAATCGTGGGATAATTTATTTAAGCTTCAACTGTTTTCATTGTTTATAACCAGAACTTACAGTTTAAAAAAATGGGAAAAAATTCTGCAATGTGTGTCTCGACAGCTGCTATATTCTAGAATTTTTTCAAAATTTTTAGTACCATAATCAATGGATATCTCAGCTCGGAGGAGCATCTTGTTTCAAGTTTCAATACCCCTCCCCCAGCTTGCACTCAGGATTCTACTACAACCAAAAAATTTGGAAAAATTCTGTACTGTAGATTCTTTTCAGAATTTTTACATGTGCATTTAGGCGTGGAAAATTAATGAAATATGGATTATCATTAGTTCCTGTGGAAGTACCCCCTCGATCAAGATAAACGTTTGTTCTTTACGAACTATTATAAAATGTATAAGGGGTCTGGAGAAATATTTGTTCTCATAATGGCCAATTCAGTTTGAAATGCACAGCTACGACTATTGGAGAAGAGAAATTGGAGAGAAGAAATTGGAATGCATTGAGAGCCGCCCTTTCAGTTAGGGGTTAGTAGGTTCTCGATCGGCGAAGTGTCCTCCTTGGTCCTGAAATAGGATCAGCGAAGAACAGTGGAATTCGGTTCGCGTTTCGTTCCTTGCCCTATTGTTCTCGGCGCTGGTCCGTGCTCTGGGGACAACGCCGAAATTCACACGGACGCGTTTCAGCCGCGTTGCGGCTCCTACGAAGGATGAGAGATCCGGCTACCATTGGCTGGGCGCCACTAACTATAATACATTCGCCGCTCATCGCCACTGTCGATATTGAAATACTTTAGGGCTTTCAACGGATCCAGCTCGGGATTTACTTCGCGCGAGGCTTTCAGGCCGAAGCATGGCTTAGCAAGTTTCCGCGCCGCCGAGATACTTTTAACGAAGCTGCTGGTACGTTTAGGCGCGGGGTCTGACAGCAGACTGCTAGTCAGTTAGGCCACTCATACGTAGTTACGGAGAAAACTCTGATATTTGGTTCATCCTCCTTCCTCCACCATAAACGGAAAAAGTCTAGTCCAGTCAATGAATGCCCATAAGTCGCGGTGTGCGAGATTCCCGAAAATATACGGGATCCCGCGAAGATTCGGGATTCCCGAGAATTCTCTATATATGTAAAGGGTTTTTCAATAAAGACATATCAATTTCGTATTTAAATAAAACACAGAATAATTGTGATATCGGGCTGAAATTTATTACAGGTGTAGTACACATGTTACATTTATGTATGGAATTCGATGTCGTTCACATGACCACCACAAGCACGACGGCAGCGATCGATTCTTTGGATCCAATTTTCAATCACTCTTTCACACATATCAGCCGGAATGTTGGTAATTTCGCGTTGGATATTGTTTCTGAGCTCCTCCAACGTCGTTGGATTGTTGGCATAAACCCTCGACTTAAGGTAACCCCACAAGAAAAAATCCAACGGCGTCAAATCGCATGAGCGAGGTGGCCACTCGACTGGACCATTCCTCGAGATTGCGACCAAAAATTGGCATAAGCGCTCTTAAAGTTGCGACTACCGACTCAGAATTTTTTTTCCAAACGCTGCTCGTTCGTGAACTTCACCGTGATAAGAATGTAAGCCTTGACTGACGTTTTGATATTGACAAATCATAAAAAAGTTTTAGGGTATGTACCGTATTATAAAACAAAATTGTTATGTCCCTATTGAAAAACCCTTTATAAAGAATATGGGATATCACTGTATTCGGGAAAGTCTAAGGAATCTTTTGCTGTAAGGATCAATTCAATATCTTTTATAATAACATCACAATATTTTTGTTCAAAGTTGAAAAATATGTCATTTTTTCAAACTCTTCTCAAAAACTGTGCGTCTAGGAGAAAAATTAAAAACAGATTCGGAATCAGCGCAAAAAACTCTACAACAATTTCATAGTGAGAATCGAAACACCAAAAAAAAGGTTGAAATTTGTTGGACCGTGTAATCAATATTTTCACCGTGTATATTCATGGTAATGAAAACCTTTAATTACAAATTCCTTAAACACTATTGATTATCTGCACCTATCATGGTGTATACACGTTCACAGGAGAACGAATACTCATCGACCTTGCGCTCTCCTTGCAAGACAAAGCCGTCATCGAGGCGCACATCACAGAATTATTTCCAATTTTTCGGTTGAAAATCCTGGTTGTAAACGCTGAAAATTCCGAGTCGGTCCTCTGTATCGCTCGCGCAAACTATTAGATTTTTCGGGGGATCGCATCGTTTTGAAACCCTAGCATGATCGGCTCGCAAACACGCCTTGTACACTCGACGGGAGCAGACAAGCCGGCATTGTGTTCGATAATGGCAGGACGATCGGAAATTGGGTCGTTCTCCAGCCGCAAAGATATATCAGGCTGGAAACAAGGCAATCGGAAAGAGTGGCTCGGTCCCCCAGCCGGTAGAGGACTTTCGCTTTTGAATGGTCGTCGGCGCTTTCGCCTTAATATCTTCCATTGGTGTCGTCTGTCTCACCGTTCTGGCCTCTTAATGGCCCTCACCGGTGACAGTGATCGCGTTCTTGAAATATCGCGAAAGAAAAGATTGTGTTCGGGCCGTTTGTCCCGGGAAATCTGACGGCTTCCACGAATTCTCGATAGGGCACAACCGCGGATCGTCGGCCGACGGATTCAAGGAACACGACGGACGTCCGCGCGATGTCGGACGGGTCCTCGGAAACGGTGGAATTACCCTCGGCATTTTTCCGACCGATATTAGCCGCCCGTCGCTGCTTAAAAAGCGCTCTGCCGCGCGCGCGGATCGCGGCGGATTCTCGAACCCCGCTTTGTCCTAAATGAGTGAGAAGGCCTTTTCATTTTGAATGCGCCGCGAATCTGGGTCAATTCTGCCTGCACCCGGCGTGCACCGCGCGCATTGACTATTTCAATCCAGCCTCCGTCGCCGCCTCGGATAATCAGAGCGAAGTCGCCAGCCGATATCATTCCCCCGGTCCTACTCTACGCGCTTCCCACTTCTGCGTTCCCAAGGTTATCTGTTCTTCAACTGCGATCTTGATCTTGACGTTCTTCGTCCCTCGGAATTTCCAAAGTGCCTGCAATATCTAGGTGCACGGTAGCTGGAAACAACTTAGCAGGTTTTTTAGAGGCTTATAACTCGGCGGTGGAGGCAGATGGAGAGATGTAATTTCGTACACTTGTTAAATGCAATCATGCCACAATATTGACGAAACATTAATCTTCCAACAGTAGTAGGTTCCGAGATATAGGACCTCAAAATTCGCTAAATTCGTCACTGACTGACTGACAGATCATCAAAACCTTTTGGGTACTTTCCCATTGACCTACAAGCTTGAAATTTGGTACGTAGGTCCACCACGTAACAAACACCCAAAGGAATAATTATCAAAGTTTGAAATTTTACACCTTAAAGGGGTTGTATTGAAAAAAAAAACATTACGAAATAGGTACGTAGGATAGAACATAGCAATATAACATACATAAGTATACGTTTTATTAGCTTCGAAGTCGCAACAAATACTGATGAAAAAAAACAATTCAACGAAAATTGATGAAATCCCAACAAAAACATCCGGTAAACGGGAGCCATGTTCCTATGGCCGTACAATGTTGTGAGATCAAACAAAATACGGCCAAGTTCGCGTTAGCTTACCTCTTGCAACACTGAAAAAAGCGTTTGTAAAAATTAGTTTAAAAGAACGCTATTTAATTTTTAAAGTGTTACATTGAGGGCTAAATTATGCAAACTTAGCCGTTTCTTTTTAAACCAATGGCCATAAAAGGTGATAGGTAGCGGCTAAGTTTGAATAATTTAGCTCTCCATGTAACTATTTAAAAATTAAATAGCGTTATTTTAAACTAATTTAAAGGTATTTCGAAGCTAACGAACTTGTCCGTATTTTGTTTGGTCTCGCAACTTTCTACGGCCATAGAAACTTGGCTCCTGTTTACAGGATATTTTTGTTGGGATCGCTTTTACTCCTGCCAGGCGATTTAAAGAGAGGAATTTTGGATTTAGTCAGTCGGAATAGATGCTCTGATTTCTTCTGGGTTGGCGAATTTTTTTCCGCGTTCAGAATAGGCGGAAAATTCGAAAAATATTTGTCCCTGCACCGTCAAGTATGTAGTGTAGGGCTATAAATTGGTATGCTTCGAAAAGATTGAAGGAATTGAGGAATTTATTCTGCAATACGGCAGGGAGAAACGGTGTACTATTGAGAGGTAAATTGTTCTTTTTAGTTTGACATAGTTCTCCGTGGGTTACGGTATGTGGAAAAATCTGCGAATATTTTCTCGAATTCTTTCGGGAACATAGTTTAGGGCTGTAGAATTTCAATGGTCCAAAAGTTAGTCGAGCATAGTAAATTTGCGATTGTTATACAACACCTGCGCGGTAGATGGCTGTTTTTGGTTTCGAGCACGTTGATAAATTTGCGAAAATGTCTTCGAATACTTCCCGCTTTAAAAAACAAACCACGAGCGCCTCAAGTTGCCTCCGCAGTGGAAAAGTCGACGCATGGTCAGCCACTCGAGCAAACCTCTCGTCCCGAGCCTCTAGGCTACGGTTGGAGCAGGCTCAGCCAAGATATGATCGGTGCATTTGTCGGGCATTACTCGTCGGCCTTATGTTGGCAACAATTACGGCGTCGGGGCGATTTTCAGCTGTAAAACCCGAACACCTGGCGTGGGCCATTGTGCCGCGGTTAGCCGAGGATGAATAAGGACTTGCTTTGTGCCTTTGCCGTGCGGGCTCGTGGTTTTTCGAGGTGTGTCTTTGCCGAGGCTCTGTATTCGACTTGGCAACAGTACACGAGTGTGTCGCGGATGATAAAACGAACCCGCGGTTAATCCCATTCGACCATGCTCGTTGGACGGATTTTCCTGGACGTGTTAAACCTCGAGAGCTACTTTTACCTCTTTGCTAACGAACGATCCGCTTTTCAGGGAGAGGAGGATGAACCTCCGGAGGCGTTGGACATGGGATGGCCCAGCAGTCCCAGAAAGAGGCTAACGTACATCCTGGTCGCGCCCATTTTGTTCCCTCTGTGGCTCACGTTGCCAGACACGAGGACACCCAAAGGTAAGCTGAAAAATCTCGCGGAACATCTCTTAACCTTCGAAGCTAAATCAACCCTCCAAGGGCAACCATGGTCGTTTATGTCCCAAGTGAAATTTCAATTAAAAAAATTTTTTTCTTTTCTCAAATTTTTATTTCGAATGAGATCCGCGACGTTAAGGAATGAAAGACGAAGATCAACCTTCTCAATCTTCAAAGAATGAATTCGAATAATTTACGTTTTATTACCACGATTTCCACGAACGTGTCCCGCACGGTGCGGTGTGTCGCAACATTTGCAAGAATCCGCAAACTAAAATGGTTAGAATGTAGAGGCGTAATCTTCGCAGGCGAAAACGTTCGTCGGTCGAGCCACCGCACCGCACCACGGGCTCGCCAAATTGCGCTCTGAAAATCGTTGGTGGCGTGCGGAGGGTAAAAGCGTTCAGTCAACGTACGGTCCATCCCTTTTGTTCGCGCGTTTCCCAGCCCCTGTGTTCCCTGTCAAGTAAGCGCCCGCAAAGGACGTCGAACGCGAACCGTTCCGCGAACGCGATCAAATTTTCCGTAAATAGCCGGTGAACCTTTCTGAACCTTCCCTCCTTCCGTGTACGAACCACCGTAATCGACGACGAATCATCGGGACTGGTTATTCCTGGGCGAGTCCTGCAATATTTAGCGTGATCGCTGCGCCAAACGCTGGTATTACCTAAACCAGTGGCTCCCAAGCGTTTTTAGACCGCCATCTTCTCGAATCCCGACGAGAACTGCTCTTATTCCTTCGTTAGCTGCACAAATTAATTTGTGGCTTTCTCAATCAATCAGCAGTAATTCTATCTAATGTGAATTCTCAATGGAATAATGAAATATCATAGAAATATAATTAAAATAAAATTGTCAATAACTATTTGTTTGCGACATGTGGCTTCTCTCAAACTTTTTCTCTTCTCGATGGTTAGAAGATGTTGATGTAAAAAGAAACTTCAACAACAATTTTCTTTGTTATAAAAAATCTTGCCGCAAGTTCCTCTCACAAATGTCCACCGATCCGCAGATGTAGATTCACCTCTAGAACGGATTACCATTACTTTTTATACACCGTGTACATTCTACGATTTGATTAAGCGAGAATACGCTGCCGCAAAATAGTGAAAAATTGCAAAAAAATCAGGACTCGTTGATCGCAAAACAACTGTAAGATGGACTGGCACACAGGCGGCGCCGATGTCTGTTATTCAAAACTGATTCCCGGTTGCCATCAATCACGTTACGAGCTGCATTATCTAGGCCTATTAACGGGCCTGTATTTCAACCGGGCACAATGCCTGCCAACGAAAGATGATATTGACACGCTAATTTCGAATCGACGACTGATTGTTGCCGGCTGGCGCAGCGAGGCATTCACAGCTTGCCCGCCGCTTTTCATTGTTACAGAAAATTGCGACGCGGCCTCTCTCTCTTGCATTCCCTCTCACTCTCTTGTACCCCGACCCTTCTATCTGTGTTTTTCCCTGTCTCTCTTTCTCTCTCTCTCGATTTCAATACGCGGCAACAGCAAAAATTCGTTCCCCCGCGGAAAATCGAACTGATGAATCGCATACCGGAACTGCAGAGTCCCGTTTAGTTAGAACGATTAAGCAAACTTCGTTCTGTTTCGCCGGTGAGAATCGTTTCACGTCACGGTATCGTCCCCTAACATTCTCCATATTCTTTATCACTCCATACCTCCCACCATAACGCTGCAACGTTCCCGGAAAAATACTGAGTTAGAACGATTTTTTCAGTGAAAACTTCTCTAGGCGCACCGCGCACACGATTGCTAGGCACTGAACGAGCCTGATCCGTGCCGCTTTGAGTTTCTTTCACTTCCACCACGAATTATTGTATTTAAATAATAATTGTTAACCCTTTGCAGTCGGCGTTATTTTATTTTTTCAAAGGAAAATGTTGCTTCAAATGGCCTCAGGAACCTCTCATTTCCGGGATGTGGAGGAATTTTGGGACACCCTGTATATAAGACGATCATAGCACCTCATTTTGAGTATTTTGCGACGTTATTCATTAATATGGGGGAAACACAGATCAGTAGGCTACAAAAAGCACAGAACCGGGCCATGAGAGTCACACTGCAATGTGACAGACGAACCAAAGTAGAAAGTATGCTGCAAGCGTTGCAGTTTATGGCTATATAAGACAGAGGCTGTACTATAATATGAGTATATTTGTCTCTAAGATTTTAAGAAATATGTTGCCGCAGCATTTAACAAATAGGCTAAGAATAGTTGGAGATGAAAATGTAATGCAAACAAGACGAGCTGGAAATATTGCAGTTGAATTTCGTGAAACGAGAAGTGCCCAAAAAAGTCTATTTTATGAAGGAGTATTAATGTATAATGCACTACCAGACGAAGTAAAATGCTGTGAAAGTTTAGATATGTTCAAGAGTATGCTAAAGGAATTCGTTATAACAAATTTTATTGTAATATCAATGTAAACCGAAGTAGCTGAGAAAGCTAATAAATAATCAATCAATCAAGAAACAAACCTCTCTGCGTCACCGCTCGAGCGCTAAGGGTTAAAATGCAAATCAGTACAAACATTTAAGAAATTTAGAAAGCAACTTTCTGAAATGATTAAGAAAAGAATGTAACGTTTATGGTACAGTTACTTATTAAGAATCTAACTGCTAATAAATCACGTCGCTGATATAATTCTCCAGGAGTCTTGGGAAAAGACCCCAAGAAATTTTTATTCTCCGTCGTCGTGATTCATATTTTTGCGGGAGCGGCGCGCATGAGGGAAGCAAATGATTAATCGGACTTCCAATATGCCTTCAGCACGATAATTGACGGGCGTTTCACGTGCTCCGACGAAGTCTGACTATTCCTAGAGGCAAATTTCTTTCTTCCCCAGCCGGAAGGGAGAGAATTAAAGCAGACCGAACGAGAGAAGCACGGACGATCGAGAAAGAATTTCGCCAAAAACCGCGGGCTCTATTCTTCGCAATAGTACAACTCTCGCGGTTCCGCGAGCCAGCTAGGTCGCCGATCATTTTCCTCCCTGAACGTTCGTTCATTTTTTTTTTCTATCCCTGTTTCTCCGCTCGTCCCGTCCCCTTTAATCGTATTCTCCGCCCCGGAAATCGCTCTTGAAATAACGACCCGCGTCGCGATCGAACGGAAGCCTTCCCGCTTTGTCTGCGAAACTGTGGACCTCGATATCGGGCCGATAGCACAGCTCAGATCCTTATCGGGACGCTCGATACACGTATAATCGCAGATACTCGACCTTTTGAATTAGATTATATTCGGTGCCTTGGGCGGCGGCCCTACAACCCACTGGGAGTCTGCGACATTCTGCACTGCGAAGTATTCTGCTGGAATTTTTTCATTAGGAAATCATAAGAATTGTATAGGGTTATCCAAAAGTAGCTTTAGGATGTTGAATGAGAATATCTGTCAAACGCCATGTTTGTTTCTTGTCACTTTCTTGTATTTCTAACCTACAATGATAGACAATTTTAACAGTGGAGTCGTATACGATTGAAGAGCGTGTTAAAGTTATTGAAATTTATTTTACAAATCAGTGTTCGATAAAAAATACCCATCGTAATATATCAGATAATCGTCCATCAGAGCAAACAATTCGAAATCTGGTTAAAAAATTTAATGAAACTGGATCTGTTCGTGAGAAACCAATGTCTGGCAGACCAAAACCAGCTCGTTCGAATAGAAACATTGATGCTGTTCGTGAAAGTGTTGCTAATGACCCATCAACACCAATTCCACGTCGTTGTCAAGAATGAGCATTTCTTCGAATTGATGTCTGTAAACGTGGTCGTGGTGGTCATTTGACGGATATCGTCTATCAGGCATAATTGTCATAGATGACACCTGATAATTAAATTAAAAAACCAATAAAATAAAAAATATTATGTTCTTTTTATTTAAAATAAACTTCTTATAGTCTATTTTGGATAACCCTTTATAAGTGACAGCCTCTACCCTAGCAATTGATTTCCCAGAGACATCGCACATTCAGCACGATTTCTCGAAGCTGAATCGCGTTTGAAGTCTCCGAGTTTGCTCGATTTTTAATAATTAAGAAAAATCTGGAACCGGTCATTTAACCGTTGCGGGTAGGTCTAGGAATACATAAAACAGGGACAGAAATTTCTATGGGAACCGCCCGTATGCATGATCCCTTCGTAGTACACACTCTCCAAGAGGAGATAAAAGCATGAAAACACAGAAAGCTCGAGGAGAAGAGAAAGATCGAAACAGGGTACGAAAGAGAGAGAGAAAAGAATAGAAATGTTACGGATGGGTGTCCTGTTCAATCTCCCAGCGTCCGCGTATCCATCTTACCATTCATTCTCCCGGATAGCAGAACCAGAATTCGAATCTCGGAAATTCAAATGCATCGAATTGCGGTCCTCGAGAATTCACGGGTCCCCAGGCAAACACTGATCCTCTTCACCCTTCGGAAAACGCGAGAAAGATGAACAATTCCGTGGGGTAGCCTAGGGGAATCAAATTCAAAGGAAATCCTGGTCGAAGACCTCCCCGCGTTTCGCCACCGCGCCGCTTCGGTCCTGCGGTCCGAGAAAAGAGACGCGTTTGCGATGGGGGACACTGAGAGATCCGATCCATTTCTCTTCCAGGGAAGAAGCTGTTCGCGGTGACGTTCATCGGGTCGATCTTCTGGATAGCGGCGTACTCGTACTTGATGGTGTGGTGGGCGAACGTGGCCGGCGACACAGTTCGCATACCGCCGGAAGTGATGGGTCTGACTTTCCTAGCAGCCGGCACTAGCATCCCCGACTTGATCACCAGCGTGATCGTCGCCAGGAAAGGATTCGGCGATATGGCAGTCTCCAGCTCCGTCGGAAGCAACATTTTCGACGTCACCGTCGGGTAAGCTTGACAATTACTACCCTAACCATTGAAAATATTCGAGCAAGAACAACTACGCTAATGCTAGATTCAGGACATTCATTTGAACCATCAGCTATCAGGACAGACTATAAGTTCGTCAATCAGATCAAATTAACCCTTGCGAAGTGGATAGTCTAATTTGGACCAACACCTAGATTGAACCTAGGTTCAGGAAATTCATTTGAATCATCAGCTATCAGAATAATCTATAAGTTCGTCAATGTAGTCAAATTAAACGTTGTGGGGTGGATCAAGTTAGTCTAATTTAGATCAACACCTAGATTGAATCAAGGATCAGGGAATTCATTTGAATCATCAGCTATCAGAACAATCTATAAGTTCGTCAATCTAGTCAAATTAGCCCTTGCGAGGTGGATAAAGTTAGTCTAATTTGGACCAACACCTAGATTGAACCTAGGTTCAGGAAATTCATTTGAATCATCAGCTATCAGAACAGTCTATAAGTTCGTCAATCAAATCAAATTAACCCCTGGGAGGTGGATCATGTTAGTCTAATTGGGACCAACACCTAGATTGAACCAAGGATCAGGAAATTCATTTGAATCATCAGCTATCAGAACAGTCTATAAGTTCGTCAATCAAATCAAATTAACCCTTGCGAGGTGGATCAAGTTAGTCTAATTTGGACCAACACCTAGATTGAACCTAGATTCAGGACACTAGGTTGAAGCATCAGCTATCAGAACAGTCTATAAGTTTGTCAATCAAGTCAAATTAAACCCTTGCAAGGTGGATCAAGTTAGTCTAATATGGACCAACACCTAGATTAAACCTAGATTCAGGACACTAGGTTGGAGTATCAGCTATCAGGTTAATCCGTAAGATCGTTCAGATTTGCGTCACTTGTTTGATTCGCTGCAATACTTTGAACCAATTCATAGTAAGTCGTATGATTGTGCACTCAATCAGAAAAGACAGCATTAACTTAACGGTGCAGTTACTGTATTTTTAAATAATTTTTTTATGAGACAATCTCCTACAAAAAAAAGAACTGCTTTAAAAATGAATTTCCACACTAATATATCGGATGTATGAAAGGTGGACTCTGCAGCTTTTATTTCGTTAACCGTTAAACAAATCACGTACTTCCGTTCCACGACATTTTCGAGGTTTCTAGGTTGCCAGTCAGAATGTTCACAAAAGTGTTAATGACACCGCATAACCTGCTGCGCGGAATCTAGATTTTCGGTTGAAAAAAGACCAGAACATTGGGTAGGCTGGTGAAGAGAGGGGTTGGTAACATGGGGTTGGTTCTCTAGTGGGGGATGATTGCAAAAGTGTCTAGAGGCTGCGAGAATGCCACGACGCGTCTCTCTCACTCTCTCTCTGGGGCGGGGCGGGGCGAAAATTGCGTAAAAGCGGGACACGTGGGGGCCGCGCGTCGCGTCAATCGGACTTTTTCCACGCAATAAAAAGCAAGAGAGTTCTCTGTCTCATCCAACCAACTACCCCCGCCCCTCCTCTCACACCCCCTGAGGGCGAGATAATTTATCGATATTTGTTTTCTCCGCAGTCGAATGTAGGTCGCGTATGGATTTACGCGGCTCCGGTTATAAGCGGCCATCGCGCTGCGTTATCGAGGGCATCGGTTATGGCGATTTTCACGCGAGACACACAATCCACCCCCGTCGTACTCCCGCACCCCCGAACAACGTGCATGAACCGCGGCGACCTAGCTAATGCCCGCGAAATAAGATAGGTTTGGAAAAAGCCGCTTTCCTCCGGGAAACGAGATCGATTCCGCCCCTAGAACGGCTTTTTTGTTTCGGCCGTCTCTGTCGAAGGCGAGAGATAGATGTGCTCCGACCATGAGAGGGCGCAAGGGTGCTTCTGAAATCATAGTTTGATAGAAAAAGAGGGTTGGAGATGAGTAAAAGTAATTTGACATTGGATAATAATTATGTTTCTTTGGTCCAAGTTGTTCCAGAACTTCGGATATGTGTAGAACCTCGTTGACACAAAACAATTACTGATTACCTTTTCCCCAAATATTTACAAAACAATTATTTTTCTCAATCGATGGTAAGAATCCCCTTGAAACCGAACAATTAATATAGTACATTCGGAAGAAAAGTAACAAATCGAAAATAGGAAATTTCACAGGAGAGCCGTTTGAAAGTTACCGAAAATTACCTTAAAACTTTTTTTTTATTGTATACAACCGACTTAGAAACGTAAAATAATTTGATGTTATATAGACAGTATGTTAATTGTCATATACATCTTCCTCTTCTTCTAATATATAAAGTAGAAAAGTATGTCTGTATGTTCCGATCGATGCGATGGTGGCGCGGACACAAGGATATTGATTAAAAAAAACAGAAATCGCTATCATAGATAAAAAAAATTAAACCGACTTCGAAACAATGCACTAAAAAAGGTATGAAATAATTTCCATTTAATTTATATGCAAATACACACGAACTTAAATACAATACAATCTTTTCGGAGGCGGCGCAAAATTGAAAATTTTCACAGATGTTGCTCTGCTGGTTATGATTTCATTGGAATATGGTGGACTTGGAAACCAGTAGGTGGGAAGTGACGATACATTAATATGTGGAAGCATGTAGAAGAATTTAAGGATTTTTGTAATTCCAGTGTGGTAAATTTTCAAAAAAAAATTTTTCGCCGCCTCCATAAAGATTGTATTGTATTTGAGTTCGTGTGTATTTACATAAATTAAAAGAGAATTATTTCATACTTTTTAGTGCGTTTTTCCGAAGTCGGTTTAATTTTTTTTGATAAAATTTTTTTATATCATACATTTTAGTGGAACGGGCAGAATTGTAGAACACCATATGATGGTTATTCAGTCTTATTGGTTATTTGCAATAAAAACCGCAAAGAATGAAAAAAGGCAAAATTTATTTTCAAGGGACCAATCAGGAGACATACCCTACAAAATGCAGAAGGTTTCGGTGAACATACATAGGAAAAAAAGGCACATACAGATCGAATTGAGTAACCTCCTTCTTTTTCGAAGTCGGTTAATAATATATAACTCAGAAAATTGCCTATAAGCGAGATTTTATAGAAATTGTCCACTGTGCGTCGCCCGCCAGGACAATCCGCCCGAAGGACAAAATTAGTTTGTCATAAAGTACACCACAATTTATATATTTATTATTATACTTTTGCCTTAGAAGTATATTTTCAATTGTGTCACTTTTCTTATGAAATTATGAATGAACGATATAACAAGGGATCTTCTAGGTCTAATCGTCGCGTTCAGCTAGTGTTGTATAAAGCTCGAGTCTTCGAAGCTCCAAAGCTCAGTCTTAAAGACTGAGTTTCTAAGGCTACAATTATATAAAGCTTAAGCTTTCAAAGCTTTAAGACTCAAAGCTCCAACGCTCAGGTCTCAGCGTTCTTGACCGATAGGAAGAAGAAATAGACAACAATTCTGTGTACATATATGTTATTTACATGAACGGTTCAGTAATCGAATCACACGGATTGCAAGGACTTAAGTATGTAGTTCAAATCGACCATTACCGCGCCCTACGGTCCCAGAATGATTCCCCTCCTCAAGCAACAGTAAAAATCCCCCTTTCCAACCCTTCGTTGGGAGCAATACTTATTTACTGATTTCCATCGCTCATAGAATGAAACAATAGGGCATTATCGTGCGCAGAGACAAGCCCGAGCCCAAGGGACTGCTTTAAGACGCGATTCTTAATATCGGCGAGCTGGTTCAAAGGAAACCGCGACTTGGAAAGAAGGTCGAGTGCGTTCGTTGCTGTCCAATGAAAACTCAAAGCGAAGGCAAATAGTCGGCCGTTGTTTACCTGACTGGCTGGAATCTCGCCGCGTATACACGGCTCACTTTTCCTTTCGCGTGTCAGGGAAACACGCAAAGTTTCCTTAAGGTTATCAATCGATCCGCCGCGCAACGGAGAAAGGGGTTGTCTTCGTCGAACGGAAATTGCTCGACGTCGGGAACGATTACTCCTTGAAAGGAACTAAAGAAACGATCAACCCGACGATAGATTCGAAATACATAGGTCGCTATTGGAAGTATCGGAAACGTGTATACACGGGGATATAATGAATTTCGCTGGACAATACAGTAATCGCTCCTTCGTTGTCCTGAATCGTGGGCACGATCGTTGTCCAGTGCCTACCCACTCCACTGTCTGTCAACGAGAGGATTAGGCCTGCGTGGATCTGGCCGCCAGATGTGTCCCAGGACTGTCCAGATCCGCGCAGAACGGAGAACAATAGGAAAGGAATATGACAAGGAAAAAAGGAGTTTTCTAAAGCCAGGCAGTTGACTGCTTTTGACTGCGAATGCTTTTCTTTGTCATTTAACTAGCCGTTTCACTAAAGACGCAGTCATAAATCGAAAATAGTGTCCGGGTACGGTCGTTGTCCGCTCAAACCCCCGGCCTTTGGACAACGATGGAGCTTTTACTGAATTAGGCGACCGCTTAACGCGTCAGTCCTTTTATATTGATTGTTTTACGTCGCTTCTTCAACTGCTATGGTTATTAAGCGACGGGACCCAGAGTTTAAGGTGGGTTCCAAACCACCATAACGGGTCAGGTCTAGTTAAACGTCCAAAGACCTTTTTTTTAAGGACGGTGGGGAAATGCTATTACGCACACCCCCACCTCCGATGATGGTCGGAGCAGTGTTGGACAATAAATAAATTTATTTAAATAACAAGTTATTTATTATTTGAGCAAGTCTGAATGAATTACTTAAAATAATAAAGTAAATTTTTATTTACAAATACAATTTCAATTATTATTTGTATTGACAAATACGGACGGGCCCGACCACCGGCGATATACCTGAAAAGGTTGCTATAGCACAAAAAACGCGCACGTGTTCATTGCATATACGAAATACAAGAAATAAGAGAAGACCCCAAAAACCATTTATTTGATTTCCACCTCAATCCAAATAATAAATTAATCTTTTATTTGCAAATAAGAGAGAAATAATAATTTATTTAAATAAAAAGTTTAGTTATTATTTGCAATTAAAATCACACGTTTATTTATTATTTAAAATAAAATTTGCCCAACACTGGGTCGGAGAGGGTAGTGTGAGACTCGGCTTCCTCCTAAGATGGAATTCGGAGAAATCATATGGCCTAGTGCCTTCGCCTATACCCACTAGAAACCCCACCGCCCAGGACCCACGGGACCTTTGCACCTCCCGTAAACTGCGATTATATACCTCCGCTGTCCCACTTTTCGCATTTAGCGGAGCTATTTCCACCGGTCCTACTCCACGCTTGCTCTTGGCAACACAACCGTCCAAAGACCTAGGACCTTCCGGGATTACTCCTAAAGAAATTCATTAAAGTATCCTCCACCAGAGTTGCCTACTTAACTCTAGATATGTGGTACAGACAATCGACCTGAATAACTCGGGTATTTGTTGAGGCAGAAAGAAATGTTTCAGACAAAAGTTGTTTGGTTTTGATGCACCTCCAGCTGAAGGTGCTTAGGAGATTTGAAGATAACCTAACCTAGTTTTCTTCAATGGAACTGCATTTTTGAATTCCTACATTTGTAGCCTTTGCATTCGGAAATAAAACATTGCAACAACGTAACAAGAAGAAACTGTCGCCGTGCAAGCAACCCAGAGACTACGAAATGCTTGATACGAATTAAAAACATACAGCTGTCTATCTGACCAATAAAAACATTTTCAAGGAAAGAGATTACCAATATCGAAGGGAATGAACCAAAAACCAGTTCAGCAAAATAGCGAGACAGTAAACTATCGAAGCAGCCGACGCATCCAGCTAGCCCAGAATTTCAATAGTTGATGTATCGCGCGCTATTGGCTCTCCAGGCCCCTAAACGGCGATAACGGCAAGGACCGCGATTGGTCGGCGGGCTCATTAAAAAGTTAGCGTGACACTCTCCGGGAGTTCACTCGGCTGGTCGGTCAAATACAGATCTGGAATCTCGCAGAATCTGGGACACGGAATGAAGTTTCGGCTCCGAAACGTCCCGAAACGTCCCGGAACGCCTGAAGAAAAATGAAGCTTGGCCCGCGGGATGCCCGCAAAGGCCTTGCGGAGCTAGTTCGTTGCCAGTAATTAGGCTAATTGACTTAATTAATTTAATCGGCTTCCTATTCCGTGTGGCGTCTCGATAAATCTTGCAGCCGCCGCGCCGGAGGAGAACGGCGCGGCGCGGAGGCTCGTCTGGAAATGGGACGGCAGTAAACTCTCCGGCCGGTAATCGTGGCTCCCGTAAAAATGTGAAAAAAGTGGCTCGCGAAAGTTGTGCAACAGCGAGAGGGAGAGAAAGATGCCCGTGGGATTATTGCGATGCGGAATTGAAGGTGATTCAGAAGTGACGCACGATGAATTCGCAGCTAATGAGCACGTGCGCGCGACACTCGATACCGTAAAGCGAACGCAAGGACGAAGATAAGAGCTTGATGGAACACAGAACGACGACGGGGATATCATTACGAACACCGTTAACGTCTTTATTATTCGCTCCGTAGGAGGCGTAACGATGTACACTGAATCCAGCAATGAAAAACTCACGCACAGACGACCGGATGTTGTCGCGAAACCTGACCGTCATTACCGCGTTCCAGGACTTTATGAACATTTTCATAGATCGTTCCGGAAAATCCTCGTTGCAAACGAGATTTCATAAATGGTGTACGAATGTGCTATTAAATTACACTGTCCAACAAATCTCAACTTCTTTTTTGTATTTCAATCCCCACTATGCGATTCCTATAGAGTTTTTCGCGCTGATTCCGAATCTGTCCTTAATTTTTCTCCTATACGTACAGTTTTCGAGAAAATGGAGTTTTGAAAAAAGACATATTTTTCAACTTTGAACATATATTGTGATGTTATTATAAAAGATATTGAATTGTTCTTTACAGCAAAAGATTCCTTAGACTTTCCCGAACACAGTGATATATAATATTAATGCATTATGATTGTTTAAACATGTTTAAACCGGGATACGGAGCGGCGAACGACCGTTCTAGTGGCGAGCGCCACTAGACATGTTAAACATGTTTAAACAATCATAATGCATTAATATTATATATCACCGTATTCGGGAAAGTCTAAGGAATCTTTTGCTATGAAGAACAATTCAATATCTTTTATAATAACATTGTTATTATGTAATGAATTCTTATAATTACACTTCTGGACAAAAAGATAGCACATTTTTATACCACGGTTTTCGTTTTAAATCTTACAAGTATTTTCATAGCTATTAAAAATTTACAATCACAAATTTTCAGGACTATCTGTACGGGTTCAGGAATCTGTATGGGGCTGGAAAAATTATTTCATACGTTTTAGTGCGTTTTAAAAACGTGGTATTTTTAAAAACTTTATTTTTATTTATTCTTTGCTTCTTTTGCTTCACTGCACCACACAGAAAAAAGTTAAAACAAACGTAAATAGTAAACATAGCGGTCTAGAGGGGGCAGTCCCTCTATCCGAGTGTCAACAAGGCACACGCAAGACCAGATACTAGAAATCAACAAAAACGATGATATTTTTAAAATGTCTATGAATAAAAACGTAGTTGAAATGAAGATGACTTATAGAAATTCCAGATCTGGAAACGAGTTTCTGTGCTAATAATACTGGGTGTTTTCGAAGATCGCGGTACAAGCGGTGGTAATTCTACTCGCCATGCGGCCATGCATTTCGGAAACACACTGCGTGAAAGTTTCTGTTGTGTCCTGCACTTTGCGAGCGCAATTAACAACGGACAAATCAATACAGTAACGGAATGCCAGTAAAATTAGCCACATTCAATAATTAATATCGTCGACTAATACTGGTCAAAGCTAAGGGAATGCTAGTCGATCAAAGTATCCCCTTAGCGATTTCCCCGTAACTCGCTGAAGTATCCTCCTGAAATTTCGGGTTCACCATCAAACGCAAAGTGCCCCATGCCCTCCGTGCAATCCGCGCACGGCGACTGACTTCGTCGGTTGATTAAATAGATTCGCGAGATGGTACGACCCGTTTCGCTGGATTTCCGAGTCTCTGCTGGCTGCCTGGATTCTTCCGGGAGACTGGCTCCCCGCTACTTGTTCTATCCCGCATTGAGGAGATACATTTAAATCGCTGGTTCCATAAAACTCGTTCGAACTTGAGAACCAGGTCAAGCGGCGCGTATATTTGCAGGTGAGCTGCGGGACAACCGATGCATATTCGCGCCGTCTACAATTTCCCTGCGTTCCACGACCGAGGGTGCTGAGAAACTTATTTAAGGGCTCGTGTCTGATTAACAATCTAGGGGAAGCGCAATGTTCGGGAATTTTCTCGGAGAAGAATTGGCGGATATTTTCTGGTACATTTCTAGGACCTTGTCTGGTTGAAGGTAGTTTATCCAAAGGCAGGGAAATCCAAGAACAAGCGTGTGCAAATGTGGTCATCGCGGCAACATCATCGAAGTGCAAAGAGTTATCTCTTTAGTTGCCTCTATAGGCAACGTTACATTTTCTTCTATTTATTTGAGTAATATTCCCGTTTCAAAAATGGACAGAAATCTTTGATGCAACTATGTCTGAGTGTGCGAGTGTTGAGACCATTTTCTAAAATAACAGATACCGAAAAATGTGATTCTCCCAAGAGCCCGTCCAATTCCAACGAATTAAATTTAACGTTCTACGAACGTTCGAAATTGTTTCCGAGTTCCGTACGCCGGGAAGACGGGCGTGTGGAAATTCTGCTGACTGTGTGTCTTCGTTCTAGCGTCATTGAAGTGCGAAGAGTTAATATCTAGCATTAGCCACTCGGCCCTGAAAGAAGCATGCAGCGTGCTCGTGTGCACGAGAGTTGCAATCTGTCAGGGGCTCGTTAGAACGTCGGCGCAGCACTCGGGGGGCCCTCCTCGCGGGACTCCACGGTCTCGTGAACGTTCTGCGCCGTTGTGGAGGTGGCGGGGACGTCTATGCGAGGGGTCGTGACCGTAGGGATTCGCGAATATTTCGAGGCGACGCGCGACGTGTCCGACATCGCGAAACTGTATGAAACTGTGCAAAACGGTGGCAGAGCTGTGCGGAGATGCGCGGAACGGATCCACGCGACGTTTCTTGGCCCGGGGATCGATCGTCGCGGATAAACGAGTCCCGTCTGGCACGGTATTTCCGGTATTTCGCGCGACGATGATATAATAACACAGGAGGGAGGACGCCATTACGGGGGGAGGTAGCGGGGAATAGCGAGAATAGCTGAATGGGCTGGCGCAACGACCAATTCCGCGCGCATCTCCTGCCGGCTTCGCCCGATCGTCGGTGAAATTCCAATTTATAGGTTCCATGGCAGCTCAAATACCCCTTCTCTACAGATCCTCTCTCCTCCTATCTCACACACTCGTATAATAACTGGCGACGGGCCAGTGATTGATTCGGGTGGCCCTCTCGCATCTCGCGACTTCCACGGTCCGAGGCGATATTCGGGTCGAGGGGCTGCCGGAAATCACCCCCCGGGAGATCTCCAAAGGCTTAACTCTTTCCTCTCGAACCTTCTTTTTAATCGGAACCATCCGCCGGAACTGAGCCGTTCGAAAATTTATCAAAATTTTCATCCGTTCGCCTCGGTCTATCGGGAACAAATAATTTTGACGTGGCTTGCGACGACGCACAGTGGTGCCAAATAGCCGAATGGCGGCAAAAAAATCCGTAAAAACGAAACTATCCAACGAATTTTTTTGAAAATTTTAACATAGATTGCCAGAGGTACAACGCGTATTTGGCAAAAAATTTTTTTTTAAAGTTGTTACACATTAAGTAATATGGGCTAATCGAAAATCTCTGTTTTCTACTCATTTTTTATTTATGGAAGTAACTATTAACTTTATTTTTTTGACACTGTTCCACCAAACGGTCACTTCTGAGATTTTTATACAAAATAGGTTAGCATCATAGCAACATTTTCGAATTTTTTGGTAGGTGTCAACCCAGGGGAAGATAGTTAAAAAAATTCCAAAAAATTAATTAATCATTTTCAACTATAAATAATTATCAAAAAATTCTGAAAAAAAATCTGAAATATAGAGTGTATCTATATCTTTTGTTTGCCGTTTATCCCATGTCGGTATATTTTCTCGTTTTAGAGCAAATTGCATTTAAGTGCGGGGGAATTTACCCCAATATCAGCCCTATCGGTGGGGGTAGACATTTGAAATTTGACACAATGTTGTTTTAGACATAAAACGATGTTTTAAGACAGGAATGAGGAAAATCTTTGTCTACAAAAATTGAAAATTGCACAAACATCCGAAATCTAATTATAACATATCCCTAGAAAAACGTTCCTGTGCCAATAAAATAGCGTAGCCTGGTTTTCCAGGGCCGCTCGGTGTTTGCAACGACAGGGCGTGTTCGCGGCCGCGACTTCCGCCAGTTTGTTCGTCGAATCGGGATCACCACGATCTCTTGCTGGAACGCATACGTCTGTGCGCATGCACACGCACAATTTCCCGAAGCGTTCCCGTATTCGGCAATCGACTCGATCGAAGATCGATTCGGTTCCACGCATCCGTTGCCCGGCTGCCAGCTGGCAGCTTGCCCGGAAAGGAAACCGGCGAAACGCTCGCTTCGAACCCACCCTCAAACCCTTCCTACATCCACCCTCTGCCATGACTTCTCGCGGCTCTGCGGCTGCCAGCCGAGACAAAAAAACCGCATACATCTCCGCATAAGACGCGATTGCACCTCGGAGATTGCGATTAGAATGCGTCCGAGGGGAAAATAACGCGCGATGGACGGCAATAACGCAACGACCATGTCCGCCGAATGCGATTTATAGGATCCGGTTCGCCAAACCCCGTCCCAGTTCTCCTGGTGAATCACGGGAAATCCACAAGCTGAGGACTCGTCCGATTGTGGGGGATGAAATACGAAGAGGAATTCGGACTGTGCTTTCCGATGATTTCGCCGAGAGAGGAGAATTAAATTGAGAGCGTCACACGTTTCTCAGGAAGAAAATTTAGGTTCTTATTTTGTGTCACTTTGACTGGCAACCTCGGAGATTCTGTAGGGTTATACTGATTTATTTCATCATTCTTTGTCCCTGGTGGAATTTATCGTTGGCCAACGGTTGGGAGTTGGTTGGGAGTTGGTAAACATTGGTTGGGCCAATGTAGTATTGTCATGCGTAAATTTCTTGTTAATTAAAGTATTATATACCGGGTATTTCACCTAATTTGACCACCTTGGATATCTTTGTTGTTTTTAAAGATACGTCAAGTGTCTGAAGGACGAAGTTGAATGGTAAAATGGGGCCCATACGATACCAAAAAGATTTTTGTTTTTATGTAATTTTTTGAGAGATATGAAGGTCACCTTCATTTTTTTAAACGGAATGAGGTATTTTTTAATACATCAATCGATCCAGCTGGACATTCGTTATAAAAAAGTAGTAGCCTATGCATGTCGAAAAGTTAGTAGTTCAGGAGATATGTCAATTTAAATAACTCTAAAACACGACCGCACACAATGGTTTTTTACAGATATTTAAATTGAAATATCTCCTGAACTACTAACTTTTCGACATACATAGGTTAGTACCTTTTCATAACGCATGTCCAGCTGCATCGATTGATGTACTAAAAAATACCTCATTCCATTAAAAAAAATGAAGGTGACCTTCATATCTCTAAAAAAAAACATATCTCTAATAAAAACAAAAATGTTTTTGGTATCGCATTAGCCCCATTTGACCATTCAACTTTGTCCTTCAGACATTGGACGTATCTTTAAAAACAACAAAGATATTCAAGGTGGTCAAGTTAGGTGAAATACCCTGTACATATAATAATAATAGTACGCTCAACGATGGATATTCGTTGGCAGATCGTTATAAATTTTCGTCGTGGTCCCTATGTCGGTTATTTGTAGACAAAACCACCAACCATTGGCCACCGTTGGCCAACCATAAATGCTACTACAGTATGGTACTCCACAGGAGGGTGAATTTGCACAGTCTGCATAAACTTCGTGCACCGTTCGTGGCGCGCACATGATGTGATGTTCCACAGAGACTGCGAGAGAAAAGAAGCGTTCCTAACGCTAATATAGCCGTACCAGCAATGCAAAACACCAGCGAACCCATCACATCTCTGTTTCAGGCTTCCGGTGCCGTGGCTGCTGTACGGGCTGATCTACGGCAAGCCGGTGGAGGTGAACTCGGTGGGGATGGTGTGCAGCATAGCGATCCTGTTCTGCATGCTGTTGTTCGTGATCATGAGCATCGCGTGCTTCAAGTGGCGTATGAACAAGGGTCTCGGTTTCACGATGTTCCTGCTGTACTTCGTGTTCGTGGCGGTCTCGTTGATGTTCGAGTACGAGATCCTGGTCTGTCCGGTTTAGGATCGAGCCAGAGCCGGGAAGAAGAAAGAAGAGGAGCACCAGCAGCAGCAGCAGCAGCATCGCAGAGCGGCACACGCGCGATCGAACGCGAACACGGAGGCGAGCCAGGTCCGCGAGGTCGCGGAACGACGCACACATACGGGTCTCGTCATCACGTCATCGTCATCATCGTCGTCGTGGTCGGCGGCGACTTGAACCGCGCGCGCGGAGGCGGCGTCGCGTCTCCTCTCCTCGAATCGATCGGAAGGGGAACGCGCGCGACGGACACACAGCCTTTCCCGGGATACAACTCTCGAAACTGTTGACACAACTCCCCACCCCCAACCCCTACGCCCTCCCTCGCCCCTCGTTCCCCGAGCAGGAAAATCCCCTAGAGAACAACAAAAAGTGCCCTCGGAGATGATGATCCCTGCGACACGGGGCCGGTGACCGACAAAAAAAATTGCGCCTCGTCGAGCGTCGGCTTCCCCTTCACCGTTGTTACCCCCCCCCCCCCCCCCCCCCCCCCCCCCCCCCCCCCCTTTTCCCCCCCCCCCCCCCTCCCCATTCTGCTTTCCGTTCTGCGTTTTCCGTTCGACCTAAATAGTTCCGGGGACTGGATACACACGCGTTGTACATATTGTATAAACCTTGAAATACCTGAAACAAAATACTCATCTCCTTAAGAACCGTGAAACCGCGCGGTGCCGCGTCCCCGAACGACGGGGACCGGCGTCGGTTTGTTTCTTTAGCCGCAGCGAGCGGGTCCGGCCGATCGTGCCAACGATCGTGTGCGCGCGCGACCATCAAACCGATAAACGACACGAACCTATTAACACCGTTTGTAGAATCTGGGAGAAGGGTGAGGGGGCAGAGAGGCACACCCCCTACTCAGTCCCGAGTCCCCCCTTTTTATCTCCTCTACTGTTCTCACTGTTCTCGTTGTATTCTATAATTCGATTTCTTCTCTGATCTACTAACTACTTACTTCTACCTCTTCTTCTTCTACTTCTTCTTCTACTACTACTACTACTACTACTACTACTACTACTACTACTACTTCTTCGGCTACTTCTATACGATTTCCTCTACGGTCTCTCCTACGATAAACTTGTCCTAGCTCTAGCTAGTCTCGAGTCGGACGAACCGATCGTCTACGCCTCTCGTTGGCCACCGGCGAACAAGGATACAATCGACTGGAATGATCGATCGTCCCTGTGTTCGTCGAACATTCAACGGGGGCCGACCAAATCCGTCGATCTCCGCTTCGATCTCGTTTAAGGCGGCGTCGCGTCGGTCGAACTGCCAAATTCTCTCGCGACAAGGACAATGAATCTCTCGATGAAAAGCGTTCTCATTTATGGCTCCGGCTCGCTAACGCGTCCCACGAAGAACTGTTTCGATGATCGAGCTGGCCCCGTTTCGATCGCCGGTCCGGCCGCGATCGGTCCTCTTACTTTTTTGGCACGATCCCATCGTTCCGGCACGATAGACGCTCTCGTTAGACGATGGATGGGCCCGACCGCTCGCTGGATTTCTCTCTCTGAGACAACAATCTCTTCTCGCCTGTAAAACGTAGCGTCTAGACACTTTATTCGGACTGGGACCGGCTGCGACGATCGACCAATCGATCCTCGACGATTCAGGGAAACGGCCAATACAGTCCACGCCTCGAACGATACTCTCCGCGACCGCTTTGCGCGGTTTAATCGGTTTTGCAGGCTAATTGGAACGTCAGAGAGGAATATTTTCCTCCGATTTATTTATTTGCTTGCTCGGCTGAACAGCTTTGTTCAGATTAAAGACGCGGCGGCTTTTCCAATAGTAATTATACGTTTTGTGAATTTTGGACCGCTTTGTTGCATTTGCTTTGACATTCCACTGTTTGCCGCGGCAAACAAATCGTTTATAAACGATTCGGTATTGTCGCCACGATAGAGACCTGTAGCAAGAAAGATTTCACGAGGTATCGCCGGTAATTTAGTGTTAATTCTTTTCTTACGAGTACCACTTAGTTTTTATCCGTTTATTTAGAAAGATAAGAAAAATTTTCCTTCGGCAGTGTTCGTTTCATTTCGTTGCTTCAAACAGTTCAGACACAAAGTTGTTGTTTCCGATTAGAATACTCCTTCTGGATGAGAGTCTATTTTATTCGTAAATAGCCATTTCACAACTTTTTCGTTAACAAATGCTATAAAAGCGTCCGCAGTCTGTTTATTGATAAGCGAATGAACAAAATGCATTTCATTCAATCACAAATTCTACTGCAAAATTCTATCACAGAATTTCTTCTAAATTATTGTACTGGGACATCCATTTTCGATTTAAAAAAGAAGAAAATATTTTCTTTTACGGAAAGAAATATTCTTTTTTTACCGAAAGACGACTTTCAACATCTGAACAGCAGTTGCTCACAAAAAAAGCAATTTAATGTCGCCAGCGCCGAGCGAAGCTCAGTTCGTATTTCCCGATCAAATCAAATTACACCGTTTTACGTAACCATTATAAACGAAGATCCTTTTACCTCCACCATTATCGAACGGCGGCCATTCTTGTCCACGTACGGCTCTATCTTTTATTCAAAACGAAAATATAACTAGCTGCTCGCCCATCCGATCCAGCACTCGCGATCCTATAATTCCACCGTGGAATAGACCGCGGTTTGCGCGCTTTCATAGCGTTCACACGAGCACAAAATGCGACAAAAGGAGCAGTTCAATCGTCAACCGACGAAGACTTGACTTTCAGTTCAACCTATGGTATAAAACCTCAAATTTCAACTCTAGAACTTTTGCACTCGAATAGCGTTTCTAAACAAGAAGTACTACTAAAGATTATCATACCGTAATACAATCTTTACATTAATAAATTCGCGCGTATTCAATAAATTATGAAAAATCTTCTTTCCGTCGCTTATACAATGTTTGTTGGATTAAAATGTCCACCTATGACAAATCTTCAGAGTTCTGGAGTTAGAACAGCTGCGAGTGCAAATGGCTAACAGTGTAGAGAAATCGGTTTTTCGTCAAAACGTCGTCATTTATTCAGGGGACGATTAAAAGTATGGCAACTCTATCTGAAGGAACGACAAGCTACGATCGGTCTTCATCATACGAAGCTTCGTTCCGAGACAATACAAAATTATTTGACAAAGATTATTCAAAAGCTACGGAAATCTTCTTAATTCCGAGGGTGATTGAAAACAATTTTCCATGGAAGAGAATCGTTCGAGGCAAACACAGCGTTCCGAAAAATCCATGATTTTGTGCAGATTCGGACATCTAACCGTAACAAGTTGATCCTGATCCGTACGAAAACAGACCGGCCCTCAATCGTCGGATCCGATCCGAGGCGTCGGATTACGGATGCGCGAAACGGATCGAATCGTGCGCTTCCGGTCCGGGTCGCGCTCGTTTTTAAACCTCAATTACATACTCTACTATTCAGCAGAATCTAGTCTACGTAAGCGGCGTGCGAGCTGATCGAGCCTTCCTAAAAAGCGCGTATGCATAGATCCCGAGGGGTCGCATTCCCGCGGAAGATGGCCGCGCGAGCAGCTCGGCGACCATTCAAATCGAGCACCGCGACGCTTGCTCTGCACCTACCGATGGTAAATCGCGTTTCTGCCGAGCCTAATTGCGCGGCCCTCCACGCGGATACACCTAAACGCGATCTGTCCAGCGACTGGGCTAAGTGTCCCCGGAATTCGATTTTCTCTCGTCCCGAAAAGAAATATTTTTCTCTGAAAAACGTGGACTTCCAAAACTCCGGCTTGGACGCGGTTTGATCGTGTTTGAGGCAGTTTAATATTACAGTATTTGGATAAATTGGATCGTGTCAATTTTCTTGGAACTCCGTTCACTGGACGACCGCATTTTAATAAATTCTCCAGCATTTTTACAACTCAGTGTCTACAATGTTTTCAAATGAACAATGACAAGCTGAACAAATTGACTAGTCGCTGCTGACAGGTTGTACCTTCGAACTAAGACAGCACGACCGTGCGGGCACCGTGGAAAGATAAAGTCACTACGAAACGCCATAAGCGTCGAGATTAACAACACAATGAAAGAACGTTAATAGTTCCACGGTCTCCACTCGTCGCCGCTACTCGCCGAGCTATTTTTTCGCTAACATTCTTTCGAGTTCTCGATGTCACGCTATGACACGCTATGGTGATACCGTTTAGACGACGTTGAATTATTCTTACGACGATGATTATTACCGTTACTATGATTACCATCACGACGACCGGCATCGCCATCCTCGCGGCCATTTTCACCGTTGCCACTCTGCATGATCATCATCCTCAAAATCATCCTTATCGTCATTATACTCATCGCGAACCACCATCATCGTTGTCGTCGTCATCGTCATCATCGCCATCGTCATCGTTGTTGTTACATGTACACGCGAAGAGAAACAGAGAGTACGGGAGAGCGGGAGAGAACGGGAACGGTGTACAGATTAAAAAGTGTAGTGCGAAAGTTATGAGTGCGAAAGGGAGAGCGAGAGAGAAAAAGAGAGATAGTCGGATGAAGATTTTTAATTAACCGTTAAACAGATTCTGTATTATATGAAATGTTTCAAAGTACGTTTTAAACGCCGTAGAATTAACGATAGTTGTAACGTGATATCGATTAAGTTTAAGAATACGGTTCGAAGATTTTTTGCGGAAAGTGACTGTTGTTTGAAGCGATGCAAAGAGAGTGAGAGTATGTGTGTGAGAGAGAGAGAGAGAGAGAGAGAGAGAGAGAGCGCAAGAACAAGAAAGAGAGGGGATGAGTGGGAGGAGCGCGTTACGCATCGGGAACCGCCCTGAACGCCTAACAGCGGCCTAGCTTTTTACTAAAGAAGAAACAGAAAACAGCCAAAAAAATGAGAACGCGAGGAAAGCCGCCGCGGGGAACGGAATCGGCAAAGAAGACAATGTCAGCAGGGGTTGAACACAGGACGACGTGAAACAGCGAGAGTGTTCTCTCTCGCGAGACATGACAGAGAGGGAGAGCGTGGCTGAGCTGATTCGACGGCAATGTTCGCTCTAAGACGCACTTTTGTACATCCTCGGCAACGAACGAACATCCGGCTCGCGATTCAGCTGCTAACACGCTCCGGCTCTCTTTACCGACCGCGTTCTTACCACCGTAATTACAGCCATGATATCACCCCGAGCTGCTGTCGCTGACTCGCACGAGAAACGACAAACTCGCTGAGCACGAACACGAGATTGCTCGGGAGACCGTTCAGAGCAGCCGTGGGCAGAAATTGCCCCGTAGAGCGCTGTCCTGGCTCCGTCGGGGCAGCGAGACCACGCCCTCTCGGAGCAGGCCACGCCTACCGTACACATAGAGAAAGATAGGTAATTCCTTCCATCGCAAGATTGAATATTTCTTCTTTCTCTGATATCGCTTGCCTTGAAGAGTTGCCCGAGGGCAATTCAGATTGCTCTCGGAGATGGAGAGTGTTCATTGCCCATGCCTGACTTAGGAGATCGGGAAGGAAGAGAAGAAATCGCGCGCGTCGCGTCTGTCAGCCTTATTATCTATCGGTTCGTTCTACTGGTTCGTGGCTCATCTTGCTATCGATCTAGCTCAGGCATGGCCGCAGAATGCTCTGTGGGACACAGTTCCGGCTCCTGGGAGAGCAACAAGACCACGCCCACTCGGGACAGGCCACGCCTACTTACACAGAATGACGGAGAGAGCGTGAGCAGGGTAGACCACAAGAATCTTCAATCGCGAGATTCGCAGTTTCTGCTCTCTCCGATGTTATTGGCCTCGAACGCGTTGCTCCAGCAGCAATTCAGGGCGCTCTATGCTCATGCCGGATCCAGTCATTCGCGATGACCACGACCAATCAACAGCGAGACTGTTCTTCAGGGCCGGCTAGCTCGCGTTCGTTCAACGTAGAGCGATCGAGACCGAAGAATCACAAAGATAAAACAGACGCGAATCGGTCCCGAACAGGTGCGACGAAAATGCAAAGCGTGCGGACACGCGTAACGAACCAAAGTGCGAAGGGAAGAAAGCATTTAGCGAGACGTAGCCGATAGGACGTAGCGTTTCTTAATAGTTCTTGTAAATGATAAAACCGTGAAGCAAGTAGCGAATGATGCACAATACGATCTTCCCGAGGTATCGATCACCGATCAACAAATCGTTCGAACGAGAGCAGACAAGAGAATTCGAAACGGCAGAACCATTTCTTGCGATCCGTACGCAGTGTTCCGATATCGTCCGGGATTTTTCGTGCGATGGATGGCCGCTGGTGGCGCTGCGCGACGAAAACAGTAACGTATCTATGATGACGAGGTAGAGGATGACGAGAGACGCGACGTGGAACGAGACAAGTGACGAGTGCCCTGCGAGTTTCTGGTAAGTTATTGTTAATATTTTATTATACAATGGCAGCTAATAGTGGAGAAAGAGCTACAAAGAGGCGTAAAATTCTCCATTTTCAACATTCGTGGCTGCAGGAAGATGTCTTTAAAGTATGGTTAGCTCCTTCTCCACTAGAAAATAAGAACAGATTTAGTTATTCATTCGCAAACGGTCAAACATAAACGGAATCTGCATTTATTTGATAAGAAAGCCACCTGTGGTAACAATGATAATACTAGTTTTAATAGCACAACTTTATCCCACAAGGTTGAAGTGAAACGTGCAGAAATTAAATGATCTGCCTTTTTTGCAGAACATAATATAGCTTTCAATACTGCTGATCATTTAATTCCGTTAATTCAAGATGTTTGCAAGAATCCCAAAATTTTGTGCAAGATCTTAGACTTGCTCGAGATAAGTGTGCCTACATTGTTAAAAATGTAATTGCCAGCGCGAAGTAGAGCAAATTGTTGAATATTTAAAAACTTGTAGATTTTCGATTTTATTGGACGAAACAACAGATGTTTCTGACTCAAAATTAATGTGTATATTAGTAAAATTCGTATCGCCAATAAATAATAAAGTAACCACACAGTTATTAGATATCATGCCTTTTAACAGTACTGATTGTTCCGCGAGTAGCATATTTCAAAATTTAAAAAATTTTTTAGATATCAAAGAAATTCCTATTAAAAATATTGTCGGAATGACATACGAAATGGCAGTTAGAAGTACCTAATTTAATAACATTAAGGTGTCTGTCACACCGCCGCGACAATTGCCTCTGGAGTGCGAACGTTTAATTAGAGGAGTTGCCACTTATATTTCGGACAGTTCTAAGAGGTGCGCTATTTTGGTTGAGCTTCCAAATTTTTTCGAAGTTGAGCAACAGAAAATTTTTTTGTGTAAACACACCCGGTGGCTTTGTTTACACAAATGTGTCGTTAGATTATTATAAAATTGAGACGTGTTAAAAAGTTTTTTTATAATTTTAGAGTATTTGAATGACACGTCCATTTTAAAGCGTATATGTATTTCTTGAAATATACATTGAATTGTTTCAATCATTTTAATGAGCTATTTTTCAATCAAGAAAAATTTAAATACATAAATTATTTGAGAATAGCCGGCAGCTAATTCGTCAAATAGGGCAAAATTTTATCAAACCTGAAGCTTTGAAAGACGTCACTAATTTGGATTTAAATGACGCAAACATTATTTTTAAATTAAAAGACGTATATGTAGGACTAGAATTCGAAAGCTTTTTAGAATCATTAGAGTTGGAATGTGTCCAACAAATTCGGTCATCATGTTTAAATTTTTATATTACTGCAGTTCGAGAGATGCTTCCACATGTCTCTTCGCAAGATACATTTTTTCAAAATTTAATTTTTTTAGATCCTAAAGTAGCTTTATACGATGAAGGTAGACTTAACATTAAAGATTTATCAGATATCGCCATGGCAAACGCGTAAACCTTGCAAATGTTACACAATTAGCTTTCGAATGGTGAATTCTACCATCATGGTTTTGATGAAGAATATAAAAAAGAATTAGCTTCATTAGAAATAGACGATATATGTAGTGTAACATTTTAAAATTTACAAATTTCGATATGGGGAAGAGATGTTTCCAAATTTAAAATTATTAGTTGAAATAGTTCTTTCTCTTCCCCACTCAAATGCTGAGGCCGAACGTATTTTTTCTATTGTAACTGATGTAAAAACTAAAAAAAGAAACCTTTTGAATACAGATACTGTGCCTTCTATTTCTGTAGTTCGGTCCAGTTTTAAATCTAAAAATGCCAATTGCACTAATTCTGAAGTAGATTCGCGACACATCTCGAACTGCAAAGGGCACAAAATTTGTATAAAAAAAGCACATGTGATAGCAATTAGCTCAATGTGCAATATTTTTTTTGTTTTACGTATTTTATTCAGTTTGTTTTCATTAGTTGAGGAGCCGATGTGCAACGTTTTTTTATTTTTTTAGTTTATTTATTTATTTTCAAACTTTTTATTTATCTTGTTTTTATTTTTTCAGAAAATGAGCCAAATGTGCAATATTTTGTATGGTTTTATGTATTTTATGTATGTTGTTTTTATTACCTAAGGCCTAAAGAGCGAATGTGCAATGTTTTGTTTATTTTTACGTTTCATTTATGTTGTTCTGTCAAATGTGATATATTTTTTTCTTTTATGTATTTATTACCTACGTAAGTTTTGTTTTTGTTATAATCCATTTCCTACTGATACAATGTAATTTTTGTTTTGTGAATACTGGTAAGGTTTTAGCAGTTTTCCTTACCCTTGCAACAAATGTTGGTGTTTTCTAATTGTTTCTGCCAAATAAAATATTTTATTATTTTATTATGTATTTTACTTAGTTATTTTAGCACTCCTCCTCTTTCCCATCCTCAAAATAAAGAACAAGTGTGAATATTATTATTTTATATATATATGTGTGTAAATGTATATTAAATTTTAAAATTTCATATGTATATACAGATATACATACAAATAAACATGTTATACGTTCATTTTTCAGAATCAAATCATACAAATCTTTTAATATTCTGCGGGGTGCTCAAGTTATCCTTTTTATCGAGAGTCTTACTTTACTGAGGCTGAGAACGCTACCAGCGGCCATCCATCGCACGAAAAATCCCGGACGATATCGGAACATCACGCCGGGGATACGAACGGAACAAACATTGCGTTAATGTGTGTGCGTGTGCGTGTGCGTGTGCATGGGCGTGTGCGCACGCGCGTCTGCGAACATTCGTGGTGGCGAATTTAATCGACCCGCGATCCTAATCGACTCCCGCGACCGATAATTATTTCTCGCAAAATTATTCGAGGTGTGTTCCTATTTTTAATTCACTTAGCAGTGATTGGCTATTGAATATCATCAAAAATACGGAAAAAATTAGACAGCGGATTTTTATGCGCTATGAAAATTTTCCATCAGAATTGCAACGAAATCCAGTGAATTATAAATTGATTTTCCTTGTTAATGTGGTTAATGGGTTAAAAATATGTAGCATAATAGCCTTCTTTAACAATAAACCTACCGAGCACTAAAAACAATTAAAATGTTTCAGCTTACAATTGGGGATACACTGAAAGAAGACAGTACTTTTTGATCAAACGATTCAGAAATCTCAATAATCAATGCGTGATGTGATATTTGTATGTTTCCGTATAAGCAAGTCATGTTAAAAAATCATTTTAGTCTTGCATGGTTGGTGGTGGTTTATATTTTCATTTATTCTGTAACAAGTCTGTTCATATGTAGATTCCCATTTATACCTGGAAAATTCTACGCAAAATGGAATGTAGGTCTATTGTTCCTCGTGTAGGCAACGAAACTGTCTAAACAATTGCAAAAGCTGTAGTAATTAAACAGTTTTACATAAATGATAAAATTTTGAAGATGTGAGTCGACGCGTAGCAGGGTTCGAAAACAGGGACCTCGTGCAATTTTGTGACGTTTTTACAAGTTCAGGTAAAAGTGATTAGAAAAAGCATAGAACTAGATGTCCAGGTAGCTTGTTGTCTACAGAAGGGTCTCTACCGAAGCCACATCGGATGTGTTTTTTGAAAATTTTACAAACATATCAATTGCCATACTGTCATCCTATTAAAAAATGGGAAATTTTTATCGGCGAACGTTGCCAAGAAAAATCGATGGAGTCGATGGGGAACGGTTCGATTTTGCAATGCTGAAAAGCACGAAGCACGAGTTGGCAAATTGGCCTTAGGTGTCGTTCATAGGTACATAGTACGGAGCGGGTCGCTTCGAGTGAAACGAGATCCACAGCCCGCGTTTAGCGAATTTAGGGTCGCGAATCAGGGCGAGCAACCTTTCGAGCCTCGAAAATTGCCTCTCGGCCTCTCGGAGTGTTCAGGTTTTCGCTCGATAGCAATCGCGGGAAGAGAAGGGGACGGCCCCCCTGGAGCCATAGAAACTCTAACGAGATACGAACGAAGAGACCAACAATAGATTTTGTTACGTTGTTCTCGTTGGGAAGGTGACGCACGGAAATGATAAGCCGGCAGGCAGGCAGGCACGGATGAACGAGGGATCGCGTGATAAGCCGAAGGTCGGCCGAGAGAAAAGGTTCGGCGGTCGCGGTCTGCTATCGCGCCTCATAATTTCTACTTTATAATACTTTAGGATATACATCGCCGAGGCCGAACACGGGGACACATCGAGTTACGATTCTGTTCGCGACGCTGGCCGATACGTAGACTTATGGTCAGCGGCTCCAGAATCATTTTTATATATAATAATCGCGCGGGTGGCGGACCGTTTACACGCGACCCGACGCCGGACATGTTTAGGGCTTGCCACGTGCAACCATAAGCGCAGCTCCGCTGCTTCGGGAGGCTGATTCGCCAACTTTATGCATTGAGCATCAATTCCGATTTTTTTTTAAAGTGAAAACTTCTTTAGGCGCACCGCGTACATAATTTCGGCGCAGTGAATGAGTCTGATCCGTCACACTCCGAGGTGAAACGCTATTCGGTTCCCCCGAGTTTAGCCGAGCGAACGAGAAACAGACAGGCGTGCAATCGCCACAGAAGTTTTCACTTCGTTTGTGCGATCTTATGCACACAGAATTGGTTGTTTTCTCATTTCCGTATTTGTCGGATGAACTATTGTAATTTTTAGATTTCATGATGCGGAACGCATCGGCATTTTCATTTTTAGTCTGTTGGTATTATGCAACGTCGTCTATTTCTATTTTTACCGATTCGCAGAAAGATTACAAACTTTCGGTCGATTGTGTGCATACAATATACAAGTATTTATCGATCGGCAGTATTGGTTTTCCAATGGACCGAGTGAAATATTCCATCTTTGTTTCGTGAACACTAGACTGTGCAATTTTATGCTAATTTTCGTATCCATGGCTTACTTTATGAAAAACAGAGTAAGGGAACATTTGTTTTCGACGAACGAATGATTCCCTGTAAAATAATCCAGTAAAAATATTAGTAATATACATGTTTCTTTGTGCTTTACACAATTCGCCAATTTTCGTGAACCGTTTCACGAAAATCAGAATTCACTGAAAATTTTGTTCGTCGACTGAAAAACTCCGTGCGTTATGGATTTGTTCACCGTTTGTTGCCTTGAATTGTATAACCAATTGGTCACACCAGCATTCACGAACTATTTAAAAGGTAACATAAATTTTCAGGGAAAAACCCCTGCAACAAGCATATACATATTAAACATTGCATAAAACTCGCCAGTCTAGTGATCCAACATGATCTCGTTTATCAACAAAATAAACCAACCACGAAGAAGGGAAAACTGTGGTGTCGTGTACGCGCGTGCTGTGTGCGTGAGCAGGTGTGTAACAGCGCGCGTGAATGTACGTAAACGTGTATGCGCGAGAAAGAAGGAAAGAAAGAAAGAATGAGAGAAGAAAGAAATAGAAGGTACGCAGCGACGAGGAAACGAAATTCCGCTTAAAGGCTTAAACATATTCTCTTGGCAAACGAGAAGGCGCGAACGCACATATCAAAGACAAAGAGACGTTGACTATTATAAAGGTAACTGATCACTTTAGCGGTATTATTAGAGTTACGTAATTCGTAAGGTACTTAGGTGGACAAGAGAGAAAAAGAAAACAGAGAATACAAACGCGTTTCAGAGTAATATAATATATATGATTAAAGATTATTATATACATATGTATATTAAATACGTATATATATATAATATTATATTATGTTATATATTATATATAATATATATATATACATGTATATACATATTTACTGTTGTCGGATCTCGATCAGAACCCGTCGGACGAGATCCGGTCGCGTGCAATGATCGTTGTTGAGGAACGCGCGCGCGCACACACACTGGACGCGCACACACCACTGTATTACAATAAGGACGTGTGTGCGCGCGTGCGACAAACAAATGCGCGCGTGATAGACAAACTGGGGCCGGGCAATTATCGATCTTCGGCGTATGCCATTGTTTCTTGTGATTAGTTACAATATAAAACAAACAAACAAACACACAAACACATTCGAAACGGGATAAGATAGAAGCACCCGGTACAGAGAGGTGCGCGAGCGCACGAACGGTTACACATATATATATACATATATATATACGTGCGATCTCGTTTGTTCCGATTCTTTTTTTCACGTATATGTATATACAGACACGCAACCAGCACACGACACACAGGAACACACGCGGACACATATATACATATATTTTATGATTGTCGTTGTTGAATTCGTCGCATTACCATAGGGTTCTACCCCCGTCCATCGCCACAGTAGTAGACGTATACCGGAGATACGATCGTAGTTGAACAGATCCGGATTTTACGAGGTACGTACACAGAGAAAGAGAGAAAAACGATATCTAGGTTTACGCAGATACCTTAGCGGGAACGGACACGGAGCAAGCGAAACAAAACATATTAACGGGAAGAGAAAGAGCGAGAGAGGGGGAGGGCGAGAGAGAAAAAGAGAGAGAGAGAGGATGGATATTATAAATAATACAACTATTATATACATATATACATATACATATATACAATGCAACAGCGCATATAAATATGTAAAGGTTCTAACGTTGTATACGTTCGGGGTGAGAGGGTGTGTGTATGTGAGAGAGAGAGAGAGAGAGAGAGAGAGAGAGAGAGAGAGAGAGAGAGAGAGAGTCCGAGGATGATTTTATTACGGTAAAACGCTTTCTTTCGCTCGTGCGTACGAAAACACGTCGTTGCCGGCCACGTTTCAACTCTTTCTACGCCATCCAGTATCTGATCGCCTCTTTTGTTGTTGACTTCGCAGTTTCTAATTATTTCTCGTATTTCTTTGTGATTAATCAAGGAATTTCCTACTTGGGAGTTGGTGACAATGCTGTTGGACGTTTCGGAGGTTCAATGGGAACAGGACCGGGGCGATTAGAGGGTGTATAATGGGAGGATTGTGGCAGCAGGGCCAGCTGGACGAAGCAGCCTCTTTCGAAATTAGTTCCTCTCTTAGACCAGCTCTGGAAATTTTTGAAATGCTCAAAACCGCCCTAAACAAGTGGACCCTTAACAAGTTCAGATCTGAGAGAAGCTTCCGGTTCGTGGTCCCATTGGATTCTCCAGTTTATTGCATCGTTCTGACCAAGTACCCAGTGATCTGAATCTTAAGCGTGTACATAATAATGAATAATTTCGTGATTCTTCGAAAACTGTTTGGTTCGAAGTGGTGCGAATCGAAAACCGGTCGGTTTCAATCGAGACATTTGTGTGTTAATGTATTTTAAAAAAGCCTTTCAACTATAAAATTGTCGTTTGAGATGATACACGATTAGTCGATTTTTATTGTCAAACTTGTTCGAAAATATTGTAACTATTTATCTCGCAGAGGACAAGTTATACGATATTTCAACCCTCGGATGGACTATCGCGGTGGTTGGATTGTTAATTATTTATTGTATGGCGATATCACTGTGCAAACAGTAGATTAAAATTAATCCTCTCTTGTCTCGCTTCGCTTCAATGCTGCGAGGCAAAATTGATTTTCATTTATCAAAGGCAAATATTAAATAAATTAAATGTTCGCGACTTTAACCCTCGATTAGCCACATTTTCATTTGCAAATATTATGAAAATTTCTATGATTCTATACAAAATTGCTTTTGTTATATGTCTTTGAAAAATCTGGTAAATTTGACTGATTGTTTATTCTTCTACCTGTCCAAAAGGAAATATCAAAAAAATTAGGGGTTGAAGTCCGAGGGTTGAAATGATTGAAAATTTCACCAACCGTGAAAGCTTCTGCGTAGATGATCGGGGACATTTCACTTCACAGTAATTATATCCAGGTTTTTCATAAATTGTTTATTGTGAAAGGAGAGAGTGCATTATTAATGGACGGCAATGAGAGGGTTGAATCCAGCCGCGCGCGACGGCCGATTCTGTTTCTCGCGGACATTTAGGGTACATGCGATTAGCCTGAGTGGAGAAAAGTGAACCCGCGTAGCACGTACATTATTAACTATACATAAACGATACATAAATGATAAAAATATTTATGAATTTTACTACGGATTGCAGCGTGCACGTGCAATTTGCTCGCGAAACAACGAGAGGTCTCGACAAGCGATTTGACGATTTTTGTGATACCCGTCGAAATATGTAAACGGCAAATCGATCTTCTCGACGGACGACCGACCACGCTTTTTCGTTTGTCTCGATATACATTTAAAAGATAAAAAAAAAACAATATATCACGATTAGTAAGGGGAAAAAGAGAAAACTAACCAAAGGAGTAAAAAAAAAAAGAACCCAATCTTTCGTACAGAACAACGCCCGTGTGAAACGAACAAAAAAAAAAGAGCGTGATAAACCGAAGAACCCTCGGCCGCGAAAAAAACGAGAAAGGGTCGCGATAAAATGGCGGACATTATTACATGCTGCAGCACCAACGACCACGCGTTTTACTCACGCCTCACGCGGGATGAGATTTCGGGCTTAATTATCCTTAGGGCAAGATCGCTGAAATTTGCGAGCGCGAAGCAAAGCGAGAGCATTAAACAAACGCGCGAGAGGAAATAGCTGAACAAACAAAAGCATGAATAAAAAGAATCGTAGTGGAACAGTAACAAGTGTCTCGCGACAAACAAACAAACCAACAAAAAAAGGCAAAAAAAAAAACAGAAAAAGTGGGAAACGTAACAGGCTAATGTTTAAAAAAGAGAACAACGTTCGCCGCGACGGAATCGGTGAATCGAGACCGGCGACGGGCGGAATTCCCGTCCCCGCGAAGTCTCGGCGGGAAGTTGAAAAAATCGAACGTCGACGAAATCGACGTCGACCGGCGCCGTCGCGGTCCGCGTCCGCGTGCAATAATACAGAATATATAAACAATATTAATATCATTATATACAACATTTTTACGACATATACGAAATACGATGTAGAGAAAAAAAAAACAAGCAGGTGAGAACAAGTTTAGGATAACATTACTTGTTGTTGTCTACCATAGCGTTGTAGTTATATACAATTACAAGATAGATCATTAACTATAGGCAAGCTGAAGCGTGTGCGAGAGACAAACGGAGAGAGAGAGAGAGAGAGAGAGAGAGAGAGAGAGAGAGAGAGAGAGAAAAGAGAAACAGAAGAAAGAGATAGAGGCAAGGAGATAGCGAGAGAGGGAGAAAAAGAGAGCGTGTGCGTGAGTATGTGCCTATGCGAGAGAGAGAGAGAGAGAGAGAGAGAGAGAGAATGTCTATACAAACGAGAGGGAGAATGAGAGAGAGAGAGAGAAAGGAGTCAGCGCAATTGTCGAGCGTATATGTTATTATTATATAGCGATTATATATATTCACATATATATGTACTGTACATATACTTATGTGTATATATATACATAATCGAGGAGGCTAATTACTCGAAGAGCAACCGAAACAACAGAAAGAAACAAGGGAGGAAATCAATGATTAACAATTATATGCAGAAGTCTATACATATAAAGTTTATTTAAAAAAACGTGTGTGCCTATGTGCGCACGTGCGTACGCGCGCGTACGTGCGGACACACTTCGACAGTCCCAAATTCGCCTGGTTCCGACCCTAAACTCCGACCCGCCCTGTTCCTCAGAAAAACCCGATGTTCTCTCTTCTAACCCTTGAACGCTACTACCGTGTCCTCATCTTCTTACTTGCGCGTTTGTGTCCCTTTCACTGTCTCTCCCTCTCTCTCTCTCTCTCTCTCTCGCTGTGTTTCTCTCTTTATCTCACTGTCTATCTATCTATCTATCTATCAATCTATCTATCTATCTACCTATCTATCTATCTATCCATCTATCTCTCTCTCTCTCTCCCTCTTCCTCCTCCCTCCCCCTATATTCTTCACACGCACTTGCGCACATATCCATGACGCATTACCGTAGCCGTGTTGTGTAGGGAATGTCTTTAACGAATAAGAATACGATTTCTCATGTTACATGTTATACGAAGAAAAAAAACTTGCAGCAAAAGCGACACACAAAAAAAAATAAAATAAATAAATAAAATAAATAAAACTACTAATGGTATTATAAACGATGAAAAAAGATGATAACACGAGAGACGAGTCTCTTCTCCGGTCAGTTGCAGGATGGCTATACAGAACGTCGTCGAATCAATAAATTCCTGTTGTGCAACAAAAATGGAGACAAGAAACGAACGAACTGTGGAGAGAGAGAGAGAGAGAGAGAGAGAGAGAGAGAGAGAGAGAGAGAGAGAGAGAGAGAGGGAGAGAGAGCGAGAGAGAGAGAGGAGGGGAGGGGTGGTTTTCGGGGGAGAATAAGAGACAAAAATATAATACACGTATATAGAGAGAAGACGAGAAAGAAAGAGGGAAAGGTGTGACACACGAGGCGACGAAGGGAAAAGGTGTTTTGTTAAAACGAACGCGTATCGTCGGTGGAAGAGTCGCGAAATTCGACGCCGCAAATGTTAATGTACCCGTCGAGCGAGATTTACTTCGTGATCTTTTGCTTGTGCGTTTACGGTCCATTCTCGTGTTCATAGATCCGCGGTAGAGCTCGAGGACTCCGACGGTCTCCCATCCTGTTTCTTCCATCGACTATACGGCTCGGTCTGTATATTACAACGTTGTTCGTGTTACTTGTTGGTGGACCATGGATCTTCTCGCGATCGTTTCACCTGGGAGATCGTTGTACTAACCTTGGAAAGACTGCGGTAAACTTCTGGGAAGCTCGACGATTCCAAGATATATTCGCACTTTACCTATCGGGAAAAGCTACAACTACTTAAGCCTAAAAGTATACCCTTAAATAATAATCCTTAAAGATGTTACTGGATTATCTTCCGGGGAGTGACTTCTTAGTACGCTTCTTGGATACATTTGTTAATTGGTTTACAGTAAAGCCTGCATCTAAAAAACACTCCCGGATCCGTGGTGTTTCTTAGATCCTGTGATTCTACAATTTATATACATGCCGTCAATTAAACCACTAAGTACAGTTCAAATTATATCGTGTTTAGTGTAATTTAAACCAAAGAAAAAGCCTCGGATGAGTTGGCTAAAAATTCCCATAAATATATAATGAAAAATATAGCAGTTTTGTAATTGGATTAGTAGTGTTTCACACCGATATACCTGACCCTGTATCGGATTACATGGCGTGTTCACAGTGGAGGGGATACTCTGTGTGTGTGTGTGTGTTCTCATGGATAGTGGTATGGTTTCCGTTTTCTTAGATCAAGGCTTTACTGTACATAGTTGGAAACCAGAGACTTTTAGAAATTGTAAAATTCACTCCGCTAGGTAATGTGTTGAAAGTATGTTGTTTATATTGTCTACGATATTTGTGTGTAAAAAATGATTCGTCGTTGCTTGTGTCTTCAAGATTGAACGATCACCTTCAACCACCATACGTTCTTCACGTAAAAGTTCACCTATTTTCTATTTTTCTGCATACAGTAAAATCTTTGATTTCTCTACGATTTACATCTGCGGTTTTGAAACGAAAATATCATTGATTAAATTAAACTAACTTACAAGCGAAAAAAAGTGTGAAAACCATTTGAGTGACTATTTCCGAAGAACGTATGAGGATTGAATCAAAATAAATATCCCTAAGCAAACTGCTGGGTCTTTCTAGGGTTAATAAATTCTTTGTTGAAACTATATAAAATGAAAAGAGATGCAAATTCTGGTAAATTACTTCACAAGGTCGTCGATTAGCGTGAACGTCCCCGGTCCACCGCTTATTATTACGGCTACTAGCATTCTAATTATTGTTACTATTATTGCTATCGGTATGTGTGTACATCTATACATGTATAGCAGTGTGTATGTATGTACATATAGACACGTATGTTTGGCAGCAGCGGCGTTCCTTTATTCGTGGCTCAATTTCTTTCCCTCATTTCACCCCGCCACCCGTTTGCTGTGCCAGCCAGAATCACCGATCAAGCCTCTCCTCGTCTGTGGCAAAAACTATGAACCCCCTGAAAAACCAATGGGTATGCTGACGCGCTCGATCGTTCATCATCCCCTGTCCGACTTGTTTGTCTCCCTTCTAAACTGTTGTGAACAGTTCATTTGTTTCTCTATTCCGATACAAGAGAATGCTATTTTCCGTGAACTTTGTCAATCGGAATTCTAGTCACTAAAACAAATGCAAATTAATCCGCAATAAATTAAAAGGCTATTTGAACGCGAGGATCAACGGTAAATCAGATGATTGCGAACTTAACTTGCATCCCTGCAGAAAATTGCTTGGTCATTGAAATTATGCAAATCTCTCGAAGACGAGGCTCTTCAACCCCTTATAATGTCGAGTCAGATGAATCTCAAACAAAGGAATATTCTATTTCTCTGTTCTATAGATACTCGGTCTCAATTTTCTCTTATTATTAACAGCAATGAAGTCCTAATAGCTACTTCTAGTGAAATAAATCGTGTGACAAGGGGTCGAAGCTACCCGAATAAAGCAATTTCTTCTCTTTGTGTCGCGGATTACATTAGATCAGTGGAAAAGTTCGTTCCGATTTTGTATTAAAGTACTACAATAAGGAATCAAACAAGAACTTTTGCACTAACCGAATATACAACAAGAATCGAATTCTTTCCGATTGATCGAGTCACGCGCTCGAAGTAAAACGGCATTTATTCGTAAAGTATCCTGTCGAGGAACGAATTATTCTCCGGTTGCCTCGAAAGTTAATTAAATCGCCGAGTGTCGTGTAAGGTGCGAGAGGCCGCGGTAGTTTTGAGGCTATGCTCAAAATTGGATTCCCGAAGAACGCGATCGAAGCGTCAGCGTGTTGCACGAAGGGTAGAAAGAGATCCAAGGGGTTGAGACGAGGGGATGCGCGATCTTGGAAACAATACATCGGATATACGGGTCAACGATGCCCAGCGTTGTATTTCCTTTTTTCGTCGTTGTCTTTCCCAATTTTTTTTCTGCCCTCCTCTTAACAAGTTAACTTTGACCGAGAGAGTCCTCACGGCACGGCGTAGATGGGAAAAGTCGGGCGGTGGGTTTTATCGATCATTAAGAAGCAGAAGACACATATATATGCATTATTCCGTACCAAGTACGGCTAGAGGCTACCGAGTAATTTAATATAGAATTATAAAACAGTCAACTGTATCGCGATTAACGGAGCACGAACGAAGAAAGGCCTGCATCGACCATGTTTCCTCTCCACAAACTTTTAAACCCCCCGTTTCCCTCCCAACCCCTCCTTCCCACACCGAGAATTTCCCTTTTTTCCCCGTTATTCTAATAAAAAATTCCTGCCTCCCTCTAACCCTCAACAAGAAACAAGACAACATATTGTAATCTATTGTAGATTGTTGTAGATAAATTATACGGTTTGACCGTACATTGTTACTTTTTGTCGACAATATAAAATACACAGATATATAAGTAAGCCTCTTTGTGTTTGCATCCCCCCCCCCCCCGCTCCCCCTAATAACACATCTCTGTTATATTGCATAAAATTTTCCATAAATCTTACCGCGCGCGCGCGCGTAGTCTTTTCTATTTCATCTCAATAAGTCCAAGAACTTTTTTAAGATAGCAGCAACTCTAAAATTGTTCTCAATTCAACTGGTTTTATTGACAAAATATTTCTCAAGCATTTCTATTACAAAATAAGTGAAAAATTAGTTTGCTATTGATACTCCCGTAATGCTAGTTGACCTCCGGGTGACTAACAACAACTTCAACATCCGTCAAATTGCGTTTAATCATTGTCCGACACAATATAAAAACTGGTACAGTAAGTATAACACATGAAACAAGCTTACCAAATATCGAATATCGCGCATCGACGCTTATAAAATAATTATATACAGCTAGGAGAAGCAACTGGTTCATTTCAGAGCGACGTAATCGTTGGCATGCTCGGAGATCCCACCACGTCTATTATATCCGCTTTCACTTCCGGTTCGGTTTTTGGTAGCAGCGCTGGAGGTATCGTCAGCGTCTGAAAATTGTATTTTACTATATATATTTTGAACTAGAATTTCATTTTAAAAATACAATCCTACAGTACTATAGACGGTAAAACCGACTGTCGGCTTTAAAATGTTACCTTCCCGGGAGCAAGAGCTTCGTACTGATGCCTCAACGATTGCAACTCGTAATCACAAGTTGAAAGAGCACTTCTGAGCTCGTAATGTAAAACAATGTCGCTTCTAAGTTCATTAAATTGTTGGCAAATCTGTTCCGTGGGCGGTGGATTCAATTCTAAAAGAGAAACCGCATCAGTATCCAATCCAAAATAATTAAAATACATTAAACAGAAAGATTGTAAACTACCTAATCTGAGTTCATTGAGCATTTGCTCGATGCCCTTCATTTTCTTCTGACCTAAACTACTTGGCAACTTTATTCTCTGAGAACGAAGCGAAACACCGCTATTCTTAAAATCTGGGAACTTGATGCCAGCCGATTCGACAGTCTGAAAATAAAGATACAAGTTGTACTATCCGCGTGAATTGTTCTTACAATAAATTATTTACATGAGATGTATCAGTCTTGTTTGGTCTATTTCTAGAGGAAGCCCCGCTCTTCTTTGTAGGTTTCCTTTCATTCTTCCTTGGATCGGCTTGATGATCGGCAGCAGTTATCAGCTTCTGTAAATCTTGCGTTTTTCTGTCCCTTTCCTTCTTTCGCTGCTCAATCTTCCTTAATTCAGCCAGTAACATTTGCTCCTCTTCTACTTGTTCCGGTGTTCTTTCAAACAATTTCTTTAACTGTTCTTTCCTACGCTTCTCATGCTCTGCATCAAATACATACACCTTATCACTATGAGACTTTGCTTTTGTTAGAGCAGCACATACTTGATAATACCTAAACAATTAAAAAGAAAATGTATATATATTAGTAAGTGTACAACAAACATGAATAAAGAAAGATATAGAATATTTCCTTGCCTCTCTTTTAAATCCTCCACAGATCTAGCAGGAAACTTGGTACGATCCCATCTATCTTTTATTATTATAAACCTCAGATCGAATCTTCTGCATAGATCGAAGAGGTGATCTGTTTCTGCTCTGGTCCACCCATTTGTTACTAAATGTTGAACGTATTCTGCGTTAGTGTAAGTAGGAATAGGAACCTTTTTATTGAATTTAGCAAAGGGATATTCCTTCCCGGCGTCTGCAACTCGTCTCCAATGGTGGAAGACTGCGCCATCGGTCCTCGCAGGATTAGTAAAAGGTGTCCACTTCCATGGTCTAACCTTTTTCATACCAAGCTTGGCTCTGACCTGTTTGTATCCTTTCGCTGTGTCCGTAGGAAATAACGGTGGCACATCGTTGTTGTCCTTGCACAACAATGCAAACACCTCACGGTGCATACCTTCTGGTCGTTTGGGTACTTTGTATTCATATTTCTTCCGGTTCTTTTTCTCGGCTCCGATAATCGACTCTTTCGTCAGCTCACTGGTTGTGGGCACTTCGATGTCCAATATATCGCGTACGTCGGCCATTCTGCCTAATATTCACTTTCTCCGTTTTTCGTTCGTCTACATCTGTTGTTTTGAGGTTATGAGTGGTACACAGCAGTACACAGTGCTTGACAAATACATTAATCAAAACAGCACGAAGCGCCACATGGCGGTGAAACTTGAAAATTCGATAACAGAAAATCTTACATAATTCGGAAACCACGGGGTTAAAATAAATGTTATTTGCCTCAAAATGTTCACAATAATTCTGTGCATCGAGCCTATATCATAGATATTGCCATAATTACGGCCAATTACGATTTTCTCGAAAATTACCACAGACGGGCACAGAACACTATAGCCATCTACCGGTGGATGCCTGAATTAAACATATATGCACAGACAAAGAGGATACGAGAGCGTTCACGCCCAGAATTTCGGTTCCTCCGGTCACCGACGAGATACCTCGTCTGTGATTCTATAAATTATAAATTATGTATGAAACGAAGAGTATCTCTGTACATACCTTCATAAGCGATAACAGTCGACAACATTTTCCAGATGCCTTCGAGCCAATGTGATTTCCTATAAATAAAAGATTTTGAAAATCATCCTTTTTTATTAGTACCACAACCCGCGCCACTATTTAAATAGCTTTTCGTTGCGTTGGCCTTGTGTGCGCATGCGCACTCGGAAATCTGAAGCTGGTCAGAGACTACAAAAATCGATTATTCGCGCCAGAGATCATTGCTGTTCGAGCGTTCTATTCCTTTTTTGAAAGAAACAAACGCGACAAACCGTGTGACGATTCGAATTTGACCAATTGTTACATTTCATTTGTATATTAATACGAGTATTACTCTTGAGATGTATTACGACCGGAATCTTCTTTCTATTCGAAAAAAGGGAAAACTGGCCCGATGCTGGTTAGCTGCGACTCTCAGTAAGGAAATGTTTAAGAAGACTCTCAAACAAAGAACACTTGAACGTATTAAAATAGCTGAACTCTGGTAAAATAATTATTTTATATTTATCCATGCGTTTGTTTCCGAGTCTTTCATTAATTCATTAGTCTAATTTTGCTTATATAATTCTCTATTATTTATTGTCGATGCTACACGTCGTCTAGCGTAACGGCCATAACGGTTTTATATACTGCCGATACAATACCGTTTGACAAAAAAATATTATTTCTAAGCCAAAATAAAAATTGCAAGAGTACTAATTTTTCAATTAAAAGTCGAAGTCGCATTTACTCTGTTAATAATGGCGCCGTGTAACTTTTCTATGCCACGTTGCATGTGGCATTGAAACAAATTCAATATTACATGTATTACCCAGTCAGCCAGGCAGTCTCGAGCAGAGCCTGGCGAGCAGATGGCGGGCATCCCAGTCAGCCAGGCTGCCTCGAGCACAGCCTGACGAGCAGATAGCGGGCATTATGCTGTCAGACGACGCTCGAAGCTGAGGATGCTCGGAATCTCCTCGATTTAAAATCGAGCATTTTGCTTACTGTATACAGGCTGGTCCACGTAACTCTCACTGCGACAATATGTTTAACAAGATAAACGAACAACACTTGAAAGTATTGAAATAGCTGTACTCTGATAAAATCATTGTTATATTATATATTTTCCCATGCGTTTGTTTTCGAGTTTTAACTTAGTTGATTACTCTAATCGACCTGGCGATCTAGACACGCTGTCTAGCGTAATGGGGAGGGGTAACGGTTAAATTTAATAGTTTATATATCCTAAACGCATAGGCTTTCTTAAAAATTTGTTTTTAAATATTGCATTGTCATCCAGTTCTGAGCTATGTTTAAAATTTCAAGTCTCTAGCTCATCGGGAAATAGTTTAAAATCAATTGCAAAATTTGTACCGAACAGACAAACAGGCAGACAAAAAAGCGAGATAATAAAAACGTGGTAAAATAGGACCTTTGAGGGCAATCGCAGTCTAGATTGATCTTTTATCTAGCGCTGTTGACTACTGAGAAAGCCCATCTTTGTATTATCGAGAAATGAGAAGGCGCATACCGCATCCTTGCAATCCTGAAAAAACGAGTCTACCCCCTTAAGACAATGAGCGATAACGTGTAACACTGCAAGTTATCGATAGTCAACCGATTTACAAAAAGTAATCAATTGTAAGCGCTCCACATGCAGGGTGTTCTATAGTAAGCGAGTTCAGAGACCCAGTAAACCTTTTGTATCTGAAAGAAAAGTATGAGATTCGACAATTACGATCACCTAGGAAGCCTCCCGGCATTATTGAAGATACAGATATGCTAATTCGGTTTTGTTTTATTTTATCTCCGAATCTTATTATTTATTTAATTTTCAGTGAACAAATAATAAGAAAGGTTTGTGGACATGAAAGTAACATGACTCATACCAGATTCAGCCTGTACCTTTCTTCGCAATTACTATACGGTACCGCGAAAATATTACTTTATCAGACAGAGCTTCTTCAAGGTAATTTCATTATATATTATAAAGAATTGTGAAATGTCATCAATGTTATTTTCCACAAATGTCATCATGAAATTTCGATATTTTAGCGATAATATTTGTAAATATTATTGTTTATGCATTTCCATGATAGCAGTAAATCCTTTTTTCATTACAGATAATCTATTTGCAAACTATTGGATATCGCATACCGTGACGAACAGGTAATAATAACACGAACAGGTAATAAGAACACGCACATTCTCAAATACTACATATGTATACTGCAATGATTAATACAATAATATTGTACAGGCCTTGTATCCAATTGGTCTGAAATGATTCGGACCATAAAATGCAATAAAATTTCAGAAACTATTATAGAAAATATTATTTTTTAGCGAGCAACAGGAGTTTAATGCACCGTTGGCGTTAACAGAACCAGATGTTCCAGAAAATTTGTATGAAATATTGAACGAAAGAATAGCAGCGTCAGACTTAAATTTAATCACGGACGACGATTTCGTATTTGAAAATATGGTAATTATAATTATTTAATCCACTTTACATAGCTTGGTTTGCATTTATTTAAATTTTTAATAATATTGTTATACGTATAGGAGCAATATGAATTGAATTTTGGAGCACTAACCAATGATGAAATGGACCGTTTCCTCCTACCCCAAGCAGACGAACAATTGCTGTTAGTTCTCCACATTTCCATCTTCATTCCATTTCTTTCCATTTCCATGATTTGCAAATATTGAACTCCAACTAACAAAATTTAAGTTTTGCATTTTCTGTTGAGAAGTATAAGAAAGGGAGAATGAATGTGCTTTGATACATTATTAATATATGTATGTATGTTTATATGTAAAAAATCTTCGGGATGTGTGAAAATATTTAATGTGTAATGTATTCTTATTACTTTAAACTAGTGTTCTAATTATCACTTCGTTCTGATTAATGTTTCAAGAATAATTTCTCTGATTAATTTTTTCTCTCTTTATGTTCTCTGTATTATCTAGAAACGAAATACGGGCATTTCTTTGCGATGAACCGCAGGAAATTGTTGGAGAAACTGTACAAGTACCTCCCATAGATCCGAATGATTTTGACGTTCAAACAATTCAAATTAGAATGAAAACGCTAAACGCAGATAATCAAGGTGATTACCCACATCAAAATATACAGGGTGGTTCACGCAACTTGCACACCTATATAACTTCCAAAATATGCGTTGCACGAAAAAGTACTGTATACAGAAGTTGCATAGTCTGAAGGGGCACATTATGTAGTGTCTTTACTTTTTTACTAATACTATATTTTTTATACCAAAATATGGAAGAATGTCGAATTCTGAGTAAAAAAGTATGGACCTTCATTAGCCCTAAACCTAATAATTAACGAGTAAAATTTTCAGGAAATAAAGTAAAATCACTCGTTAATTATTATGTTTAGGGCTAATGAAGTTCTTCAATTCCATTAAAAAAAAAACAAAGTCGACCTTCAAATCTCTGAAAAGCTTCCATCTGTAAAAAAATAAATACACTACATAATGTGCCCCTTCAGACCATGCAACTTCTGTATACAAATCTTTTTCGTGCAACCCAAACTTTGGTAGTTATATGGGTGTGCAAGCTGCGTGAATCACCCCCTGTATATAAATACATACGTATACACACGTACACACGTAATTATATTTATAATTGATTAATTTTATCGGTAAAATTTTTTAGATTTCTCTTTCAAAATACCTGTAACGCCCACGAACGGAACTACTATGTCACTTCACGAAACTCCTACGAAAAGAAGGAAGGTATGTACTTAGTATGTATATCGGAGGAAATTATTGGCAACTTTGGATGAAGCATTAAATCATAAAATGTGCCAAATTTTTATTTGAAGGAATGATTTATGTTAAAAGTATCTTCAAGCTGAACAAATTTATTATCTTGTTCTATTATATGTATATGTATATGCATCTACGTGTATGACGTAGGACATATGGGCGTAGATTGGACATAAAACGAACGTCCTACGGACGTACGGTGCTATCTGGGTTGTCCTTTTCAAAGCAATACATCTACAATAACACAGTTACTTATTCTTACTTCCCTATTATACAGATAAGCACAGAAGAAATACGATGCACTGAGGCACCATCTTCTGTAGACGTGCCGTTCTTAGCACATGCTGAAGAGGAACCTGCAGAAATTTCAGTCCAAGAATATGTTGTTCTAACAGAAGTTCAGAATCGACAAGTTCAAATTATTGAGGGGGAAGAATTCATACTTGAATCGCGAAGAGGAGGAATAAAAGTTGTTGATAAGAATATTTCATTATCTGGTATTGAGATGCAAAGATGGATCACAAATGTTCATGCGCATACTAAGGTAGGCATTTGAAAGCTAAATATTGTAAACGTACATAAAACTTCGCATGATATATTAATGCAGATTCACCTATATCGGAAGATGATAAATACTTCCTTAAATTAGAGTGCAAAGACCTCTAATTGCGATGATTATTATTATTACTATTTATTGTTATTGTTATACGAAAACATTATCAGTTAACATAAATCTATTTTGTAGAGTCGTCGTTTACACAATAGACACTTTCATTCTGCGAAATATTATTTCCGACAACCTTGTTCGAAGATTTCACACGGAGTATTGGAAGAACGGTTGGCTAAGCTATTCTCCAAGCACACGATCACTCGACCTGTAACAAATAATGAATTTACAGACATGGATATTTATTCACCTTTACCTGCTCTACGCCGTAATATTCTCCTTTTTATACTGCTGTATAGCTAGATATGTAATTGCTCTCAAGAACCTTTCTATCTGAATTATACAGACGATGACACAGTGCGAGCAGAAGCGACAAGCGATGTACACGAAAGAACATTCGATATATCTAGTCAAATTCCACCTACTACTGAAATAAACAATAATATAACGACGGCAGAAACAATTCCTTTACGTGAAGACTTACTATCGCAATTGACTGAAGCACAAATAGAAACCTCACGAGAAAAAATCGGTATAACTTCGCCAGCTCTACCGGAGATTGCTGAGTTTGAAGAGAACATCGGGTATGAAGAATTTAAATATGTTACCTTACACATACAGGGTGTTCATTTGAAAACTTTCCAGCCGAATATCTCGAAAAGTATGGAAGATATTAAAAAAGTGTAAAACACGTGTCCAAGGATTTCGAGGGGGGAAGAGGAGGGCAGTATTAATTTTTTATTTGGGTGGCGTTTTCAAGGTCATTTGAAGGTCAACTTTGTTTTTTCAAATGGAAGCCTATATTTTTTATTATGGGATCTTATTGTCCATAAAAAGACCAGCAATTTTCATAGGATGCTTTTTTTTTTATCCGCGCACAGAAATCACCAAAAAGACATAATAATACATCCAGAACCAGTTCTTTCAGATCACATTCTATTCTCTCTAATTATAAATTTTGTATTTCTTTCATTGATTCTTTTGTGTAGGATATCTTTTACTTTATTTCAATTACAGAGCTGTTCATCATCATTTACAACCCACAATTGAAACAGAACTAGACAGATTATTACAAGACCATTGGGGCGATAAAACATTTGCCAAATTTCATGAAATAATTCCTCCAGATACTAATACTAAGCTTGATGCTATACGTGCGTTTCGATGCTTATTAGGTAAATTTAATTGATTTATTAACTTGAACGCGTCGAAAATACATTTTGTTATAATTTTCAAAATATTTTGTTTCTATAATAGATATTTTATAATTCTATTTTCCTTCGATTAACTGTTCCTGCTTCTATAAATTTTTAGATTTTCACGCAAAGAAACGTGTGGTCTTGAAACAAGCTAAGCCTTTTGACACTATCTGGATTGAAAAACCTATGGAAAGTAGTGACGAAAGCGAGGAAAATAATGTAGAAACTCCTTAACGGTTGAAAATATCCATTCAGTTCTAAGAATAAAAAGTGTTACTTATATGCACTACGTTATTTATATAAAATGTTTTTGAGAAAGATATTTGTGCCGCAATAAAGCACATCTCTCTCTTTGGTTTATTTCCTAACTTCCTATGGCCTATTTATATGATAGACAATGTAAGTCCTGAAATTATTTAAAACAAAGACGTAATATCATAATTAAGTTTTTCGGAAATGTCTGAAATTTTCAAATCCCTCTAACCCTTTCATTAAGAAGCCGGCTATACACGGCATGCACACGATCGATGACCTGTGGGTACGAACGCGGACTATAGTCGGCATCCATTCAACTATCTGTGGATAAGTTAATGATTACAATTCTGCAAGCAGATATCATTGAAACAATTGATCTTAATGTTTTCGGAATTTTTTATAAATTGCATCATCATTAACAAAAATCAAAATCAAGTTTTTCGATGTCTCTTCACCTTTTTGTGGGAGTATTATGTAACATTAAACATTTTTATATTTGGAGAAATAATGTACAAACTTAACCCTTTGCACTCGGAGCTATTTTAAGACTAACCGTACCGCGATCGGTACTCATTCACACGTCCAACAATGTAGACGTACTCATTTCACGGCTATACATCGTATACATTTGTATAGATTACGGTAAGTGAAATAAATTCGTGATTATGTATAATAACCGGTTATTATGCATAGTCACCGGATTAATCACATTTACCGTAACGTATACATTGTTTGTTTCGTGAAAATCCGTTCGCTTCGGTGCGAGTCGATTCTTCGAACATTTATGTATAAAAAAATGTGTAAGGTTATAATACTCGTTTGTGAAATATTTTTAAATTACAAATTGAGGCATCTCATAAAATTTGAAGTGGGAGTTCTTGAGTTTTCTAAATTTTACGGGCAATACCTCTAGGGATCTTTTGTTCTTGTTATTGGTTTTGCTTTAAAAACCAACACCAAAACATGGTCAGAAATATCTGTGTAACTCACATACATTCGTCGGAGAATGTAACATTTCATGCCTTCATTCGCCTTCTTACCGACGAAAATCTCCTCAGAGGCCTTCTGTTTCTTACTCCAGCCACAATATACCCTAGAGAGCGTAAGAAAACACCGAATTATTTGAGTGACACGATCTCCCGTAAAGCTGGTAGTCTTTAACAGTATTTGGTCGATGGTCTAAATATATTTTTATTTCAAGGTTCCAGGTTCTACCGCTAAGTGGCAGCACCAATTTCGATCTTATTTTCTTTGTTGGTAATTCTTGTTTACTAATTTGAGCGTTTTGCCACTACGTGGAATGGCGCTACTTTCGCATTTTAAAAAGCAAATTATTTCTAGCGGTATTTACATTGTGAATCATGCCAAAAACGGTAAGAATCAATCGTACTATATATAAAAATTATATAGGAATTTCATGTGACTTAAATTATATTATTATATCATTATTTCAATCTACGCTTTCTCAGCTTACGATACTACCTGATACTTAGTAAAGGAAAGTTTCAACAGAAAGCGAATCTCTCGTCAATCTCACGATATACATCTGTAATTTATTCTCTTACATCTTTTTACAATTTTGATACACAGAATTGTTTTAATATTACATACCCTCCGAGTTCATAACAGAGAAATCTAATGCTCCGGGAATGTAATGGGAGATTGTTTTCGCGATCGTAAATGGGTCAACGACCTATATTCAACCCTAGAATCTCTCTCCCTTCAGCCTCCGACCCCCTGTTGGAATTGAAACAATCTGGACTTTACAGCTTCCCTCTCGGAAACGCCAACACACCCCAATAAATAAAATAGTATTCCCAAATAGTGGTTGCTTGTGGAAATGTCTCAGTTTTCGGTATTTCATCCCAAAACTATTCCACATTTTCCCCGTTGCATATGAAATGTTCAATCCATCTGAAGATAGCTCTCTACCTTCACATGATGTATGTATAAGAAACCTGTAGATAACAATACAGCATTTCTTGACTAAAACACTTCATAAAATTTACCATTCTGAAATCCATCATTTCATATGCAACGACCTAATATAAGGACATCGTTCACACATTTGCTTAAATTCACATTCGAAATTAGCTATCACAGACTCCTACAAGAGCATCAGAGTACAATTCAGTCTAGATATCTTTCTATTCAAACAAATAAAGCAAAGTTTGCTAGAATACTTCTCATGGCAACGCGTGTGTTCCTCCAACAATTCCAACGGGAGAAAAATCAGGAATAAGTCGTTTAGATAGTCGGCAAAAGCCAGAGGTAACAGTAAGAAATACAATACAAGGGCACCGTTCGGTCGATTGAACTTGTACGTTTACGGTGTGTGTCTTTGCCAGGGGAATTAGTCAAAATGATTAAAACAAGATGGATAAATCGGTGTGCGGCGTCGGGACTGTTCTCGGCGAGTGTGGTGCCGGCCACGTGGATCAATACCGAAGAGGGTGAAGGCAGCCGCCGCCACCGTCCGCGAGTAGCAGTATGCTCGCGCCGGGGGTACGCGCCGCACGCTCTACGCCCGAGACCTCGTATTCAGTTCGCCAGGGAACAGGAATTCGAACGGAAGCGGCGATATCGTTCGCGCGTTCCTCCCTAGTTCGGCCTGATCTCCGGTTTCCGAGTAGTTGGTCCTCGTGCTCCTTCCGGTTCGCAAGGACTCACCCTCCCCGATCGCGAAAGGATGTCACCTGCCCGCGATCCGCACCGAATCTTCGAGGTCTCTCTCTCTCTCTTGCTCGCGCGTTCAACTTTCTCGGTGTTTGACCCTCGTTCGCCACCACCCTCTAACCCTTTCTCCTTCTCCGACACCTGTCACGATCTTCCCACGGAGGAACGCACTGTGCCCTTCGCCCCCTGCTCTTTCCCACCTCATCTGTTGCTCCGGAGTTATGCTAATTCCTAGGCTGGTAACGTCTTAGCAACAGTCTCTCTCTCTCTCTCTTACTCTGTTTACGATCTCCGATTTGCTTCCGTTGTTGCCGGGTCCTTTCTTCGCTCGTTCGAGCAATGAGCGCAGGGGAATTGGCGTGTCTTGATTCAGACTCGTGCAGGGTCGTCGGCTGATTGATAGCGCGACGCCTGAACGGCATCAGGATCGCGTCGGTCTGTTAGTATTGTTTTGCATTATGTGTGTCCTAACATGTTTGCTGCCACTGTCACGTATATGTGACGTCCACAATTTCACTCTTGAGATGGTCAAATTAATTTTATACTCAGTTTTAAATCATAGCAATAGGATATATCTAAAGAGTTTGCGACTTTCTTATACTGAATCGTATTTCATAGAAGTGGTACAGAACAAATGGCGGTAGTGAACCTGTTAGATAGAAGATCTTGAACAGATGCTCCTCTCGAACAGAACGTACTCCTCTTCCTTTCTATTTCCTCCTTTCGATGGGGTGGGAATGTGAGCCGCCAGAACGTAGAGAAAATTAATAAGATTGTTTACATTCGGTTTCAATTTTGTGTTATTGTTAAGTGGAGTTAAGAAAATTTATTTTGGATGTATGAAATAGAAGTGTACCGGTGTGAGAATGTAACAACGGTGATCAATCGTTTTGGATTCTGAATGGTTGGTATGCCGATGCTGGTTTCGATGTCGTTCAGGTGTTGTGTTGTCGAATGGGCGGCGACCTTTTTATTCTAAAAATTGAAAGGGTTGCCGTAATGAAAAGACTGCTCCACTTTCAGATGGTTCCAATACACCGACGAAAAACAATTGAAGATCAAGTACCGTTTCAAACGTGCCTGTATGGTCAACTAATTAGTCATGTTCGTAAATGGTTGCTTCCTCTTTTTGTACAGTACATAATATTAAATAGAAGAAAAATGTAAGTACTTGTTAAAAAGGAGAAAATATTGCAGTTAACTTAGTATAATGAATAATACATAGAAATAATAATATTGTAATAACATGAGGGGGAGGTACCTGCAGGGTCTTTATTGTATCAAACATATTAATCATTTGTTGCAAGACCATCATATACTAATTACTCGAAACTGACTCCTTTTTAATTTTTGAATTTTTCAAACGAACTAAAATATATACATACGTTGAAAAAGTGGTCTTGTCATTACTCAAACTCAGTCTAAAATACGAGGAGCAGATCAGGATAAAAATCTCTGAGTATATTTATCTGACCACAGGGGCGAGGTTGATCGCGTTTAACCAGAACCAACAAAATGGATCTCCCAACAGTTCCCAGTCCAAATTCCAACCCCCGAAACAAAGTCTAACAATTTTAGCTGCGAAAAAAAAATCCCAGCCAGTCCCAGCTCCGTTGCCGGGTCTCGCATGCGTTTCAACCCTCTCGTTTCTTGTTGGTTTTCATGCAGCCGAGGATACTGTGTTCGTGGGGAAGGTGAATGGTCGTTCGCGCGGCTTAGAACGTTGGAGGTCCCGGTGGCCAGTGATCAAGATCCGTCGCCGTTGTTTCGATCAGTGCACCGATCCAGGAACGATGCAGGCCGCCTGATCGAGGATCGCGACCCCGAATTGCGAGAGCCACAGGAACGCGGCCGTGGAACGTTCGAGTTTGACATTCTGTGAATCATAGGGTGAGTATCGGCCTTTTTATCCCGATCGACAAATTAGGCGAAATTCCGGCGGACGTTGCGTTCAGCGGGAAACAATTCCGAAGACCATGCGAGTCGTTGTTCACAATGGGTTTCTTAGCGGAACGACGCACAGTAGTCCCAATCGAGGAATTAGCTGTTCATAACGATTTTAGCATTGTTTCAAGACTTAAAGCTATAGTAAAGTACGTCATTGGATTCCCCTTCACGCCAACTATATCATTATTAACACTAAACCTCCAGATTTTTTATTTTACAATTATTGAAATAATAAAAATGATTTTATAAGGAATGGTTGTATACAGGGTGTCCCAAAATTTCTTTAACAGCCGGAAATAGGAGGTTCCATTCGAAGAGACATTTTCGTTAGCAAAAATGTTATCCGCGGCTTTGTTTAGGAGTTATTAACGAAAAACACTGATAAATGACGTCAGGAACTGACCGGCTGTTGAAGGAATTTTGGGACACCCTGTAGATATATTTAGTAGTGCACCTATTACAATAGGAGCCGCACAAAGTCTAAATAAAATCGATCTTGTAATTTTTATATGGAACATGTATTTACCAGTTACTTTTAGGACTCGGTAGGTTTAGTGTTAAGTAAAAAATATATATGGTGACAATTAAAAAATCAAGGTGACTAATTTTTTATTTAGTAAAACGAATTTTCTTGATTTTTCATATTTTATAGGAACATGATTCCTGATTAATTTTTGTAGGAAACATTTTCTTGTCGCAGCACCGGAAATGCACGAAAATGTGCGATAACATGTGACTAATAAATGATATTAAATATACAATATTAGTTAAACAAATGGTAATACTTGAAATCTGGTGAAAAATGGTGCTTATGAAATGTTTATATTTAAACGCTATTTTTGGCTACAATTTTTAAAGAGTTCAATTGATCTCATCGTTTTCAAACGTGCTGAACATTTACAAAGTAATATAATTTGAGAATATATACTATATGTATATACTATATATACTATATATACTATTTGAGAATAGTCGATATGACAAAGTTGATTTTTTAACAAATGTACAGCTAATTTTTGGATCGGGACCACTGTGCAACGTGCTTTTGAATTAAAGTATGCGAAATTCGATACGCAGAGTACATAAAATTGTTTTGTTTCCAATGGATGAAACTCGGAAGGTGATCAATTAATTTTTACTACCTTCCTGTTTTGTGGAGTCGCTTCAGACGGCGTTGATGTCACAAAAAGATCCACGGTATTTAGTTCCAATCAGTAATACTCGGAAGATAATGAATTAATTTTTACTACCTTCCTGTTTTGTGGAGTCGTTTCAGACAGCGTTGATATGACAAAAAGATCCACGGTATTTATTTCCAATTAGTAAAACTCTGGAGGTAAGGAATTAGTTTCTACTCAGTACGTCTTGTTGTCCTTGAGTCTATTGAGGACTGGGACCTTTTATTTCAGTTAAAAGTTTTCAAGTTTCTCGACTTGTTCCTTATATGCGATAGTCGATTCGATTTGTCTGTGGATCTTTGCTCGTACTTCAGAAAAATTTGGAGAACAGTGAAAGTTCCTCGTAAAAGTTAAATTGAAAACACACAAGACCGGAGTCGCAGACTCTGGAGATGACAACGTTGTACAGAAAAATGGAGCACTTGGGACTGCTTGTTAACGCGTTTTGCAGTTCCGTGTCTCGTATACGGGTCATGGAGCTCTTAAATTGAAAGTTAATAAGTTTCACAAGGCCTACAAGTACAAGTAAAATGAACCTGGAAAGTTGCTTAAACTGGCTGAATATCACGATTTAAATGCACGCTTTCATCTTTTTCGAACGTGTTAAGGATGTTTATATCAGGTATATGTTGCAGAGAAAAATGATGCTCTCGAGAATTCGAATTAGCTCTGTACTGTATATGGGTCGTGGTGGTTTGTAATTGAAAGTTAACTTGTTATAAGTGGACGTAAAATTAACCTGAAAAGTTGTTCGAAACTGGTGTAATTGTGGTCACCGTGTCGCTCGAAAATGTGATCATAGTTCCATCGTTGTTAATAATGCTTTCAAGCGGACGTGCCTGGTTAACATCCTGAAAACAATGAGTTTTTCCAGAAAAAACTAATGGCTTTTAAACGAGTATCTTATTTGACAGTACGTATAGTGCGCAACTTGTAGCAATTCTCTGGTTGCAAAATCTTTAAAAATGACTGCTTTTCTCGAAGGAGTTACTTTTCTAAAGGAGCCGCACGGTAAACACGATTTTGTAAGAGACGGATTCTTTGCGTTAAAAAATTCTATGTGATAAAATATATATTATCTAGTAAGTGGACGAAGGTATGCAGTATTTAATGGAAAGGTACGGTCGTAGAAGTTGAAATCTTTTGTGTTCACCCCCGTACAACGCCTTTGGAGAAACAACTCCTGATGGAGAGCGTGTTGCTCATTGTCAGACATTTTTCAAGACCTTGCAATTAAAAAATCGCTGCAGATCGTTCGATATATGTATGTACTTTCAAATAGGGTAGTTGGCAGAGCTGGGGAAAATAGTATTTTAAATAGTAAATAGTAAATAACCCTATTTATTTTAAAGTATGTGTACAACTTTGAAAATAAAATATTTTATTTGATGAAATGTGATGCAGTAATTTTTGAAAATAAAATAATTTATTTGAGGCAGTAATTTTTTTGAAAATAGTATATTTTATTTAAAGAATATTAAAAATATTTATATTTTGTCTTTATTTTCAATTTTTTAATTCCAAATATTATTGCTAAAAATCATGGTTCGAATTCAGTACATTTATGAGTGTAAATCGTTTTTTAACGATAAGATTGACTGTATGTTTATGCGGTTTCTCAGAGTATTATAACAATGCAAAAAGTAAAATATTTTATTTCGTGTTTCAGATTGTCGAAATAGAAATATTTTATTTTGTGGATCAAATTGTTGAAATAGAAATATTTTATTTTGAGGTATATAAATTGTTAAAAAATAGAAATATTTCATTTTCGAAATTGTATATCTTATCTAAAATACTATTTTCTTTCAGCAAAATAAAATCTAAAATATTAAATAGTATTTGAAATATTTGTTTCGCCAAATAATGCCCACCTCTGGTAGTTGGTCAAAAGAAAAGTCCATCAGTTTCTTCAGAAAAAATTCCTGAAGATCATATTTTTGGTGGTAGTTATCCTCTGGGGAAATAACAGAGATCCTCTAGGCTGTTGCTGAGACAATTTTCATGATCTTGTAATAAAAAGTCACTGCAAGTCGTGCGATTCGTGCAAGTCGATTAGTGTTGCAAATAAAAATTCGTAAAAGTCACATGAGACAGTAATCTTAGCAATTTGTCACGTTTCTATGAAGATCACTGAGCATTGAAGGCCACTGCAGCGCGAGTCTAATGGCTGCACAAAGTGGCATACTTTATTACTATGCGTGTATTTGAACGAAAGGCGTTAAGGGTAGGTGGATAGAGCGGGCGCTCGTCCACGAGAACACTCGAATTAACAAGATCAAATGATCTCCTCGCGACAGTTTGTCATAGTTGCGCGTCGTGCTCCATGAATCGCGAATTACGCTGCTTCAGACAACGATCTCGACCGGCTACCTCGATCATGAAAAGAGGTCGCACACCTTGCGAGAAATCGTCGCATCGGCGCGAGCGTTAATCGCGGCTCTCCCACACGTTCTCTCTGTGCTTCGTGAACCGTGGGGTAGCCGGTTGCCACTGGTTTCGAGCAGTTCCAACCCGTTGTTCAGTATCTGATCATCGCGCGAGTGTTTTCATCGATGAATCTAAGATTTTTCGCGACGTGACTCTCTGCGATTGCGACACCCCGTGACTTCTGATCGTCGGCTGGCGATAACGCGTCGGCTCGCGGTCTGCGAGAACGTTGATAAAACGTAACTACGGAACGTTATTTCAGGAAACCTAAGAGAACACAAACGGTATGCGTAGAAATATTTGCGGACCATCGATTAATCTATTTGCTTAGCACACGTGTCGCTGTTTGCAGATTTCTTTCGCAAGACGCTAGAAGAGTTTGGGGGAAACTAGAGGCCCACTCTCGCGAGTTGTTCTGGATTTCTCGCGAGCGGACACTGTGTTGAAAGTCATTCTCAGCAAGCTTTAGTCTTCCAAATTTTTCTATGGTCTTGCATGAAACTTGGAGAGGTCTTTGACCTTTCGGATTTCTTAACCCAGAACTCGGCCACGTTTCGTCAACCGAAATCCGCGATTCAGAGATCCGCTCTCCAAGCTGTATAATACATCGCAATTCGAAATGTTGCCGGGGTACGCGCAAAATCTACCACAGCCGCGAACAACAAGCGCTCCTGAGCCCGAGAATATTTTCGATTGCCCTTGGGAGCAATGATCCAGGGTGAGCGACCTTAAAATCGGACACGGTAAAGTGAAGAGTTACCGGAGTTCTACGTTCTTCGTAGATATGGGTATAATTTAGATAACGAACGTTCCCGTTCCTTTGGAATTCCTCTGGAGAGCAATGGTTCGGGAAGGGGGGCATCAAAGTTGTACGAAACAATGGAGAACTCTTTGAGTTCGCCGAAGACATGGAGGTGGATACAGACATGGAAAACGAGGGCTCTTGGCTCGGGGAATACACGAAATTGCCCCTGAGAGCAACGGTTTAGCGAGCGGACAAAATGGTGACGGCAGACGACCATACAGAGCTCTCTTTTCGATTGCGGAGGGCTCTTTGGAAACTTGGTTCTATTTTTCCAGATTTTGGAGCTGGAACGATGCCCTGCAGGGCAATACTTGGCTTATGGTTCATCATCATTAATTATAATTGTTATACACAAACTTGAATACAACTGACCAATGTTTCAGAGAATGATACAGCTGATGTGAGCACTACATCATCCAGTTGGCTGCGATCATAAAAAGACTCGTGCTAACAATAAAATACTTGTTTTGGTTGTTATACAACACATTCTAAAATGACTGATTAGGAAGAATTGACTGCTCAACATTTAAAAAAAATAAAATTTTGCTGGCAACAATAAAATATGACTTGTATTTGGCGCAAAGCATATTGTAATCTGACTTATTAGGAAGAACTAAGGACTCGATGGATTTCAGAAATAACGTAGCTGATGACAACGAATTACATCATCCAGTTAAAGACGCTCGCAAAACGGTCGGTTGTAACAATAGAATATATAATACATATATTATCCCTTATACATTCCGAATGAATTGCTCGCAGAGAATGGATCGCCCAACTTGTTTCAAAAACAAAAAATCCACCGTGTCCATCTTATCTGTCACGCCCACGCTCATAAATCAATCCCACCCATTAGATGCTCATTAACCATTCCTAAACAACGCTGACGTAGCCTCCGTCAACCGTAAAACGCAATAATTAGACTGTCCCCCGCCATCAACGTAATCGTCTTTACACAGTATTTATACTATGAGGTAATACTATGAGGTACATCGAAGATTATCGAACAACAAACACGCGATGACCATCGGCCGAGAACCAGCTATCGTAGATAAACCGTCACGTGTCCGGCGAATCTGTCAGCACGATAATGATAATACAGATCATCGATCATCGTTAACGCAACCGCGCGATTATCGTGGAGTACATAGCGCCGAAACCACACGGTCGCTGAAGATTGCGTTCTCCGAAATTTCCACTTCCAAGTAGAAAGCTTCCGCGCGGTAGCTGAAAACTTTTCGGAGCGGTTCGATAGGATTGGCGGGGGTCCAGGCCGGCGGAAAGCAAACGAAAAAGAAGGAAACAAGTAAGAAATAGAAGAAACTGAGAAGTCATTGCGGTACGCGTAGATTATCTGGTTGCTAGCACGTTCTTGCGATTATCTCGATCAGAAAACGAGGAGAATACGATGGTTAAAGATCCATTGACGAAAAAATAAAGAATTTGACTGATGAAAATTGATGAAAACATAAGACATTGATGAAAAAATAAGGACTGAGCTCGCACGAATCCTTTAATGTTTGCCGAACGCCTCGAACCTCACTCCTTTTGTTTTCAATCGCTATCGTATAATCTAGAGCAGGCGTCGGCAAACTACGGCCCGCCGCCTGTTTTTAATCAGGCCCGCGAGATTAATGAACACGAAAAAATAAGTCAAACTACGTAAAATAAAAAACATGTAAAAATATCACTTCCTGATAAAGAAATTTTGAACCTGGTTTTTTCCGTTGCTCTATGGGTAGAATTAGCTACCCATGTAAATATCTTCTTCGAGCTTGCTACCCGGCCTCCTAGCCTAAAAATTTTACGTTCTGGCCATTTCAAAAAGAAGTTTGCCGACTCCTGTGTGATCTAGAGAGTCATACCTATTTACAATGTTAATAATATTTCTGTAAGTATCGTATAATACACGTATTATAATAAATAAAGTATTTCATGCGTGTGTATGTCTTTCAGCATATTCTGGAACAAACGTTTTTCCATGATAAACATAAAATATTTCCTGCATATTTCAAAAAAAAATATTCTATTTCTAATATTAAATAAAGATTCATATTATAATGAGAAAAAATATTTGTTTCATAATATGAAATAAGTGTATCTGTTTATTAGGAAAAAATATTCTATTTCTAATGTGAGATAAAGATTCATTTCATATTTAGAAAAAAATATTTTTCTCGTAACATGAAATAGATTACTTAATGTAAAATAAATATTGTACGCATATTTGAATATTAAAAACAGATTGAATCTCTTTTTTAATATCGTATGAATGTGTATACAATATTTTGTGCTACTAGGGTAGTACAAAAGTGTTCAAATACTTTCGTGAGTACTGTATTTACAAGAGACATTTTTTGCAGTCGCGCATATGCAGTTGTGAACGGAACTTTCAAGCTCAGTCGATCTCCGTGTCTAAACAGAAGATAAGTGGCCACGAATACCAACGCGCGCGCTGTCACAGGCGCGCAAGTATAGGCAGAATTCATTGTAGTGGTAGCGGCAGTTTTTCGCGAATATCTCGCAGACTACGTGAGACTGTCATTGTCGCGCAAAGAAAAAGTAATTAAAAACGATGAGATTTATGACATCGAAATATCGGAGGGGCGACAGCAGTTCTGTTCACCGTCGGCTTGCTTGATTTCCTACGTTTACTCGGTGCGCAGCGCAGCGTTTCGAGCGTTTGACAGCGCTCGCCGAGCGCACCGTGCGCGTCCAGCAACGCTGATCGACTGCCACCGATCACGAAGACCTTCGGATAGCAAACACGCCAGTGTCAGCCGGTGGTAAACAGTCGATCGGCGATCATCGCGCTGCTTAGACGTTCGCGAATAACCGCGCGACCCGTGTCACCTTCGATACAACAGCGCTGCGCTGACCGTATTTGCGCTGCGCCGAACGTGTTTTCGCGCTGCGCGTGTGTCTGCCAGGTTGCTTGTCAGTTAGCCCAACGACTACAAGTGTTATTGTTTAGAAGACACGATTCCTGGGTTTCACCATGGGGACCATTCCGTAGAGCTTTGCCGACGAAAACTACCCTGCGCTTTGACGTCGAGATTTTCAGTGACCACGGGGATCAAGAAACGACCACATGATCAAGTACGATAGCTATATTCTATTCAGAATTTTGTTGAATTGTTGTTGGTATCAGTGTGAGTTCGATTGTGATCTTGGCTGGACACCAGGCTTTCATCGGTTTTCGGATACGTTGATCTGATGGGCTTAGTGGGCTTTGATGCTTGTTTACGGAAGACTAAAGTGACTATTTTATGTTGTTTTATGAGAGGAATGGGAGTGTGTCTATTCGCATTTTTAAGAATTTTCTGTCTGAAAATTTGAAGATTTTCGTGGAAGAAATTTATTGCGTTATTCTGCAGAAAAGCATCCTTAGAATTTCAGTAGTTGTAAATTGAAAAATATTATGCTCATCATTTCGACGAGTTCTGTAGTTCCAGTGTTGAAAGTTGGTTTATTATAATTCTATAATAATAATAAATATAAATAAGAACGATTAATTATAAATCAGATGAGTTCAGCAAATGGATGCAACGGTTTTGAAATGTTTTTATTTATAACCAGGGAGTGGGTTTTTCTTTGTATTAACTCGTAGAAAGAGGACAGATTATATTTTCTTCATTACTGAATAAATTCATAACAGGACTGTGGATTTTATACATTCAGAGATGAGTGGATGAAATATGAAACAGTGGGATTCTCAGCAAGGTCGAAGAACGTGCTTCACAGTTACGAAAATAAAAATTGTTTAAATGTCAACTGGCAGAATTTTTAGGCCGGAAAATTCAACTCGCCATCTGCTACAGAAAACAGATTCGAACAATTGTAAGTTTGCGTCGAAATTAACAAATCAATCTCTCTTTACTTGTCTGGTTAATGTGATCTACTAATATTCTTAGTTTTCTTTACAGAAAATATACAATATAAAAACCGACAATTATTAATTACCCAGGAATTATTACTTAACTGTAACCCATAAAGACAGTAAATACTTGAGTCACGGTATATACTATATACGGTGCTCAAACGATTCGTAGTCACCGATTAAATCGATATCGCCGGTAAATACAGGAGACCTATTTTCTTTACACCCACAATCTTCAAAGATAAAAGAATACTCGTCGTTACAGCGATAGTCATCGACTGAGAATGCGTACAAGTTCAGTATCTAGTCGTCGTTTAAGGTTATTGAAACGCGGGGAACAGATAATTAATGCAAACACACGGGTCCCTAGCTGCAGCTATGATTCACAGTTGCTGCATTTTTCCGTAGATAGCAGACGTCATGCTACAGTAAAATCTTGACGCAGATCGTCAACCACCGACGCAGATAACTCTCCAAAACGTCGGACTCGTTTTAAAGCTAGATATGCACGTTGCAACAGCGATTTTAATATTTTTATTTCACGATTGCTGATCTCGCAATTGCAGAGATGCTTCTGTACACGCAAATTAATGTATAGTATAGCCATTTCACTTTGACTAGAAGTTGACAAAACAAATTTTTCTTTCGTTTCATTGATTTCAGATTTTTGTGTCATGGTTTTCCTGCGGTATATTTCAAATCGATGGAATATACAGGGTGGTCCATTTATCTTGAGACAGTCAATTGTTACGGAAACCAGCAGGAATATGAAAAAATGTTTTATACGAAATATTATTATTTTTCGATGTAGAGAATAAGAATATGAAATAAAAAATATGTGCCCCTTCGTATGAAGAATATTTTATATAAAACATTTTTTCATATTCCTGCTGGTCTCAAGATAAATGGACCACCCTGTATTAAATTAATTTCACTCGCCGACGTGTGATATAAAAATTGGTGTCCTAACATGAAAACCAGCAATCTAATACAACCGTTACCCTTCGTAATGCATTTCCTCACGAAATATTAACAAAACACAACCACAAAAAGTCACAAACTCCTCGGACACATGTACGTTGCAATTCGCATAACGTCGAGCGGAAAATTAATTTGACGTAGTTCGGGTAAAAGCAGAATTATGATCGTCGCGTGTATGTAACGAGCAGCGAACGTATTAATTATAATTGGAAGAGCATTTTGTGATTAATGACAAGCGGAGCAGAAATCGAGCACCGTGACACGTCGCAGACTGCCCGCGATTTGCATAGAACGCGACACGCATAAGTGCGATGCAGATTTTCTGCGACCCTGACAAGTGGTTGTAGCAACACGCGCGGTTTACCTCTCCTTCCCTCGATTTTTCATCCGTGCAGAAAAACCCCTCTATGCGAGAACGATCCAAACTTATTCCTCGGAACGTCTTTGTCGCCGAGAGAAGGAATCCAGATACGACCCGGTTAGGCGAATGGATTATAAACAGAGATTCGATAAAATTGATTTGTTGGCGATACGGTTCATGCTATCGGTGAACTTTATTCTGTTGCGCAACACGCAGTACATAAAACTTCTTATCGGTATTCGTCCGCGTCTTATCTTTGTCGTCGCTGTATCAGCTATGGAACTTATGCTCCCTTTTACTCTACGTACAACCGGAAGTTCTTCGGTGCATCGGCAATCTTCTCCTCTCTTCGTTTGAATTTCACGGGAATTTGCCCGATTCTTCTGGATACACAATGGAAGTGGAAGATATAGAACAAAGTGAAAAGTTGCAAGAGATACGAGTATAAGGAACGAAACACAATGCAGAGTTGAAATGTTTTTCTGGCGAAGGAAATATGTTGATTAATGAATAGTGATGAGATTGTTGGCAACAGAGTGATACGGTTGAGCCACCCATGTACATATGTACAATATGAGGGTAAGCTGCGTTTGCAAAGTTGAAGAACGCTCGAGTTCTATTTACTTGAAATTCTGAAAGTGCAGAATTTACCCCGTTTTTAACCGACTTCGAAAAAGGAGGAGGCTACTCAATTCGATCTGTATGTGCCTTTTCTTTTCTATGTATGTTCACCGATTACGCCGAGATGGGTGGACCAATCAGAACGAAACCTTTTTCATCTTGTAGAGTATGTCCCCGGGGTGGTCCCGTGGAAACAAAATTTTGCATTTTTTTATTCCTTACGATTTTATTTGCGAAAAATGAATTACGTATGACTCCCGATTGGTCCCTTGAAAACAAATTTTTTATTTTTCCATTCTTTGCGGTTTTTACTGCAAATAATCAATAAGACCAAAAAACCATCCTACGGTGTTCTACAAATTCTGCTCGTTCCACTAAAAAGTGTGAAATAAAAAAATTTTATAAAAAAAAATTAAACCGACTTCGAAAAAGAACACACTAGAAAGTATGAAATAATTTCCATTTAATTTATGTGAATACACACGAACTTAAATACAATACAATCTTTCCGGAGGCGGCGCAAAATTGAAAATTTTCGAAATGACAGCTGTTGCTGATTATGATTTCACTGGAATATGGCGGATTTGGAAATCAGTAGGTGGGAAGAGAAGATCCATTAATATGTGAAAGCATATAGAAAAATTTAAGGATTTTCGTAATTTCCAGTGACGAAAATTTTCAATTTTCCGCCGCCTCCGAAAAGATTGTATTGTATTTAAGTTCGTGTGTAATCACATAAATTAAATGGAAATTATTTCATACTTTTTAGTGTGTTTTTTTTCGAAGTCGGTTTAATTTTTTTTTATAAAATTTTTCTATAATCTCTGTGTTGAATTAGAAATTTTCATGGAGTAGAGAAGGAAATACGAGACAGTAAAACTGCGATATTTTCAACTTACTGAATGTAAGGAGAAGTCGCAAGGAAAAGCGGGTTTATTAACGTATTTGGGCACACGAATAACAAAAAAATTCTGTTGTTATTTATGATTCTCTATTTTTATAAATTTAACTATATATGGGGTTGCATACATACACCATCTGTACTCGTAAATAGTGCAGAATTGATTTTATATGTGTCGTAGAGAATCATATTTTAATAAAACCGCGAGAAGAGAGTTGAGAAACATTATTATATTATTTTCAATTTATTGAAAATATTGAAATAAATTTATATTCGTGCAATTAGTGTAGAAAAGAAGATTTAGATACTCAAATTTAATGGAGTTTTGTAGAATAATGTATAATGTATATAATTTTCACAATATAATATGTTCTAGATTGTTGAATTTAGTAGAGTTTGGTAGAATGTACTGAGTTTGTCCATTAACATGGAAGTTCTCGACGATAACGTACGGCATTGACCATTTCGCCGATCAGCAAAATATTATGTATTACTCGTTTATCTCTCGTTGTTGCTAAGCCAAGACTGAAGATTACGCTAATTGCGACTGCATTGCATCCTTATGCATATTTACGTTTCTAAGGAATTACTGATGAGACCGGAAATTGTTCAGGAGCTACCTCGATAAACGACGTTACCCAGCAGAGAAAACAATGAAGTGCTCAGCAGATCTTCACAAGAATATTACTCTTGGATTTTCTCTGGCGATATTCAGTGAGACGGAAGAAACTGTAGCTTTCGAATGTCGAGCAATTGTTCAATTATACCAGAACAGATAATGTCTAAACCTCGGACGCTATTACAAGCTGATAAGAGTAGCCGTACATCAAGTTATTTCCTTTGCGACTAAATCTAATTACACTTCGTTTGCTCGAGTTGAGAGATCATTTGATAACGAATACGATTACACCTGACTGCAGTCGCGATTTAGCCACTCGATGCAAAAATGCTGCGAGTCGAAACGGTTCAATGTTGGACAATGAGGAATTTGGTAAAAGTTCTACAAAACGCGATGGTAGTCGAAAGATGTCATGTTTGTGTTATGTAGGCGCGCCACGCTAAGATTACATATTTAATTATTTTATTTAATGGCGATTAGAATGAACTCAAGAGATTTATTTACCGATGACTTGTGAAGTATTAGGTTGGAACTAAAGTTCGTAGCGTTTCTAAATCAAATGTTAAAGATAAAATTATAAGATATTTTTTCATAGGTTCATTGAATAACATGATAAAAAGATGGCAAGAAGTAATACAATAGAAGAGAATGGAAAATATGTTATTGAACAAATCTATGTATAAATCTTTGAGTTTTAGTTTAAAAACGCTACGAACTTTTTAGTAGTACATAATTATTTTACATTTATCGTCCATTCAGAAGAAAATTGACACAAGTGGAAAAAAGAGAAGTTTACAAGAAAGCCATTCAAAACTTATCTAAAATTGCCATTTTTTTATTGTATGTAACCAACATAGAAATGTAAAATAATTTGTTGTTATTTAGATATTGGGTGAATTTTCATGTACATTATTTATAAAATACATCACAATCTATATGTATATTTATTATGGCACTTGTTTTAAAAATATATTTTGAGTTGTGTCTCTTTTCTTATGAATGAACGATATTATAGTATTCTAATTGTCTACATTGGGCAATTAATTTTTAGTGCATCAGCTGTACAGTATTCAGTTGCATTCTGTAAAAAAAATCTCTCTACTTCACGAGATAAATTATTTCCATTTTGCTGTCGTCTTATGTATCCTATAATGACCATACTCCGCATAAAAATCGTAATGACCTATCATTAGCAGATGCCCAGATTTTATGCGGAATTTTCTCCAAGTAAGCATGATCAGCCAGGAAAATCCGGGAACTGGTTATAATATCCATAGACATGGAGACACGAAGAAGCATAAGCATACTTGATCCCGAATAATGGCCGCCGCGGGCTGTTCTCGTGCGACACAGAAATTTTCAACGGATTCATGGATCATTACGAAACAGGCAGCCTCGCGCCCATCGAAACAATTGATCCATCGATTAATCCCGCCATGAATCACGCGCCGCAATTACGCGTGCGTTGATAAGTATGCTAATGCGATTCCGTGGTCGGAGGTGACTGAGTGCTGCCACGGCTCTTAGCATATCTATACCCTGGGAAATCATTCTTCTAGGCGTTCTCGATCGAACACGCAAAGGAGATTAGCGTGGCCGCGGCCGTGAAGCATAATCCAGAGCATCCGAGAACCTAATCAACTGGAGGATCGATGGATCCTCCTGGACAAGTGAACACCGGAAGCGTGTCGAGGTCGGCTCGATTCCGCGGGGTTCGCGAAACTTGACCCACCGGCAAAAATTTAATTGACGATTAAATTTCTAGTTAATTGCGATCAATCATTATACGCGCCGGTGATTATCAAAGATAACATTTCGAGCAATTCATCTCTGGATTTATTACGTAGATTGATTTCTATTGTGATTATCTCTGGAAAATATAAAATTAAAAGCAGGCGGAGCCAGAAATTCTTTTCTCGTTTTAGTGATTTTAATGGGCGGTAACTAATACGTTAATAATATTCAAGCAGAAATATTTTTATTATAAATCTGCAATTTAACGATTCTCTATACAATTATAATGTACAATTACACGAACCTACAATGCTATGGATGAAAGATTTTTATCTAAAATAATGTTATTAGTAATAACTGCGGATGTTCATGCACGAAAAAAATTTCGAGCAATTCATCTCTGGGTTTATTACGTAGATTTTCAGTATTTTCTCTACAATCCCGACCGAATGCAATTTTTTAAAAAATTTCTTTTCACATCCTGTAGTAAACTAATTTAAAAAATAATGGTGTTTTTAAGAGCGTCCGAATATTAGTGGGAGTCACTTTATGCAATATACAAAATAATATTTGCATATCGAAATTTATATTTACATAAACATCTGCAGTCTAGTTATTACTGATTGATTATGAGAGCCACGTATTTAATCGCCCGCTAATTTCTGTGATAAGTGTATAAAATCTACAGTCTACATATAATGATGAATAACAACCACTTTAATCAGACAAGTAATTCCGATTCTACATGTTTCATTTAAGTTGCATCATTTACGATCTCTGATTTTTAACAATCGTCTGATAGCGCCGCCTCTGCGCCTAGTATAAATATCATTTTGCAGGAGTCTTGTGCAAACATATTCTCGCTGAATTATCGAAACCGATAAATCATCAAAAACCGATAAAGCCCTAGTATCGCCGAGTAAACCAATAAATCACCAATCTCCGACGATTAATCTTTATAATCGTTAATCGGCCGATTACCAAGATAAAGATTTGAACTCGACCCGACACGACCCAACACGTCCAATTTTAAAATCGCGGATTCCAGCACCGTGGGGAACGATTTGCGTAACCGGTTGCGAAATTCCACTTGCGGCTCGCCAACGCGAGAATAATTCCGTCGCTGGCGTCCGCTTTTCCTCGAGAATGTCGTTTGCGAAATTATGTTAAGTAACCTAAAGCTAGCTAGATAGTCCTGCAGCGGCCGATTACGGTTAACTCGCCGATCTTCCGTCGTCGTGGAAACCTCGCAGATTTTCGCCATCAGCCGCCTCCGCGCCGCGAAACTGTCCCTCCTAAACGGAACGAACGAGATTTGTCGAGTTGGAAACAGAACAGTCATCGATCATCGTTGGACGCTATGCAACGAGAGACTAATACCGCAATGGAACACGGGGACGCGCAGTCGTCGTTTCATTCATTATACTTTTACGTTTCAATTAGCAGCGCCGCGCGCTGCGTCGATGTCCGAGGGGCAGTCGCTCGAACTGCAAAAAATTCAGTGTCACAAGGACTTTTTCATTGCACATTGTTGTCGCTCGTTAAACCACGTTGGCTGACCTCCGAACATCGTTGATGTCGAATTTCGCCGTGGAAATTCGCTGGTTCGTCTGAACTTACATGCACCCGGATACAGTTATGGAAGAGAAGGAGAGTTCCCCATTTGCTTGCTTTTACGAGAGCAGTTTAGGGTCCAGAATACTCCCGACTAGACTCAGGATTATGCAAAATGAATAGAAGATTCTTTCTGCCTTCAATACTCTTGGAGCACTAAGTTGGAAGTAATACATAACATTGAAAATAATATAGCAATTTTCTTCCAGCCTAAATACTCTTAAATAGTTGGAAATGGTATACAGTTATACCTGTTTTTTTGCGGTAGATAGGGACCGCAGAAAAAGAACCGCACAAACAAATATATTCACAATCTTCATAAATAGCTATAACAAATAATTTTTCACAACATGTTAAAGAAAATTTTTTTATATGGTGGAGAGGGACCGCATAAAAAAGTCTCACTTAGAAAATATGTCAAAGCTTTACGAAATAGCGAGAAAGTGCTTTCCAAACAAAATAAATAATTAAATCACACATGGAAACATTTTGAAAAATTTTAATTTCTCACTTTTCAAACGTGGAGAAATTTTCAAAATGTATGGTATGATTGAATATATTTATGGTATGACGGGCTACATTACGTAGTATTAATTGTTTTCTTGTAGGTGGAGTGGCGGAGGACATTTCAAGGTCACCTTGATTTTTTTAAGTGGAATGCCCTATTTTTTATACTATAGATCGATAGAGTATCAAATACTGAGTATAAAAGTGTTGACCTTCATATGTCCTAAACCTAATAGTTAACGAGATATTATCGAAACAATTTTCTCTCTTCTTTGGATAATATCTCGTTAATTATTAGGTTTAGGACATATGAAGGTCAACACTTTCATACTCAGAATTTGATACTCTATCGATCTATGGTATAAAAAATAGGATATTCCATTTTAAAAAATCGAGGTGACCTTGGAATGTCCTCCACCACTCCACCCACAAGAAAACAATTAATACTACGTAATGTAGCCCGTCATACCAAACAACTTTTGTAGGAACACTTTTGTGATAACGACAACATCTTCCGAAATCGACAAATCGCATAAAAAACACCGCACAAAAACAGGTTTGACTGTATAAGGTTTCTTAAATTCTTTTAAAATTTGGAACGCTCGCGTCCAGTAGAGTAAATGTATCTATTGCTGCGGTATTTTTTCCCGATGAGAATACATAAAATAGGTAATATTATTATAAATCATTCCCATATTTTTATAATCTCAGGATTTGTAAAAACATTCTACGTAAAAGGCAGGAATAATAATACTACGCAGTAATCCTCTAAGTCGGGGTCTCAGAGACCCCAGCTTCAGGTTTTTGAAAAGAATTTTTATATGAATAAAATTAAATCTGTTTGTTTACTTTTTATCCTGTGTTATTATTTATCCGAAATTGATTAAAAATGAGGCTATTTATGAAATTCATTTGTCGGGGTCTATGGGAGACTCCACCTTACCATTTATGTGTTGTTAGACCTTACCTTGCGAGGGTTAATCGTCTTCTAAGGTTATTGAAACGTGAATTATTAAATATGAGATCACCGAGTGAATAACAGGTTTCTCACAAGGATACGGCTGTCACCGTTGTTCGCTGTAAAAAGAGACATTATTGTTCGCATCTTTTCGTATCGGCGGACGCCCGGTGACCTCCGACAATTAAACAATTATCGTCTGTCTTCCCCTCACTTATTACACCAGGCTGCACTTCGTGGACAGCTAACAAGCGGACCGTTCATTATGTAAAACCGCGCACGTAGGGAGCACACGGATAATCATAGCCGGTTAATTATCCAATTGACGGCTGGTAATCATCGGCCGAGTCTGTTCGACGTAATATCGCGATCTTGACATTCCAACGATAAGACCTTCGTTCACTGTTTTTGCTTGTATAACACCTGGATTTCTTAACAAAACACTTTCCCGTTGCTGAAGTATGCTAAACGTTAAACATGTGCTGAGCTACCTCCGCTTTCGCACACGCTACACCGACTAAATATTTTTTTACAAAAAATTAATTCAAGCTCGCGAAAGCTGAGTCTTCAGGCTGTAAAATCAGCCTAAATAGGTAGCCGTACTATTTTTATTCACGGAGCTACGACAATCTGAATATCGACAACCCAGTGAGTGTGTGAACATATTCCACAATGAATCCCATGCGCATGCATCAGATAAGAAATTGCTTGTTAAATAATCTGCCGCGTTTACAACCAGCTAAACTCCCAGATAAAAAGCATAAACATCCAATTGCCTTTGGCTGGTGAAAAATGGGCTCGACACGGTTCTATTTGCGCGGAGATTAATTTATCAGCTTACGAAATCGAGTGAGACGGATAGAGGGTCTCGTGGAAATGATTTCGTTCATCGAGTTGCAATATCGACTGGAAGATCACTGAGAGCGAACAAAGCCAACATTTTGCAAGTTCGTAGACTGTCGTCCGGATCGAGGAACCGGCCTCTGCGTATTCGCCTACGATTCGCTCGTAAATTGATCGAACTTTAGAGGTTTTTCGAGTGAGATCGTCGCGAGCTGCAGCTCTCGCGGAGCTTTGTTCGCATCTGTGGCGCACACCTCGCGAATCCAGCATCAATAATTCGCTCGTCGATCACACGTGGCGATATAAATCGCGGCCTCTCGCGTCGATCCGCGCTCGAAACGATTATAAATTAGCTTTGAATTCGACGGGACGCCGCGCGTTGTTCAGCTCCCTTGCTAATTGTTTCCTCGTTAGCGGCGTCAACTCGGCTATAAGCGTTTCTTTGTGCCTGCGGATGTCGCACGGTTCCACGTGGCCCCGTTGTTCCGCGATAATCGTCCGCCCGTTTCGCGTATCTCGAGAAATACGGAAAAAAGAACCCTCGAAGATTTTCCCGAGCAGCTCCAGTCGGAGTTGACTCTCATCAGAACGGTTTGCTGCCTCGAGACGAATCGAACGATTCGATTGCACTCGACGGCGCGACACGGCGAGCATGAGTCGCGGGAACCTGATCGAGCTGGGTGACACCTTGTGAGTATGCTATTTTCAGTTCCTTTCTTCTAATCTCTTTTCGGAATCTCTTTCAGTATCTGAATCCTTTTTATATATAATATTATGTCTTTCTGGGAGGCCCAAGTGTTTTTTTCCGATCAATTTTTGGAATTGGGCTCCTGGTTTGGAATCTAAATCCTTTTTAGAAGGAAGAGAAACATAGTTCCTCTGTTGGCAATGTTCCCTTCGAAATATAATTATATATAACTAATATAATCTCGTTTATAAAATATCTGATTTAATTTGGAAATATCTGGTCCATTTTTTTTAATCTATGTAGTTGGTTCTTCAAAATTGCTTAGTTCTTCAGTATTGTTTCGCTTCAGCAGTGAGAATAAAATGGCCACTAGAGCCACATTACAGTGTTCGCAAGCTCTAGACAGTCTTACAATTAAACTCTACGCGCACTTTGTTGCAATTTACTATCCTTGTTATTTACGATGTGGTACTAAATCGTTCCCTGCGAGCTCTCTTCTCCTGTTCGTCGGTTTGTTTGGTGTTAATCCTGCTCTCGACGACCCCTAACATTTTGCGGTCCGAAGCATTGCCGATAGATTCTAAAACCAGCAGAAACGTCATGTATAGTTTCATGCGTGTTGTAATCTCTTCATGCCTGAAGTGAAATATCAATACACTAGAGGTGTGTGAGATCCCGGGAATTCCCGAAACCCGATGCTTGGGACGGGATGGGAAAACGCGTATCAGGTCGGGACGGGATTCCGAAAATGTTCGGGTTTCCCCTGAATTTTTTCGGGACTTCTGATACTGTACGGAGTCTTTTAATATTGTTTTTTAAATACCGAAGATTTTGGAATTTTTCATTCTTTGCGGTTTTTATTGGAAATAACCAATAAGACCGAAAAACCTCCAAAATTTCATACTTCATACATACAAATTTACAACCGAAGAATGGAAGGAAAAAGTTGGCAACAAGTAGCGAAAACTTTCTGGCTAGTAAAATATGGACAAGAATTTCAGATATTTATAATTACTACACTTACCGCGATGCTTCGAAACTTTGCAATCAACTGCGACAGTGGTCATACTGAATGGTAACAAAGCAAAGCACGAAAAGATCAAGTACATCGCGTGCAATAGAAAAAGAAATTCGGCCGCGTCAACTTATGGTAAATACCGACGCGAGTGTACAACCTCGTACGGCCGTATACAGTGGGCTGGGTCGAGAAACTTGATATGACATTGTGTTATAGCTCTTAAACCATAAGAGATATCCGGATGAAATTTCCACTATAATTCATTAAAAAATGACTCCTATCTACTTATTGAAAATAACGCGTCTATATATTTTCATAATAAAAGATATAGTTTATTTTCCGCTTTACAAAAAGTGTATATGTATTAGAAAAGCAAAACGAACACGTCGCGTCGTGTCCGTTGCCTGGTCAGCGTACAAATTGAAACTGGTGGCATCGCAAGAAAACAAAACTGTAGCGCGAAGAAGGCACCGCCGATTCATCAAATCGGTGGGCGTCTTCTCATTGGCTATTGTCATGGCATAGAGTATGAAAAGCTTATATTCCAACACTACTGATAATTATCGTAGTAGATATAAAGATCTTGCCCGAACCTTTCTTTGTGGTATCCTATCTAACATAAAAAGTAGTTAAAAGTGTCCAGGTTTCGGACGGAAAAGTTTTATGCCGTTCGTCCTGGGTTCGCGTTTTTATAGTTAGCAACCCTGTCCCGGGCTCCTAAAACGTTGATAGGTCGGGTTCTTACAGTTTGAAAGTCCTAGGACATTACCACTGAAACCTTCGGAAGCCTCTAAACTGCTATGTCCCGAATTGTTCGTAAACGTGCAACCTGACCATGGACTTCGAGACACTCGGAGTCCTCTGGAACATCGTTAGGCTCGCCTGGCAAAGTGGCGAGCCAGTCTAACAGCTAAACGGGTCCGGGGGCGACGCTAGTTAACGCGGCGGCCACACGCGGCTCGAACAAAGCGCTTCCTGCCGAGGAAGTTTAATTATAATAAAATCGCGTGCGCGCGCCGCCGCGCCGGGCGATCGCGAACGGCCGTGCCGCGAATTATCTCGTGATCCCACGCGCGTTGCATCGCGTCGCCTCTTTCTCGCGCGAAAGACGACGATTCGAGGAAGTCGTTTACGTTATCAGCCGAGTTCGGCGGGAATCGCAGATTCCTCGAGATTACGCGATCACTGCGAATAAAGTTCGCGACGCGGCAACAGCCAAGCGAAAGAAATCGCGGGATAGGCCGCGATAGGACCCCGCAGAGACGGAGAGAGGAAACACCCGCCACAAGAGAAGAACGATAATAGAAAAAAAAAAAAGGAAAAATCGTTGAAACCTGTGAAAGTTGATCGTACCGAGACGGGCTGTTCCGGCGGTATTGAATTCTGCGCTTTTCGAGAACCAGACCTGTGTCACCTTTTCAATTCGCCACGTTTCACCTGCTCGTTCGATTTATTTTTTAGACCGTGGATGCAGCCGGGTATTGGAGGCGGAGGTGGCGCGGCCCACGCAGGTGGGACAGGTGACGACGAGGCTCCGAAAGATCCCGGGGTTCGGATCACCCATCAGTCTTACACCGAGAAAGATTACGAAGGTACCGATGTTTCTTGAGCTTGCTTCGTTCCGGCAAATCGGTCGGCTATCGAACCGCTCCGACGAAACTGCAACACTCGCTTTCCGTGCAACGCCGATCAAAAGATTCTTTAAAATGACTGTACTTACTACGGTGGCTTTTATTTACTTTTGGCCAACATCTCTTGCAAAATTTCTTTTACCGCACTCCCAGGTTTGCTCTAGATAATGAAAAATATATCTGGGCAAAGTTTGAGCTCGATCAGATAACGGGAAAACGTTCTTCGTTAGGCAAAAACTAATAGGGATCTGGACAGGCAGCGCCTTTTATATTCTATTACTTTTCCTCGTAGAACAAACGGTTTCTTTTTAATTATTCGGAACAAACCTAGGGGTAAAAGTAAAAGAAATTCGAAAGTCGAAAATAAGAGCCACCCTAGTACTCACTGATGCTGGAAAAAAGGCTAGTGGGACGGCACAGGGGAAAGAGAAATCTGATTGGTAGACTGCGGATTTTCATTCAAAATACAAATTTTCTACATTGCAAAATGCAGGAAGTTGGAAGTAGTATACATTACTGCGATGTTTCTATTGTCTTAAATTACAATAGACTCCCGTATAACGCGATCACAAAATTGTTTAAAGGTACCGTATACATATACAGTGAGCCACGAAAGTATTTGAACGCTCTTTAAAACGGTATAACTTTTTAATAATTGTACCAAACAACCTGATGTTTTGTATGCAATTAGAAACATACTAAATAGCATTTGCTAAATGATCTGCAAAAAAGATTTTACAAAAATTACAGTTTACAAGGTTGCATGCAAAAATAAAAAAATCATTTTTTCAAACTTTTTTAATTGAGCCCTTAATGAAAATTTCAAATGTATGTAATTTCAAACATTCCCAATAGCTGCAAGTGGTTAAATGTGGTGAAAATCATAGTTTCTCGCGACTTTTGGTCAGTTTCGATGCGTATCGTTTTCTTTTTTTTGCATCAACCGATTTCGATGAAATTTTCAGCAAGTGTATAACTAACATACATCTACAAAACGCTTTACAAAAAATTTAAATTTTCAAAAAGTTATAAATGGTGCCTCTTTAACTTTCTCACGTAATTCTTAGCAATTGCAATTTTCTCCAAATCTTTTTTACGTCATTCGGTAAATCAATTCTTCTAATTGCTCAAGAAAAGTCGAGTTTGGTCTGGTCATAAGAAAGTTATACTGTTTTAAAATGCGTTCAAATACAATACTTTCGTGGTTCACTGTATAGTATGTATATCTCTTGTGTCAGTAAGTGTACAGTCTCTTTTGTAAATTTCCTGTCACGTAAAAAATATATATAAATGTGCAGTCTTGTTAAACAGTATTTTGATCGCGTTTTATACGGGAGTTTACTTTACACCGAATTTTTCTCATAAATACATAAAGTCCACGGTCCAAGTTCACATAGTTTTTCTATTGGTCAAAGTGACAATGTCGGCGAATCATATTATGAAAAGTACGCGCCGTCTCACTAGTCTCCCTCCCGCAACTGTCAATATGTATCTTCTGCGGCAGTAAATATGCAGCCTCTTACACAATTTGTCCTACATTTATTGCACATTTACTGCCACATAAAGTACATATGTACAGTCTTTTTAAACAAGTATTTTTTATTGTGTTGTGCGTAAGTCTACCGTACTCGCTTAATTATCTAATCGGATCCGCGCGGAAGCGTCACACCATCTCGGCAGTCTAGACACGGTATGCTCGGAACATTTTTATCTTTTTTTTTTTTTTTTGAGAAAATGAAAGCTACGAGAAAGAAGGTTTTGCTGGGGCTTTGTCGCGCGAACCTCAAAGAGTACGAGGATATTTCTGCGTTCTTTTTATTTTACATAATGGCGACGCGGCCACAGCGGCGTGGCAGAAGAGTGTCGTGTTCTCCGGCTAATCTCTTTGCACTTGTGTGCATAACTTTCTCGTTTCTTATTCAATTTGCTTGAAATTTCGAGTGGACAGTCTGTTATGTGTACTCTGAAGAAGTACATAAAATTTTCGTGATACAAGAAGAACTTTTTCCGAGAGTCAATATTTCTGAATGAGCCCGAGTATTTCTTTCAAGACAATGTCCGCAGTTTTAATGGAATGTAATATAAGTAGATTGTGGATTTCTATGTACAATTAAAATTTTGCTACATTTATTTCAAGTACAGTAGAACCTCGATTAACCGGCTTGATCGGAAGACCAACAGCCCGGATAAATTAAGGCTGGGTGGATAATCAGGACCCGAGGGAAATAATTAAAATGTAAATTATATTCCATAACATATTTGTTATTTTTGAAAATTTATTTTCCTTCATAATATAATCATATTTAAACGCATATTTTTTTATAATCGAGATCCGGTTAATCGAGGTCCTACTGTAAGTGCGTAACACCCGCAGTCTATTGATGAGAAATGTGAAAGTTCTGCACTGTGAAGAGAAGTCGAAGGAACGTTCTTTCTGACTTTACTTTCGTTAGTTTTTCGTTCTTTCGTTCTTCCTGACGTAATTTCTGTTTTGTTAAACAGGACGAACGTCTATATTATCCATACATTCCTGAAAATTTTCTGATTAAAATGACACCAAACACGATACAATTACGATTGAATATCCGAACCGATGAAAGAGTACAATCTAAAGTCTAAAGCGAAGTACATACATTTAGGGTGGAAATTATAAAGCGTTACAGACGAATGTCTCTAAAAATATTGGCTACACGCAAAAATGTTTCAGATGAAAGTTGTTCAGTACTGAGGGGGGCATCATGTGGTAGGACTTTTATTTTTCCCGGTGGACACTCCAAGGTGAGGTGAAGGTCAACTTCCTCTTTTTAAATAGAATGTCCTATTTTTTATACCATAGATCGATAGAGTATCAAATTCTGAGTATAAAAGTGTTGACCTTCATATGTCCTAAACGTAATAGTTAACAAGATATTATCCAAAGAAGAAAGAAAATTGTTTCGATAATATCTCGTAAACTATTAGATTTAGAACATATGGAGGTCAATACATTTTTACTCAGAATTCGATAGTCAACCGATTCATGATAAAGAAAGTAGATCTTTCCATTTAAAAAAATCAAGGTGACCTTCTCCTCACCTTGGAGTGTCCATCGGGAAAAATAAAAATCGCACCACATGATATCCCCCTCGGTACTGAACAACTTTGATCTGAAACATTTTTGCGTTTAATCAATATTTTTCGAGATATTCGTCTGTAACGCTTTATAATTTCCACCCTGTATAACACGATTAGTACAAATCAGTAACAATTTAATCTATCACCGTAACTAGATAACTATTCTATTAACATACGTTTGAGTGATCGGTTCGGATAATGGAGGTCCTACTGAATCGTGGATTAAACAAATAAATGTGCTCCGAATTATGCTATATTTGGGCTTATATCAATCAGAAATATGTCGATACTATTTCTTTGTGGATTCAGACAATGCATATAGCATTCAGGTTTTACTTTATTTGCACGTTCTTCAAGGTTCGCCCGACGAGTGTCCAATTTCCTGTGACTCTCTCTCTCGAGAAAAATTGAAGCTACTTTTACGCCGTCTGGCCTAACCCCTTAGTGCTTGCGCGCGTGTAGGTCAATCGGATGGGAACACGGATCGGGCTTCAATGTTTGCTCACAGAAGGCAAACGGTCGGTCCGCACCGCGCCGGTGCTTCGAAAATCATTATTCCGTCGAAGTCGCGATGATTCTTGTCTCGGCCGAGCTGGTTCCGAGGTCACCTGTCCCGCCGCGATCTTGAAAACCGCCCAGCGAGGCGAATCGATTGCACCTGAGCGCCGGGTAGATCGGAAAGTGATCTCAATGCACGTCGGTTACCTTCGCTCGAACTATGAAGAGAGACCCTTTAAAATCTACAGTGGTCGGCCATAACATTCGCACACCCCTTAGAAAGGAATAACTTCTTTGAAAGTGCATCAAACAACTCGAATTTTTCTGAGTTCGCGATTTCTCGATCTGTAGCAATTTTTTAAAAATTTGTTTACACAACATTTAGTCAACTGACTCTTCTAATATCACAAAGAACTTGGAAAGCTTTGGTCCAATTTTGAAGAAGTTATTCTTTTGTAACACTTCGAGAGTGCCACGTCTCTCAACATTGAAAGACTCATTTGTCCAGGCTTGTAAATGAATGTCTGCATTAATTTATCGCCCGTAGCAGATTTAGTTAGAACGTACAAAATGTTAGAAGGGTGAAAGAATATTGTCGTTATCATACATCTTTTCATTTAATTGATTTGAGACTGCGGATTTTATGGATTCTTGATCGTAAGAAAGATTAAAAGGATTCTCAACTTATTAGAATTATTAGAGCGACAAACAAAATTTTATTTCGCTGTTGTTTCTCCTGTTGAAATCCGCAGTCTGTCCGTCATCTTGTCAGCAAAGCGTCAAAGGGTGTGCGAATATTGTTCACCACTCCCCACGTTTGTTGCCGCATCTCGGTTGCCAATTCTCGCGACCGAGGTCTTAACGATGTCCCATTTCGCCCTTTAATATCTACGAATAATTACGACGTACGAAACTAGCACCGCAATCGCTGAACGTCCTGTTTGACGATCAAACACCGGAAAACGCCCGCCTAGGGTTCTAGATTAACGGCCGGAAAATCGTGGCTTAGCGATCCGCCGTGAAAGGATTCCTATTATCGAGGATCGTAGGAACCGATGGAACTTTGAGTCACTCACGCGAGCCCTCTTTCATCTGCTTCCAGGTCACAGGGCGCACACCGTGTACGTGGGCGTGCATCTGCCTGGCGAGAGGAGACACCGTCGTCATCACAAGCATCATCATTCCCAGCGACAGTCGTACGCCGATAAGGAGAATGTCGACGAGAGGCCCGGTAAGTTCTTCTCTAGATTAACGGTCTTCAACATTTTGATCTGTCCTCTTTGTAGTCTTCGACGTTTTGATCAGTTTCCTTTGTAACCTTCATCATCTATCTTCATACTTTACTTCTTGGTCCTCCGTGTGATCACTTTCCCTTCGACTTAGCTCCTACGTCTTTTCCTGTCTTCCTCTTTTTTCCATTGATTTTCTTCAAAGTTTAGATTGTTCTTCCTTCTGCATTGATCCTCCATCTTCATTACTTTCCTCATGGTCTGCTTCTTCGATTTTCTTTCTGTTCTCTTCGTTGGCCTTCCTTCATCATTTTAATCACACGTCCTCTTTCATTCATAGTTCTTTTCATGTCTTCCTCTTATTTCTATTAATTTTCTTAAAAGTTTAGATTGTTGTTGCTTGCGTGCTCTGTTCCTCCATCTTCATTATAGCCATCGGTCTTCTTTGCAGTCTTGATCACTGTTCCTCGGATTTTCCCTTCTTTCTCTTCTTCATGGTTCTCGATGACTTTTCTTACTACAGCTCATCGCGGTCTCCTTCACAATTCTAAGGAGACTTCACTTTATTTAATTCAGATTTCATACGTTTTCCTTTTTCGTTTCTTGACATTCTTCGAAGGTTCGATTAGTTGGTTGTATTTTGTTCTTCGATCTTCCTCATCCAGTCTAGAAGAAATTTCTCTCCATTCTAGTTATTGATTTTCTTCACAGCCCTATTTTTCTTCCTCTTTCGTGCTTCCACGTTCTTCATATCTTTGATAATATTTTACCCTACCTCGATTTTCCTGATAGTCCTCGTGATATCCTTTCGATTTTCTCGATTCTTTTATATCGAGCTTCTCTTGATGGTCCCCACGATTTTTTCTCTTGCTTCGTTCGATCTTCCATACCGCTTCGCGATGACATTCCCTCTAGCCCTTTGGTCCTCCCTCATCGTCTCGCAACCCTCCATTCTTTAGGATCCCTTATCGATCTCAGCCCTCCACTTCTTGCTTCGGAAGGGTCGCAATTTTCATCCAGCTGAAGTCCTGCTCTACAGTCTTCCCTGAAAAAACAAACTTGTAACATCGAAAAATAATAGTATTCTGTATAAAACATTTTTTCATATTCCTGCTGGTTTCCGTAATAATTGACTGTCTCAAGGTAAACCTGTATGTCTAAAATATCCAGCACAACTTAAATGATCGATAAACAAATTCTCAAATCTTAAACTACTACCTATTGAAGCTAGATAAGGATGCCTACCCCAACCTCTCAGCCATTAACTTATGAGCCACAGCTTTCAATTTATTATTGAATAGAATAACTGAATATTCCAGCGAAATCCGAATATACCGAAAGGTCGTCCAATAAAAATTTCAAGCCGCACCTTCGGAGAGATGATTGGTGAATTATTACCGTAGGAATTCGAAACGCGAGGTTCGAGGAATTCCGGAGATAACTTCTATATTTCTGGCGTAAGAGCTATCATAAATTTTTATCCAACGATCGATTCTATGTAGATCAGACACGCGAAAGCTCGTCCATTCGGGGAACGCAGCATTTCTGAACGACGACGCGACGTTCACCGCGAATCGATTGCCATCCACGAATAGACAGGGGAGACTGTGAACGTCTTTAGTAGGTCACGAGTTTTCGAGGTTTCGAATAGAAGTTAATCGGCGTCGCGACGTCGTCGTTCGGAGACGCTTTGTGTTCCAAGAGAACATACACTATTGCAAAGTGTCTTCTAATCCGAGCTGCGAGGCGAAAGAACACGCATTCGAAACGTGATAAAAATGTTGAATCTTCCATCCGCTATAAAATAATGGGTAACCTGATCCCGTGATGTCGCTAAAGGATTGCAAGTACCGTAACAATTCATTTGATTGAAAAGTATCCGAAGGAAAAATTCTTGTCTGTCGAAAAATCTGGTTCAACAAAAATGCTAGAAACTTGGTTCCGTTTGCTATCGAATAATGAGTAACATGATCCTCTGGTGGTGCTAAGGGATTGCAGAGCTATTAACAAGCTCGAGTGACCCATTTAATTAAGAAGTGTCCTGAGGAAAAATCCTCCTCTATCAAAAAATATCTCTGCCTCAGCAGAAGTACCGAGGAGGGTGGAATGAACCGATCTTAAGCCGACAGAGCAATTTTTTTGTTCGTCCGCCCCTGGCAGTACTTCCATCCTATTCATTTCTTATTAGAGACGTAATCTAGAGCCTGAGGTGCTCCGCAAAGTGCTATTCAAGCCAGGATGACGCTAAATACCGCGATGGGAATACTGGTCCTTTCGATGGGTTGAGGTAATCGAAGCACCCAAGAGAAAAATTCTCTTTGCTGTCAAAAAAAAATTTGGTTTCAGCAGTCTGACTGTATCAGTCTTTACCACAGCCATTTACTGTTGGAGGCATAATCTATGTATAGAGCCTGAGGGCTACTGTGTAAACCGCTATTCAATCTGAAACGAGGTTGAATTTCACAATGGGGGCAGCATAGTTCCTTCTGATAAGTCCAGAAAATGAACTGAGGCATTCTGAAGAGAAAATTATTTCTCAGACGGACGAGTCGAATTCATTTTAGCACTGCAGCCAAATGAGCGAATTTCTGGTTAAAACAACTTTTCTACTGGGAACATAAACTGAAGTCCGGAGAACTTCAGAAATTGCTATTCGAGCCAGAAAATGCATCGCGTCGCACAGTGGTAAATGTTTCGATTTTAGGAGGACAAAGTTGTTTTTGGATAATTTATATCCTCTTGATACTTGATAATTACAATTATGATATTTATTTTTTTGTTACGATGGAATTGAACATAAAAATTATAACAAACGTATGTTTTTCTTATATTTCTATATTTCTGACTTATAGTAGGTGAAGTCTCTGTGAATATAAGAAAATTCCTTTAATATGATTACTTTTTTTTTAAATTGTAATTACAGTAAGTTAATTACACATAACATATTACATACCCAGAGGTCCCATCACAGCACCATTTAAATATAATAATTTGTCACTAAGTAGCAGGTTGTAGCAGCTAATTTTTTTCTTCGACATTGTTAAGTAACTGATATAGATAAAATATACAAAAAATTGCAGCTTGAGTATCCTACTTATCTTTATTACTTTACTTTTTACTTTGTAACTTTACTTTATTTACTCATTCATAAAAAAAACGCTTTCGATTATGGTTCATTTTATTCACTTCCTCCTTTTAATTTTAAACTAATACGAGAAAATATAAATTAGTTTCATATGTAATTACTTTCCATTTTTCGGTGCACAACACGAAAATTAATGAAATGAGTCATTAACATATACCGCAGTTTCGGAACATTCAACTAGTCGTTAATGGATCAAAAATGGAAATAATGAGATATAGTTGTTAGAATTATTTGGTTCAGTATGTCTAATAATATATTTTCTCAATTAAATATGTTTTTCACTAAATGAGAAAAATTATTTTTGTACATCTAAAATCGAACATTTACCACTGTGCCTCGATTCCCGAGCCGGACGAACAACTTTTCTGATGATCTATCGAGGCGCCGAATACAGCAAAGACGATGCAGCCAGGGCTATCTAACAGCTTCGGATAATCCACTTAGCTAAAAAGCGGAAAGAACAATTCTTTTCACTGGTGCACTCTAGCCAAATGAACCGATTCTAAGCCAACAGCAATTTTTCTGATCGCCCAGACCCTCGGTAGGGCTTTCACCCTCCCCGTCGGCCATTGTGCGAACAGTGTAGGCCGTGCAGGCCGAGGAACTGGGTTGCTATCCGTCCCGAAACGACGGCGAACGTCGCGGAAGGGGGAAACGAGATGCGTACTCCCCGACAACGATGGACGGGAGAGATTGTGACGCTCGCGATGAAAACGACTGTGTCTATCCTTTGCCTTGTCGTTCCCATTAGCGCGTTCGACGAAGGGGGTATACCCACCGGCTGCGAGTATTGCACGTCGCGCGTTGCACGTTGCACAGTGTGTTGCACTTTGCGGCTGTATCGAGCGATGCGTGGCACCGAGCCAACCACTTGTCAGGACTTACCCGGTTGTTCACCCTACTTCTGGCACACCGGGTACAAGTTGGTGACCGATATCGAGTCTCGTCGAGGGTCTCCCTTTCCCCCACTCTACCGCGGACCCCTCGACCCTTGAACCTTAGCATTTTTAAACCCGCTTAGGGTACTACGCTGCGAGGATTTCACTGTCACAGAATGTTGCCACTATCTATCTTTTTACATATCTCTGTCGGTTACCTTTCTAATACTTGAATCCTTCTCATGCTTTATAATCGTGCCTTCATGATTCTCGGATAAACGATAGCGATCAATCGTAGCGATTCTATCAGAAGGCACCCTCGTCTTCTCTTCTCTGCGGTCAGACCCTCAAGAATAACGTCTTTACTCTTTCACTCTTTGCTCTGTATAATGTCGAGTTGCGCATTTTTATGGAAAATAAAAAAAATATTTATATTTTAACTAGGTTAATACCGATTTTGCGCAATTTATAGCAAAACTGAGTAGATCAAATTGGATACAGCAAACATGGTTAAAGGAATTGAAAGTACTGTTGTGTGATTTTCAGCTCAGTAGAATTATTTAGAAAAGATGATAAAATGAAAATTTCATTGCACGTGCACTAGTGAATAGTGGGTGATTTGCATGATAAATATTTTATTATTATTATTATTATTTATTATAGACGGACCGAAGTCCTCTTACATAAATGTTTACGATAGAAAAAGACAAAGGACTCCCCGTATAATAACAAAGAAGAGACATGCTCAGAAACTAATGGTACAAACAATATTGTATTATCCTATAATCCTGCGTAATTGTTTTTTAAAAGTGTGCAAAGACTCAGTAAAAAAATCAATACGATTATAGATTAATTAATCCATAAGTAGATCTGGCTTTAAGTGTTTGAAATCCTGCTCAAGTTCTCAATACACGTTCAGGCACATAGAGGGACAATCAATATGATTATTAATTAAATTAAAAATAAAGCTCTGGTTGGATACTCTTCTTCGAGCAGACAATGTTTCAAGGTTCATTGTGGTTAATATTGTGGAGTAATCACGATAAAAGAATGACATTGGAGTTTCTAGTTTATATGAACAAAACCGGAGAAATTTATGCTGCACTCTCTCGAGCATGATTTCGTAATTGAAGCTTCTCGAAGACCATATAATTGAAGAATATTCTAACAGGGGACGGACGAGGGTGATATACAGCAATCTAAGTGTGTGGATTGAATAAAAGTCAGTGGAAAAACGGAGTATGAAACCGAGTTAAAAAAGAAATAAATGTCTATCTGGCTCCTAGGTCTTGCGATTAACGCAGACAATTTTTATTTTGCATATGTAACAGTCTAATCCGTCAGGTAGGTTCAGTATGAAATCGCACCAGAGGATCTCCGACGTTTCACAATGGTCCCGCACTAGAAAATAACGACTCCGGTAGGCGAATGACTGCCGATCGATCAATTCCACGTCATTGGACCGAGAACGGCGGAAACACCTCAAGCAATACGAAAACCACCGAGTCGATCTCTCGAAACCGATCCGCTCGACTTCGCGAACGAACTTCGAAGCTTCCCAGCCGGCGCGGCGTGTTCAGCTTCGCCGGGGTATGAACGATCGATCTCGTGCGTGTTTACCGCGTTCATTCGGTGTCTGTCAACGGTGACCGAAAGCTCGTGCACGTTCGATGCACCGGATACATTCTATTCCAAGCTTGTCTCCGTCCACGAGCCGTCTAGGGATCGATACTTTTCACTTTGAAGGCGCCACGATTTGCCAGATGTTCGAGAACTTCGTCTTGTTAACCCCGATCGGCTGGTTTGGGGTATACTTTCCGCAGATTGTAACGTTTGCATAGTGAGTAGAGCACATTTTCCTCGAAATTGGTGCTGCAGCTTCGAATGGAATTGAAGTTTGATGGTTTAAGTAGCAGAGACTCGAGCGGAACTGTTTATTTTAGCTGTTCATGATTTTATTATGATAACGTTGGGATGGGAGATTTTATTGGGTTGCCATCTATAAAATCGCGAACCCGAGACATTTCCGTCTGAAATCCGGTCAATTTTAACATTAGAATTACCGGATGAGTCAAAATGACTTTAATATTTCGTTTAGAAATATTGAAATTATAAATATGTTTCTTTCAGAACAAAACTGGTACGAAATCTAAATAAATGCAATTTTGTCATTATTAGAAGGCAATGTATGCCAATTGCGTTTAGTGCTCGGTAGTTCCAGTGTTAACTACTTTTTAAGTTAGATATGGCATCATAAAGAAAAGTTTCCGACGGAAAATTCGGGCAAAATTTATAAGCAATATTTATAAAAATATTGATTATACGCAAAAATGTTTCAGATGAAAGTTGTTCAGTACCTATGAGGACATCGTGTAGTGGGATTTTTATTTTTTCCGATGGACACTCCAAGGTGAGGAGAAGGTCACCTTGATTTTTTAAAATGGAAAGACCTACTTTCTTTATTATGAATCGATTGACTATCGAATTTTGAGTAAAAATGTATTGACATCCATATGTCCTAAATCTAATAGTTTACGAGATATTATCGAAACAATTTTCTTTCTTCTTTGGATAATATCTCGTTAACTATTACATTTGGGACATATGAAGGTCAACACTTTTATACTCATAATTTGATACTCTATCGATCTATGGTATAAAAAATAGGGCATTCCATTTAAAAAAAGAAAGTTGACCTCCACCTCACCTTGGAGTGTCCACCGGGAAAAATAAAGGTCCCACCACATGATGCCCCCCTCGGTACTGAACAACTTTCATCTGAAACATTTTTGCGTATAATCAATATTTTTAGAGATATTCATCTGTAACGCTTTATAATTTCCACCCTCTATATATTATATTTATTACGATAATTATGATTATCAGTAGATATAGGAATCATATTTGAATGAATTATAATGCAAATTTCATCGCGATATCTCTTATGGTTCAAGAGCTATGGTAAAATGTCATCTTTCTCGATCTAGCCCAGTGTGAATGTCAGAAATGAACAATCATGAAGAAATGTTACGTATTACTTCTACCTATCAGTCCCGATAGTTCTGCCACGCTTTTATAAAATTAAGATTCCATATTTGAAGGTACAAGCAACAAATATAAAATAATTATCAAAGTATTCTACTCTTCCCTAACTGGGGAATTATCACCCCTTACACTATCGTATTATACAATTATTGTAAAAAGGCCTAATGGATTTGACGAATGGAAGATGAATAAAGACAAAAATTTTAAAGACAATGTTTATAGAAGTTCAATTTATATCAGAAAAGCGTAGTCAGATCAGTTTCTCCAGACTTTCTGGCTGGAAATCCAGGTGTTAGACCCTGGTATCACTGTTTTAGGGTTGAATCGAAGTGAGAACACAGCGTCCCAGAGTGATCTAGCTAATTTGAAGGGGTCTGACGAACTCAGAGAATTGAGCTCGATGTAACTAGCAAACATTACCGCCGACGTGTCTTGTCTCCTTGACGTTTCAGGACAATTGCTGATGACTCGAAGGAGTCGACTATCTAGCATCTGCGAACCCGACGGCGAGATGATATGTAAGCTCCTAATACTGTGTATATAACCAGATTACTGCATTTACGTACACATTCACCTAGAGACCATTCGTACTTCCAAATTGGCACGTTCTTAATTGGGCCTCGATTAACTAGACTAACAGGAGATGAAAGGTACACTCAACGTTTGCACGTTCGTCTTTACCTTTGACTTCTGAGCTTCTTATTTATTTAGCTAGAAATACATCTGCGGATTTTTCCAATTAATATCATGCGACCCATAATAATGTGAATTGAATTATAATTAAGTTTCGCAAGAATTGCTTGAAATTATTATTTACAGTAATGTCGCGATATTTTTCCAACGGCCTGTGTTCTGCACGGAGACATATCATGTAGAGACATTTTTTTATGACAGCGTCTAGCTTACCGAGAGTATAATCGAAGCCGAACGTATAGAAAAAGACAGCATGTAAATACGGATCGTGCGGCCGAAACGTATCGGTGTGAACCTCTACTAATCGAATTACAAAACTTCTTTATTTTCCATTATTTTTTTATGGGACTTTCACCAACTTATTTGTGGCATTTTTCTGAGTAAAACGGCACCAAACATGATATAATTTCAACTGTATTTGGTGGTTTAATCGACGGTGAAAGTTTGGGGCGCGAGGAAGGACAGCGTATGGGAAATTCATTGAACTGTGCTAGCGACGGTAACTGTCCACGTCTCTTCCTTTCCCATACACTGTCCTTCCTCGCGCCCGAAACTTTCATCGTCGATTGAACCACTAAATACAGTTGAAATTATATCGCGTTTGGTGTCATTTTAATAAGGAAATTGCCAGAAATAACTTGGCTAAAGTCCCTTAAAAAATAATGAAAAATAAAGAAGTTTTGTAATTCGATTAGTAGTGATTCACACTTCACACTGATATGCCCGAGCCGAAATCAATCATCGCCGCCCTGCAGCGTTGGCCGGCAATAGAGTAGGTAGACACTGGATAAATTCTGTATAGAAGGTCGCAGAAAAATATCGCGACTTTACTGTACCTTTCTTTCTAACGAAACAGATCTTTATGACTGTTTAGAGTTAAAAATTCATTTTTGTTTCTAATATCAGATTATTCTGATTTTATGGTAGTTTTATAGTTGGCAATTTAGTATTCGACTTGTTAAGATACTTTCTCTTTACTTTCTCTATACTGCGAATTTTATGCACCATAAAAATTGTCCAATTCAATTATAAGAAACAGAAGATTAATAAAAATGTATTCTCTCTATTGATTATCTCGAAAAGTCGAAGATAATATAATAGTGTCCTTAAATTGTTTTAATGTCTCGTCAGTTTGGTTAGAAATGCATAAAATCCGTAGTCTAGTACTGACATTGTTCTAGAAGAGACTCTCCTCACGGTGAGCAAAAATGAGTGAATAAAAATACTGAAGATTTATTAGTATTTTATGAAGTCCAATATCAATGGACTCTTTCCAAGAAACAAATCGTACAAATCCAGTGAAACGTTAATAAATTATTTTTTGATGCGTTATCTCGTGGACGGTTGCTGCCCTGGTTAATCGAGGTCCCGTACACCGAAACAATTGTCAATGAGCGCAAACTATGATATCGGAAGTGATGTCACGATCGCTTCATTAGCTAGCCGCGACGGTAATTAAACTCGATCAAATTGATATCGCGAGCGTATGGATAATTGATGTTTCGCCATTCGGGACTCGTGCGAGTCAGCGGATGCGTTTCGGCGAACATCAATATTTATCGGAGGGAGCCGCCTCGCGTACGGCTGCTCGGACGTCTCATTAACTGGTTTATCATCGTTACATAAAGAGCGCTGACGATCGTTAATGCGACGCGGCTCTACGTCAAAAGCGGATTACCATCGTGGCACTCGCTTCTGTATCTTTCCTCGAATTTATAGTTCAACACGTTTACCGCCTTCATCGTCAGCTGAGTGTTCCATAATCTTTCCTCTACATGATTTTCCTCGATGCACACACTTTCTGTTCTGCCTTAAAATGGACACAAATCAGATTTTAGTCATCAATATAAATATAAGCAACTTGATCTTTCCTTTACTCAATCTTTCTTGATGGGCATCATTTATTTTCTGATTTAAAATGGCCACAAGTCAGACCTTGGCCATTTAAAATTAGCATAAGTCATTTAATCTTTCCTCTACGCGATTTTTCTTGATGCACGTAATTTATTTTCTGGCTTGACATGGTCACATGTACATTCACTGTGAACAAGATCAAAGAACCAGAAAAATAAGGAAAGACCTTACATATCATGATGAAATTATTGCATCTCTCACACTGCAGTGAATCGCACAATTTCATTATTATCTGATAAAGGTTGCAACACGCTTGGCGGTGAACGTGTTACAATTATCGTTCGCGAACCATGAGGGGAAATCGAATCGGAAATCCTATGAATGGTCTCGGGAAATATACTTCTCGATGCACACGACTCCACGTTTCATGCAGCAGCACGATCTCGAGCGGCATCCACGCGATCAGCCGTGGCCCAAAGCAAGAAACAACTGCTTCGTGTCTGTCTGTCCGTGGACGTTTTTTCCGATGCTCGTCGTTTTCGGACGCGTGCATGCGTCATCGATGATCATTGATCACGCGCGTTCGCGCAACGATGATACTACGGCGCGATACCCATCCCCTTTGCACCGCACACCGATGATCGATGTCTCTCTCATTTCGAATGGCAACTGTGTTCTCTATCTGTAGGTGGTGTTCTCTCGGCACTAGTTTTCTCTCATCTTTCGTTTTTACGGTAACGATCATCGGACACTTCTTCCTCGCAGGCGAACGAGGATCTTCTCATCTCATTTCACTGAACACACGTGCACGTTACTCGCAAGAAATGGCCCGTGATGCTCGTCCTTTCATGTAAACTTGCATAATTGTTTTTGCTGGACGGAAATTTTGATGCAGTCGGTCGAAACGATGCACAGTGGGAAATTTGGCCCGAGAACGTGGAAGAAAGTCGATTTCTAAATTTTGCGTATGTTATAAAATTTTTGTTGTCCGTCGTAGTTATAGGTCTGAAGAATAAGGCTTCAATGTTGTTTTTTCCATTTGTACACCCGTGAAGTAGTAAACTTCATCGAAAAAATTTCGTTCTTAAATAGTCTCTAAAACAGCGTCCGTTCATTGGCGATTTTCGAGTGTTTTAAGGAAAATTGTGTAGATTCTTGTATCACAAAAGTTTTTCAGGTAGGTGTACAGAGCACTTTTGCAGAGATTTCATTTTGTCATCATCTAAATTAGTATAGTTATTAATATTTGAACATTACCAATAATTCTGTAAGTTTTTTTACGATTACAAAACTTTATCGACGATTTTGTTATAGTTCTGTGTAAGTCTGTGTGCTCTTTTTGGTTTGATTAAATTCGATAAAGATTTGTGACTATAAACCAACAAAATTTGATTCCAACTACGTCTGCTTTCAAATTTTATAGCTATTTTGGTATTAAGCGTTTAGCAACGTTTCGCGTGCGCCTGTACCTTCGGCTACGCTTGGCCTCGAATGAAGAAGAGACATTATATTATTCGAGGAAGAAATTTCTGATATATTTTCGGATGAAAATTAATGGTACAAATAATTTTAAAATGTTCTTATAATATACCGGGTAAGTCATTCAAAGTGAAACAGATGTATATCTCGGAAATTAAGTCTGAAATAAAATGGTGTCATTGATTTGACCTTGGATAGCCGTTTGAAAATCACAGGAAGGTCATCTTCAATTTCTTAAATGGAACTCCCTATTTTTTATTGCATATTCTTGTAGCTTGTTTTGAGAGTTTTCCAAAATACTACAATAAAATATTTTTTTCTTAAATATTTTTCATGTTGTAATAGTGCACATATTCCACTATCGCCACGGTTTTTCATGGGTTCTCGATAATCTGAGGGAAAAATGTTTCGAACAAAAGAGGAACAGTATTCAGACATTTACAAATTTCAATACATGAAAGTTAAAAAAAAATTTTTTTTCGCAAAAAATTGTGAGGTGAATTTGATTTTTCAAATGCTAAAATGTCTTAAGACGAATCCAACGATATATAATATTATAACCTTGAGCCTATGAATAGCGCTACAATCATTTTTTCCACGTTTTCGAGCCAAATTTCCCACTGTGCGATGCGCAACAATGGAAATCGAATAATTCGAATTTTATAGGGCGTAGTTTTGCTAGAAGAATAATTTTCTAAAAAGTTCTACGCTTTTTTTTTCTTGATATGGCTTCATGCGACGTGTATCTACGCACCCCTAACAGTGTAGTCACAAAAATGATCCTCCTCAGACAAAATCAGTTTCTCCCATAAAGTTTAAAAACAAAATTAACGCACTAACAAATCATGCAAATCTACAGAAGAATCGAGTGTCATTTACCGAACTGGTCAGATCTCAGTCGATTAGTCAACAGCGGAACCTAGGTGTTCGACACTCGCAAGGAACGACCCGAACCCGAAAATTCAAAAAATTATGAAACTCTCGATTTTATTGTGTGTCTAAATAAAACACATTAAGGAGGTGAAATCGACCCTCGAAAAATCGACTGAAAAATGTTTCCAGAGAAAAGTTGTTCCTTTTTTGACTTTCAATTACTCGCATATAGTACATACAATCTCAAAACTTTAAATTTAGTGTTTCGAGCATGAAAAAAGGTTAAAGTAGGTATTTTATCGAATAAAAATTTATTTATGTTGGAGTTACATAACCAGTTATGCATGTAGAAAGTGGAATGCGAGTAACTGAGGGTTAAAAACTTGGAAAGATAGCCAAATTTTCAAGGATTGATCTCAACTTCTTCAAGTGAATTGGGACAGCAACAAACTGTCACGTGACACATACCTAGATATGCACTACGTATCCCCACGGTTTCATAATTTCTCGAATTTTTGGGTTCAGCACTATTCATTGTCAGCTCTCTTCTGCATCGATATTTTTGTGAATTCGTTTCGTACACGTGCAGAGATCCGTGATACGTGTGTTTCACGTGGGAACATGTTGAATTGCAGTCACACCACCGGCCCAGAGGGTGCAGTTCATCCTGGGCGAGGAGGTCGGCGACGATGCTCACGAATCCCACCCCCTTTTCTCCGAGATGGAGGAGCTCGTCAGGGACGGCGACGAGATGGAGTGGAAGGAAACGGCAAGGTAATTTCGCTGTCTCGTTACCGGGTACACCGTCTGCTGTTTCTAGAGGTACACGCTGCTCGATCCTCAATATACGAAAGATTGAAAGCGCCCTGCGATCGTGTTTCTCAGGTGGATCAAGTTCGAGGAGGACGTCGAAGAGGGTGGAAATAGATGGAGCAAACCTCACGTAGCTACCCTGTCGCTGCACGCTCTGTTCGAGCTTAGGAGTCTCCTGCTGAATGGCACCGTGATGCTGGACATGGAGGCTGCCAGCCTCGAGCAAATCGCGGACCTGGTCCTGGATAGCATGGTCAATAAGGGATCGCTGTCCATCGATGTCCGGGATAAGGTATACATCGAAAGATCGTTAGTGAAAGAAAGACGCGAATAAATCATTTAAACCTTTTATTTTTCATTTAAATCATTTAAAGAAATCATTTTTTCTTAATTTTGTTACTTAGAAATTCGCAGCTCTAGTGGCATTTATGGTCGGCATTTTGTTAGGCCTTCGTTGCAATATTGGTTGGCAAACCGTTAGAAATGTAACCTTTTTATGCAGATTGGCCAACAATCATGGCCAACGTCATTATAATACGAGCGGCTAACTGGGTCCCTCTAACATACTATTCTGATCTTATGTACAGCGTATAAAAGAATGTTTTTATATATATAATGTTGTATACATAAAAGAATGTTGTATAACATAGTATGTCCTTTTCGGAAGTACGCCCAAAACTTTTCGCATATTTAAGCAAACATTTAAAAAAAATGTTTGACAGAGTTAACTTGATCCCCGCCGTGTTATTTTGGACCATAACTGCCAAAATAATAGGTTTACGTAAAAAATGTATATAACCTTTTTCCTAGAGCTTTTTATGAGCTTCATTTTTTGTTCGAAACTTTTTTCTCTGAAATCAATATTTTCGAGAATATTTAGTAAGAACTGTCAAAACTTTGAAGGGAGGTGGAGGACAAACGAGGCTTTGTCGCCAAAAATCCTTTTAGGGACTTTCTTCTCTAGATCAAGAATAAGCTTTGGCAAAAATTTCACCCTGTATTGCGAAGAATTATTCTTGTGAATGATTAGAAGAACATAAACGAAGAAAAAAATGTATAATATCGTATTAAGGAAGAATGTAAAACAATGTCAGTTAAAATTGTCGGTTTCGAGATTGCAGTTGTCGATCAACAAGTTCTTGGGTTTCAGGTTCGGGAAGCTCTGCTAGTGAGACACCGGCACCAGCACGAGAGACGTAAAGACAACAACATGTCCAGACTACCAATCATCAGATCGTTGGCCGAGATCGGACGCAACCACTCCTCGTCGAAGAGTAAGTTTGCCGACGTCGTACACCCTTTACAATCCATTGACACAGTAGCTCTCGATATCAATCGACTAACCGACGCGACGCGACGCGACGGACGTTGTACAAATAGACAGCCGCCATACGCGCGCGCGGCAGCCTAATCGAAACTGGACGAGAAGGTCGACTTCTCGTGCGGAACACATCTCTTCGAGTTGACTTTCTCTATCGCCCAGATTCGATTGTCGATGGGACACTGTCCCTTTTATAGTCCGAGTCTTTTGTGTCGTTTATTTTATTTGAGTACGGTTCATGACCATGGTCGAAAAGACAGTGTTATAATAACTGCCAGATGTGGAATTGAGTATTATGACACAGCTCGCGGTCTGGATTCCTGGTCGAAAAATGTCCATGGATATCAATGTAGTGGATCAGTTACTGATTCTGCAAACAGTTTAGGTAACACAAAGGAACTTTGTTAAACATGATAGAACACTAGAATATTGAATGTTTACGAGTCGGTTTGTGTTTGATTAATGATGTATGCTTACACAGTGGGTGTACAAAGTATTCGTACACCTTTTAAAAACTAATAACTTTTTTATAATTGTACCAAACGACCTGATGTTTTGTAAGCAATTAGAAGCATTGGTTTACTAAATGATGAGCAAAAAATATTTTCCGAAAAGTATAATTTGCAAGGTTACATGCAAAAATAAAAAAGGGATTTTTTTAAAACTTTTTCATTTGGGCACTTAATGAAAATTTAAAATATGTGTTTTGTAGATCTATGTTAGCTATACACAGGTACGATTCTGTGGATTTTAAGCAGAAATTGATCAAAAGTTTTGTAAAACTACGATTTTCACCATTTCTAACCGCCTGTAGCGCGCGTGTATGTTGATCGATTTCGATGAGATTTTCAGTATGTGTATAACTAACATAGACCTACAAAACATATATTTTAAATTTTCATTGAGGGCCCAAATAAAAAAGTTTTAAAAAATCCCTTTTTTATTTTTGGGTGTAACCTCGTAAACTACAATTTTTGGAATATCTTTTTTGCATATCATTTCGTAAACCGATGCTTCTAATTGATTATAAAAGATCAGATCGTTTGGTACAGTTATAAAAACGTTATCAGTTTTCAAAAGGTGTACAAATACTTTGTACACCCACGGTAGATGAATCTAACTTTTAACAAGTATAAAAGAGCATAAAGTTTGTGTGGAATAATTGATCTGTGTTGAATATTCCAAGGTCGGTTGTTTAATGTTTGTGCAAGTGATTGTACATTAACTTTGAACACGGAACAACACGGTGTATGCATGATCAAACTTATCCACGTGTGTAAGAGTTGAGCGTTTCAATGTGCATTCTAGTGTTTATCAACGATTCTGTGTGAATGATGGTGAAAGTGTACGAATGTTGAAGTCAGGTTGGGCATAACACGTCGTTTTCGTGTTGTAACTGATGTGTCTTGACTGATTGAAGGTTTCTGGACCTCCCTTACCCAATAAATAAAATAAAAAGATGTCCTAAAGCCTCGTAGCCGGAATGCCCCAGTTTGCAGCCCAACAGCTCCACCTTGTTTGACCCTGAATGATTGATACACTTTATGGTCGTTGCGACACTCAGCAGCTCCTGGCGTCGCAACAACCAACCACACAAAACTAAACACAGCGAAACACTCGACATTTTCAGATGGCAACTGTACATGTGGTATGCTTGCGTTGTTGACATCAGATTTACAGGAGCGTCGTGAGCCTGGGGACGCGTACGCGCCCTCGGTCGCTCGCAGCAGCAGTTGCCCTAACTCGAACACGGCTCTGCTGTCGAAAGAGGCGAAAGATCTGAAAGGACCGTACCTTCTGGTTCCAGGTATAGCGTAGGCCAGTTCGCCATTTACAGCTTCGATCTCCTTGGGTTATGGTGCTTTCTCAACTGCTTTCATCAGCTCAAAATCATCGGACGACTGTTCGCACTAAGAAAACGTTTGCGATTCGTGCACTCTCGGCTCGGCGCTATCGGAACTCCCTGGAGTCTAGAAACAATAAATTACAAATCTCGAGCAGGCTTGGTGTGGTTGCCACCGTGGGGTGCCGAAGCCACGCCCCTTTAGTGCACTGAAGCCACGCCCTCTCGGGGCACTTTGTACGCAGAGAGAAAACTAAACAAATTCTCTTCTTGTTAAAAGTTTCTTTCACTTTTGAGAATGAAACCTTTTACTCTCAGAGCGTTTCGAATTGCCTCCGAGGATGGTATTTTGGAGCAGATAAAGTCAGAGGCCTTTACAGAAACTGGAAACTCTCCGAATTTTGCAAATTCAACGGTAACAGAAGATAGAAGATAGTAGAGAGTGCATATTTTGCTCCCTCTGCGCAGAGTAGGCGTATCCCGCGCCAAGTGGGCGTGGCTCCGGTGCTCTCAACGGGCCAAACTCGCTGCAAACCACGCCCAAGCCTGGTCCGGACCCCCAAAAATCGAAATAGACCAGCAATTCGAATGTCCCCGATCTCAAACCGTATCTTTCTTATGTTTAATGTCAGATGAATACGCCGTTCCGCACGTGGTCGGATTCACGACGTGGTTCGCGATGTGCCAGCTAAAAGGTTAGCTCGTCAGGTGGTTATCTATCAACTCTAATCGACTGCACAAAAGTCCGTGTGTTCTCCAGCTCTCGCCGAGAGCCTTCTCACTGTTTCTTAGTCTCTGTTTCTCTTGGATCACACAGGTGTACATAATAAATAGAATTGCAACCAATTTGTGATAAATATAACTAACCGGAGCGATCCTCGATTGCTCCCTCCACTCTCGTTCTCTGTATCTCTTAATCTCTAGGTGTTTACAAGTAGCCCAGCACTGCACGGATTCGATCTATCGCAGAGCGCGTTCGCGCGTCAATCTCGGGAAACAGAGTTTCGTATAAGCTTCGATTATGGAGTATCGATTATCGTGTACACCGGCGGGATTAACGAAAGTATAATCACGCGCGCGCGGATTCGGGTCGCCTCCCTCCCGAGCAATATCGAGCCTGCGTTTCTTTTTTCTTGTTCCGACGGTTCAGTGTTCACCGATCAATTAGAATTCTGCCCGCGCACAAAGACAAGCATTTCCACTTCCCCGTCGCGAGCCAATAACGAGCCGTTATCGCGTGGGCTTCCGATTTTATGCATTCGTGACAAAAACAAGTCAACGGTTTCGAAATTTTTGTTTACCCATTATTTAGAATACTAAACCTGCTGACGCGTTAAAAATTTATTTCGTTCAATATTTTAGGAATGTGCGATTTTGAATTGTGGTCGAATACTTTCTACCAAGGGCTGTAGGGTAACTGTGCCGATTACTGCGGTATCATGCTTCGATCTTATCTTATTTTAATATTATTATTATGTGTTCCAAATACAAAAAAAATTGGTGGCCCTTAAAACCTAATCAATATATCTGAGGTTATAAAAATATGAGAAGGATTGACAATTTTGCTTATTTTGAACAATATGAAAGTATTTATTTTTACGTATTTTGATCTGATTGGGATAAAATACCGCAGTAAAACGTACACCTGCAGCAATACGTACATTTGCCCCCTAGATCCTTATTTGATTTCCTATCTGTGTTCTGAATAGGTTAATTTTAAATTTTTTGGCAATAATTTGTAATTTGCATACAGCAGTCTAGTAACGAGCGTTGAAAGAAAGGCCGAATCACCTCGCCGCGAACGATTTTCGAGTGCACGTTCCGGCGGAAACGCGTAGGCGAACATTCTTTACGGTATAAGTTAACAATCCACCAGAGGCATGATCTCTCTTATCGTTCTAATTGTGTAACGACGCACGTGTGCATTCTCAATCGGTATGTGTGTGTGTGTGTGTATTATATCTTTAACTATAATGTGCTCTTGGTATATCATGCTACTTACTAACCGGCGCACTTCTAATCGACTAACTAGTCTGTCTTTTCAGCCAGGCCGACTAATTTCCCATTTCCTTTTACTCACGTAGCACTGTACACCGTCTCCGACTAATCTATGGTAACGATAATGGATTGAGGTATACGGGATACGACTATCCTCGAGATTAAAGGGTCCGCAGGACCGGCGCGCTTAGTATAGTCCTTCATGGCGGAGGATATTTCACGGAAAATTCGCAGCCACATAATTTCACAGCTCTGCCTGCATACAAATTTTCCGGTGAATTACTCGGCGACATAAATCTGTTTCGCTAAATAGAAATGACTTTATGGTAACGGACGACTGGATATGTTGTCGGTGCGTTTCTGCGATGATTAAACGGCGCACAGTGAGAAATTTGGCCCGAAAACGTGGAAAAAACTATTATAGCGTTATTTATAGGCTCAAGGTTATAATATTATATATCGTTGGATTCGCCTTAAGATCAGCTACAACATTATGAAATCCAAAATAGATTTTAGCATTTAAAAAATCAAATTCACCTCACAATTTTTTGTGAAAAAAATTTTTTTTTTAACTTTCATATATTGAAATTTGTAAATGTCTGAATACTGTTCCTCTTTTGTTCGAAACATTTTTTCAAAAACTGTGGCAATAGTGCAATATTTGCACTATTATAACTTGAACAATATTTAAGAAAAAATACTTTATTATAGTGTTTTGGAAAACTCGTAAAACAAGCTACAAGAATGCGCAATGAAAAATAGGGAGTTCTATTTAAGAAATTGAAACATTTTTCACCAAAATGCTTCATTTCTGAGATATACGTCTGTTTCACTTTAAATGACTCACCCAGTATATTATAGGAAAATACATTTTATTCCTCGAATAATGTTTCTTCTTCATTTGAACAATTTCAAATTTCCCACTGTGCGCGGCGGATCTTTATGGATTTATGGCATCTGAAATTTTGCAAAAAATGCTGGAACGTAAAGTTTGATAGAATTTATGTATATAGAGTTTATTAATGTACCACACTGAAAATAAGATTCAATTTAGTTCCACTTTCTTAAAATTTGCCTACAAAAATTGAAAATTGCATAAACACATTCGCAATCTGGTGATGAGTTTGCTTTGTCGAATTTATTTATAGGCAGGCGGTGCTTAGTTGATTTTGCCGAACGAAAGTTTCTGAAAATGTACTTTAAGTAGAATACTATAAAATTTTGCTGTCCGAGATTTTTGGGAAAATCGAATTTGAAAAGACGTCTAGCGCGCGCTGTTGAACAAGAATCTGCTGACGCGTCTGTTCGTGGCTGACCAATTCTACTTCCTGCACATACCAATGTGTACGCTGACCTGACGAAGCGAAAAATTTAAAGTCACCCTCTTTCATTTACGCTATAAAATCAGGAGCACCCCTTGGTATAGTGTAAATCAATTTTTTAAGTTCGCTTATTAACTCTTTGCAGTCGGAGCTATTTTAACTTGAAAATTAATTTGTCATTTTATGGATATGAAATTGATACAATACCTCATGCAATACTTACATGTTTAGTAATTGATTAGATACCAACGTATTTAATAATGCAACAAATATTGTGGATAGTAGTACAGCAATTTTTAGTTGTGTCTCTGACAAGGGAGGACCCTAATTATATATGTAAAATATTAGGTGTAGATACTCAATAATTTTAAATATATAAACAATTAAAGTTTCATACCTTCTCGATATACAATTATTTGAGCTGTAGTTTTCGAAGTTCCATTAGAAACGTGTTTTTTTCACTTCCTTCTAATTCTTCATCTTCTTTTATGTTTGTCACAATTTTATTTTGCTACTATACTGTACAGGATGCGGGATGATTATACATCGTATATGCAATCAAGACATGAAAAATTTCGACACCATAAACACATTATAAATGCTTGTTTATTGCATTTACACTTTTTATCTTTTATATCTTCGGGGAAGGCAACTTGATTCACGTTTAAAAATATTTCTCTAGAAGCTGTCCCCGCATAACTAATCATTTTAGAATAAATTGGTGCTTGTGATTGTTGGTGCACCAGTGAAGGTAATTTAATTGAGTCTGATATTTTTGAAAGTTCACGCCCGCTTAAAAATAGTCCGTAATAATTCTGAAATTTAGCTATATAATTTTTTATTTGTCTGTAAAAATGAACACTAGATTGTTAACATAAATCAAAATTTGGAAGATTGTAGATATTTTTTGAAATATCGTGTAAAATTTAAAACAATAATATTATCGCGAGAAATATTTTTAAACGTGAATCAAGTTGCCTTCCCCAGAGATATAAAACATAAACAGTGTAAATGCAATAAACAAGCATTTATAACGTGTTCATGGTGGCGAGATTTTTTATGTTTTGATTGCATGTACGATGCATATCATCCCGTATCCTGTACAGTAGTAGCAAAATAGAATTGTGGCAGACATAAAAGAAGATGAAGAATTAAAAGGAAGTGAAAAAAAAACACGTTTCTAATGGAACTTCGAAAGCTACAGCTCAAATAATTGTATATCGAGAAGGTATGAAACTTTAATTGTTTATATCTTTAAAACTATTGAGTATCTACTCCTAATATTTTACATACATAATTAGGTATCCATATACCATCATCTCACAAAAAATTATAAAAATCGGAGTCTGACAATTGGAGTCCTTCCCTTGTGAGTGACCACTCGAGTACTAAATTTGTATTTGGTTCCGGCACCTTGCAATTTTTATTTTCCACGAAGATGCGTAAATGAATATGACAGTGTAAAAATGATATAAAGTCCAAACTATTTTTAGTTCCTCGATGTTATACGAATCGAGTGAAATTTGATGCAACCAAAAATACCATTTACTACTGAATTTAACGCTGACGTAACCTTGAAAGGATCATGTTGCTCCTCACTAGCTTCGAATTTTTGGCGTGAAAAATCCGCTGTCGCGAATAATAATTGCGTCGGTCAGCAGGACGCTTGCCGAGGACGTCGTCCTCCCTGTTCTCTCAGGCCTTTCCTAACCGACACCTCGCCTCTGTAAATACTGGTTGAGCCCGGTGTGTGTGTTTCATGCTCATTTTTAGTGGAGGAATCGAATTCCGCCCCGGCGATCGCCGGCGCAACAAGTCACGGCAGTGGGGCCACGCTGAATCCCGGTAGCCGCTTCCTTGCAATACCCGGTAATCCCGGTAAACTTGCTTTTCTGTGCTTGCTTTATCTCGATACACCGTATATAACGCCCGAGACTTGGCTCGTTCCCCCGAAGAGAACACGGTTGCACCCTGCGTCCGTTTCTCGGACGTCGAACATGCAATCGGAACGGAGAAGAGCGGACGGAAGGGTGAAATTTCCCCCCTAACGACCCCCTGCAGAGGGTGCGGTGATGTCTCGATATGTATGAAATGGATGTACACCGTATCTGTAAAGAATTTACCCACATTAATGCAGGATGTAATCTCTTAAGACGCCTCGACACCATGTTCGTGTTAATAAATTATTTTGGTTTATTTTTTATGAGACTCTTGCCAACATGTACGCGACATGCGACACTTTTCTGATTAAAATGAGTCCAAACGTGACACCATTCAGAACACATTTGCTCGTTTAAATCACAATTTAGTAGAACCTTGGTTATCCGAATTCTTCTGTACACCGAATATGTCTTTCACAAGTAAAAAGTTCAATCTAAAGCGAATCCATATTCAACACGATAGAGACACAACTAGATTCTATTATATTATCAACGAAATTGATGTCCCACTCTGAATCGTTCGGATAATCGAGGCTCTACTGTATCGTGGGTTAAACAGGTAAATGGAAACCCAATTGCGTCGTGTTTCGTGTAATTTCAATCAGAAAGATTCCACGAAAATGATAGTAAAGATTTCATAAGACGAAACAATTCAATACAAAAATGTTTTATCATTCGATCAGCATTGTCTCGCCGATGCGCTGACGTCGCTGCATTGTTTATCCGCTACCATTTCCTAGGTTTAATGCTAAAAGATTTTTGGTCGGGATGTTTTCACATACATCGAGACATTACTGTAGTTCGCGAGTTGCACGAATCCCGGGCCGAAACGGACGCCGCTCGGGTTCACGGGAAACCCGACACGGTCGCTGAAAATAACACGTGTATCGACAAACGATTATCGAGAGCGAACTCGAGACACGGAAAACAAAATCCGCGCGAGCACGCCTCTGTGCTCGATCTGCCGGAAGAGTTTGCGCCGTACTTGACATTTAACGCTGCAGGCACCGACAGCAGCAATGCGTCTGCAATGTCTTTTAAACGTTACAAAAGTGCACCCCTTTTTTCTGACTCTTTTTACAACATTTCTTTAAAACCCGCGAATATTTCGAACCGGAACATTTTCTATTTGATTAACCTTTTACGTGACCTTTCCATACGCGTGCAAATAACATTGTAACATTTTTATACACCCACATGCATGTAAAAGAATCGAGGAAACGTTGTCATGACGTGTGTACCACATAATATACACGGCTTTCAATGCGAGAACAACAAGGGAGCCTCTGTGGCGACGCACAAAAACATGACACAATCGGAAGCCGCTGCGGCAGCTGAAATTGTTGGCGGAACAACAAACAAATTGTTTTGATCGAAAGAATGATTTATCCGATTTTATCCTGTCAAGATAGAAATGCTTCTCGCACGTGCAGCTTTGTTTCGATTCATGAGAGACTGAACATTCAAAAATGCGGTATTGTTTATTCATGAGCGCAGGCATTTCTTGATCGTCTTTGTAGCGAAAACAACGCGGGATTTGCAGCGTTCCGACGCTCAGAAAAAGACAGCACATAAATTGTCGTGCGTGTCACAAAGGTTCCATTTACAAGGAAAATATTTATGTAAATGCACGACGGAGCACTGACAAACGGAATTTTAAAAACGCTTTTTAGAGAACTAGCTTTGTGAGAAATGCTCTCGGAGAAACCGTCAGACGCTGTGGAAGCAGCTGTCTATTACCATGGCGTTGTTAATCTTACGAATTGTTTAACGAAGCAGAGAATGTTGTTTAAAGATATCACTCTTTAAGGCGGTAGACTCGTTTCCAAGATTGCAAGGATGCGGGATTCGCGGTCTCATTTCTCGATAATACAAAAATGGGGTTTTTCAGTAATCGAAAACGCTAGCTAAAAGATCGATCTAGGGCGCTATCGCCCTCAACAGTCCTATTTGCTCGTTTATCAGGCGTAATTTGCATTATTCTCTCGGCAGCATGTAGCTATGAAAATTAAAAAAGAAAATTAGAAAAATAATGTAAAGAGAAAGAAGAAGAAGAATAATGTAAATTACGCTTCGTAAACGAAAAAATAGGACTTTTGAGGGCGATAGCGCCCTAGATCGATCTTTTATCTAGCGTTTTCGACTACTGAAAACCCCAATTTTTGTATTATCGAGAAATCAGAACGCGAATCCCACACCCTTGCAATCCTGGAAAAGGAAGCTTACTCCCTTAATATTTGCCCACAAGATTTCGGTTCGTTTTAGAAGTCATACACTGCCCAGCAAAAATTGTGTACACGGTGCGCCTAAAAAAGTTTTCACTTCAAAAAGTGAGCGACGTGCCTTCGGTGTCTCCAGCGTTAAATGACGGTGCAAATTGCGGGGACAGTTTGACACGAATCTCGAAGGGTTAGAGGGTCGATACGTCCGATTCAGACGTTCGATTTCATTCGTAACGCGTTGAAATCGCCGTATCCCCGGCCACGTCGCGTTTAAGAGGATCCGGTTATAAGACTTCGGCTTGGTCCCGGTGGAAACCCCTCTGTATCGGATTCCTGCAACTCGGAAACTTTCGACACGCTGCTATCTGGGTCACGACCATCCGAGCTTCCAAGCCAGCCTGGATGGCAGTGGTAATTGAGGGGAGAAGTATACGAAATCCCCTCGATTACGATTCCCACGCGACTTCTCGCTAAGAATCGCCAAGAGACGCAGTAGGCGGTAAGCTAGAACTCTTTCAGGCCAAGAACCAGCTACCAACGGGATGGATCGGAGTCCTAGCAGCGTGTCCATCAGCAGGAATCATAGTTCGTCCGGTTTGGAGAACGGCGATGGGAACCACAGGGTGCGTGGACGTCACGCAACAATTTCTTCGGGGTCCTTCGAAATGATCGCGCCGCTTTTCTTGGAGTTAGAATTTACAACTGATTTTTATAAATTTCTTGCCACCCAGAGGGAATTTATTTCCTTTCAATTTTATTTTCCGTATCATATAGAGGAATGCGTAACTTTACTTTCTTTAAATGTTTTTGGACAGTATAAACAGCACGACTAAATGCACTTCGATTTGAAACTGTGCACCTTGATTGTGTTTTCTCATTTTTATCCAACGTAAAATACTTACAACGGAATCATTTTTCTCCAACTATACAGGGTGAGTCTCGTTACGTGACGATCTCACATGACACGTAAGTTATTTGTTGTACTATAAGGGACTATCATTGTAGATGTTTAAAAAACGGTGGTCCAATTAAAAAAAATATGAAGGTGACCTGGATATCTCTAAAAAAAATTACATAGAAACAGAAATTTTCTTGGTATCGTATAAGCCCCATTTTACCATTCAACTTTGTCCTCAACACATTTAATGTATCTTTGAAGACAAGAAAGATATTTGAGGTGATAACGTTAGGTGGCTCACCCTGTATGTATGACTTCTCTTCACCCTTTTTAGAAAATACAGAGAAGTAAAATATATTCAAGTAAATGCACTTCGACCCAGTAATTCTGTTGGACCGTCAACCACAACGCGATTTTAAATTGTTTACTCCATCTGGATCGTGTTCTTTTATTTTGAATCCACGTGAAGAGCATAAAAGACGGTGGTCCAATTTTTCTGGAACGCTTTTAGATTGATACAAGAGAAAGAGCGCGAGTAAATGCAGCTCTGTCCCATAATTTTCAAACATTAAATACAATACAATTTTAAACTGTACACTTTCGTGCGCGTCCTCTTTCGTCGTAAATTACAAGTCGTCCAATCTTTCCAGAACTGTAGGGTTCCATTTCTCCGACATTTGTCGGATAAAATAGAAACAAAGTAAACGTCCTTGGATTCGGTAATTCGTTTCGCACGTCCACCATAGCACGATTCTAAACCGTGCGCATCACGTTACTCTATCAAGATCGAATTCCGTCATTCCCATTCCCCCGTAGATCACGAAAGAAGAGATCCAAGCTCTTCGGCGCGGCGCGACTCTGATTCCATTTCTTCAATTTTGTTAGCGAAACACAAACAAGAGAGCACGAGAGCTCTACGTAGCTGCCTCAATTACGCGAACCGTCGAGTCTGTCGAAAATTCTGGTAATGAAAAGACTTATCAGCAGAAAGCGGCTCGAGCGTTCCGGGACTCCGACGAATTTTCCTGCGGTTGATTCAACTCGACGATTATTGTTGATAGGGGAATACGCACTTCATGCGAAAGATACCGGCGGGTGCGGAGGCGAGCAACATCCTCGTCGGGGAGGTGGATTTTTTAGACAAAACCTTGTCAGCGTTCATCCGATTGAGCCAGGCCGGGATAATGGGCGATTTGACGGAAGTTCCGGTCCCGACTAGGTTCATATTCGTCCTGCTCGGTCCAACGGTAAGGCACACCTGACCTGTCCACTCGAACGTCGAGTTCGAAAGCCTGTGCGCCTCCTTCCAAGTAATTAAAGTTTTAACGAAGCAATTGTCCACGCTGATTGCCCAGTCTGTTCTCTCACTCTCTCTCTTGAGAGGCCGATACGCTGGGCAATTTCGATTCGGCATGAATGACGGCTTCGTTATCGTTGGATATCGCTCGAATCCTTCGTGCAATCCGCAAACTTTTGGCTCGAGATAACGAGACAACCGCCTGTGATGTTATTTTTGACGTTGCAGGGTGGAATCTCTGGTTTCCATGAAATCGGCCGAGCGATGGCCACGCTGATGTCCGACGAGGTGTTCCACGACGTGGCGTACAAAGCAAAGAACAGGAATCATCTCCTGGCTGGCATCGACGAGTTTCTTGATGCTGTCACGGTCCTGCCGCCAGGAGAATGGGATCCTGCCATCAGGATAGAACCTCCTGCTGCGATTCCTTCGCAGGTAGCGTGATACGTTAAGGATCTCTGGCTGTGTGAACACATTGGATTTGTTGTCGCGAGACTTTCGATTAGCGACGCATAATCGTGAACAGAACAGTCAGTGTAAAAGTAGGGGCACAGATGGTTGCATAGTAGGAAGGAAGTAGAGGATCAGATGTTTGCAAAGATTAGCAAAGAAGAGAGAGTAGAGCTAGATTTGAAGAAGGTTGAATTTTCCTCCCGGTTGTTCAGGAGGTGCGGAAGCGTCCAAAAGAGGAGAAGCCGAAGGAGGACCCGGACGAAGAAGCAGACGAGCAGAAGCTGAGGGAGGAGTCAGGCCTATCGAGGAGCGGAAGACTGTTTGGTGGTCTGATCAACGACATCAAGAGGAAAGTGCCGTTCTACCTGTCCGATTTCAAGGACGCCCTAGCCATCCAATGCATAGCGTCCTTCATTTTTCTATACTTTGCCTGCCTCTCCCCTATAATCACGTTCGGAGGGCTGTTGGGAGAAGCAACTGGGAAGAACATGGCTGCTATGGAGTCGCTCGTTTCCGGTTTCGTTTGCGGCATCGGGTACGGACTGTTCTCTGGACAGCCGTTGACTATTTTGGGCTCCACCGGGCCGGTTTTAGTCTTCGAGACCATCGTGTTCGACTTCTGCAAGTGAGCCCAGCAAAAAGTCTTCGTTTATCAACTTGAAATATTTTTTTAACGACACGCGACAACCAAGAATATATTTTATCATGAGCACACCACGGATCTCTGTGCAAAATAGAAGTTTTCAAACGCAGAAATTGAATGGGAACGTGTTCAATCAAACTATCGTCTTTGCAGGATCTACGGCTGGAACTACATGTCCTTCCGCTTCTGGATCGGCTCGTGGATCACGCTGATCCTAGTGATACTGGTCGCGATCGACGCCAGCGCCCTGGTCTGCTATATCACGCGGTTCACCGAGGAGAACTTCGCCACCTTGATCGCTTTCATCTTCATCTACAAGGTACGCCGACCAAACGACAAAGTTTAATAGAGATAGGAGACCTTGAACCATCGGATCATTCGAGGAGAACACGGTCTGGGTCGTCGTCGCCCGTGTTAATTATGCAATAGCGTCCTTCTCGGCCGATCCAGTTAATTGGATGGGGTAAAACTGCCGCGTGCTTCGCGAATCGCTTCATCAGCGAAATAGCCGACATTTGGGTCACGGGTTACGAACAAGCCGCACCGAGGTGCTCCTCTTGGGCTTCGAATGTAGTTTCCCCCTCCCAATATTCCGCTTCGATGAGGACACCTTCTTCCACTTTTTATTGTTTCGTTACATCTCTCGAATTGAGGGAGTTACGGACACGGGGGCAAGTTGAGCTCCTTGGCGGGGCGATTTGACCACGCATACAGAGCTCTAGCCACTCCCACAGGCGTTCCTTCAACCCCCACTATCTCCTCATTCAGAGATAATAGTGCATCAGCAGCGAACCATATTCGATTGTTGGATTGTATCTTTGAAACTGAGAAATTTTATGGTGGTAGAACAATCAATCCTCCATTTTGACGCAATGTAGCCCCTCCCACAGCATTCTGGACACTCCCACAGGCGTTCCTTCAACCCCCACCACCTCCTCATTCAGAGATAATAGTGCATCAGCAGCGAACCATATTCAATTGTTGGATTGTATCTTTGAAACTGAGAAACTTTATGATGGTAGAACAATTAATCCTCCACTATAGTGCAATGTAGTCCCTCCCACAGCATTCTGGCCACTCCCACCGGCCTTCCTCCGACCCGCACCGTCCCTCAATGCACCAGTCGCAAGGCAATATCGAGTTAGAAGTGTCTCGCTTTGTTTCTAAAATTAAGAGACGTTATGGAGACTGCAGAACACCCGGCAATAATCTGTTTCAGGCGATCGAGAACGTTTTATCAATCGGCAAGAAGTATCCCATCAACACACACGCAAACGACCAGTTCAACATCGACTGTTGGTGCAAACCTCCGAACGGCAGTCTGCCGTCCAGCTACGATCACGTCAATTGGACGGCGCTGGACCAGAAAGCATGCCAGGTGAATGTTCTCGTTAGCCGAGATTACAAACCATCGGGGCGAGTCCCTAACGTCGTTAACTCTCTTTCAGACCTATAACGGTACCTTGGTGGGTGACGGTTGCAATCTACCGCACTACATACCCGATGTGTTCCTCATGTCAATTATACTGTTCATGGGCACCTTTTTATTATCCGTCGAGCTGAAAGACTTCAAGAACGCTCTCTTCTTCCCATCGAAGGTATTACATTTAGTAGCTACATCTAAAGCTGTTAACGGATTATGTATCGGAAATTATTTCATAAGGAAGAATATCTCATGAGAATTTCGGTCTGATCGTAGGTCAGGCAGGTGGTCAGCGATTTCGCGGTGATAATCGCGATCTTCTCGATGAGCGCGCTCGATCATTTTGTGAACATACCGACGCCAAAGCTGGAAGTGCCGGAGGAGTTTAAGCCAACGTTGCACAACCGCGGATGGGTTATCTGGCCTTTTCAACATAATCCATGGTGGAGCGCCATTGTCGCGTGTCTGCCAGCTCTCCTAGGCACTATACTGATCTTCATGGACCAACAGATCACCGCCGTGATCGTCAACAGGAAAGAAAACAAACTGAAGGCAAGTAGCTGTTCAGCCAAGGCCTCAACTCCAACTCAAACATAAATCTCTTCTCCAACTATAATTCAAAAGATGTTTGCACAATTGCTTTAAATGTTTCTTAACTTAACTTAACGTAACTTTTCTGATACGATCCTCAGTGTAGTTACGATATGATTTTAATTAGGCTATAATTCGTTCGTTTAGAAAGGGTGCGGTTACCACCTGGACCTGTTCATTCTCGCGATTCTAATCGAGGTCTGCTCGGTGATGGGACTGCCGTGGTTCGTCGCAGCAACTGTACTCTCTATCAATCATGTGAACTCGTTGAAGTTAGAATCCGAATGCGCCGCGCCAGGTGAAAAACCGCAGTTCCTTGGGGTTCGCGAGCAGCGAGTCACCCACATTCTCATCTTCCTGATGATCGGCTGCTCCGTATTACTGACACCGATGCTCAGGCACATTCCCATGCCTGTTTTATTCGGCGTTTTCCTCTACATGGGCGTCGCCTCTCTGAAAGGCCTCCAGTTCTTCGACAGAATCCTGATCATGCTTATGCCGGTCAAGTACCAGCCCGACTACATGTTCCTCCGACAGGTACAAGGATTCATGAATCAATTCTTCTCAACTTTTTGGTCTTATTGTAATTCCAATGCAATCTAATAATTTCAGTTAGGTTAAAAGATGATTTTTAAGTACTGTACATACAATTATTGAAAATGCTAGACTTCCGGTAGATAAAGTGTTAGTATTGCAATCAAATTCATCTGGAATCGATAAGTTTTATTTGATGAGGTTGTTGTGCAATTTTGACACAGGTACCACTGAAACGCGTGCACGTGTTCACGGTGATACAACTAACCTGTCTGGCCTGCCTCTGGATCATCAAGTCCTTCAGCAGCACCTCCATTTTGTTCCCTCTGATGGTCAGTATTAATTAACCCGTTCTCTCGAGAGACAAAGGACGTTTATATTTATTGCATGTCTACATTGACTGCAGCGGCTACATATCGATAACAGTAAGATACAATACCCGATACCAACACATTATATTAACTTTTTTCTGGGGTTAACGTATTTATGGGGTTTACAATCCTCTAGCTACGGGTTTCCTCCTCATTTTAATCTTTGCAAAGTAGTCTATGAAATCGTGAACTTGGGAAGCGATCAGCAGTCTATTGTAAACTTAATGTCGATCATATTCGATGACTTTAAAGCGAAAAATTTCTGAATTAATGGCTCCTTTCGACGTTTTAGCTGGTGGTGATGATCGGAATCCGCAAATCCCTGGACCTGCTGTTCACGCAACGCGAGCTGAAGATCCTGGACGACGTGATGCCGGAACCGAGCAGAAAGCACGCGGAAGATCTTCGCCAGCTCGAGAGTGGCGAGGTTAGCACCGTGAGACGAATACTAAACGCGATCCTTGGCCGTAAATAGCATACGAGGAGTGGCCGCGTGGCGAACATTTGCCCCGTGGTCACTGTCACTGTTTGCGACTGCGGCGAGCCGGCGTCCTTACGCCAAAAACACGAGGAACGCGACAACAACACGTTGGTCCTCGATCGCCTCGGATAAACAAAAACCATTGAGAAAAATTTTACCACGGAGCATACCTTACACTCGCCGCCGTCATCGGTTTACATTGTTGTTGTTGTTCTTGTTGTTCTTGTTAATTCTTTGTCCGACCAAACAAGCAATAATCTTGGACGTGCCCAAGAGAAGCTCGAGAAGCGAATCGGCAGCTGTGCGAAAAAAAAGAAAACAATGAAAAGAAAATGCTCGTTCTCCGTTTGTTCTGTCTGCGAGGAGAGACGTTCGCACAATACCGACCAAAAGACGTCCTTTCGCACAGCATGGCCGACCGTCGCCAATGCGTGTGCCAAATCTGCGACAAACCAAGCCGAGCCGGTTCGACCAGTATTAATTATACAACTTCTGCGCCGCCGTGAACGTTCGAACGATTTATATTCGCCGATTTATGAGAGATTACTTTCTTAAACCCTTAAGTGGATAATTCAGATACATTTGAAATTATTCGAGCGTTGTGCACTGTTCAGAAAATGAGAATCCATTGCACTTCGTTAGCGACGCTATGACTGATAACAAGAAATCATAGTAAATGAATGAGCATTTTCAATTTCAGCTTCTCAGAATAAAAATTTTAGTTCTCATGACTAGACAGCGGATCTTTATGCAAAATAAAAATTTTCCACCTGAATTGCAACAAACCGGAGTGACGTAGAAATTTATTTTCTCTCTTAATATGTTCGATAGGCTGAAAATTATGTAAAAGTATTTTGGAATTTGTCTAAGGTTTTCAATGTTTTAAACTACACCTACACATTTTTGTCATAAATGCGTAAAATCCGCTGTCTAGTCATGACCTTCACTTTAATGATTTGTGATGCTGAGGATTAACAAGTATTCAGTGGTCAAAATTAACATCGTTGATACAGAATGTTTCACAGAGAAGATACATAAATGTTAGACCAACCGGAAAATGCAAGTATTCATTGATTTGTTTATTGTGGAAGCCTGCTTAAGGGTTGATCGACGATTTAAGCACGGTGCGCCTTTACGAATTTGTCGTTGTTGACCAATTTCTAGCCTAGCCAATTGAGTGCTTACTAATATATACTAGTGTCAGATGCAACGAATCATTGTCGAATAATTGTTCGAACGTCCGCGGTGTATTTATTACGGAGGATGTTTGCGGTGTCGAGTGGTCGTCTACAACTGTTCGCACTTCACGAAGCCTAGTCTCGCTCGGCCTAGCAAAGAAACGAAAGTGAAAAGAGGAGGAGACACTGGCCAAGTATACAGATACAAAAATCCTTGTCACTCGATCGCGACAACACGCCCACCCTTCGACACACATGTATAGCGGTTCGACTATATGGTCAATCATGGATGACCTGCCTTAAACCTATTCGAAATACAATATTCTTTGAAAACACACACCAATCTCTCTGTAATCCCGACTGTTCCTTGCGCAGCATTCGAAAACCGACACGATCGACACAGTATACTGCGCACATTCCTTGACTACGCACCGAAAGAATAGTAAACCCGTTGTCGGTCAGACGAGATGGACATTTTTATACATCGACAATGGCGGAGACTGGGCGTTTTGCAAACGCCTCGCGTGACGAATCACGATTCGAGATTCCGAATCGATTAATCAGATTAACGGAAATGAGATTCCCATAAGTTGGACTTGCGGGGGTTGGTAATCGGGGGAAAAATGATCGATAAGGATTATGAGAAAAGGAGGCGATAAGGTAGCAGTCCTGCCGTCCGGTCCTGCGGATGTCATCCGGTACGTGACCACATGTGCACGTGTCCTCATAGTTCCTCAGCGCACGAGGAATGTCATTTTCAAAGTCTTATCTATTATACATCTCCCGCTGACGAATCACACACACTATCATTACGTTGACCATCGAATGTCGAGCACTGCGAGTATACGTCCTGTTGCGATCGCGATGACGATGGCGCGGATTACAACCGTATCGAAACGCACGATCATTTCCAGTAGAACTTGTCATTTCACTATCGATGGCTGAATAAACGATTTGTACACAGAGCGAAAATTGCGAGTCTCGCTCTTTCACACGCGATAACGAACAGACCTCTGCAATGACTCACGTGGCTGCTTGATTTTCATCGGAGCTTCAAGTGTTCCTGTATCAGAGCTTTTCGAAATGTAGTATTTAGTCCTCATCGAAATCAAGTGTTTGAAATGTCTTTTTCAAGACATTTTTGTGCAAGATGCTTACTGTTTAAAGTCTATTGATCTACGTTCGCTCAGTTTGATCGTAGTGGGATTTATGATACAATTGTCTTTGTTGTTGCAATATTTCATTGAGTTCTTAACATACAATTTTTTGTATATTTATATTAGAAATATTTATCGACACTGTCAATGAAAAATTGACATGATCGATTGTATCAGGTGTACAAATTAATTCGTGGTTCTCATAGTTTGATCATTAAGGGATTTGTGATACAATTGTCTTTGTTGTTGCAATATTTCATTGAGTTTTTAACATATAATATTTTGTATATTTATATTAGAATTATATATCGACACTGTCAATGAAAAATAGACACCATTCGATTGTATCAGGTGTACAAATTAATTTCTAAACTCTTGCAGTTGATTGTAATTTTATTTTGAAGATTCAAAATTATTGTTTATTATTTGAAGATGTAAAATGCATTTTTGAATATAATACAGTGCTTCATATTAATTCAACGTGCCTCTCTGCGAGAAAGATTAAGTCTCAAAAAATATAAGATAGAGCAAGGATTAGAAGTATTTACTGCCTGTCTAAAGGAAGATCGTCAGACAGGTCCAAACAGACGTCAAAAGCTAAATGAGTCATTGTAGATTTGTCGACCGATGCGAATCGATACACCGTTTGAATATCCAAATCCATCTTCGTGCGTGCAACTTTCGAGACGTTAGTCGAGAGAGTTTGCTCAGCTCGATGCATGGCTTCAAGGCTTCTCATAACCGATTCTTGATCATTGTGTTCGCTCGTAAAATTAATCGAGCGACGTGTTCCACAGGAACAGAATGAGTCGACGGGCTACGGGACGACACCAGGCAACATACAAATCTCTTTGGCGAATGGGAACATCATGAAGATTCCCGTGACGAGTATCAACATCAGCGAGGAGGTGAACAAGACTGGGATTTGGCAGCAGGTGAACGAAGGGAATGAGAAGCCGAAGCAGTCTAAGCTGATCAAGTACGTACTGGATCAATTTAATAGCCTCGATTTGGGAAAAATCTTGCAAATTTTACGAACGGCAATTTTATCCTGTGCTCAGGTCGAACTGAAATGTTTTTAAACAAAATCTCCATTTCAATAAAATTATAAATTATAAAGTACAAAACAAAATACATATTCAACCCTTTGCACTCGAACCTATTTTCACTCCATAAACAACACTTTTTCTGATCCAGATTACGACATGATTTTGCAACACTGATTACTAGACTGCGAATTTTAGGCATTTATAACAACATTGAGTATGAGCAAGTTAAAGTATAAGATCGCTTAGGAGAATTTAGAAATATCAATTGTATACAATACAGGGTGAGTCACCTAATGGGGTTGACACACGATGCCAAAAAAAATTTTATTTTTATGTCATTTTTTTAGAGATATCAAGGTCATCTTGACTTTTTTCAATGGAATGTCCTATTTTTTATACCATAGATCGATACAGTATCAAAGTCTGAGTATGGAAGTGTTCACCTTCATATATGACCAAAACCTAATAGTCAACGAGGTAATATCCAAAGAATATAGAAAATTGCTTGGATAATATCTCGTAAACTATTAAATTTATACTAGTTAGATAGACATTGTTGTTAAATTGTTGACGTTTAAATGATTGAATCTTTGAATTTAGCGCGGGAAAGCAAAAGAAGCATTCGAAAAAGGATAGCTCGTTGATGGCCGACGAGACAACGAGACTGACCACCATGACCGAGGAGGACGAGGATGACAGTGGAATCTCGATCAAGGTGACACACGTAAATGACTCTAAATTCTAACCACGATCACCATCAATTCGATAAATCACATGGCAAGACACACAGCAAGAGCACCAATACACCGGCATGCGACATACCCCCTGTACGCTACTGTGAGTAAGACTATGAAAGGGGGCTGCACGGTACCCTTTAGTAGAGTCGTCTCTGAATAGAAGTTGCTCCTTAGGAAGAACTCCGACTCCAATACATCGAATAAATACAGTGAGTGTAAAAAGTATTCGTACACTCTTTAAAACAGAATACCTTTCTTATAATTATACCAAACGACCTGATATTTTATCATAAATTAGAAGCATTGGATTACGAAACGATATGCAAAAAAGATTTTCCAAAAATTACATAATTTACAAGATTACATGCAAAAATAAAGAAGGCATTTTTTGAAACTTTTTAATTTGGGCCCTTAAAATGAAAATTTAAGATATATGTTTTTACACGCATCGAAAGATGTACGATTCTGTGGATTTTAAGCAGAAAGTGATCAAAAGTCGTGTAGAATTACGATTTTCACAATTTTTAACCGCTTGTAGCTCGTGTGTATGTTAATCGATTTCGATGAAATTTTCAGCATATGTGTAAATACTATATATGGCAGATCTACAAAACATATATTTTAAATTTTCTATAAGGGCCCAAATAAGAAAGTTTTAAAAAATGACTTTTTTATTTTTGCATGTAACCTTGTAAATTATAATTTTGGAAAATCTTTTTTGCGTATCATTTCGTAAACCAACGCTTCTAATTTATTATAAAAAATCAGGTCGTTTGGTACAATTATAAAAAAGTTATTCTATTTTAAGGGGCGTAAGAATACTTTTTACACTCACTGTATACATATACAGGGTGAGGCACGAAAAATAGAATAGGAAGGATAAACGAACGTTTCAAAAGTGAAACCGTTCAAAGGGGGCAATATTTGCAAAGGTTGCATTTCACTTTTGAACCTTTCGTTTATCCTTCATACCAACAGAGAAAGTCAGATGTTTTGTTTTTCGTGGCTCACCCTGTTTATACAATTGTTGTTGTCTTGTATGGTTTGGAGTCGTGACAAACATTTGTACGCAGTCTTCTTTGCGCCGTTTAGCTAACAATAAGCTTCGCTTGACGCGTATAAAGGTACAACCTGTTGAAAGCTGAAGAAACGGACCTCGACCTTGCTCCTCTATATTTAAAAATCAAGAATAATTCTTCTTAAAATTGTCTTCTTATGCTTCCGTGCGAGAGCAGGAAAAAATTTGAAAACACAGTTTATTGATTGACACTTTTCAAGATAAATAGCATGAATTCGATTCAAGTGTTCAAATCAATTCAAGTTCTTGGTAGGCTTCTACTGAATTGGTATAACTGCATTTTAGAATTTGACTAGAACTTATGGTCCCAATAATGGCATGTAATTCCCGAAGAGTCAGAACAACATAATATTTTTCCTAGCAGTATGACAAAGAATCCAAGATAGATAACATTCAAATAACTTCATCTTCTTAACAAGCTCCTATCCCAGTTTGTATAACTCCAACTAGAATTATACTACAATTCACTACCAATTTTGTCCACATTTCTCACTGGTTAGTTCCCTTAAAAAATAAACCTGGCAACATGACTTTCAAACAATTGGGGACATCTGACGATATTGAAGACCCAGCTGAACAGCCTCCCCTTTCACGTTCTGCATCGCAGCGCACCTCGCAGTTATTTTGCACGTAATTAGCATTGCTCGTTCGTAATTAGTGTGTTTCTCGTCGGGGCCGATCGAAAGCGTGCTTCATGTTCGGTTCGGTGATTCCAGGTAGACTTGATCCGATCGAAGGAGAGCCTCGGCCCGTTGACAGTGAACGGCACTACGTCTGCCGAGACATCAGTTTAACGATCCACAAGATCCGCAAGAATAACGAAGCAGAGATCGTCGACAGAACGATCGAGAAGCTTCCGATTGGTCTCAGAGCTAACCGTTGCGAGCAGCGTATCAATTTGTCGTGGAGTCCTTGGCGTTTCGATCGAAACCCTGGGGAGGAGGAATGATCGTCCCAAAGGCAATCGTACGACAGAGAAGTGAAACACGCGCTGATCCGTGACAGACTATTAATTTTTTATTTCGTATCGCGTACTGTCGCACGGGAGGCTATCTTATCTTATCTCGCTGTAATCTGATCGAGTGCAATTAACGAGTGCCACTAGCGTATAGCGTCGCGAGAGTAAAAACAAGGAAACAAGTGAAACGCACACCGTTCGAAGCTAGTTTGTAGCGCAGGCTTGGGGCTCTTGGCCCTGGAAGAGCTCTATAGTGCTCCCAAGAGCAGGCTTTCATCACTTGATATCAGAAGGAAAAGAGGAATTGGATCTTATCAATTTTTGTTCTCTTTCTGCACGAAATGCCTCGAGTGGGCGTGGTCTCGTTGCTCTCGATGAATCTATAGAGTGCTGTATAAGACCATCCATGTGCTTCTTATCCAAAATTTAATCTCTTTCGAGTCACTACATGTTCTAAAAACAAGAAACGATCAATCTTTGAATGGAGAGCACCAAGAGGGCGTGGCTTAGGTGCTCTGGACGAGTCTCTCCCCGGCCTGAATTGTCCCTAAGGGTACGCCTCCTGGAGACTGCGCGTAAGTGCCTCCAGTGGGTGTGGCTTAGGTGTCCGAGACGGAGTGAAAGAGTGCCCCACAGGGCACGGCGAGCCCAAGCCTGCCGTAGTGCGTCGTAGATTCGAGACTCGACCCATTCGGAACTCGAACATCGACGAGTCTCGAATCTGCGGTGATCAGTGTGCGAGAAACCCGTACTATTAACGTAACCGATCGGGAATAGCTAGCGTAGTTTGTACCCGTAACAAACATGCCAAAGAAACCCCTTGAACGATACGTCGACTTTTCCTTCGAGGGATGGTCTCGCGAACTTCGCCGAGGAATAGAGAGAATCGCGCGTGATCGTTCCGTCGTTAGACGAGACTAGTTTCGACGAATGATTGCGCGACGATGACGTTTCATTTTCTATTTACGAAGAGCCACCAGAAATGCTGTCGAGGCGTGCGTCGGACACCGGCCAGAAGCGACAATACTGTTATACGGCGAGCGTACGCAGGCGGTTTTTTTACAAAGATCAAAACGGCTTGACCGAGCGAACTCTGCCCCGGGGTCATGAGATTTTTCCACGTTTTTTAACCGATGTCCCGTGGAGACCGACTGAATTCTCCCTCGAAGAGTGTCCTCTCTCCGGTCGAGGCTGCCGAAGAACGGGTTACGATGAAATAACGGGAGCCATTGTGACGGACGATGACTCGGCGAAGCCGAGTTTGATCACCAACTGCACTACCAGTTTTAAACTTAATCTTGAAACCACTCCGAAGCTTTGAATATATCACTCAGAACATCGTCATGTTTGACGTAGGATGTCCATTAACGTATGAATAAAAAAAACTGACTGACTGAGAATGTTTAATAATAAAAATACAGTCGGTGTGAGAGCACAGATTCCGACGAGCTGGTTTATAAAAATTTCAGGGTTGTATTACATTCCACTTAAAACTGTTAATTCTACCGTGCCAACCGAGTATCAAAGAAACCGAAGACGCCACGAATGCAAAAAAGCTGCAGTTCAATTATGCACGTCGAACCCGGTTTCTCTGAATCGATGTGAAACTAAAATGTTTCTTATCGATTCCATCGTGACCCCGGCAAACGAGACTACTCTCGTAACTGCAGTCTTTCATCTAGCGACGGGAACCGGGAACAGAAGCAGAAGCATTTCCACCGTCCCGCAACCGTTGATTTTTACTCGACGTCCACTGCGACCGATGGCAAGAGGATCCACAGAGAGAATCCAAAAACGATATTTTTCAGATGTCACGTTACCGAATTGTTGCGCACCTCCGAGGCTTTGCGAATTCGTTCGAAAGCTGCGCGAAAAAGAAGTATTTTGTAAAAAAGTGTTAGAGCAAACGTAGCCGCATCCGAGAGAAAGGAGAGGTGTTTTTAGCGAGCCGCTTCCGGTGTGCGTCGATATACGCATGCGATATAGCAATGTAAGAGACATACATGACCGCTCGTGTTAATGTTACATGTGTTTTGTATATAGTCCGTGACAGGCAATGTGATCGTGAATACGTAAGGATAGGTTCGTCAGTATTATACCGAATAATATTTTTCGGTGAGAGAAGCAATTAAGCGCGAGAATAATAATTAATAGTGCATGGAGAACGCGTGAGAGAAAGCATTAGCTTTACCGTCAGAGTGCGGATGTTCGTGCGAATATTTTCGTCACAGAAACTGGAATCAAATGAAAATTAATTTACAACAAAAATTAATTTACATGGCTCAGTATTTTGCCAAAGAACAGAATCAAATGGAAATTAATTTACCTTGTGTGTTCTACGAGAAATTAATATATCGAACAAATATTAATTCAGCTCAGCGCTCGGGTTTACTTACTCGCGACGGCCGAGTTTCGCGGGCTACGCCCCCTCGACCCTATTGGTGGCGCCTAGGAGAACTAGGACCGCCACGCGGAGCGAGACTCGTTGCCGGGTCGAGGGGGCGTAGCCTTCGAAACTCGGCCGTCGCGAGTAAGTAAATCCGAGCGCTGATTTAGCTGATTAAGTGGTCTGTCGAATACGAGTTTAAATAATTTGGTTGGATGGTGACAAAAAAGGCTGGAGACTTTATAAATTGAATACAATCCGCAGTCTATTAATCGTGCATTTGTACGCAAACGGGCTACAATCGCCGCTGTAGTATAGCATTGGTCGAGACACTTGTGAATTAGCCGAATGAATATTGCACGGTGAAGAGTATCTATATATTTTCCATTTACAGCGTTTCCAAAATATCGCTTCAATGGCCATTTTCTATGAAAAATGATATGAAAGAATTTGCGCGATTGTCGAATACTGTTTATCGGGCCTGGCCTTATCGATCTGTTGCCAGTCATTCAAAAAAATTTGTCCAGTGAAAATAATTCTGATTTCGTAAACCTTGAGATTTTCATCAATTTTCCAAATCATAGATTTTGAGCACTTCTTTCATGAGTTCTCGATTTTCCTGAGGATCTTTATTGTTTCTAACAATTCTGTTCGCAATTATGACCACCTTATAATGTATCAATTTTCCAATTTGTACATTTTGAACATAATAATATCGTCATTAGCCATTCAATCATCCTTACGATTTTATAAATTCATATTTCATGAATTCTTACTCCACCATATTATTTTCCGTGGATCGAGAATGTCGCACAGACCCTAAACGAAACGCCTAAATCGCATACGGCAGGCCCGAGTAAATTTGCGAAACGAGGTATGTAAAAGCTTCTCGACTGTCAGCGAGCAAACCGAGTCGTGGGCGTGCTTGATCGTATTGTATCGATGTAGCGTATTTGATGCATGTGTTTAGTATACCTACGACGACAACGAGGCTCAATGCGTTCGTATATCAAAGTTGGATGTCCTCGTCGGAGTATCAAGTGTCGTTCTATGCAACTCGAACGAGGCGAACGAGGCTGTGTGCTACAGACAACTTCCTCGATGAATTCTGATGACTGCATGGGTCATTTGTACCATGAAGTAGTCGAGTTCTGCGCGCTTACCTTCATAAATTACTTACGAGACTACGTGTGCGTGTACATACGATCAAAGGAAGAGGCAGACTGCGAGCGTAAATGATATTTAATCAGTCGCACTCGCGTAATTCGCTGCCGTGCATGCAATCGATGTACATTAGTCCTATTTAACGACATTATTGATAAATTCTGACTCGAAGAAACCTCTCGTCATCGTTGTCCAATGATTTCAACCCTGCAATCCTCGAAAACTATAATGATTACTAGACTGTGCATCTTTATGCGAAATAATAATTGTCCAAGTCAGCCGTGAGAAACAAAAGTTAAACACAGAGTTATTTATCGCTGCTTTAATTTCGAGTACCCGAATATTGCAAACTTTCGGGACCCCGACTCGACCCGATCCGATTACCATTTCGGGTACCCGAACCCGAAGATATTTCCCGGCCCGGCCCGAACCCGAAATTTCGGGTACTCGCACACCCCTAGTATTTTGCCTTTCAATTACAGTAGGGAGCAAAACTGAACCAATAACCACAAGTTTCGTATAAATCATTATTTATTGCTATGAATATAGAAGAATAAAACAAAAGATCAACATTATAATTATTTTTATCATAGTTAGAAGTAACTTGAGAAATTTTTTTAAATAATTAATGTCTCCTCGTTTAGCAATGACAACAAAAATAGATTAACTTCCCTACAAGAAATGTTTACGTAATGTTCTAGTAGTATGTTTACATCTAGCACTTTGGTATGTTTACAAACTATTAGCCTACGTCTTAACACTCAGTTCTTCGCAATCAGTCGAACGGAAAAGCACGCAAGTGAAGTAAGAATAAATATGAAGTCAATTATGCATGACCGAAACCCTAAGCACACGGCAAAAAGTGTAAAAAGTTGGCTCAGTACTAAAAAAATTGCTGTTCTGGATTGGCCTGCACAGAGCCCCGACCTCAACCCCATAGAGTATCTATGGGGTTTACTAAAAAGACGACTTCGAGATTCATATGACTCCCAACCAACTTCAATCACAAATTAGTATCATAGAATTCAAGAACAGTGAGAACAAATATCTCCGGATTATTGCAAAAAAGTAGTAGAAGGTATGCCAAAGCGAATTAGTGCAGCTTTACAAGCACAAGGGGGTTGTGGACGAAATATTCAAAATAAATAATATATTCAATATTGCCAAGAGTATTGGACGTGGTGCAAAACCGAGTGAATCTATTTTTGTTGTCATTGCTAAACGAGGAGGCATTAATTATTGAAAAAAATTTCTCAAGTTACTTCTAACTATGATAAAAATAATTATAATGTTGATTTTTTGTTATTCTTCTATATTCCTAGCAATAAATAATGATTTATACAAAGCTTGTAGTTGTTGGTTCAGTTTTGCTCCTTACTGTATTTGAAAATGTCGAAAATAGTGGAACAATGTCCGCAAATTTCTCTAAGGACCTTTTCATTTTAGTCCGAAACGCATAGAATCCGCAGTCTAATGATTACAATCACTGATTACAAGAATTATTGCGGCATTTCTAAATCACCGATACCGATAGCAAGAGAAACACAATTTCATCCGATTGTCCACCCTCGAAATTTTTCACAAAAATATAATTTTGCGGTAACGATCACTCTCTCTGGCAATCGCAATGGCAAACATGCACAGCCGAGTTCCCCGCTTCATACTGGATAAGGATCACCAGGTACGTTACCACCGTGCTGAGCATCTGAAGTAGTAAAATGAACAGGAAGAGGGTAGTTTGTGATCTGAAACGATCGTAACCAAGATCGATCGATCGTGTGTTTGCTCACCGATTGGAACAGCGAGTTGTCCAGGTTAAAGTACCCGCTGACGGTAAACTTAATTTGCCGGTTTAGCAACTGGAGCGAGAATTGTTTGAGCTGCAACAAACGCGTCTGTGGAATAGGCGATTGAGAATGCGTTTGCGGAGTTACCTCTGACTTTGTCTCCCGATGGGTGGCTGCTTTCAAAAACGAGTGTACCACGATCGCCGTTCTCTGAATCTGCAATGAAAGATACGATGAGTTCTGGAACGGTGACCAAATAAAAATTTCATTGGTTCTTTACTAATTTAGATAAGATGAAGGTAATACATTATTTTAATCTTTTCTCTGTTTTATATATATAAATTTCATCTACTCATGTTTGGCATTTACAAATGCATAAAACCTGTTCGAGATTCCGTAAGTCCTACCTCGTTCAACAGATCGGTGATCTTGGAGGCCAGTATGCCAAGAGGACAGATTAGATAGAATGTGATGCTTGCGGTGCTGAGGGACACCAGGATATCAAACTCCCTATCGGGAAGGACGAGCGGCAGGAGAAGATAATAAGAGTTGAACAGCAACGAATAAAACGTAGCCGAAACGACAAGAAGACACGGGAACGAGTAGAACTGCGATATCACGCCGCAAACGTCGCACAGTTCGTCATGGATGTTCCTGAGGTGTCGAATGGTCTGGACGGTAGCAGAATTGTCAAAAATCGGACGACAGCGGCTCGTTGATTTCAAATTCATGCACATCCGAATAGAGAGATTGACACGGGTGAAGTTCGTAGTTATCAAACTGATGACAGAGAAGTATTGAAAGAAGAGACTGCTGGCGAAAGTGGCGGGCATGATACCCGTGGCCCACACCAGGGGACCATCGTGGAAAGCATTATACTCCAGGAGTAGCGAAGTGACGCATATAGTAATTTGAAAGACGAAGACCATCAGCAAATTCCGAAAGGTACGTTTCAGACTGATCGGTGTCTGCGCGAAGCGAAATTGTTCTTCGACATGGATCAGGTAGTTGCAGACTCTTTCGACGGTGGAGCACCTGAAGACGTAGTATAATATAATCGCGCACATCATCACGACTCCGAACGTCGCTTGGACCATCTCTATAGTTGCTATCATGGTGGTTTTGTTGACGTAGCTTAGCTTCGACAGGTTCGACAGAGTAACGAAGCTCAACGCAGCCAGCGAGCAGCTGAGCAGTACATTGTAGAATTGGTCGAGTTTCGATCTTGCGAAGCATAATGGTCGCTTGGTTTTTGGCTTGCAGTGTAGAGAGATTGACGCAAGACCTACTGCCTTGAATATCCAGTAGAATAATCGGATTACCCAGGTTGCCCATCGGGGCGGGTACACCACGCTCGACATCCTCGTATAGCCTGATGAACGTCACCATGAACATCCGTGATCCTTTCTTCCTGGATGTCTTCGAATCGGTGTCGGAATATATTTATTTTCAAGTTGCTTCTTTCCGATTTTCCTCGAACCAGTTTCGAAACGAATTTATTTTATAATTGTATTAGATGCGGTGCTTTCGCTATAATTGTTAGGCGTTCTATACGCTCTCGGTCTAAGCTCCTCTTGACGTCAACTACGAATATAACAAATTAAGCATCGTTCTATCCGAGTACCGGAACTGGCGAAATTAAATATTAAATGGCGCACCACACACTTGACGACGCACATAATAAAAACCTCTGCATTCGTAATGCCAATCTATAATTATAAGCATTCCAGCGACGATGTTATCGTGGGTCTCAACAGGAAAGGCCTAGCTAAATGTAGCAAAACAATGTGCTGGACAAATGACGATCTGATCGCGATTTTTTATATAGTATATCGCGTAAACATATCGTTAACATTGTCGTAGCTACTGTAGGCCTGTTATAAAAGCTTTCCATCCAATAAACAGACGAAAGAACCGCGGAAATTGCAGAAATCAATTATGTACATTTCTTATTCGAGATAATACGTATGTATATATTCTCTAAAATAGACATACTTTGCTTTGTTGTTTAACAATTATTTATTGATTTCATTTTATTTTCGCGATTATAGTCGCTGCTTTATCTCTGTAGCGAGAAAAATAAAATCTGATTCTCCTTTCTCCACAATTTCCTACAAAAATTCGCATAACGGTCACAGTGCCGTGCAGTTGCAGTTGCAAGCGTACGAAGACTTCCTGCCCACTTGAAACTGGATTAGAATCACCAGATACGTTACCATAGAGCTGATCACCTGGAGATCACAAAGACGAACACATAGAGATTGCGATCTGAATCGATCGAGAAAGCAGAAGGAACAGAGATCGATCGATCACGATCACGTTTGCTCACCGATTGGAACAACGAGTTGTCTAGGTCGAAGTATTCGCTGGCGGTGAACTTAATTGGTCGGTGGAGCAACTGGAGCGAAAATTGCTTGAGCTGGAAGAAGCGTGGCTGTGTACTAGGCAACTGAGATTGCGTATACTGTATACGATTTTACCTCTGACTTCGCCTCTTGATCGATCGCGTTCTTCAACAACGAGTGCACGATCACCCCTGTCCTTTCGATCTGCAAAGAAAAGCATCGATAACGTCCCCTATGGCTGTCATAAATTCAATGAAAAATTAAATTTATTACTGGCGAACTTCCAAATGTTCAAACAAGCTGACGAAATCCAGCTGTTCGAAAGAAGGAAAGAAATCTCATATTGTAAACTATCCGGCAGCAAAGCAGTGAAACCCAGTATGAAGCAGAGTTGTGCAGAATTACAATTGAATTACTCCAGAATTATAATTACAAAGTAATTGAATTACATTGTAATTCAATTATATTGTAATTCATTCGGATCTTCATTCAATTAAATTACAATGTAATCCGTAATTGCAATGGAGTACAATTATAAAATACATTGTAATTGAATTAAATTGTAATTTATAATTCAGATCTTCATTCAATTAAATTACAATATAATTCGTAATTGCAATGTCACTGCGGGAATACTGTCCGTGAAGAACACGGCTGCTGGACGGTTATAACCCGCGCGGTTACATGTATGAAAGAAAAATATAAAAATATATCGCACTTCTTCAATGTTCTGGGCTATAATTTGGAAAGCTGTATTTTAATTACGTTGTATTTCAGTTACGTAATTGGGATCTTGCGGGACCCCCGGGTGTTATTGTAGAATCGATATGATGTCTATCAAGACAATATATCAATATTCTAGTTCTCACCTCGACCAGGAGGTTGGTGATCTTGGAGGTCAGCATGTAAAGCGGGTAAACAAGATAGATGATGAAGGCGACGGTGTTGGCGGACGTTATCAGATCGAGGGCCATCTCCTTGTCGAACAAGGGTTGCAGAAGGTAATATATGTTGTAGAGCAACGAGTACATGGTGTACGGAACAACAAGTAGCGCCGGAAATGAATAAAACTGCGAGATCTGGTTGGAGACGTCGAAGAGATCATCATAGACGTCCCTCAAGTATCGAATAGACTGTATCATGGAATAGTTGACAAAAACACGTCGACATCGGCTCAAGGATTCCGAGCAGTCTTCGGGATGGGTGATCCTGCATATGTTCTCGAAGGCCTGATTGGCTCTGGTGAAGTTCACGGTCATCACGCTGATCACAGCAAAATATTGAAAGAAGATATTGGCTGCGAAGGCTGTGGGCAGGGAGTCCAGAGACCACCCTATGGGACCATTTTGGAAGGATAACTCCTCGGAGACCACGACGATGACGAGCATGATCGTCTGAATGATGTGGACTGCCAGCAAAACCTTGAACGTAGGTTTGAGACTGATCCGATCCCGCGAGAAACGCGCTTGTCCTTCGGCTCGGATCAGGTAGTTGCACACTCTGTTCATGGTGGAGAACTTAAAGGCGTAACATAATAAAATCGTACATATCATCAGGACACCGTACGCCGATTGGACCATCTCTATGGCCAGCGTGATGTCGCTTTGATTGACGTATGACTGCAAGAACAAACTTGGCAGAGAAATGAAACTTAATCCAGCAAGCGAGCAGCAGAGTAGTACATTGTAAAATATCCCACATTTGGATTTTGCGAAGGACACTGATCGATTTTTCTTCGCGTTGCTGTCTTGTAGGGAGATTGTCGAGAGGCCTACTATCTTGAACATCAAGTGGACCAGTAGAATTGTCCAATAGGCCCATCGGGGCGGGTACACCACGCCCGACATCCTCGTGACGGCTGATGCACGTCACTAAGAACATCCGCGTTTCTTGCTTCTCGATATTTTTCAAACCAGTTTAGAAATTAATCTACTTTGTAAGTAAATGGATTTTTTACTTTGTTAAAATTATTGTTAGCTTGCTCTTGGCTTGATCTTGGCTTGTCTTGACGTCAGCTACGAATACAAGTTTTTCTCCTAGTACGCTTGCAAAATGAAATATTAAATGGTATACCACAGAATCACATTGCACGCAACATCACCTGCTGCATTAATAATGCCGATCTGTAATTATACGCATTGCACCCGCAATGCTATTGTTGATTTCAACGGCAATGATTTAGCTACATATAATTACCATTGATTCGGTAAATCGTGCGTGATAAACATCAGATTTAATCATATCCGATTTCGAAGTTCTGTCTCTCTAATTTGTTAGCAATAAAGGAGGCCCTATGAGTGCAATCGTTGCCATGAGAAGCCTCGTTAGATAAAATATCAAAATCAAAAACACGTAAATCAATAAACAAATTGCGGATTATTGAACAAAACAAAAATTTTGTGAATTAGTTACAGAAGAGACAGACGTGTTTTGCGCATTTATCCCTTTATTAATATTTATAAGCCAAAAATGATAATAAAATCCAATGTTTTTACAGCTTCGGATTTCATTAACTTGTTTTTTACACCAGTGCATAAAACATGCATTCATTAAAACAAGGGGGAAGGGGTGCAACGCTCACTGTGAAATTCTGTTGTCAATTTTTTATTCAAAATATTATATACTTTTGACATTTGAAATAAACATTTTGCTTTTTGATAATCAAGATATGAATTACTTAACATACAACGTATTCATCCGTGTTACTTATAGATAAATGTCTAGTACAATGGGTCGAAAAATTATTCGTGCATCTAAAATTTATTGAAAAGAAGCACATTGGCAATGTCGATTTCTCAAAATCGCATCTTGCAAATGCGCTTCACTTTCACATAAAAATTCATCGGCAAAATCGGCACAAAATATTTCTTGGACCGTAGATGTTATTATAATTATTTGAAATGATAAACAACTAAAATTATAAGACGAAAGAACACTGAACAGAAAGTATTTATTTAGTGTTTCCGTTTTCAATGCACTTCAAAGACACTCGCTTGAATCAATGATTGCATAAGATATAATCGTTCTAAGCGAGAAAACAATCAACAACATCGAGAGAATATCGTCTTTTGCACCAGTAAAATTTTCGTTCCAAAAATAATCAAAGTTTACAGACAACAAGCAACACTTATATTAAATTAGACTCAAGTATTGCTATGAAAATTTCTTATGATACTCTGCAGCTGCGATTCGATAAAACCTACTTTTTCAAACTTCATACGATCCAAAAGCAGCAGTGACCACGTTCAGGATTCGAAAGATACTTAACCAATGTACAACAACTTTCAATCCCCCGTAGATTGCTTGAATACCATGCCACTTGTCCCTTTAAAGTGCGATGAAAACGCTCTCAACTATAAGAACGGAACACTGACTGAAACACGCTCCAATTAAAACTTTCATGTTTCACCACCAATTTACAAACATTGTGATTCCCAATTTTGCGTTCGACATTTATGTACATTGTTGTCTGTTCTAATTAAGTAAATAAGCTTGCGCAAGATGTTCGACAACGGAGATACCCATATTGTCATCGTAAATACATTTTTCCCCATTTTATATTTTTTTCATTTTTCGTTTCCGGTGTGTTGCTTCAGATACTCGAACGGGGTTGCAATCGTAAAGAAACCGTGTGTGTTTGTGTTTAATAGTAGAAATTAATTATGAATACCTATCCTCTATTATATATTACGTGCATTACAGTTAACCAATGGTCGCAACATTATTGAAAGAGTGGAAAGCTTTTTCATTAGTGTCACGGCTTCGTAGTTACAGATATTGCAAGGAGGATGCGTTACGATTACCAGGAGAGAATTTACTAGAAAGATATCCGTTGAATAAAATATAGTGTCAAAACTCTTCGAAAGGTGATCCCCTCCCTCTCCCCCAAGTGTTAAAAATCGAACTCACATCTTTTGCAACTTTTTTGTTCTCTCCAGCTTTAAGACACTCATGTCGTATAGTACTACAGTAGAGTACAAAAAGAAAGTAAGGATGATTCTTCATATCGTCGGATACAAAAGATCACTGTGTTACTTGGCCTCCGACTGTTTCGGAGTCTCGCTCCTGGTAGGCACTTCAGATTTTGGTTCTGCAGGGATGTCTGTGTCCGGTTGACTACCACTCTCGTCTGCGGGTGAGTCCTCTGATACAGCTGCATCTGCAAGTTTCGTTTCTACATCAAGAGAATCGCCAGTGTTCTTTCTCAACGTGTTTACCTCGTGCAATTTTTTAAACGGCAAGTATTTACCTGAACAAGCAGGATCAGACATTAAAGAGAATACTTTTTCTTCGGGCATATCTTTCGTCAGCTCTTTGAAATGGACCACCTGGTCCGAAAACGATTGCCAAAACGACTGACCTTCGGGTATGGTAAACATTGCCTGCGCATTGTCGATGGGAACAAAACAGGTTACGTACTTATATACTTGGGCATCAACTCTTTAACTACTTGCACTACAATTTATTTCACAGTTAATGTAAAATTAATGTAGTGATTAGAACTTCTTTTAGAGGAATTGTTTCTTAGAATAAGAGGAAAGTTTATACGTATTGTGTACCTATGCAGCCTCCAACAGCTATATATTGACAACAACAAAATCGAACTTTATTTTTGTATAAAAGAAATTAATAACATGCATTATTTAGTAGAGGCTGTTTGAAATCATCATTCGATGTTACAGTGCAAGAGGCTAAACGTTTTAGTAAAACTGTGCACCTGTGTACCAATTTTTTTTCACGATGTTTCAAACAGCACTTTTAAATATAGTTACCTTAAATTTGTTGTATATGTGTTCAGCCTTTTGTCTAATCTGCTCTGCCTTTTGTTTGAAAGTAGCCTGCACACACGATACCAAAGATGAAATAAACAAGTGATAACAGTTAAATTGATTCTGTGTCTACACACTGGGTCATTTTCGACCCAGGTTGCAGACAGAGGACTGCAATCAAGTACCTCTTCTTCTTCAGTTAATTTCCAGTCAGCCAAGTTGCCAATGTACCGCCTCAACTAAAAGATATTCACAGGTTAATCTAAACATCTAACAGACGAACATATCCAAGTTACACAATCCGATTTTAATGAAACTTGAATGTTCCCTAGTAAGAGATAAATTAACAACAGAAGCTCGCGCTTTCGTACCCTTTTAACTGTCTCCACGATGTGCGGATGTTTTTTCAACATTAAGGGATCGATTGGCAGTGACAGCATGTCGTCCATTGCCTGTAGACATTTGTCTGGGTTTGCTCGGTCCAATCCCAGATTCGATTTAATTTGAGCATCCAGTTGTAAAAGTTGCGCCTCTTTGCGCAGCCATCTGGAATTTATATTGACTGTGACCGAATCGGAATTTTAACCGAGCCACTGATTCGTTGTTACCTTAGCTTGTTCGTTTTTCGATGAAGTGCTCCATCCTTTGCTAACACTCGCTTTTCCTCTTCAGGGACGTGTACGTTGAAGTCCAAACAATCTTTCACCATTTCCGGCAAGATCTCACCACTCTCCAGCTGTGCTTTCAATTTCATAGCGTTCCTAGCGGTGGACCAGTCCCACTGTGAGCGAGCTTTTTCACTTTCGAACGACTTTGGCTTGTCCATGTCTAACTTAATGCCTACGTACTCGCCGGCAAATGTCAGTGCCAGCAGAAACCGTGGCGGTGTGTCGGAGGACGTAGCGCCGGATACTACAGTACCTTCCAATATCGGCGCTTCACCTGCGTTATTTTTCTCTGTAAAATCCCCTCGGTTTAAATCTTCGTAACTTAGTCTAAATTAAGAGTCTACTTTTGATGTGCTCACTTTCTAAAGTAGCCCTTTTCTTATGCACCACAGATGACGTTTGTTGATCATTGGAATCTTCAATTTTGACTTTAGCGCGGCCTCTGCCATGTTCTAAAGCACATAACATTCTTATAGAATGAATATCTAATAAATCACTCATGCATAATTATCAATATTTTTATATTGATTTAATTTTATTTAATTTTATACCGCTCTTCTCTGGTGTGTCTGTTTCCTCCGAGCTCGAGAAGTCAGCAAACCGTTTGGGTTTGATCTTTCTGCCACTGCGGCTCACAACTTCTTTAGGTGACTCCTCCTCTTGTGAATCTAAAGTAGACTCTTGTCTCGAGTCGCTTGTAGATGGCAGCAATGATTTCGCTTTTCCGCGTCTCTTTTTTATCTCGGGTGTGTCCTGAATGAAAGAATAGTTTTTAACCGGATACACCAGAACACGGAAAAACAATTTTACTATTACAATCATTGCGCAACTGTGAGGAATAATCGCACAAACGATCCAAGCTCCACGAATGTTTGTCGGCAATTCCTACATTTCTATCGGAGCGCTCGGTTCAACAGCTTTTTTGTCTCGAAAAGTATTGACCGTGAAGAGCTAAAACTCCTAACTGAATTCTCTATGTTCAGATTCGTATTTAAATGTACTGATAGTTGCCAGGAAAAAGACTAGTGGGATGGCACAGGAGAATTAAGAGTCTGATTGGTTATGAAATACACATAGTCCTGCTATAATGTTAGTGAATCTAATAATGGAAGTGCCATTCTGTTAGTCTTCTTTCTGGTAACTCTCAGTACATGAAAACTAAATGAAAATACACGAGTACAAGTATATTACAGGATTGTTGGTAGCACCCAGCATGGTTTTCCTCTTCATGGACTTCTTTTTTTCTTCCTCGTTGATAACCAATGACCCTGTCTCCATATCGTTATCCATTGCACTGACTGTTGGCAAATCAATTGCAGATTCGCCTTCCTTTGCTGCATCTTCAACAATAGCAGATTCTTTGTTTATATAAGAAATACATGTTGTCTTATACCTCTATATGCAAGCTGAACATATGACACTTACCTTTAAGATCAGTAAGTCCTGACATGCCCATCTCATTTTTAAGCTCTTGCTCTAATTGAAGCAAACCCTCATGGAAAAATTTCCTTCTCATAGGTTTAGCAAACTTTGCTTTGTTTTCGATGTATGTATACAATTCTTCCACTTTACACACAGCGCTAGAATAAATTGTTTAAAATACAGAACATCTGAATCCTTTTGTTAAGAGTCTGTTTTCCACACATCCACACTTATTCATAAATTATTTGACAACGCGTACACAATGGAATAATGCAATATTAATAGCAAGATCTGCTATAGCATATTCAATAATTATAGTCATTGTTGGTAGAAAAAGGTTAACCGCATTAATACAAATAAAATGTCCTTATATTCCTTGTTAATGTATTATAGTAAACATTACTCACGTTTCTCCAGTGCCATAAAAGTAAACACTATACTTTGAATTTTTTGAATTCGGATCGATAACTTTTTCAACCTGAAAAAATATCAATAAACAGCTTAGTGTCGCAAAGTTTCCTACCATAAGTTACATAATATTATATTTATCTATTTATATATTGCAAATATAAATAAGATCAGATCCATCTAATTAATTCAATTATTATACGCAGGAATGCAGCTGCTTTTACAAAGTAACAGCAATGTATTGTAATGCACGATCTCGTATCGTATTAGTTAAACATTATTATTTACTTTGTGTAAACATAATCCCCGGATAAGTTAACACCGACATAATGCTGCGTCGGAACAGTGCTGTTAATTAGACATAATTGATTGAGTATAAGGTTAATTCGTAATAGATCGTTGACAGTTCAATGGTCGATCGTTATGAATCTCGTACGAATTAAGAGGCGAATGAAATAATATTCACGATTGCACTTACTTTTGCTGGCCACGCTGGATAACCTCGAACTTTCGCGAACACCTTATCACCAGCGAAAAATTTCTTATGAAACTTCACCATGTCGACCGAGAGCTTTCACAAGTTTAGAGTCCAACAACGAATGTTATCTCTGTGTCAATTACGCACAACGGACGATACGAGCGGTTAAATTGTAAGAAAGATCGAACAAAACATCGCGAAAGCCGCCATTTGCACGATATAACATCGAAAACACGCATAAGACGCTGCGCGCCAATTCACGAGTTTCTAATTACGAACATTCACGAACTTCAATCGCGTAGCTTTGGAAACTAATATCGTGTGCGCGCCAGATGATGGCTAGCAAAGTGCATTCATTCTAACTCTAAGATTCTTCGGCCAATAGCAACAAAACGAGCGATGATGCGGGATCGCTATTGGCCAAAGAATCGTCTCGGAGTTAGAACGAGTACACTGTGCTAATAGCCATAATCTGGCGCGCACAAAATACTGCATTCAAAACGCGACATCTGATTGGTTGCTTTCGACTCTATCAATTATATACCGATAGATTATAATTGTTTAAAAAGTATTAAAATTTACTTCATAAATAAATCAACATTACAGAAAAACCGTTTCCTTCTTGAAAGAAAAATGGCGGCTATCGCTTTAGTAGATATACAGCTTTTCTGTAGTCTAATCGATAGAACATAAAATCATAAATATCTTTTCTTCTGATTAGTTAAGATAAATTGTTGACGAGAAATTAATAAAGTATATATAAAAATTGATAGAAATTTATTCAATTCGAATGTACGTTCTGTTAAGTTGGCAGCACTACAACCAATATTGTTGTTCCTCTGATACGAGACTGACGTTTTGCGTTGTCTTTTGGAACACGTGAATGAATTACAATTCAATGGATACGGTTTGTCTGTCAAATATCTGAACGTTGATACATATTTACTTTGAAAATCTGTTCTATTCGTCCACGGATGTGTGCAATGATACTGTTGGCTTCGAGCCGATCTTCTCAAGATTCTCGACTAAGAAGCTCGAGAAACCAGTCCCGAAAAATGTAAGTACATGTTTCTTTCAACGTACATGTAACATATCGTGCGTAACTACTATTTTCTTTTTTATTTTCCTATTCTTAATTTTTTCCAGCATGTATCACGCTTCTTTTTATACGCGCTTACGGTGTATATCGCAGCGGGACAAGTTTAATATCGTTCCGATACTTGTACGGCATCATTCTTTCAGTGACTGCACCTCTTTCCTGTCATAATTGCCGCCGCTTTTATTTTTTACACAAAGATCCGATCTACGAACAACGTAATCCACCAAAATTTATCAACACCCGCGTCGTTAATCAAGTATCCTCTTTTTACGAAATATAAATCATTAATATATTCAGGTTCCTTGATTGCTGCATCTAATTACTTTCTGACATTGATCAGTGCTCAGATGTGTTCTGTATGTCAATCTTGTCTATTTACAATATTTATTTATGTTACACACTGTTAAAACTTCTATCAATCGTAATATACATTTAGTTTAACTTGTATTATTTATCACATGTTTAGGATGTTGTTTTATCTGTGCAACTTGAATTCAGAAGAAGCTCGTCCTATGCAAATCTAAAGTTTACTTCTATCAGTCAAAGTTTTGTTCCTTGGAAATTACCATTGTCGATTGTTCATAGTACGTATAGTATGCGTTGGCACCAGGTAGACAATTTATACCAACAGATTAAAGATACAGCTTAAGGATTTATTTGCCACTAATCCTTAAAAATTAAATTATTGTTTGTTAAAGTTTGTTAATTATTGAGTCATCAAGTTTTGATTGTATCTTATCTTTTCCTATAATATGCGAATACGATTCTTAAGTATCGAGTAGAATTAATTTATTCTAGTTGTTACCGTTATTATAATAAATGCGTTTATATTTTTTGCAATGAACAGATGAGCAAAGCCTACACATGGCAGTAGTATATGTTGATGTAATCAAAGATGCCACTTCTTAAGGATCAACGCTTCCGTTGAAGTGTTTGAGCTCAAGAGGCCTGCTGAGGCACAATGAAAGCCATTGTATCAATTACATTGATCGTGCTACTGTGTGGGATAAACTCGGCGCCCATTAATGCCATGCGAATATGTGCCAGCAGAAAGAAAAATGAAAATCTTTCTTTAAAACAACATATACCCAGTGTACCTGAAAATATACTCAACGACAGTAATGTAGATCATACCATAGTAAGTTAAAAATATAAGTAGAATTATTGTTTCTTTAATGTTAAGTGTATTAAACTGTATCAATCCATTCTTTATAGCCAGATAACAATATTAAATATGAGAAATGTAATAATTTTTGCCATGCACTATGGCAGGAAGATAAGACTGCAAATGGAACACAAATAATCATTTTATCCCAAGGTATTTGCATTATTTTTCTTTTTTCTTTTTTATAACAGCTTATAAATTTTTCTAAACAAATTGTAATTTTTATGCTCATTTAGGTTGTTGGAAACAGTCTGGTGAACAAAAATGTGAAACTTCAGAATGTATTGCTCTGCAACATTCTACAAAAGCACTGAACAACACGAAATTCTGCTGTTGTCGCGGAGATTATTGCAATCTCAATATTAACAGCACCATATACTCTGAGAACAAAGTGCACAACTCTATTACCACAGAAAATAATCAACCAAGTAAGATCAGTGCACAAAAGAAGAGTATGTATTATTTTTTAAGTTACTAATATTTATACTGTTTGACTTGCTTAGCAACCGAATATTTGGAACAATCAGATTCTGGAAGATGGATGCTTATCATAATAAGTGTCCTGGTTTGCATATTGCTAGTGATATGCATTTTAGGATTAATGGTTTATCGCATGTACCATATGAATATGTTAGCAAGATTGGGGAAACCACTTTCTTACACAGATCAGTTTTTAGACAGTACAGCTCTGAGGACTGGTACTTACACAGTAGATCATTTGAAACTTACAACGATTGTGGGTATGTTCTTTGTAGACTAAATGATCCTATGCAATGAACATTTCTGTATGTATATTTTTTAAAACGTTTCTACCATTTTCAGGGCAAGGACGATATGGTTCAGTATGGCAAGGCAGCATGGGTGACCAAGATGTTGCTGTAAAGATATTTCCTTCTCACTATCGTAATTACTTTCAAAATGAACGGGATACTTATTGCCTCCCCTTCATGGAACATCCATCTTTACTAAGCTATTATGGTACTTTCCAGCAGACTTTCTTTTCCACATAAATTGCTAAAATGTTGCTAAAAATTTTTCTTGATTCTCAGGTGTGGATGAAAGGGTAAGCATGGAAGGTAGCGTTGAATATCTTTTGGTACTTAGTTTCGCACCAGGTGGTACTTTGACAGATTTCTTAAGGACACATACAATCGATTGGCCCACATTTTGTAAAATGGGTCTCTCTATGGTAAAAGGACTCGCTTACTTACATACTGATATACACAAAGGTGGTAAGTAGACCATAAAAGGAATATTCTTTTTGAATCCACTGGAGAATATTTTTAACCGTTAATATTACAGATAAGTTTAAGCCTTGTATCGCGCACAGAGATATCAACTCGAGAAATATATTAATCAAAGCCGATGGTACTTGTTGTATATGCGACTTGGGATTGGCGGTACAAATTTCTGGTTCTAAATACTACTCGAACGGAGAGGAACAGCACGCTGAAATAAAATCAATCAACGATGTGAGATAACAACTTACACTCAGAGTGTCCCAGACTCTTTTTTGCGTAGAAGCACTTTAACCCGCTGCGATCATGTGCCGAGTTAGCTTCATTAATACATTGACCTCCACGAGAATTTTATTCGAAATTGTCCGGGACACCCTATGTAAATTGCTCTGTATAGGAGAATTAATAACATTGTTCTCAATCGTTGATTAGGTCGGCACATTAAGATACATGGCACCGGAAGTACTAGAAGGTGCTGTTAATTTACGGGATTGCGAAAGTTCTCTGAAACAGATAGACGTTTACGCAATGGGTCTAGTATTGTGGGAATTAGTGTCAAGATGTTCCGACATCTACATGCCAGGCTCCGAGATACCCACGTATAGACAGCCGTACGAGAAGGAGATTGGACTTCACCCTACATTCGAGCAGATGCAAGTGTTAGTATCGCGTAATAAGGCTAGACCTTTGCTAGAGGGTAGTTTAGTAGACAGACCAGGAGTACGTTTGATCAGGGAAACGATGGAAGACTGCTGGGACGCTGACGCGGAAGCCCGGTTAACCGCTTTATGTATAGAAGAACGTCTTTCAGAGCTACAATCTCATCGTGGTACGCTTCGCACTCCGATTATATCAGATTGTTGCATATGACATAGCATGCAAGTATGATCGTAGACTGTTGACGAAACAAATCTATGAACTTTCAGTGACTATGCACTTCACCGATGGGAGTCCAATGGTCAATTCCCATTGCACCCTAGTGCCTTCAACTACAAACAGTCTTTACAGCGAAACGTCTCATCACGATAACGTTCACGTCGGTCATTTATCATTGCACATGGTACAAGATAATACAAGTAATGACGGTATTGTTGAGAACTTAGTAACATTGTCGCCTTCTGAGAGCATCGTTCACGAACATAGTTGTAAGTACAGATTACTAGACGTGTGCGAGAATCCAAAAATGTCTCTTCCCGAATTTATTGGGATTACTCTTGGGTATCCCGAAAATTGTGTCATACTTTCAAAAACTTTCGGGAATCGTAATATATTCGAGAATCCCGAAATTTTCGGGTTCTCGCACACCTCTACAGATCACAATTGAACCATTTCATTGTCGATTGCAATTAAATTGATCTGTGTGTCGCGTTTTAGTTAAAAATTCAAACGAAGTAGCAATATACAACCATGCTCAGACACTTCAGCCTTACCAAGGACGGAATCCGTGCATGGAGAGGAACCTAATGTTACAGTCGGACTCGTTCGAGGAGTTAGGGTGTAACGGTAACGTGCTGGTGGACAAGTCCATGAAGCACACTTGCAACGATCAATACAAAATAGTATCAGAAGCTCAAGGACTCGTCTCCCACGATTACTTGAGTCAACATACGACTCAATTGACACAGCTTAGACCAGCAACGCCTATACCGTACGTTCAGAACGTGATTTCCGATGATGGTACGACGGCGTACGGCAAACGCAAACAAACAAACATGCACGAGGTCTGCGCGCAAGAGAGTCCAAGAAAGAAGCTATTCGGATGGCCGAATCTGAAAAAGCTGCTCGTCAACAAGAAGATGCATACGTACAACAAATACCAAATAGATAGGGAAGATTCGAAGTCGAATCTACTGTCGAAACAGAACGTGCAAATCAAAACGGTTGAGACGAATGTGACGATATCGCCCGGAGGAAAGTACGTGAATGGCATCATTACCAAGTCACCGGCGACCACCATTCCATTGGACAAGAATGACAAGAACGCAGTACAAGTTGGTAAACAGAAGCTAGATAATGATAACAATACAAATACTCGACCATCTAGTCTGCCTCTCGTCAATCTACGAAACAAAAAGAGTGAGAACAATTTGAGTAGACAAGAGAGCATCGACAAGTTCAACGAAGTTTTTAATGTTGGATCAAACCTGAACGTGTTGAAGGATCCACATATGAGAATAAAGACGCCAGGCGATCTGCCACCCTCTGTAAGAAAGATTCGTGGGCGTGGACAATCAACCGCGAGATTCTCTCTCTACGACGACCGAATGATGTGCAATATTTTAAGCGAGGAGGACGACCGTAACGATAAAGCCATCTGGAACTCCGTACCGTTCGGTATGGACTTCGGCGACAACGACGACAAACGTTCGCCGACTAAACTTAGTACCAAAAATGTTACTTGCTTTTAATCGGATATTATACTAATGTATTTGTAAAGGTCTTTAAATATAAGGATAATAATGGCTGTAGTTTGACTCCAGCGTAAATATAATGTATGTACAGAAAAGAAAATTTATAAGAATTAAGACAGATTTTATACTCTTTACGAAAACATTATCATCACTCAAGTATTGAAACAAATAAAAGAAATAATGAAACGCAAAATACAGGCAGTATATATATATACTGGAATATTATTGGGGGGTTGGGACACTGAATGGAAAAAAAGTTGGCTGTTTTTCTATGGAAATTACTGGAAAAGTTGAATTATCATATGAACTATAATAACATGTGTCCGAAAACAGCTAGTCAGGATACTTTCGTATTTCATTTTGAAGGGTTTGAACTGTTTGAAGGAGAAACTTTTTAAAATTTGATAGTGTCCCAACTTCTCGAGATATTGAAGGGGGTATTCCATATATTATGCTAATTATTTAACCCTTGCAAGAATATTTTGTGCTTTAAGATCTTTTGATTCGAAGTCAGGACATACATAAAGGAACTACGTTTACCCGGTGTGATTAAACAGCTATTTATAAATGTTATGTACATGTTAGTACATTCGAATTAGTAGCACGAAGTTCATTAGAAACGTATTTTGATAAATGTAATGTGTGTTAGTCACGATTCTCATTGTCTGCATGTATTTAAATTGGATGTTCATGGTTCAATGAATTATGCACGATTGATCAAAGACAATCCAGTGTTGGTATTCATTAAAATATTAATTACTGCGATTCATAGGAAGAAAAAGAGATTTAGTACATATCGGTGGTCACAATAGCTGGCCACCCTACTCCAAGATGCCAGATGCAATCATTATGGAATAATTGTGGTGAGGTGGACAACTATTATGATCAACGATTCACATCAGGTCTCATCTTTTAAAAAACAAACTATAGTATTATTCTTTTCATAGTTCCTTAAATTTTCTTTGAATTTTATAAAATGCATAACATATTTCTAAACATGTACTTTGAGCCTAGCAAAAACAGTGAAGTAACATTTGTACTGGTTTACTTGTTTTATAAACGATCTTTTTACAAGTACAATTATTAACGCTATTTGTAAGTCTCTCGAAAAAGAGAGACGAATATGTTATTGACAATACATTACGATGTGCATTGGATATAATGACGGTTATTATTAAGAAAAAGAGCAAACAGGTGTAAAAATTCATTTTACACTCGAGCACAAAATATAATTGTTTAAGTTCTATGACGTTTGTACTTCCCGGCCTCGTAAGCTCAATGTAAATATTTGTAGCATAAAAGAACAGTTTAATAAGTTAATTAAAGTAAGCTTGTTGTGTTTGATTTTGTTAAAATTGTAAAATTCTTGTGTTCGCGATGCGACTATTTTATATTAAGACAAACTTTCGAGTAAGGATATTGCGAAGAAGAAATAAAACATATAGTTAAGTGACTCACAATAAACCATTCTTTTATAGAACCACTTTTGTTTTTCATTTCAAACATTTGGCGCTCTTCGGTGAACAATACCATCGTTTATGTTCGAGTTGGTTCGACTATGGTCGCCGTACTTCGCCTGGATGCTGTGTAGAGCAGTAATAAGAACAAAATTTAAAATAATAATAATATAATAACAATTAGTACTAAGAGTATAGTTGAGGAACAAACCAATCATCATGACTATTATAACAATTTTAAGAGACAAGACAAACTTGAACATGTTGTCACGTGTGTATTCACACGTTTTTAAGGTAAATACCCTAACCTTTCACAGAATTTAGGTTACAAATCGGCTGTAAAATTGAATTAAATAATCCGTAATTACACATACATTGACATTTTTTAAACATTGTTTTGCACTTATAGAACTCTCGATTTTCATCAAGGTTTGCTGAACATGCAGAACACAAGACGTTGGAAAAGATCAGGAACATTGGTATATCTGCTCACATAGATTCCGGAAAAACTACGTTGACTGAACGTATATTATTTTATACCGGCAGAATTTCTCAAATGCACGAGGTAAGAAAAACATAATCTTCCTGAAATTTCCGTATGCGAACATAATTTGTTTTGAGATATAGGTACGAGGCAAAGATAATGTTGGAGCTACAATGGATAGCATGGAATTGGAAAGACAGAGAGGCATTACCATCCAGTCAGCTGCAACTTATACGATATGGAAGGATCACAACATCAATATTATTGACACACCAGGTCACGTAGATTTCACAGTAGAGGTAGAAAGAGCTCTGCGAGTATTGGATGGAGCTATACTCGTATTATGCGCTGTAGGGGGTGTTCAATCTCAGACAATGACTGTAAACAGACAAATGAAAAGGTACAACGTACCTTGCATAGCATTTATTAACAAGTTAGACAGATTAGGAGCGAATCACAAGAGAGTAATAGATCAAATGCGTGGTAAACTGCACCATAATGCTGCATTTCTACAGCTACCCATTGGTTTAGAGAGTAATTGTAAAGGAATTGTAGATATTATATCGGAAAAAGCATTGTACTTTGAAGGGGTCTTTGGCGAAGTTGTTAGAGAAGATGAAGTTCCATCAAACATGAGAGCAGGTAATGAATAGATGATTTTGTAAAAACAGATTCCATAATCTTGTAATAATATCACTGCAGCTAATCTTACATACACATGTTCATAGAGGTAACCAATGCTAAACAAGAACTAATCGAGCAATTGAGCAACGTCGATGAAAAGATTGGGGAATTGTACTTAAATGAAGCTCAAGTGCATGAAAATGACATCAAAGATGCTGTCAGAAGAAATTGTATAAAAAGAACTTTCACACCCGTTCTAGTTGGAACTGCATTAAAGAACAAGGGTGTTCAACCATTGTTGGATGCAGTTCTGGATTATTTACCAAACCCTGCTGAAGTCGACAATTATGCACTTAAGGAGACCGGGTAATTTTATATATTCTACACCATCTATGAACACATTATCTACCATCCATTGTTCCATAATTTTTGGAAGTCTATGAACCATGATTCAGAAATTTTTAATAGATCCTTCAACAGCAACAGAAACTTCAATCATACGTCTCTATTTTCGACTTACAGAACTGGAACTGTTAAACAGCTCTTAGACTCCGAGAGAAGCAACAAGAAGCCGTTCGTTGGATTGGCATTTAAATTAGAAGCTGGCAGGTTCGGCCAGCTGACTTATTTCCGTTGTTACCAAGGGATGCTGTCTAAGGCAGACAGTTTGTATAACACAAGAACGAGTAAAAAGGTTTGCTAACTAAAAGTAGTACACCTTCCAATTGGCGATAGGTATTTTGGTGAGCCTGCAGCACAGGTACCTATCTTCCGATTTCGATGATTTTTGGATATATTGTAGAAACCGATATTTTGAATAATTTTTTCCTTTGCACATTAGCGGCGACCTCGATTAGTTTCCGAGATATTCACGAAAAACTATCGGTACCACCACTGTCATGCAAAGGAAAAAGTTGTTTAAGATATTGTGATTTATAACATATTCAAAACGTCATCGAAATCGGAGGGTACGTGTCCTGCAGGTTCATCGGTATTTTTATTAATATATTATTTCGCAGGTTCGAGTGCAAAGATTAGTACGGCTTCACTCAAATCAAATGGAAGATGTAGACAAGGTTTATGCCGGAGACATCTTCGCCTTGTTCGGTATAGACTGCGCGTCAGGAGACACATTCGTCAGCGTTCCCGATTCCCAATTATCAATGGAGTCTATATACATACCTGACGCTGTAGTGTCAATGTCCATTCAACCAAAGAATACGAAAGAAAGAGATAACTTCGCGAAAGGTATTGCAAGGTTTACTAAAGAGGATCCGACTTTCAGATTCGAGTACAACACAGACAGCAAGGTGATTTATATGGTGAAACCACTCGCCCCTGTTTATACCAGTTCTATGGACTCACTTTTATATCGCACAATTTAGGAATCCATCGTTTCGGGAATGGGAGAATTGCATTTGGAGGTATACGCGCAGAGATTAGAACGCGAATATGGTTGTCCCATCATCCTTGGAAAGCCGAAGGTTGCTTTCCGCGAGACACTCCGCGAATCCTTCAAGTTCAACTATCTCCATAAGAAACAGTCTGGTGGTGCTGGTCAATATGGCCGCGTCAGTGGAATCATAGATGTATGAATACATTTCTGTTGTCCCACATTATATTCATTTCGCGTGGCGCAGCATGCATCACACAGGTATACTGTTTCAGCCACTCCCACCACACATGAATACTAAACTGGAGTTCAAAGACGAAACGGTGGGAACAAACGTACCCAAACAATTTATCCCCGGCGTGGAAAAGGGATTCAGAGCTATGTGCGAGCAGGGACAACTTTCGGGGCACAAAGTGTCTGGCATTAGATTCAGGCTAATCGACGGTATGCACCATTGCGTGGATTCTTCGGAATTCGCATTCTATCAAGCCGCCGAGGGTGCAATGAGGGACGCGTTTAGAGATGGGTCCTGGCAAATACTCGAACCGATCATGACGGTAGAGGTGACTGCACCAATAGAGTTTCAGGTGAGGGATACATGAATATATATATATACCACAATGAAACATCAGATCTGTTAACAATGTACTGATCATAATTTATTTGTCCACGCAGGGAGTAATAGTAGGTCAAATAACGAAACGAGGCGGTATCATAAACAACACAGAGGCCGCCGAAGGATGGTTCACCCTAGTCGCCGAAGTGTCCTTAAACGACATGTTTGGCTACACCGGCGAAATACGATCATCCACGCAAGGAAAAGGAGAGTTCACCATGGAGTACGCCAGATATAATCCTTGCTTACCGGGCGTAGAACAAGAATTGATAAGACAGTATCAAATAGCGAATAATATAAAAGTCGATGCACGGTCGAATAATTAATGAACGCGTTCGAGTTGAATTAGGAATCGAATTTACTTTCTACTATGTACGATTAGGCATCATGACTGAATGTAACTTGTAAATATAAGTATATTTGTAATACACGTTATGAATGAACGCTATGTAAATCTCATGCATCTCGATCCGGAGCTGGATCTCCGTTTAGTAGACGACATTGGCAAAATATACACTAATTATCAATTTTGTTTGCTTCTTGCGATGTTAAGGACTTCTTTTTTGTGTTTTTTGCTACTAACTTTACTAAGCATATAGTGGATTTAAAAAGACAATGGTCTTTGTGATAGGCAAAATTTGGTAATTACAGTGGTTTGCGGTTAATTGGGACGCCGCGCCGGTCAATCAGGACAGATACTGGAGTACGACATTGGAATAAATTTTCCGGTCCCAATCAATCCACTGTTTTTAGAATGAGGTGTACCCCCACACCGACTCTGGTGGTTTTATATGTGTCATTGAAATCGGTGAGGGGAGAACCACTTTGTAGATAATTAGGAAAATTCAGGTGTTCAAAGAGTGCAAATTTGAAATGTCGATAGCGTGATTCTTGAATTGGTTTCAAGATGGCGTCAGGTTGGCGGCGCCACGGTCAGATGCACCGATGCACGTTCCGTCGAGGCTGGTGAATCGTGAATCAGTAGCGCAGGAGCGAGTATCGGGGGCGGTTGGTTGGTGTGCGTTCAGTGTCTTTTTTGTTTGGGAGGAATTCTTGCCTCGTTCGAAAGGGCGAGAGCAGGCTGGTTAGAGAGGAGAGAAAGAGTATTCACTAGCGTGCTTCCGCGTGTGTACGTGCCCAAAAAATGTAATATGGCGATGGTCGCGTCGAACATGAGCGGCCACATACAGAAGCAGCTCACCAGAAGCCTCGAGCGAATCCTGGAGGAAGCGCACTTGAGCGGCGAGCTGAAGCTCAGCGGCCGGAAGCTAAAGGACTTCCCGAAAGTCGGCAAAACTGGCTCCAGCAAGTACAATCTGCAGGACACGGTTTTTGCCGGTGAGTACCTCCAATTAATCTGCTGACGAGCTAACTCGCTTCGTGTGTCTCCTAATCCTCCGACAACTTTACGTCTCCCCGACCCATTACCCAAGAGAGAATTCCTAGTCTTATTTATATCCTCTGTATTCTCTATTTTATGCCAAACCGTTTCGGAAACTTGTTTAACTGCCGGGGTAAATCACCGTGTTAACTGTAAACCGCTTAACAGGATAACTGTAAAACTCATCAAAACGCGGAGTGATACAAAGCTATCTTTGGAGTAGGTGATATTTTGTCAACACTGCGGAGCTCCGATCAATTCGAATTTTTACGATGCTCATCATTTACGAGAATCTATCGTGAATTATCAAAACTCGACTGCATATCTGCATCGATTGCAGGGTACTGGAACCAAATAAGTATTTGTATTTGTTGCTTCAACAATTTGTATAAGTCGAGAGTAATACATCGATGCTCTTAAATTCTTTCAACCTTTCTACTGTTTCATATTTTATCTACTCATTATTGTCACAAATGCATGAAATCCTTAGTCTAATCGTAACTACATATTTCATAATCAAGAGGGAAATATAATTTGACCATTGATCCAATCGAGTAATTAATTTAATCGTGACAACAATCGCTGGCGAAGTACCCGCTTCGATTGCGATTATGTATCAGGCAAATTGAATTGTTAATGACAATTTATACTGCAACGATTTACTCGCAATTGATAATCGTTAATAGCATTGAACACTGGTAAACGGTTGCCGAGCATTTCGAAAGACACTGCGTGGTGTGGCGCGGGCCGCTCTGAAAGGAACCTGTTCGATCAAAATTTTTGTTCTTTTATTATTCTAATCCCGCGATCGTGGGGCATGGCGAAAAAGAACTGAGGGGACACCTGCGTACGTTCTACACCCGCTGCAACGTATCCGGGGCGGTATCAAGGCTGAACTTAACTGCAGACTTAACCTGAAATATTTCTGTTTACAGTGCATACGTTGCGCCAAATGTTGGGCCGTGTGCCCGCGTAACATTTATTACTCTGTTTGCGTATTTCATGCGTTCAGTCGAGAAGTTAGGTTACTTCACAAACATAAATAAGATTATAACATTTCTATTTCCACTTAAATGATGATTCGGAAATAAAATACAAGATATCTTTTGTATTTCCTGTAATTTACAAGAGATCTTTTCATGTGTATAATCTAGCGTGAATCGCGTGTTTGTACTTTCTGTAATTTTCATAGTGGAACAGTTTCTTGGACTGTTTATAGTCTAGTAATTCGTGAAATGTTGGGATGAGAAAGTTTTTCATTCGATGCCAGTCACCGTCGCGGAACCGGCAATCGAATTCCTGTTGTTGCCTTGACAATAAACGGAGGAAAACAAACGAATGGGAATCGGAAACGCAGCTTTCCGGAAACGTATACCGCCGCAATGACAGTCGCAAGACCGTGGGCATCGTGCAACGACCACTGGGAAACAGAGTTACATAATTCGAGCGCATCTGCATATACACAGTGCAATGCTCTCTCCACGATTTATGCGCAAGCTTTTTTCTACTATAATTCATGTATGACGTAAAATCCCCGCTATTCATCGCTCGTATAATTCATTGGAGTGTCGAAATACACGTAACAAACGAAGCGGTACTTTGAGCGCCCAAAATGGAGGGAAATTTGAACTTTTCGATGAAACGTGACATACATTATGCCGAATGTCCTTCATGCCAAACGCGTCGGAACTGCAGTTGCGGCGCTGATAAATATACTGTTATAACTTCTGCATGTTCGTAAATATTTTTTAATATTAAAAAGGTGACAATGTGTGTGAGTACAGTTCAAAGCAGCAGATAGGTTAAAAGAATATGAGAGCTTGGGGGAAGAATTAAGGGAAGAAATTTCTGTTTTTACTTTCCATAAAAATCCACATTCTGATAGAGCAAATCGCTCAACAACGTATTTGAAGGAAAACGTCACAACTCTAAGTTTGTAGTTTCTTTTATTTGATTATTAGGTTTGATTTGTTTTTACTTGCAGCGATGGCCAGTTAAACTATCAAAGGATTTTGAAGCGTTCTCCTGTAAGATTGGTATTTCTTTATTTGTGACGTTTTTCTTGTGCACGAGCGAAATGCATTTCCCCTGGAAGTGTGAGGAGCGACAACGATCTGGAGCACAGGTTGTTGATCTTATTCCCGATCTGCATGACGGAAAAGTGATAAAAATACAACCGGCCTGTCCGCGCTATTAATAAACGTTGCACCGTATCGTACCTTTTTCTCGGGATGCCCGCTGGACCTCGAGTCTCCCTTTTATAGGGGAGCAGTCGGCCAGAAGGGCGCACCGTGCACAACATAATTCGTTTTGCATACGGCCAGAGACTCTCATTCAAGCTTATCTTGACACGCCCGATGTTTCCTGTTGCTAAGATAGCCGTGCGTTCGACAGTTGTCGGCGATACCGACAACAGGAGGGAGAATCACGTGCGCAGAAGCGCGAGAACTTTTCCGAATGTCGATAATCTTGTCGATGAATGTCAACCGCGTTCTGGTTCACCGAGAAAACCGCGTGGTACAAGATAGGAAAAATTAGGGACGGCTCGGACCATATATATGCTAAAGCACGAAGCATTCGCGGATTTTATTTGTCGCTTGCAAACGTGGGCGTTACCAGGTAACACAGGGACGAATTAGGGGTTGTTGTGCAGCTGATAGGGCTATGAGAACTATTTTATAAATATTGGATGGCCCAAAATTTTTAAAATAGACATTTATACCAGAGATTTGAGGCTTTCACGGCCCGGCATCATAGAATTATTGCTGTTGAGGCTTTCGGGTGTAAGCCGTGTCCTGGAGGATGAAATTTCTCAACGTTTCGGAAGCATTGACACACTGATACTGATGTATCAAGCTCAGTATCATACTGTATCATACTCATGTGTCATATAGATATTTGTTGTTATCTGTAGATATTTATACGTTCAATTGATGCTATAAACGTTACTATGGTGGAGGAACCTGTCCTTTTTACTGTAGCCGCCGAAGGAATGCAGGGAGTGCTAGAATTTCTAGTCGATTTAAGAGTTGTTGAGCAGCTAATAGGGCTGTAAGAACTATTTTTTAAATATTGGATGATATTGATGAACATTACTGTAGCGAAGCAGTCTGCTATTTTGAATGTAGGTGTTGAAGAAATACAGGGAATGTTTATTTTCGAATAAATTTTATTCTTACCTCCTAGTGCATCGAGTCTAGTGCATCCTGAACACGTTAGCATAAGGCCACTATCTCGTATCCACCGGCAACACGATATAGTTTATCAAATGGAGGGAATAGCTGTGCGGAAATCGCAAATATTTTCCTGCAGTATTGACGATCGATCGTGAGTCAACCACGCGATTGAAACGACAAAACTAGCAGCATGACGGTCGGACTAAGGCACGAGCCGGTTGCATTCCTTGCGTTCGGGAATGCCAATCGATTTCTTGCTGGCCCGCCTTAGACCTCGTCTAGAAGACTATCGAACCAAGGACACTTCCTTCAAAACAACATCTATAAAACGAGGAATCATTCTCTGGTATCTACAAAAAATCAAATGCTCCAGGTACTTCAGGATAGTGAAGATAACTTCTCCAGGGTCACCGCGAACGATTTTTATTTTGCACAAGGATCCACAGTCTAGTAAGGAACATATGCCTAAAAGTAGTGCAGATCTTCTAACCTTTATGGGAGATACTAGAAAACTAGTATCTAATGTTCATTACATCCATAGTTAAATTTCGCTCCACGCGAAATTGATTGCGGTGTGACATCGCGAGCAAATCGGAGCCCGGTGATTTTAATACGACGGTTTCCAATCTTCCGGTTGTATCCATCGTAAGCTCGCACTGGGGAAACTAATGTCGGCGCTCGTCCAGGCGGATCTTAATCACGGTGGGATCGTGATTACTTTCGTCGGCGCAAAGAAACAAATAATCGCCGCGCGACGTTTCATCCCGGCCATCCACGGTTTATCGGTTTTCGATGGCGATTCTTCCTGGGGGGCGAGGCAATTTCGGCGTCCCTCTATCCCGAGGGATGCACCAGTGAAAGGGAACTTTTGCGCCCGTTACAATTCCTGTTCGAGCATTATTGAAGCGTAACTCCGGCGTTCTTCCTCGACTACGACGACGACGCAAGGGGACGCGTAACTTCGTTAAAGAACCCCAGGTCAGTTCGAGTCGAGGGATCTCTGCTCTAGATCGGACGTTTAGAAAACAGAGGAGTAGATCGAGAGGATGGAAAACACGAGGAGCACGCCGAGAATGAAAATTACGCGTCGCAGCTCGCCAGGCTTTTCTGCGCCGAGTTCCGCGCGAGTTTCGCGAGCCCACCGTGTTTCCATTCACCGGAGAAACTCGTGGGTTCGATGCGCTGCAGAAAAAACTGCGACCATTGTCGCGGGAAGGCCGCATGCTGACAGACTCCGATTGCGCCTCCGTTTTTACGGACGTTTTTAAGTGTGACGCGGATGCAACCGGCTGGACCAGGGCAAATTGCTTCCGAAAGTCGAACGATTGTTGAAATTGAATGGCCGCGGCGGGGAAAAGTGCACGTTGCATTCCGTGAAATTTGTAGAACAACCCGAGGCGTTTAGGAAATTTTTATGTTGAGAGAAGGCTGCCGATTTTTATGTAAAAATTTTGTCTACTTGAACTTGATGAACCTAACAGAAGATTGGTTGCTGTATTGCTACTAAAAAGGTACACAGCTATTATTTCTGGCCATTTTGAAGTCCCGTAAGGTTTTATAAAAATTGTAGTCTGGATAGCTCGCTGGTTTTCTTCGCAATAAAAGGAAATTGGCCGGACAGGCAAGAATGAGCACGGAAAAACCGGCGGAAGCGATTACGAATGCCATCGCAGTCTTGTCTGGTTCCGATACTACGGCGACTTTCGTTCGCATGATTATAGATAGCGATATCGCGTGCTCGTGGGAGCGAAAGTCGAGGAAAACCGAATTGGGAACGAAGCGACGCCGGCAAACAGAGTATTGTGATACGCACCCGCAAACGGGAAAAGCTTCTTATCGATTATGTCACGGTGCGCTGCGCGCTTTCTTCGAGGAAGCTGAGCGAGAACAAGGGTGTCAGGTCCTTCTCGCACCCTTCGCCTCGCCTCTATTCGGCTTCGGTTACAGTCCAACGATCTGTGCACAGTCTCCTGAAACCTGTATCTTACGAATTACCGTTTCGAACGTGAAATTGCGGCCTCGGGTACCCCACAAATAAATTACGACCTTCCAATTATAGCTGGAATGTCCGTGCACCAGCCATTTTTCATTTACGTTTATCTTTGTTGCTTGTATCTTGAGCTACCATCATCGTTTTCTGCACTTAATTGTGTATAAGAATAGCGATGATAAGGAAGCAGAGTGGAACATTTTTATATGAATCTATAATAGAATGTACAGCGGTGAAAATTGCTCGTAATGCTGCAGTTCATCTAGAAGATACAATGAATAAATATACATTATTTTTATTTTTCGTTAAAATTATTCGATAGAGGAAGAATTTCTTGAAAACATCGAAAGAGCACTTTTCTCCAAGACAGCGTGTTCGAAAAGATTTCGCAAGTTCCGGTTCCCACGCAAGTTTCACGCGGAGCAGGTGCGTATCGTGATTAAGCAAAAGAAAGAAGGAATCCGGATAACTGCGTGATCGTGTCGCGGCTTCGTCTCTCTTTACCAGCTTTTCTGCCCTTCTTCTTTCATGTTTGTCTCGCCTCGTCCCTCGTCTCCTTCGGATCTCGGTCGATTTCGCGACAGGTGTCTCCCGTGTGGAACCGGTCGAGCAAATCGAAAGCGTTTTCCTTCCGACTCGCTCGAGGCCCGATGCCTCGTCCCAGAGATAGCCGGTCCCGGATCGATCCATCGGAACGGGTCCGGAGAAAATGACTGTATTAAAGTGGGCTAAGCAGCTTACTCTCCGAACTCGAAGACAATTTCCCTCTGAGGAGGAACACGGTCTTCCGATGGCCCAGATCGCTGGAGGACCTGGGGGTTGCAATCTGATCGAAGTAGCTCTCCAGGATTTCCATGGAAGTTGCTTGGTATTGTGAAACTTTGAAAGTATGCTCGATTTACAATCTTCCTCTGCGACTGTTGATCGCATTCAGGCGTTCGAAAATATTAAAGCGTTATTTAAACTGCGGAGCCAAATGAGCATCCCCCAAAGTCGTATCTGCATACATTAGCTTAGGAACCAATAAAACATTTACAGTATATCGATCAAGGGCAAGCACTTGTTAAAGGACTCTGCTGTTGTGCGTATACGCATAATGATTGAGAATGGGCGTTAATAAGAGTGCACGTCAGACAATTTTACGGGTCCTCCGCCACGTGCAAGTTTTATTATAGGGAGTGGAAGAGGGTTGCTAGCCAGCCCTTGTTAGCCACCGAATCCTCAAACCAGGAATTCGTTGAACTTTCCCTGGCTTGGCAGAGTCTCGCGATGGTGTTCCTGAAGAAGGGTCGACTTTCTAAGGGGGTATAGTGAGATGCGCGCGCTGTGAGTTTACGAGAGCAAAGGAACACCAAGGGGAGAAGAGCGCCCACCATGGTTATGGAGGAGTCCCGATGGGTACGGCACGGGCCAAGCTAAAGATAGAGACACATTGCAGCTGCAAACACGCAGGGGTGCCAACAGGTCGATACTCCATAACGCGTTACATCGTTCCATAGCGCTCGGTGCCCGCTTATCTTGCGCTCTTGTCTCTCTGCCAAAGGAGCACTCCTCGAAGATGAAGTCGGCTCGAGTGCTAGCTAGTCCACCGTGTCCAACCACTGTTCCCATCGCAGGGGAGAACTTGCGAACATCGGCTTTTTGTACTCTTCGCAGTCTCTTAACTTTGTTAATTAGTTCATAGGTCGCGTGCGTTGCAGATCGCATCAACTTGGATATTGAAACCGGTCCAAGTGGAGCTTCGAACAGAACGACGGGAACGATCGAGCAGACTTTGTGGTGAGATATCAAATGAAATATGGAAACAGATGAAGTCGGATTGCGACAGAGTTACATGGAGAGTGGATTCAGTATGGGGAAAATGACGCTTGGAAGTGCAAGAAGATGGAACTCCGCAAGACGCGAGCGGAGTTTGATAAGATCCAGAACTGAATGGAACGGATCTAAAACCTCGAATGGAGAATGTACACGAAACCTGGAAATTAATGGGATTGGTCTTGACACAGAGCGAAATGATGGAAATCCTCGAGTGAAACAAGCTGGAAACCTAGCACAGATTGGAAATAAATTAAAGTTGAAATGGGACAAGCTGGAGACCTACAATCTAGCGAAACTGGCTTAAAACCTTGAACAGAATGAGATAGAACCAGCTGAACACCTACAACTGAAAGGAGCTAACTCATACTCACGAATGAAACGAGCTTAGCACCTAGAACATCGTGAAACTGGCTTCAAACCTTGAGCACAATGAAATTGGAGCAGCTAAACACCTAGGTACAACTGAAAGGAGGTAACTCAGACTCACGAATGAAACGAGCCAAGCACCTAGAAAAAAAAGAAACTGGCTTAAAACTTGAACCAAAACGACGCGCAAGCCGAAGGTAGCTGAATCCCGAAAGGAAAGGAGCTGAAATTTTAAAACACCAGTACGAGCCAGCCGCTACAAAATCGCCATATCGATGAGTGCAAGTTTCGTCCGTGTTTCGGATTCTTGTACGACCACTTACGCAAATGAGCGATCAATATACACTGTCCTTAGGCAACACGATTCGTCTATCGTCGAAGGATTCGGTATCACGAGATGCAATTCCACGTTCGCGAAACGCGCGACGATTCGCTGCGCACGGTGTGTCTTTACGCGCGAATCGTGTCGGCGTATCTGAAGCGCGCCTACAGATCATATCGCACACGCATCAAGAGTTTCCGATGAATGTTACCGATACGCGTGTCTCGGATTTCGCGTGCCCCCGAGCAACGCCCCGTTTGTTTCTCGCGAAACGTTTTAACGTTTGCTGTTGCACATCCGTGATTCAAACGGAGAGCTGGAAATTGCGCGAAGAGATCTCGGAGCATTCGGTGAAACCTCGTTTGTATGAACAGACGCTTCTTTACCATCAATTACACATTGTAACTCGATCTCTGTTATCTATATGCATCCATTTACTGTATTTCTTTTAACAATATTTCAATGTTAAAAAATTTGGTTCTAAAAATATTCGGGAACTGCTCCGCACGTCCTTTCTTTGTTCCCTATTATATTTATGGTCTCAAAATAAGAATTCAAAACACTGAAGAGATTGCAGAAGCTTAAGGATGTCAGTGTACCATTTTCAACTCTAGGGAATTTCGAAAATTAGCGAGTTATTTTCATTTGATTCCTGTCTCTTGCTTGACAATTATCACTTTGCATAAAAATACGCGGTCTACCAGTGTAACGAACGTGTTAAGAAAAATGGACTGTGCGGAATATGTGACTGTTCGTACAAAGATTGTTGCCATTTCTTAAGGAACATCCACTGAACTCTTCGGCTCCCGCCGGCACGTTAACGGCATGACAGCAAAGTGGTCAAAGCGCGGCGGAGAAGCGGATTTTCAAAGAAACCGCTCCCCGTTCGCCCATTTTCCGCGCGCGACTACTCTCTCCGACGCGAAATGGCGCGAAATGTCCGCTTGCACACCCGGCCGCGCTAATTAGCGCCCCAGGCTGCCTAGTCGAGGTGTTTAAATAATGACGCTTTAGAGCGAGGCCGCTCGACGCGTCCTGCGGCGCGACACACGGTTGATTGATAGTCGAGAACATTTTTAGAATGATTCGCGGAGTCTTGTTCGCGTGGAAACCGCGACAGACGAGTCGATAGCATTTTGTCAATAGCTAACGGTGCCGTAGTTGAACACTTCGCTCGGAAGCTCCCGTTAGAGTCCCAGAAGACTATACAAGGATCCTAACATCTTCCCAGAGCTCCGCAAAGTAGCTACCTTGGGGGATTTGTTATTGTAACTCATGGTCGGTACCCCCAATGGAGTACAAGCTTATGAGCAGACCAATTTTATGGGAACGGCCCACAGCACATTTCGTACCGTCTTTGCAAAGCAACAACGTGGTGGTTCGGCTGCAGAGTTATAATTAGCGGTGTGACAGGGCCGTCCCATCGGGCCCGCGAGCCCCCTCTACATTTTATTCGATGCGACGGTCGTTTCCAATCTCTCGCTCCCCTCGATCGCAACCAGCGAACACGAAGCCCGCTCAGCGAAATTCTCTCTTCAGAGATTTCACGGCCGTCCCACGACCTTCCGAGCCCTCCGATCCACATTGCTCTAATTTAGTTCGCGAACTGGGTCGGGTCTAGCCTAGCAAAAAAGTTTGCTGACTCCCGGCCGAAGACCGGCGCGGCGATTACTCGACAAACACGTCCGCGGTTCGAGTATCTGCGATATTAGGCTGCAGATGCACCCGACCAACCAGCTTTGCACAATGGATAACTGCTCCTCGCGAACTCGCCGATGTGCAGAATAACGAACATCGGCGTCGAGGACTTCGAAACAGCGGAGGATTTGGAGCAAAGCCTTTGAAGAGCCCGGAAGATTAGTCAGTCGTCGTCGCCTTATGATCGTTCTCGCTTTGGTCAGTGGCTTCGCTTGGCGCTGGAGACGTCCCAGGAAGACTTGGAATGATTTTCTTTTTTTTTTTTGTAGAACCATGCAAGGCAGTGAATATGGTGAAATGCTTAACTCGGTGGTTGAGGAAGCGGGACGATAAGCGTGTCGATCGACCGCCGAGCTTAACTTGGCGAGGCCCGAGCAAGCCGCGTTTTGTCCGTCGATAAATTCCAGCCGCATTGCGGATACGGACGTGTCTTTCCTCCTTCTTGGCGCTCGCATGAGAGGACAACGGCGATAGTTGTAATTGGCAAGGGATTGCACTCGATTTTGTGGTGTCGGAGGATCGGCGATCGGCCATCGTCAGTCGAAACTGGCGATTTCATTGGGTTAGGAGAAAGTGTTACTCAACTTCGATCTTTTACAATAGGCTTGGACAAGTTTTATCTTGCATAAATGTCCGCAGTCTATTTATTACAATGAAGACAGTGGTTAAAGGACAAATTAGAATGCCGCTATCATCAATTGGGCACACTTCTATTAAAGTTGATCTTTCTGCCCATTAATGGCATTACATAGAGATTCGTTTTAGCGTCTCGAGAACTGTGACACGTAATGTGTTAATTCGTGGTTCCGCCTCTCTCTTGACGGTAAACTCATAAATCATCCGGGAAATGCAGTCTTTTATTGGCAGTTAGTACGGTTCTGAGACCTTTGCTTCTACCACCAGGTGCAGGCTGACATTTTACGGCACCACTTTAGCTGGAACTTCGAGCCACTACTTGCCTCGAAATTAAAATTTCAGGAAAATAAGAGCATTTTTACGCTTTCCGCTTATAGTGTCAGGTCTCTTGTGCATAGTTTCGCAATACGGGCTCGAGAAATTCATTAGACGGTCTACACCCTCGCTGCATGTTGGCATTTAGTATGATCGCGGCCATGTTCAGCTGGTGCATGTCCGGGTTTTCTTGATGCGTCCACTTGGGAGTAAACTATTTTCTAAGTGCATAATGCTGTTATTATATACGTATATAGTGTAATTATACATATATATAATTATATACCGGGTATTTCACCTAACTTGACCATCTTAAATATCTTTGTTGTTTTTAAAGATACGTCAAATGTCTCTATCGATCTATGGTATAAAAAAAGGACATTCCATTTTAAAAAATGTAGGTAACCTTCGTATCTCTAAAGAAAATTACATAAAAACAAACATTTTTTGGTGTCGTTTGAGCCCCATTGTATCTTTAAAAACAACAAAGATATTTAAGGTGGTCAAGCTAGGTGAAATACCCTGTATAATATATGTATAACTATGTGTAATTCTTTTTATTCCGTTGTCATCTAACGAGTCCAGGTTGTTTCGAGACTGCCTGATCGGCTCGCAAGGGTTAAGTATGATTTAAATGACTCCATCACCTTGAACAGAATCATGCGGGTAGCACACACCACTGATCTCTCTCGACTCCCAACATCAACATCGAGGGATATTCCTCGCCAACCAGCACTTTCAGGCTGAATATCATGAAAAGCCGGCAACGATTCCGCGTCTATTGGTAGTCGAGACGAGCGGTCGGAAGGCACAGCGGTAGCTAATTATCGTTCCAGGTAATGCGCCCGTAGATACTGTTATGGTTCGTGCGCGGTGGTTTCGTTCGTTCGAGGCGACGATGACGACGACGACGATGGCGGCGTTACACTCAGCGAACGAATGTAATTAAGTTATTCTTGGATCGTTGTGCGATAAGTCAGCCGTTACATCCGTTCGAAATGATTGAGCGGTGTTTCACAAATAACCTGGCGCACTCGTCCATCGTTTTCTAGATCGTCCTCGAGAACTGCATACGATCATCAGTGTGCCATCGACCCCCCGATGAAGCTAGCTGGATCACTGTGACCTGGCCAAGAGTGTGTCTTCAACCCTCATTAGAGAATTAAGTTAAAATAATTTCACTATGACTTATACTCGCAAGCCTCACAGTGAGTGTCAAGAGCTGGACTGATGTTTAGCAGAGCCCTTGAAAATATTGCACTTGGTGCCGTCTATAAACGAAGGATCGTTACTGATTCGGACTGTGAGCTGTGCTAGCTTGAATGTACCGTGTGTATGACTCTAGTGTCTGAAGCTTTCACTGGTCTGACTTCTTGAGACTAACTGCTCGCTCACCTAGGTTTACCGATTGCCCTTCTGGGTCCTCCCCAAGTGTGGAGTGGGAGTGGGCCGCTTGTGTTTTTACCAGATGCTCACTTGCTACCTGGCCCTTCGGCACTGGGACTTTACAACACGGTCTCTTACACCTGGGGAGCTAAATTGCTTGCTAGTATGTGCCACATGTCGGGTTGCAGACCGGTCTGCTAAAGAAATGGCAATGGCTCGATGCTAAGAAAGAAACGACTGAAAACTTAGGGTCCTTGCCTTAACAGTGAGAATTGTATGTTTCTCTTCGACGCTACTCTATCAACAAATCCGACAAACAACGTTCCGCTGCACGTTTGTAGAATCAGTGATGAAATCCACCCACAGGCTGGTCGCTTGATGAAAACGGCACGCCTCGAATTTTTCTCCCGTGAGTCCCGTTTCTCGTTAGGGCATTCGCGACCGGCATTGTCTCCGCGGATCATTCACGGATCCGTCTTCTTGGCGAAAGTATAGGCGCGCTGGCAATCCACCGAGAGAAAATATTTTTCTTCGTGCTCTCCGCGCCAAGCCGCCAGCATTTGCACAGCTCTCGCGCGACACTTTATGTCTGCGCCCTGGACAAGTGGAATTTTTTATTCCTCCAGCACGCGCTTTGTTGGCGAAACGGCCAGACAGACGCGCGAGTTTCCCGCTTTGCTCGCGTGCCACCCAAGAATCCTTTGGATCGGAACGATCATAGTGCTTTCAACCCCCCCCCCCTGACAAGCCGTGCCACCCTAATCGCGAGTTTTTTTCGATTCGCTCACGTGATCCTTTCGTTTTCATCGTGTTTTTCGCGTACGCTCACGGCGACGCGGCCAACTCCGGGGCTCTTTAATCTTTTCGATTTCGCTAATGCATTGGCTTGCCTACCTCTACCTGCTGCGAAAGAGGGCAGAGCCGTAGGGAAGTAGTTGCAGAACCGGGGATCCAACGAGCACTTACTCTAACCGCACGAAAACTGACGCACAAAGAAACATCAAAGCCACTTTTCCTGCACGCTTGATCGGGAACGTTTTCCGGATGCATGAATCCTGTGATACCTGCGATGGATCTCAGTGGCGTCCGTGCTACGATGTTTTCCAATTTATGGTTCCCGAATTTTGCTAATGTGCTTGATATTTTTCAATATATCTTCAAGTTTATCTTTATAGATTGCGGATCACCCTGCAAAATAAGAATTGTTTGCATCAATAGCAAGGAAACATCCCCCGGTATTGAATGCAACGCAGGTTCATTGTGAACCAGCCATAGGCCGTCACAGATAGGACTGAATTTGAGGACAGGAATGGAAACGAGATTGATTTTCGCAGTGAAAATTTCTGCATCGCCGGGATGTCCCTTATCACCTCGTTCTCGTTCCAGGAAGATGACGTTCGACGCAGGGTGCCGCGGCGCGTGTAATTAGTAGGCCGCTGCGCGATTAAGGCTAACCGAATCTGTACCCACGCGGCTTCAATTAGGCGATACCGGGGCGAGACTCGCGCAAATAATTCGCGTGGAAACAAATCTACGAGGGACGAGTTCTTATGACGCTCGTTAACCGGGGTTCAATTAGTCTCGGAGACTCCTTGTGTTGTTTCTTTTACGTCGCTTTTCTGTCTGCTTGACAAATTAGCGTTCGCTAATCATCTGTGGTACAATGTCAATTTGTCGTGTTAACGCTAAACGCAACTTTTGTATATTCTATAGTGGCGCGTTCGTAAAATTTCCTCCGTCGCCATCGCCATTTCGTTGGGTCATAGTGCGCCGTAAGGGACTGCAGTGTTCGCTGGGGAATGACAACCGACTACACTAGATTTCTGCAGCGCGTGTTCGGGCTGCACCGTGGATGCTTTTAGCGAATGTAGGGTTTGCACCGAAATAAATTTCCGCGCGCGGTTTCGCGATGGCCGCGAATGGCCAGGCTAGGGATCGGGGAGTCCCTTTGTTCCGAGCCACGCTGCGTAACCGCGAGACAAAGCCGAGAACGTAGGGTCCGTGTCCCGGGAGACTAGACCGAAGGACATACTCCTGACGCGGCGGCATGCCTTTTGTTCGATGTCATCGTCGATGAATCGATGACGCTTTTCCTCTAGCCGCCGCCGGTCGCCGCACGGCGCGGAACGTTCGTGGCCCGCAGGTTTTCATTCGCACGTAAAATTCTCGCAGAAGTGGGTTCCATAGAGCGTAGAAACGGTCAAGTATCCTGTTGGAACATCGTCCGGTTGACGAATGTACATATGTTGTCACTGCGGTCAATATGAACGAAATCCTGAACGCAACCGCAAGAAAATGTTCATGGTAGCACGTCGTTAACTTGAAAACCTAAGAAACAATGAAAGAATGAAGATTTTAAGAAACAAAAAGGAAGAAGAATTGAGAAAGACAAAGGACTTTACAATTAATAAAATATATAAAGAGACAATTAATAAAAGAAAATAATCAAATTTCACTTGTGTGAAATGTAATAAATGAAAAAATTATTTGTTACTGTACTCGGGATTTATTTAAACTGCTGCCTAGATAGGTAGTTTGTTTCCGTGCGCTCGTATATTGTGGATTCTAGTCCGTAGTAATTGGTACGCAGTAATTAGTAGTACATGGCACTTTTTCGTCCGCAGTAATACGTACAAAATGATATCGATTATATCTTTTAATATTTTCGCATCTTGTATCAGGTTTTGAGGGCTTCCAATTTTTTTGTATTCAGAACACATCATTCTTCCATAAAATTATTATATTTATTTCATGATAAACCATGATACCGCAGTAATCGGTACAGTTACCCTATACTAAGGGACGAATGAAATTCGGCTCTGTTTCGCGCGACAGTTCGCGAGCCTAACCGCGCAACAAAATGGCGGTGACCTCAGGGCTCGCGTCTCCAAGGGGAACCGTTCCGATTCGAGTCCTGAAGCACTTTGCGGCGTGAAGAGATCGTGCGATTCGATCTCGTGGACGAAAAAGCCACGGGGTTCGCGGTGTAACGCGATCTTTCGGCTCGTTATCGAGCTCGTTCCCGTTGCCAGACGGTCTCATTCCACCCCGTGCACCTTTCGACGAGCTCTCCGCGTCCCAGACCGCACACGGTTCTTTTTCCAGCGCGCACCGCGGGCATTAGTTTTTAGGTCAAGGATTTAGGTGGAGCCGCGTCGCCTGGAAACGTGGCTCGCGCTCGTTTCGATGGAAACGAGGAGGCTCGGTAAACGAGGAGAACGGGGGAGACCCTCGAGAGGAGCAGCTCGGGCTCTGCTGCTAGGTTTTTCGCGGTTTCGAGAAAAACGGACCGATGCTGCGCCTTCGTAGCATGAGCCTATGATAATTGCCGTGCCGCCTCCAGCGACCGCGGATAGGATAGGTTGAATCCCTTTTCCCAACGAAACGAGTTTTTACGCTCTCCTCTCGCTGCCGCGAGAACGAGTAATTGCCTGCCGAATAATTGACGCGGGAAACCCTTATTAAACCAGCCACTCGTAATTGCATAGGACCCCGCCGGCCAAGTTCCATCATCTAGTCCCAGAGCTCTGTGGCCTAATTCCATGGCTGCAAGCCACTCGCGACGATACTGTTCTGAATTAGAGTATTTCCGCCTCGATGAGAACTTATCTTACTCCAGAGGACGCTGCGAGACGCTCGGGAGCAGTGGAGGATAGTTTTTCAAAGTCCTAATTGGCTGGATACGCGATGTGGTTGGAGCGAGTTGGGGAGGTGGGGAACATACGCGATGGTAAGAGGTGGAGGCATCGTGATGGTACGGAGGAACTGCTGAGTATGTAATGATAAGTGGTTCTCTCAAGATCCTGTTTGCGGACCAAGAGCGTAATACCCAAGAGAGGAGACATACTTAGATGAAGAGCAAAGATCTTTAGATAAATATCCAAGAGCAATGATCCTTAGATGAATAGCTAACAGCAAATTCTTGCATCAAGAGATCAGATTTCCGGATTTTGTTGGATCAGGCGTGGACAATGAGCTCATGAATTGCCCTCAGGGGCAATGCTTCACAAACAAGTAACATCATATAAAAGAAGAACATCAACTCACTTCAAATAGTCTGCAATCCAATTCAATCCTCGAAAAATAAATGTTCCAATCCCCACAGCAGTGCACAACGGGTTAAGCCCTAAGTGGGCGTGGCTTATCAGCTCTTGGGAGCCAAGATAATGTCCAATAGAGCAATGTCCAGCTCTATGCACCGTATACAATCGAACCGATTACGGAACAGACGATAACGAGCAAGTTTTATGACTCAGCCAGCTCGATAGAGGGTTGCACCCTTTCCCTACCCGAGTGGGAGGTACAAACGAAGCCTGGGTGTCCATCCCAAAACGGGCCTAAGGGTGAAGTGCCAGACAGGTTCGCGGCGGTTAATTGTCCGGTCATGAATGCTGCGGAAAATTAAATTGTCGTGGAAAAAAGCTTTGTCCTTTGTTCGCGGAGCATGATTCTACACAGCCGCGGTTCTACACGGAGGCGTGCACGCGTACCGGCACGCTCGAACACGCACCACGCACAATGCGATGCACTGTTCGGGACACGCATTGCTCGGCTCGGACAGACGGCAGAGGACTATGGAAACCGGCTGCGCGATACCACCTTCTTTATTCCACGTTCTCGCTTGGCCGTTTCCCTTAGCGTCCGAATCACAAGCGCCGTCGGCCGAATCATCGAGTTCCAGATGCCCTGTCACGTGCAGGAACGACCGACGCAGGCTCCCGGTTTAATATCGTGAACGTGGATTGCCCCCGGGGGCAATGCCTCGGGGCAAGTCATGGTAGAGAAGGGAAACTCTAGGCAGAAATGATCTTGGTCTTTGTGGAGTGGCCTAAGCAGGCGTGGCATCGCTGCTCTTGACTTGAAACGAGCTAGGGCAATGATCTACAGGGTTGTTTATACATATGAATGATCTGGAGGGATTTGAGAGAAGCCAAGGTTGCCCATGTCTTGTTGAAGTCCTCGTAAATGATTGCTCGTCTAATTATTTCTATGTAGAACGTGTGAAGTAGGCGTGGCTTAGCGCCAGAACAGTGCTTCGCAGAGCAATCTATATTCATGACTGATCCACAGTAATCTAGCCGGACCTGAGCCCGGTTAAAATTCATCAAGCTTCCAACAAAAGACTATTTATCTCTCTTCTCTGTACAATACGCTATAGGTAGGCGTGGCTTCGTGGCCCCAGCTTCGAACAGAGCCAATTTAGTACCCTGTACAGAGCTCTGATTAAATCTGAAGTTCGTTCCATCTGAAATTACTTGAAAATCACCGACAATAATTCACACAGCGTGCCAACATCTAGAATTCCCCAGAACCAAGTTCCAGCAAGATAATCTTTCACCAACGCCCCACGTGACTCGTTCCAAAGATCTTCAGAGTCTTCCTCCATAGAAATCGATGCGTGCAGTCAGAGACACGTCGTAGTTTCGCATCGACCGCGTCGATAGGCGATAGACGAAGCCAGTTCGACGACTTTTCGTTCCTTGCGACTCTGATCCCGTCCATCGGGTTCAATCGAGTATGCGAGTCTCGTCCGGGCTCGCGTCCTCGTCGCCGGAAGTGGTGGCGGTCTCTGACAAAAGCGGCGTAGAATCGCTCGTTCTCTCTCTCTCTCGCTCTCTCTTGCGTTCCTTCTCTCCTTGCTTTTCCTTATTCCCGTCTCGTTCCCCGTGCCACCGTGGTCGTTCCAGCACCGCGCTTTTCTCTGTCAGTCTTCGACGCGCCATTGCCTCGCCAATGACACAGCAATGGCGACGGTTCAAGGACGAGGGCTCTGCCAGAACTTCTTCTCTCTTCTCCCACATTTTTCCCTTCACCAGACTTTTTAGTCTCCCGTTTTTCACCGTCGTTATCCGACCGTCGCGTCGCGGCGCGCGAGAACGACGGTGAAAGTCAATTGCCTGGCGCAAGGTGCAGCGATGCAGTCCCAGCTCTGATCGATGATGCCAACGCACGTCGAAAAAACGACACGAATTCTTCCCTGCGACGGTCATCGCGGCCTTGGAACCATCCGAGTAATGTCTTCATCGGCGAAACACGCCGGAACCAATCCCATTTTTACAGACTTCTCCTTCGTCCGAACGACAGATTTTCTTATTCACTCTTGACCATTATCGCGAAAATTCTTCAACTTCCGACGATCTACTGGAGAATCGATAAACTCTTGGATCCAAAATGGATCTCAACCTACCGAGCATTAAAGTAGCCTGCGTTGTCTTATAAAAATGGAACCATTGATTTTATTTAATCTGTGTGTGTGTGTAAGTTTTACTGTAATATCTGTTTGACTGAAGAAATCGTACATTTGTTCAAAAGATCAGGTGCACGAATTAATTCGTAGCTCTTTCTCCGTGAATTTGTTGATTATTTACACAGAAATTGCATTTTAAAAATGGTATCATTTCGAAGATTCAGCAATAACTTATAATTTGATGGATAGAAGGTTTGGCAACGAATTAATGTGTACACCTGAGAATCCGGAGAACGGCAAAGCAGCAAGTTGAGAGAATCCAGAAAAATAATCTAGTAAGAAAGTGTGCAGAAACCTGAGATTTGTTATTGCGAGGAGCTCGTATCGCCGTCCGTTGGTTTCGCATGCAAAAACGCGATCAAACTTCCGGCGGTAACGGTGAACACGCGCCCGTTGTGCACGCGGCCACTAAAAATCGCAGTCGGTCGCGGGATATACAGGGTGTTCCAGTAGGGGGTCGATGCACTGGCCAGTTCCAAGGACCAAGGTCGAGGTCCGGCAATGGCGGATCGATACACGGCGCACACACGTTGCACGCGACCGTTCGCGCGAAGCTACGCGAATTTGGTGGTTACGCGATATCGCGAATTATATGGGCGTGGTCCGTCGTCTGTGTCACGTTTCCCCTATAATACGACTAATTTTAACGAACAGGCGCGGCGGGACGTTCGGCACGAGCGACGTGCAAAATGCACCTTTTACGCTAATATTTCGCGCGCGTGCGGAGAATATCGTGCCGTGGAAATCTGTTTGCGCAGTGTCACGCTCGAGTACGTGCGAGAGTAGACTCCGGAAATGTTACCGCGATTAGGACGTTGAGGATGCTCAATGGTTAGTGGTTTCCGTCGTGAAATACTCTGGGAACCGTTCTTTTCCAGTCTCTGACATTCACTTCTTAGGATTTATTATTGTACATACAGGTTTTGCACTGCGAATTCAATTCGTATCGCGAATCCATAGAGTATCAAATTCAGCGTAAAGCTAGTCCGTATTGGTGGCTCCCATCTCTTGCAATCAGTGCAGAGAATTTTCATCATAAAGATCGGCTGTCTGATTATTACGAATCCTATTAATTGGCTTCTGGTAGGTAAAGCGATCAAGCAGAAACTGAAAGTTTCAGTATCCTTTCACTGACAGATTGATTACTCAACCATCCTTAAAGGTAATTAGCTGTGGCAACATGCTTAAAACAAAAATCACTCGATCCATGGGTGAAAGAGTTAAAATATAGTAAAGTCCTCTACCAGTGATTACCCATTGCTATTTTGACATGACCTATCTTCGCTTTCAAGTGCTTCGAAACCAGTAAAAATTAAACAGGAGTATTATTTTGAGAAAGGAGACTTTTCTACAAGATGTCGCTAAATTCTTCTCACATCTAACACCGAAATTATTCCCACAGCTATGAATACGTCAACGAACTCTCGCCGTCCATCGCGGCAGAAATAATTCAGCTGCACGACTATGTCGAGACAACCTCTCGAAACATTCTCGGTGATAAGAACGTCTACCGAACACGCGAACATTCCCGACGAATTTTCGTTATATCATTCTTTTTCCAGAAATCTGCCAGCATATAGCATTCGGTCGAGTTCCCGGGGCGTGTCGTGTCACGAAACGTCTGTTGCCATAAGCCAGGGTCAACGGCCAAGCGCAAAAATTGGTTCTGTCGCTAATTCTAGGGTGAACAGTCACGGCGGAGTAGCGGAAAATGGTGGTCGTACCATAATCGCCATCTGCTGCTCGATTGCTACCGTTCGCGGTGGTCTTTGCGAGGGAAATCGGCCAGATTATTGCTGTCCTGCGATACGAACGACCGTGTACAATGCGAAACAGCGTCGAGAAAACTGTAACGACGTTAAGGTAGCGTTCGCGAGGCATGGGGCCATATAAGAGCTGGCATAAGGGCCGTCGTGAAACCGTGGAAACAGAGGGTCGGCCGATCGATAACGCCCCCATAGCAAATATCGTCGAGGGGGTGCGCGCAAGGTGTCCCATGGAACACCGCACCCTCTCTCGTCGAACACTCCTCGTGGAAAATAAAATCATTCGGGAAGGAGCGGCTGCGTTACGAACTAATGATCGATAACGAACCGGGAACTTCGTTAACGGAGATCCAAGCGGCCGGAACTGACTCGATTCTGCTCCAGTTGCGGCCATCAACGATAAAATGCTTAACGACGAGCCTGGAAACTGTGCATGCTCGTCTACGATCTAATCTGCGTCTTCTAGCGATCTCCATCTACTTTGAATGACCCGTTATGGGGTCCCCAACGACGCGACGGATCAACCGAGGATCGTGATTTGTGATCATCCTCCAGCAGGTTTTATGTCGGCCTTGTTGGATATCGATCGGGGAAACAGGAAACATATGTATGCCGGGATCAATACGTCGCTTGACGTTTGCAGATTAACTTTCCTGAACCGTTTCTGGTTGAAAGACGCTATTCTTGGGAATCGAAACTGGGTTCGCCGATGTGGACTACTTATCGATCGCGTTAATATCCATTCAGAAATAGTTAATGAATCGTTCAGCAGCGATAGCACAGTTCGGTACCGACAAATTGTCTTCGGTAATATTATCAAGACTGTGTGTCTTATTTATATAAACAATATCACAGTTGTTCTAGATGTACGATCATGTTCAGTCGTGAACAAATCCTCATGGTAGATCTTGTATTGCTGTGAGGTAGGCACAGATAAAACCGATAAAAAATAAAATCATGTGCCAAAGGAGCCTTGTGAGGTGCATGAGAGTGCCAAAAGTGATTGTCCAGATTTTACTAATGCATCAAAAAATATGAACTTTGAAAAAACAGCTGTTCAACGTGCAGAATTTGCACTTTGGAATTTTTTTGACGAATTCGAAGGATTTTTGTGGGCCATGTGGTATTCCAGCTGTCAGCGAATGAAGCAGAGTTTTCAGCGACGGAAAATATTGTAGCCGGTGCGCGAAACGTAGCAGGGTTGCTATTCGCGTCTTCATCGGCCGAGCCTGAACGGGCCGACGCCCTTTGCTCGACGATTACGCGACCGACCGTGTGCCAATGGTTCCATGAGTTCCTCGTTTCCACCCCATGGAGTCGTCCCCATTTAGAACGTAGGCGTGTGCGCAAGGGAAACACAGCTATTTCCCGATCCACAGAAAATATCTTCGGCGTAGGATAAAACCATGGGATCGTTGGACGCAGGGGTGGCTACGCAGATACTCATTCCAGAAGCCAGGTATATCGTTGATCGATTGCCGAATTTCCTATTTCCGATCGCGTAAATTAGATACGCAGGTGGGACACAATTTCCGAGGGTTAAGCCCTCTTAATTTCCTCGAATCATCGGTGTTTACCATTTACGATCCCATTACCACACTATAGTACCAATTTGGGATACACTCGTGAGACGCTCTCGCATTTGTACTATCGAAACGACAGTTTATCGCAAGGGTGGCCAATCTTTTGCGTACCATGCGTAAAATTTTTTCACAGAGGAGTCTAGGTGCGCCATACAACTCAAGCACTTTTTCTACCTTCTTACGTTCGTTGTTGCGGTTGGAAAATAAGTAGGGGTAAGATCTGCTTCGGTTAGGGGAGGGAAAGGGATAACTCAATCGCGCAACTAAATTAATTAACTTACGCCAGTTGAAAAGGCACACGTTCATTGGAACACTAATCTACAATAGTGAGAAATGATGTTCTGGACGAGAGAGGACGATCACTGTTTTGAACACCGCAATTCCCATCCTATAATTGTAAACTGTCAAAAAATTTCGACGAATTTATAAGTAAGAAGGCTGTATAAATTCAACTGAGAGTTTGTCAGGTGTTGAAAATATGAAGATGGATTCAGTTGTGGCGCCTACTTCAAATAATAAGTATAGGCACAAGGATCCAATGTGCCACGTTTGGCGCATGCGCCACAGGTTGGCCACCCCTGGTTTATTGTGTCCCTTATTGTTGTAATCCACATGTATTCAGCTGAGTAATTCATTGTACAGATTGATTTTCTCCGACTATTGTAATTATTTATTCGTATCTTGAAGAGATCGTTGTATTCATATCTGAAGATCTTCATTCACACTGAACTTATGAAAGGCTCCCGGTTTTGGAATTTTATTTTGGACGCCCATTTCGGAAGCTTGTTCGCAATGTCAGTTGATACGTCCAATGTATCAATAGATGAATTCAATATGAAACGTCGCTGTTTCATTAGATTTATCCTGTTCTTTTTCAAAGTTGAGTTACATTTTTGGAGGCCCATTTTGAAAGCCCATTTCCGACTTCGTGTAAAATCGCGGAGGAGCTAACGTGTTCACACGTCGACTTTGCTTCTGGTATAAGAAGTTGTCCAATCTCGAAGTAAATCGCGTCTTCGGTCCGGTTCTGATTAAACGAGCCGGGAGAACAGGATTGAGTGTACATACTTTCTTCTGCAGTCCAACGATCGTCCAGGGTGGCCAGGCAACTTTGGTCGATCGTTAGGCGTGGAACTCGAAAAGTTGGCACGGAGGAAAACGACGAGTCGAACTGTGTTGGCCGACCGGCTGTCTCTCTCCCCGGAGGAGTCGGGAACACACAGACGATAGTTATTGATCAGAAAGGAGGTCCGAAAGCCGGGAGCAGCTGAGCCACCCTTATCCTTTTCCTAGGTTTCGAGGCACTGTGCACGCACGTGGCCATGTCGCTCACACCCCATTCATAAGAACCCCCAGCGAATACGGAGTTCACCCCAACACCCAAGGGGCACAGCTGTTGCTACGGGAATCCTACCAATGTTCCCAATTAATCGGCCCTTCTTCGAACGACGTCGATCGTTCTCCGTTTTCGCGACCTTTCGCTGGAAACCAGACGACACTGGATAGCCTCATAACCTGCCCATAGCAGTCCTTAGCACTCTAGAAGGGTATACATGATACTTGCTGGAACCTATAGGATCATGGTGTCTGAAACGTCTCGGGAAGTCCAATTTACAATTAGTTAATCCTGGATCAGCCTGGTTAACCCTCGTGGTGTCGGACGATCTGTCAGATGATTCAATTAAATAACTCAGTGCCAACCATCGCTGTTTCAATTTATGTAGCCCATTTTCTTTTTCAAAATTGAGCTGCTGCATTTTTGGAAACCCATCTTGGAAGGCCGCTTTAAAAACCCACTTTGGAGACTTATTTCAGTAGCCTATTTAAGCGTCGCCCTACTGGGTACCACTGGCCTGTCTTACAAAATGATGCATCTTATATTTCCCGCAATTCTTTCCCGTTTGTCCTCGCTCACCAAACATCGTTCTGCTCGTGACTAAACAGATTGTGCCATTTTGTTTTTGGTTGCAGATTTGTCGAAGAACCGTTTCGCCGAGCTGCCCGAGGAAGTCACGGAATTCCCGTTCCTCGAGAAGCTGCACCTCTATCACAATGCCATAAGAATAATACCGGAGACGGTGTCGTTGCTCCAGTCGCTGAACTACCTCGATCTTAGGTAAGTCCTTGGGGTGTCCATCTAGACAGGATGCGGGCGCCGTGGCAGTTCGATAGTGATTAACATTTGTCCGCAGTCGGAACCAATTGACGTCGCTACCTCGGGAGATATGCAGGCTACCGCTGCAAACGTTACTGGTCGCTCACAATAGATTAGCATCGTTGCCGGACGAATTGGGCAGAATGTCGGCGTTGGCCGAGCTGGACGCGGGTTGCAACGAGATCACCAGCTTGCCACCTCGGATGGGCGACCTCGCCAGGCTCAGGTCGCTCGACCTGAGGAGCAACATGCTCGTGCACCTGCCCATTGGTGAGCCTTAGCTCCCTGCGAATCCCAATGCCTCCAGCCGAATCGTTTCTTCAACGTATTCAATTGTTGAAATGTCCGATTTTTGCATGTTTAGACAGAAATTATATTTCTTTAATGGTATCGTTAAAAATCGGACATTCCACATGCAACAACCCAATACATCTCACGGTCTAAGTTAGGTGAGGGTCAGCGAAGTTCGAAACCTTCAGTGAATTCGAATGGTTTCTTTGAAGTATGTACTTCGCGTGGTTTTCGCCGGTGAACCCCGAAGCGAAGTCTTCCGTGAAACCGAGCAAACACCGAGACGGTTAGGCGTCTCGTTTAGGCGTGCTCGTTTAGGGTCGGAGTCCTCGTTTCGTCGAGCCATCATCGACAGAAGCCGGGTGAACGTTTCTTTAATGCGCGCGGTGAACTCCTTCTCATCCTCTTCTCTCGTGGTGCGTCTGCATCGATACGTTTCTTCTTTTTATACAGAGGTTCCACGCATCATTTGTTTATTTATTAATAGGCGCCTCGCCGCGGCAACCCTTTGGCGTATGAATGAAAAAACGAGAATGGGAAAATAATTAGACGTTATCGATTTGACCCTGCTTGCCCTCGGTTGAGTCACACGTTCGATATAGCGATGCGAAAGGGACATTATTCTGAAGTATAGTGCGATTTGAATCATTTTGAATAAAGTCTCAACTGAATCTGAAAGTCTTTCATAATGATGTTAGTGTTAGAGAAATGAAGATATGAAAGGGTTCTAAGAACGCGGCTGGAATAAAGTATGAAACACAGTTTGACCGTTCTTGCTTGCGATAGTCCAAAGTGAAGTAGTCGATCGATCATGAAACTCTAATAGAGCATTAATTCAATAGAAAAGATTATTAAATATAACTAACAATAAGAAAGATAGTACCTAATTATTACATTTGCTAAATCCAAGCATAAAATTGAGACCTGAAAAGACCCTGCTGTTACAATTGTACGAGTGAGTTGCCAAATAGCATTACCATACCAATACGACTGCATCAACCGCGTCAAGGGGTTTCCACGCAAAAGAGTCTAATACCTCTTAACAAGAGAGAGAGAGAGAGAGAGAGAGCTCATACAAGTTTGAAACACTTCACGTTCGCGCGTAAAATCTGGAATACTCAGGGTGGTAACTGTGCTCGCAGAACTGACGTACCTGAGGCTCGTGAAGTTGGATATCAGCGGCAATCGGATATCCGTGCTTCCGAACGAGATGAGGAAGATGAAGAGTTTAGTGGACTTTCGGCTGTCGGATAACCCTTTGACCTCGCCGCCTGCCTCGGTGAGCAATCGCCATTAATCTTCAATCATAAAAGTCTATTCCGTAAACTGTCTGACTCGATTACGAGACGAGAGTAATTGGAAAATTGTTTACAGCTATGCATTCGCGGGCGAACGCACATCTTCAAGTATCTGGAGAGACAGGCGGCGAAGCACGAAAGGGCCAGAGGCGGTCGTGGGAGGAGGACACCCTTGGATGTGAGAGGACACGCCACATTGGACACAAGGTCTCACAGACGGCACAACGTCGACAGCGGATACAGCACCAGCGATGGCGTCGACAAACGATGGTCCCAAGAAATTCACAGCGCGGTTAGTCTCCTTGCCCTTGTTCTGGTCCTTTCCCTCACTCTACGCTTCTTCTCCCGGCTGTATCGCATGCTGTTTGGCGGCTGGGAGTCCTCGGATCGTTTAGACACTCTAGATCCGGCGTAGAAACCTCCATCCTATCTAAAGGACTAGGGATTCAAGCTTTCGTTGTGGGACCAGGACCTTGGGACCTTGTTCTAGGCATTCCCCTGGTTCTATGCTTCTTCTTGAAGCTGTAGCGTATACTACTTGGCAGCTGGAAGGCCTTAGATCCCGCATGTCCTACAGATACCTTAGATCCAACTCATCTAGGGGCTAGAGATTCTAAACTTTCATTGTGGGGTAACATCATACAGAATGTATAAGTTGATCATACAGAAGCAAACTGACAATCGATTGTCGCCATCGTCGGTGATTTTAACTGGTAACTGACATCATTTTCCGATTGAAACATGCAACTAACTCCACTCTCATAAACTATTTACTAACGAGGTGGCTATGTTTTTAGACCTGAATCAAGTCTGGTGATCCAAGTCTTTTTCAAACAATGCCTCTATCCACCCACGCAATTTTCTCCTGTCATCATAGATTAGTATAGTATCCCTGGTACCTTGTAACCGTTATGTAAATGTCCTTTTGAAATCCTGGCTAAAGGACGTAGAAGTTCCCAGATTGTTGGGGGTTTGCTCCGGTTACTGTGTATTATACATACTCCGGCTACCGCCATGTAGAAACAACAAACAAAGATACACTGAAATAAATCGAACACAGCAAACACACACGATGTCGACGATTTCTCGTAGTACCTCCTGCTGGACACGTTTTTGCGCGCAGGTGCACGACGGCGAGATTCGAGGCCTGTGGCGGCAAGAATGCTCGCCCCTTTCGATCACTCTGCCGCACGAGCACGCGGTGGTGAACGGATCTTGCAGCGGCACCTCGACGCCGAGCACCATCTCACCTGGCGAGCACACGTCCCTCGAAGATGAACTTGGCAAGGTAGGCGCTGCTGTCTCAAACTGGTCGGTTGCATCAAAAATTAAACAAAACTGAGCTGTACATGAAATACTGTACCATATCTTCCCAAACGTTCGTCTAATTCCACGGCGCCGCACAGAGCGGCTGAGTAATCGCGTAAAAGGATGCCACGCTGATCACTCCGACCTTGACATATATTGTCAATGAGCAACTGAATAACATTTCCTTGTAACTAGACTGCGGATTTTATGCACTTGAGCAGATCCAATGCAACACGGTAAAGACATTCGAAGAAATTGATTTATTACGAAACGAAATAAATGGCTGCGTTTCTCCTGTATCTTGGAGTTAATGCAGACAATTTTTATCGTCCAGAAAATTGACTTAGCGTAGCTCCGTGCTCCGGGCCGGCCCGTATGATACCACGTCTATATTTAGCGATTGAATAGAAACCCTGCCCCTTGGAAATGATATCTGTCTTGTCGCGGCGCGTTTGGCCGTCGTTCAAGCCGCGTTGAACGACCTTAACCCATTGAAAGAACGCACGGCGTGTGTCCGATTGACGGCGACAGTCGAACACAACGGGCTTTTGCTGGCGGCGTCTGCTCACCTTTTCTATACGGTGCTCTTTCCGCGCGTTGTCCGCAGGCGATGATACTGCACGATCAATTGGAGAAGAGGAGGCTGGAGAGGAGCACCTCGGAGAACGGCGCCGACGTCAGAAGACCGATGACCTCTGGCCTCTATCACGCGTCAATTACGCCGCCAGGGTAAGCTAGCCAACCGTTCATAAACCGATGCACGGTGCTGGTTCCTCTATCCGCTGATAATAGCTCTGACCGTTTCACGATTCCTTCTTACAGGCCCCTCGAAACCTCTCATTTGAGCCAGGCGCAGCCCATCACCGCGAACACCCAGTCGGTTCAACCTCTGCAGACCTCCGCTGCGAACTCTACCTCTTTGCTGAACGGGGACGAGAAGAGGCCTTTGAATCATATTCAGACCTACAGGTGTGGGTCTTTGGTTTCTTTCCCCCCTTAAGGGGGTCTCTAACTTTTTTCTCATGATCTTTTTCAAGTAAAGAGTATGTTTTGAAAAACATGAATCGTCGGTCGCCATGATTCCATATTGAGTATTGCTGCACTTTTATCTCGTGCGAAAGTAGGGCAAATGACTTGATCAAACCATGATCTTTCAGGGAGTACAAGGAGGCCCTGCGACAACAAAGGGCTAGCGAGGGCCCAAGTGTCTACAGGCCCCGGGAACAGGTTACACCGCCCGGAAATGAATCTCAGAGCAATGAGACAGACTCCAGCAGCAACAAGGAAGGAGTCGCCCTCACTGGTAAGCAGATCTTCAATGAGGAGAACGCTACCAAAAGACCGGTCCAGAAGGTGACACCTTCGCGTATCAACTATCAGAACACGCCTATCATCAATGGCAGTAACAACGAGTACAACAATAAGAATGGAAAGTACCACGAGCAACCCTATAAGAAGCCTAACTCGCCGATCAAGACCTCGACGAGCATCTTATCTTCAGGCGCTAGCCCTGGACATACTCCTAGACTAGTCAAGACTGCTGTTGGTTATGTGGAAGGTGAGTATTCATTATTTTTTTTAATTGATGTGTTCGTATGTTAAATACAATTCCAACAATGTCCGTCAGGTAACAAGAGTCCGAGCAGAAATGGTGGAAGCCCGAAGTCCCCTAGATCGGTCACCTGGAACAGCAACGTGCCCGAGAAGTACTCGTTCACTATGAGAAGAGAGTTCGAGCGTGCCAAGGAAGAGGCTGACTTGATAGAACAGCTGAGGAACGTGAGTGTCAACCCCACTATATACAATATAATGACTAGACTGTGGATCTTCATGCATTTATGGCATCTTAAATGTTTTAAAAAAGGGTAGAGTATAAAATTCGACAGAATTTAGTAGAATTTTTATTTATTTAAGATCTACAAGGGCTACTCTCTGCCACTGGAAATAAGATTCTATTTTATTCGACTTTCTTAAAATTCGTCTACAAAAATTGAAAATTGCATAAACATCTGCAGTCTAATAATAACACTACCACTGTCCAACATTGTGTAACCCTTTGGTCTCGGAACTATTGTAACTCGAAAACCAAACATTTCTTTCGACTTCGAATGTTTACATTCTATATGATTATTCATTTCATGCATATCAGAGTCGTCATTTGAGTGCTAAGGGTTACCTAGTTTCGCTGGGTAATGTTGAAGAGCTACTGTTGCTGTCTAAAAGACTCGTTGTCCAAGTCTCTGATCATTTCCAGCACATAGAGACGAGGTTGAAGATGGCATTACCGGAGGATCTCGCTCCAGCGTTAACAGATGGTGTGGTTCTCTGTCACCTGGCGAACCATGTGCGACCTAGATCGGTCGCCAGCATCCACGTTCCTTCTCCAGCAGTGGTAAGCGACACTCCAATTATCTTATCCCGGCCTGAAAATGTTTATGGACGCAGACTCTATCGATTTTGTTGAATCTGCAGCCAAAGCTGACGATGGCGAGATGCAGGCGTAACGTGGACAACTTTCTGGAGGCTTGTCGCAAGATAGGTGTGGACGAGGTAAGCAGACACGCTCCTGTCCTCTGATCCTTCTCCCGAGATTCTCCGCGCTTGTCTATCGCTGTTAGATGTTGTCTTCGTATTTTCCGACGCACTTCTCAGCGGTAATGCTCGCTCATCGAGATGGGCGCACGAGCCTCGAAACGAACGAGGACTCGTCAGCGACGTAGTCTGACGACGGTACATTTGTCCATGATGTTTCCAACAACTACTAGTCAGTCCCCGAGTGCTCGGCTGAGTCGGATGTCGCGTTTATAGTCCCCGGGTCGCATTGTTTCGCTGTTTGAGGAAAGGATCGCGGGGAAACAGAGACGCTGAAGAGTAGTTGCATGCGCCTAGACCTCGTAACTCGCTTGTCTGTCGCTGGAGAACGCTGTGGACGCGGCTCCTGAGAGTCTTCTACCATGATCGCTCCTCCCCGATCGATCCTATCGATCGTTCTCTCTTCTTTAACGTGATGGAACGCACCCAGTCGAATCGAACAATCTTCGTACTCTGTCGAGTAGTCCGGATGGTCGAGCAAGGTGTCGCTTCAGCAGGAGAAAGAAGGAGAAGGGGCTAGGGAGAGCAGGGCTGCGCAAACTGCTTACTACCACTCAAGGTCACCCTTTCAGGGGATGATGCTAAAGACAACGGGGAACGAAAGTTGAACGAGTCGAGCCCGACAGATTTAAGACAGAGGCTATTTAACAATCAACTGAAATTTTAGTACATTTTAAGATCACTAGAATCGTCGGGTTTTCATTCTGCATATTCAAAAGAGTGTACCCTTTGAAACACAGAAAACCTTCTTCAAAATTGGACCAAATAACTTAAACATTTTTGAGAAATTAGGATGCCGATGTGTCCAAATAATAAATGTTATGCTGCTTACAACCTGTTTGTGTGAATCTGCGCTGAAAGTCCAAAAGAGAGATTGTAAAGTGAGAAGTAAGCGCTAAATTTGTTACGGCCTGTTTTCGGGCGTCACTGTGGAACACTTTGAACGGTCAATGGTTAGAGAACGTCCTGTTCAGTGATAGTTGTTAATCGGTAAAGCTGTTTCTCGCATCATCCCTTAAAATCGTGACCCGTGTGGCGGAGCAGCGTGCGCTCGGAGCGAGGCGACGACCGAGCGTGTCGGCGAAGTAGAGATTGGGACTGAGTAGTATCGTTGTTGGTGTTGCAGGAGGTGTTATTGGACGCGGACGCAATCATGGACGTGGGTTACATGGACGCGTACGGGCTGGAGGCTCTGGCGCGTCTCGTCTCCGCTCTCCTCCTTCTCCGCGACGAAGGAGCGAACAATACCGAAGAGTCTGCCGCAGATTCACCCCGTACGATTCAGGATCGCGTTCTGTCCGCGATGCTTCTCGCCACATTCCTAGCCTCCCTCGTTCTGCTCTATCTTTTCCCGATTCCCGACTAAGAATGCGAGCAAAACAATTGCAAAAAAGAGCGAGGGAAGACGAGAACGCCAGAGCGCGACACGATGGATCGACGCTCGGAGGGGAGCATAGAGCACGATCGAAGATGGGATAGAGAACTCTCCGATGCGTAGCGAGCCGCGACCCGACTGCTCGGGCTTTCGCTTCTTCGACGAAGTCCATCATTGCCGAGCCGTCGAATCGCTCGATCAGGCTGCCGCGCGATACTCTTCCTGCCTCGTCTGCCATTTTAGTACCTTTAGACGCGCGGCTCAGTATTCTAGTTTCTTTCTTTTTCTATTGCGTTGTTGTTCCTTCTTCGTCTTTCGCTCGCGTTCCGTTCGCTTCGAGCAGAGGAACTGAGTGTCGCGCAGAAGTACCCGCTGGCATCGGTGCCGACCATCACCTAGGCCTCTTTAATCCTCGGATTATATCACATCTTCCTAGATTTCTTAGTTCATTTATTCAGATTTGGCGTAATCCTTATTATCCGTTCAAACCAATAAGTTCGTTCATTCATTTTCTACGATGCAGTCTTTATCGATGTGGTCCGAGGGTTAATTCAGGCATGAACAAATAGTCACGAGCCTCAGTGATCGTCGGCAACTCTTCATCGTGGTCGAAAGTGCCGTGTTCTCCTAGCTCAGGCATGGGCCATAGAGATTGCTATTTTGAGAGCAACGAAACCACGCCCACCCAGGTCCCGCCACACCCACTTAAAGATGTACCACGCCCATTTGGCACTGGACTTCCCCCTCTCAAGGGTGCACCACGCCCATTCGAGGCTCGCCACGCCCATTCCATCTAAAACAAACATTTTCTAGTAAATTGACGACAAAGTCTCTTCTTTCTTCAACATCACCTGGCCCCCAAAGGGCAGTCTACTTTTACTGTGAGGGCAAAGTGCGCTGCCGCCCATGCCTGGGCTCTTTCGGCTATTGACTCGCTACAGAATCGAGGTACTAATCGAACGGTGAACCGCTAGCTTCGCTTGTTCACGCCTGTTTGGTTCGCGCGAACCGCCAACGCGGCTCCAGCTTTCACAGTATTGTTTCATTGTTTCGTAAAAGCCGCTGTTTCGATAGATGCCTCGAGGCCGGCGCCCAAATACTACTCGATAGACCCTAAGTGTGTCAGCAGGCAGCTTGATCGTACATTTAACCCGCCTAGTTGTAGGAACCGCTACGTAGTGCGTAGGTTAGATAAGTGTATCTCCTCGATAAGACCTCCGACGGGGGCTCCGGCTACTTTCGCTGAGGCCTCTGTTCGGTCCTCGCGACGAACAACAATACAGAATCAAAGAATGCAAAGAATCAAAGCCGCTGAACGCTCGCATATCGAATGTCGAATCGAAAAATTTGAACGATCGATCGGCACCAGTCCAAGGGGGGACTGTGCCCCTCGAATCTCTTGAGTATAATAATAGTATTTTTCCTATAGAAACGGCGGAACCGGGTGTCCATCGTCGATTGTCGAAAATTTGTTCATGCCGGTTTGAAAACGTTAGTCGTCGCCGACGAATCTCTCGCGATCCGGACATACGAATGGCAGAAGAATCGAATGGAATATTTCAGTAGAAAGTACCCGCAGCGTGGAACCCGTTTATTGAACGGTACAACCCAGTTCAAGCAGAGAAAGAGAGAACGATATGGATGGTAGTATTTTTTTAAACGTTCGACCAATGAAATCGCCTACGGCTCTTTCAGAATTGATGGGTCTGTGATAGGTAGCCTTCGAGTACTACAGAATTCGCAACAAGGTGCTAGAAATCTCTTTCTGTTTCGAGGATTTCCTATTTTGATACGTAGATGTTAACGCACAGCTCGAACTTCGGACGGCCTCTTTGTTCCATCGTTGTTTGTGAATCGAGTCCCTCGGTTAGGAGCTGAGCATCCCTAAAATCGACGCCAATGTTCGCTAACCAAACCCACAATCTTAGTTAACACATTCATAGACGAGAATTATTTTCCAGCTTCAGATACCAATTTTGTGAATTTTGTTGAATACCAAATTTTGATGGGACCTGCAAAATGCAAGAAGGTTGGAAGAGTATCTCATACATCTCATCGATTTTTATTACACTGAATACATTACTTTGATTATATGGAATTTCTGAAACGACTCGGTTGATATAGTCGAACTGTCGATAGATTGTGAATTTTATACATTTGCACCATACTTTGTAACATTATCTTCCAAAATCAACCAGTAATTCTTCCAAGTCTTGAAACTTCGCAGTGTCAAAGCATCTACATTGGTGTCAACTATATTCTACTTAATAATTATCGCGGGAAATTTGTGTTACAATTTCATTTCACTCGCGTTACGTCTTCCCAAATATTGCAAATTGAACAATTAGTTAACACACTGAAACTTGGCATTGTAAACCATTATAGCTAGTTCTATGAGAACTCTATCTTGCCTGAATCTTGATAGCAATCTTAAGTGAACGTATGCATTATCAGATTGCAGATTAGCAATAGCAAGTGCGAAAATTTGTGGAGGGAACAATAAACCATAAAGATCGCAGCTATTTTTCTTTAATTTTGCGAACGTGTCACGTTGATTTATGGGATCCTCTAGCCTCCGTTTTTCTTCTTTTCTCCCCGGTCCGTTCAGTTTCGGAACGGCAACGAACGAACGACAACCATTCATGCACTTCACCGGCCAAGCAATTCGGTCGTAGCCTAAGATGTTCTACATATTTTCATATAAACGTGAGTATGAAGGGAAAGAGAAACGTATAGTGGACAAAGTACGTGTATATCGTTTAGAGAGCATACACGCGTATATCGTATTCTACGTATGCATATAATATATTCGTACGGTAAGGGACATTGTCTATGGGTAAGGATTTTCGTAGGAACGAGTCTTCGAGTCGCGAGGAACATTTGTTTCCGGATTTCGCTCGAATTCAGAATTTCAGACGTAACGTGGTTCACACCGGAGTAGACCAACAAATTATCCAAATGATCAAATTATTCGAGAAATAATATTGAACTCGCCTTTGCTCTTCATTCAAAACATGAAACTAAAGCTTATTGATTATAAACTTCAGATGAATTACAAAAAAATATAATCTCTATATTGTATTAAAAAAGACATGTTCATGTTCTTGAACAAAAGAGGGAGTGTTATTCGAAGCTTTCATTTGGATAAATAATTTTGGGAACTCTGGTTCGCGCAACCAGGACGCTCGGAAATCAAGGATGGCGGTCGAAGCGCTATCACTGGTCTGCGGATTTTTACTCCTACACCAACTTCAATTTTGTAAGAACTTTGTTTCTTGGAGATCTCACTATCCAAATAATCCTTCCTCCGTGACTGCGTGCTATTAAGAAGACGCTACGGAGGAAAAATTGTACAGAAATCTACTCCAGCTTCATTAAAACCGCTCATCTTCCCAATGTTATAAAACTGAGAAGTCCGCAGTTTAGGGATCGTGAATCGAACGCCGCGAATTATTCTGCACGTTTCGCGGAGGTACAGTGCCAAACACTGCTCCAATCCCTCCGAGAAACGCACAAGGAATTTTCCCGTAAAACAAACGGCTTCTCATTACGGTCTACAAACCTGTACTGCCCGTAGTCATTTTCCAAGGCGTTTCATTATCCTTTTTATACGAATCTCCTTGTATCTCGAGTTTATTGTAACTGTAATTGTAATCGCTGTCGAGATAACGAGCGCGCCAACTTATGGTCGTCCTCACTGCGGCAAGCTATATCTTCCAAGGAATTCCGCGCGCCGCGCCGCTTCGATCGAGATCAGTTCCAATTTTCGCTTTTGTACACGCGTTTCGCGTCGATCGGCGGCAGAATCGTTGGTCCGCTTCTAGTCCTCGGTATTACTTCTATAATCGTAAGTGTTATTAATCCTCCGTTCTAGTCAGCTGATTTAGTTTCGTCGGTTTACGCTTGAAAGGGGCGTTTTTACTCTAACTTTGCCATTCTTCTCCATGAAACTGCTAAACCTTCCATCACGAAACTTTATAACCAGTTTCATATACAGGGTGATTCGTTTACCTAATAACGGAAATATCTCCTGATGCACTAAAGATACGAAAAAAATTTGTTTACAAAAATTGTTCGGTATGAAACCAGCAGGAATATGAAAAAATGTTTCATATAAAGTAGTCTTCGTATGAAGGGGCATATTTAATGACGCTATGCACAAATGAAAATCCATATTGTTACTTTTATATTCTTATTCTACATCGAAAAATAATAATATTTCGTATGCGCATGACAAAAAAAAGATATATCGATCCATTTACAAAAATTGATTTGTCTTCGTAATTTCTCCCCCCACCAGATTGTTCCCTTCATGCCGAACAATTTTTGTAAACAAGTCTGTTTCGCATCGTCAGTGCGTCACGAGATATTTCTGTTATTAGACAAACGGAACACCCTGTATATTTGAACAACATTCTCTAATTTTTTCGCGCAGGAAATGGCAAAATTAGGCTTACTGTAATCGATTAAACGGAACAATCCGCGAGTAGGGTATTTCAGCAGTTCCGTTCGCCCGAAATCGCTGTAACTTCCACAGTTATGAAGATTCCAGAACAACGCTGTGTCTCTGAGCCCTGTTCTTCAAGATGAAAAGATTGATTCAGTAAACCCTCTTGAGTCGTGCAACACGTTTCGCGCATTAGTGTCTCGACGACGCTTAGCTCGTTACTTAATCTCTTCTCTAGTTTGCCCCGTGTTCCTCGTCTCTTCCGCTTACTTCCGTCGGAAATCGACTGTTCCGAGCGCTGACGGGTTTCCGCGGTTTCCGCATCAGTATTACTTCGATCAGGATCGAAGAAGACGCTCGTCAGCGCCTCGGATCGAATCGCAACCGTAAGACTGGATCTACACAATAATTTTTACCAATTCGTCTATCTTGACGACGTCCCCGCTGCAACACTGCCGGCAGCTCTCTTCTTTGTTTTAGTATTTCGTTTGTTTAATTTTAATTATTCCTCTCTTCGACGAAGATTAGTTTTGTCGCTTCCGTTTCTTTTTTTTTAGAGGCTGCATCGTCGATTCTACTCGTGGTCGTGATAGTAGATGAGACGCGTGATAACGAGATCGAACAGAACAAAAAAACATTCCGTTGCATTAGCTTGTATAATTGTATAATTTCTGTAAAGATCTGAATGGCACATCGAGTGGATGAACGTACGTGTGTCGATGAGTGAAAGAGAGTGAGAAAAGCGCCTATATATACATATGTATATACATATATACATATATTATTATTATTATTATATTATTATTATTATATCATACTATGTTGTATGAACACAGATATATGGTACGTTGAAGCTACATCCCTCTTTGGACGTATTTTTGTTTCTCAAATTGTACTTAATCGAATTAATGAGTTTTGATCGATCGCTCTGAAGAAATCGGTGCTTATTTTTATCTTGTTGTTTTTTCTAAGCTTAAGCTTTTTTCTACGATCGTCGAGATAGGAAAGCTATTCTTCCTATTCGATTCGAGTGCCCCCGATCGATCGCGAATCAGATCCATCGATCCATCGGGGGAGCTGAATCATTTTGCCTCCTGAAATGGCCACTGTTAGGCGACGGACGAGTTCAGGAATTTCACTCGGGGTCGGCCTAATCGAAGTTTGTTTCAACCCTTAACTATCGAGGTGGATTTCTAAGCAACATTTTCTCAGAAATTCAAACGATTAAATTCGAGTCGCATTCCTCTTGAATGTTTTGACATTTGCGAATACTCAATTATATTTTGATATTGTTGATTATACATTTATATTTGTATTATGCGTTTGGGACGTTTGATAGTCTCTTCGAATCCACGTCGATCTGGAAAGTCGAGGGTTAAACGGGACCTGTTAGTATTAATTATAACAAAGTCTGTTATCCCTTGTTCATATCATTTTGAAACAGGATACCTGATCGAGTGATGAATGAACTTGTTCGTATCTAATTTCTGAATCGCGACGCACAATGAGAATTTACAACTGTCAGATTAGATATCTACGAGTTGCGACCGTGGTCGGACTGTTCCGATCGGTCTCGAAAGAATATACACCACTGTGGTTGTTGGAAACCATTTTGCATTCGAGAAACGTACTCTGTAACATCGATTGTACGGCTAACTGATAACGATTGTAACACTATTTCCACTGATAATAAAATATTCTTTTGGTAAAATTGTTGCTGAACGACGATACACGCTATCGAAATCTTTCAACTGAAACGGTCATCTCAGACGAAGCACAAACAGAGTCGAATTCGCACAATATCACACTTTCGCAACATATACACGGTCTCGATATTTGTTCACGTTCAGAAAGGCTTCAAACACGTACACGAAATTACACATTACAACTTTTCATGACTGATACTTTTAACAATTGTTAGGGGTGAGTTTGACCCTGCTGTAGATCTTAATTGAGCCACATATTTGGAATAATTATAAGAGAAATAAACAATTTCTTCATACTTTTCTGAAGCAAGATATATTGTTGGAGGAAAGATGTATTAGCTAGGCAGCAGGGTTGAATTCAGTTCGAATCACAGTCCTCATTATCTCATATTGCGTTATCGAAGAAGAAACAGACAGCTCAAATATTTCATAACAAAATCAATGTTCAAGATATCGAAATGAAACTTGTACTGGCTTCTAGGAGTGCTCTTCAAGTTTTGTTTCAGTGACAGTCACAGATGCTCGCTATGTCCGTGTTTATTTCTCCAACCATAAGAGCCGAATGCAACCCCTGTTTCTTCGAATTGCTTCGGAAAATTTCAATCTCGCCTGAACATCCACAATCTTCTCACGATACTGCACACCGTACTACAAACAAAACTTCAAAAATCCACCTACAGGCCATCCTGAAAATCATTTCAAGATCTCCATCATTTCAAGAAGTCCATTTTGTACAGGGTCTTTCAAATCTGGTGGTAGAACAAAATTTCGTTTTCGAGAAGATAAAACTTGATTCGATTATCGTGTCTGACCATGGCCAATTCTACTTTCAGATCAAGGGAACACCCTGTATAAAACATGAATGATAGCAATCGCATACGATACAACATTTTCCAAGCATTGCTCTGTACAATTCAACCTCTTCTCAGCGATGTTTGAAGGATGAAGATAAATGATTCTGACCATTTCTACTTGCAGAACCTGGTGTGCTGCGCTAGCGACGTGCTGGAGGGTGGCCGAGGCGTGGTTCGCGTCGCGGTGACGGTGTCGGAGCTGCTCAGGTTCCACCAGACTCGTTCGCCGTTGCAGACGTCGTCGTCGACGGTGCCGAGCCACGTGCCCGCTTAGCGCCAGACGATATAATCGATCCCGAGAGACTCGTCGATCGAAAGGAAAAGGAAGGACCCGGCGACCACGTTTTCCCTTCGGTGCAACGGCGCGATGGAACTGTGGAGCAACGGGGCACCGTGCTGGCGCGTTCACGTGCCACCGAAAGACCGAAAGTCCCCTTTGCTCTGAAACGATCCGTACCACACGGGAAACGAACGTTGGTCACGCGATCGCGATCCAGCGTGCTCGCGACCACCAACCCTGGATCGATCTCGAGTCTCGACAGACACACGATAGACTCTTTTCTACTTACCTGTACTTTTCGCGCGACCACACCACGAAAACAACCCACCAGGCTGTAGAGTAGTCGACGATAGACTGTGCGAACCAACCATGACATTCGATTAGGTGTACGAAATCTTTTGTATCAGAGGACAGGCGTATCTTTGTACGGAGGGACAGGATTAGTGTATAATTAGCAGCGGTGGACCCCGGTTAGCTGGGCCATCGCGAGAGAATCAAACTGCGAATGATTAGGCACTCTGCGCACCCCTGACAGAAACTGGTTCATCAGAATCGTGAATGGGATTGTTTAGAGATTATTTCAGCTAGTAATAGTCTACTGAAAGTGTATAATATTGCATACGCGTTAGACAAATGCCGTAGAGGAGTGAACGATATTTATGAAAAATATTAATGATATGGTAAATACTCTTTCGCACATTTGTCTGATATGAAATAACGCTCTGCCTAGCGTTGTGAGAAAATTATAAATAACATTTCGGTGGCATGACAACGAATTTGAACGATGAAAACGGTGATATTGATCGCTGAAAATGTTTCTACATCGTTTGGGGATGATTCAACCCTTTGTCGATTCTATAACAATTGGGAATTATTTTCTCATTTTCTTTTTCTTGTAAAGAAACTAACATATTCGTTGAAATATTAACACGTTCACTGCCAAATCACAACCCGCATGGGGATGATTCTACCCTTGCTCAGATCAGTGTCTTTCAATTTCCTTCTGTCTCACACAGGAATGGATTTATTCTAATTTCATACAACTTTTATAATACGTACTTGACCAAGAAATTGATTAAAAAGTCTCTCACGAATAGACTCCGGATTTTATGCATTTATGACAAGAATGGATTGGTCGAATACAAGATTGTGAAGACATTGGAAGAGTTGCATTTTCATTTAACTTCTGTTTCGTGCAATTGACTTGGACAATTTTTATTTCGCAGCCGACTCGTGAAAATAATTCTTATAATTTCAGTAATTGTAAAACAAAAATTAGAAACAAGTTATTCTGATCTCTGTGGCACTTCTAGTCCTAGAATTAGGTAGATTTAATCCACGATTGACATGGCAGTCAACATTTTCCACATCGAATGTATGAATAATCAAGATGACAAAGGGTTGATATGTTCGATCGAGTACTTTTTGCCAGGGGTGTGCTTTCATTTTAGGAGTTAATCACGCGACGTTTCTATACCGTAACGTGGACGCATACTCGAATCAAAACCGCGAAGACATCGAAATTCTCTCGACGTGCAGACACCCTCGGATCAACCCCTAACGTACCTCACTCCCATCGGTAAACCCCGACGACCCTGACCCTGTTGGTAAACTCCTCGAATTCTCACCGTTCGGTTTCTTCGTTCCACTCGGTGTTCGAGGACATGTTTGGTCCCTAAATAGACGACAGGCACACCCACCGAGGAAGCTGGACTTTTGCCTGTGTTCTCTAATAGTCTCGAAAACTGTAAACGCGACCGACAACAGAGCAAGCAAGGTAGGTTTCTACGTGAAACCGTTGGTAAGTTAGTTAGGAATTTTTCAATGTGACCGTCGGTCGGTCTACCAAGTTGTCGGTAACGACCGTCGTCGACGATCCTCGTTAAAGGATCGTGATCGAATCTCTTGATCATTCGATCATTCGCGCGTTCACATAACGTTAAGGCCTAGGTGTTAATTTCACAATTCTGTTGTCGCGTTCTTTCAAGACGCAGCGCCACCGACGCCCCTAATTTTATAATAATTTCGCAAGTACGCGCACGCTCGTTATCGGACTCCTCGATATCAAGCGCCGCCGGAATTTAGTAATAATTATCGCAACGAGAACCCCGCTAGGTGCTAAGTTTAATTATCGTTAAATTCTGCCCCGCGCCGCAAGGTTCGTTTCTTTTGTCTGTTCCTTCTTTTCGTTCAACGAGTGATCGCGCAAGGAAAACCCGAAGGATCTCATTCGTCGTGATATCGACGAGGAACCGAGCGTTTGAACCTCGGTGTCTCGCTCGAGAGTGTTATTTTTTATTTTTATTTCTCACACCCGTGCGTCTCCGTCGATCAAAATCGCGGAGACACGCGAGACTCACCGGCGGGACACCGACCATAGATGACTATACTGTGTATTCGTATTTATTGTGCCAAAGATGTACGTTAATTTCTCTCTATCTCTATCTCTATCTGTGTCTATGTAATGCGGACATTTTTACATAAGGGGTGGCTCTAAAAAAATTGTCTCGAAGGGAGGAACAGCACTGCCAGAACGTCGAGCTTCTTCAACTGAAGATTCCCGTGATTCGAATCGGTTCGGGTGGAGCGCGTTTATCATTCCCAATTCCGAACCAGTTCCCAATTTTTCTTTTTCAAATGTAATTTTCCTATGACTCCTCTCGACTGTTCAACCCGCCCGCTCTTCAATATCCTTTTTCTTTTCCTTATCTGATTTTCCATGATTACGTTGCCTGGAATTGCGGAGCGAAGCAACGTTGCTGCGAAATCGTGTTTTGTATCCACTCGAAAGCGAATGATTTCTATTTTTCGTTGTATCGGACGAGGAAGGACGCGCCGCGCCGTCGCGTCGAAACGTTTGGAGCATCCCGGCGCTCCTTTACGGACAGTATTAACACAGGCCCCCACCGAGAAAATAAAAACTACGAAAAAGAATCCAATTTTCCCAAACGGTCCCGGTATTCTCTCGAGGAGAGACTGATTTGTTCCAAATGCTTGCTCGCCCGATTGATAATTATAAATACACCGCACGTAATATATTTAAAAAGATTACAGAATACAGTGTATAAAATAAATCGAGAAAATCTCCACATGTCTATACGAAGTTGTTATTTATGGACCCCTTGACACGTTGACTGAGTATAAATCTTTTGACTACTTTTAGTTTCAAGAGTAATTCGTTATAGTCGAAGGGAAATGTTGAATAACGATTTTAGCTTTAAGGATTCCTTTTCCTGATTTATTTATCCTCAATCTTAGTACTGCGGATTTTTATGCAATATGAAAATTGTCCAAGACAATTGTAAGAAACAGAAATTACTATATTTTTATATGCAAGAGTAATTCGTTCTAGTAGAATGGAAATGTAGAATAACGATTTTATCTTTATGATTCAATTTTCCTGATTTATTGGGTTGGCAAGAAAGTAATTTCGGTACTTTAAGGTGAAATAGAGACGAATTTTTTATTCGAGCAATAAACTTTAATGAATAAGATATTTTCCCATTTGTTCGATGATCGTTTGCCAAAAAGAATAAATAAGAAAATATTTTACTGATTCATCGCTTGAATAAAGAAATTCGGTTTTATTTTATCTTGAAAAACCGAAATTACTTTCTTGCCAACCCAATATTTATCTTCAGTTGCGACGGAGCAGATTTGCTTGAGAACCGCAACACATATTTAAATTAAATAAAACAATACAAACTAAAAGCATTCTGAACCGCGCGCGCGCGCGCGGTTGTGGGAAGCAGTAGTCAACTAAAAATTCATGTTATCCCTTAATAGTCTTTTTACGTTGAAAACAACATAACAATATTTTTAGATTTTGTATATTTGTCACTGTTCTATATTACTGCTTTACACATATGTATTGTATAATATATTTTTATATATGCAAGGGGAATGGACATTTTTTATTTCTGGAGAATACAGTACTACTGACTCTAATTTAAACTCAATCTCAGGGTACATCGAAAATTTCATCGTTACTGGTTAACATTGCTACTAGTTGTAAACAATTAGAAATTGTAAAAATCGCAGTTGGACTCCGAAAATCACGAAACACTATAATTTTCACAATTTTTAATCATCTACAGAAATTAACGTCAATTAATTCAGCTTCCATAAAAATTCAAAACTCAGGTCGCACATGGTCCACTTTCAAAACTACCCCGATTCAGAATGATAAAAATGCTCAAACTGCATATTGGACTGTATCGTTAACATACTTTGGGTGCCGCATGCCTCAAATAAAATACTACATATTTTCAAAAAGAGATTACTGCCTCAAATAAATTATTTTATTTTCAAAAATTACTGCATCAAATAAAATATTTAAAATATAGGATTATTTACTATTTAAAATACTATTTTCTCCAGCTCTAAGTGGCGCACTCAGCCCCCTCCCCCCCACAAGAAAAAGGAAATATAACACTCGAAGATTGGTCAAACTGTAGAACAGCAGCTTCCTCTTCGATTTCGATGATTTTTGGATATGTTATATGTAAAACTCAACATTATGTACACACGTAAGTACATATGTACATTGGCAATTCTTGCACCAGTCTTTAAGATTAATAAGGCCCCAAGATTAAATCCTGAGTGCGCCACTGGTTCACTGTACCAAATTGTGTTACGACGTGCAGAATGCAAGATGGTTGAAAAAGTGCTTGGTGTAACACGTCTCAACTTTTGAACCCTTATTCCATCCAATAAACTATATTGATTTTATGGAATTTTTTAGGCTGATGGATTGGCACTGAAAGTGTTAAAGACCCAACCACTCAATTCTCAAAGTACCTTAGGCCCCCATCAGGCGGGTGAACAACCTCTCCCCAAGATGGCGATGCTGCAACTAAAACTCCACCGCACTCCTTTCAATATGCTTTCCGCACCAATAAATAATCATCTGAAATCCCTAAGAATACCATGGTTGGAGTCCTCGCAACACGAAGAACCCGAACAGACGAACCTTCATAGCCTGGTCGGGCATCGGCATCCAAAAGCAACCCGACAGCGATGATCCGTGGGTGGACCACGGTGGGCGGAGTCGGTCGAGTCCCCTGAAACTCCATTTTGTTGTCGGAAGGCGTTCCCATCGATCCACCTTCCCCTCTACCAGGTGGGCACCACCTTGGCGCAGCTCGACCTTCTCCAGGTGGAGGGAAGGCTCGCGCGAACATTGCCGAACAGGAGTTCGCGATACGAGTGTGCTAGCTGGCCGCTGCCGGGCACTGGTTCTCGTCAGGTAGTCGCGTGGCACCGTGTTAACCTAACCGCGCTCCGGTCTGTCTCACCTGCCCGGGTCCGTCACCTGTCAAGCAGCTAGGCCGCCGGTGTCTGGCCACCTGTGACGTTGATCTTCGCCATCATGGAGCTTTGAACCTCTGGTCCTCCCGATCTCTCAGTGCGATCCATCCTCGGAGACACCGATCGCCAGAATCGTCTCTCAATCGTTTAGCCAACTATCAAAATCGATGCACGAGTAAACACAACGACGAACGTCTGGGTTGAGTGTCTGACCACCCGCCATCTTGGACGACCTAGGGCTCTCAACCATTGGTATTCCTGATCCGTCAGTGCGATCCACGCGTATGACACTCTCCGGTCTCGATCATCTTTTGAACACCGCGGCAATCATCGAAACTCGGAATCCCGCGAATGAGGACGCAAGTAAACACGACAGCCTGGGTTAGGTGTCTGTGACGTAGGTCCCCGCCATCATGGATAATCTAGGGCTCTGGTCCTCCTGACCTCCCGGTGCGACTATTGTGACATCAATCGTCTTCGTCATCTCACGAACCTCTGGGGACTCGAGAGAACACAGCAACGGAGGTCTGAGATGTCTGCTCGCGTGTGACTTTCGTCCTTGCCATCACGAACAACCCGAGAGCCTGAACCTCCGGTCCTTTTAATCCCAGGGTGGCACATCGATCCGAACTTTTTCGATCGAAATCCAATTGACAACCCGTGAACGGGGACTCTTACGAGTGCAAGAAGAAAGTCTGAGATGCTTGGTCACTCGTGACGTTGGTGCTGGCCATTCTGGACAAGCCGAGGCCGTGAATCTCTGGTCCCCTTAATCTCAGAGTACGAGCCATTCGGGGATCTGTGCACACCAATCGTCTCACTCAGTCGTCGAGCCACTATCAGAATCCAATTGGAATCCCGTAAATGAGGAGTCGAGTAAACACAACAACAACGGAGGTCGACACAGGTGTGCCGAGCGGCGGTTCATTGATATTTCCAGGTAACGAGCCCGTCGATACGCGTTGGTATACAACCGGCGGTTTTTGCGCGACATTCGCGAGCATTCGCGAGGCTTGCCTTCAGTCTGCAATGATACTCGACGCCGCTTACGATCGCGGTCCAACGAGATCGGTAACCAACGATAACGACACTCGGCTCTGTTCCTCCTCCTGGATCTCCGCGATCTGTCCCGATCGGTTCCGGAAGACCGAGTCCGCCGGCCTGAGAAAACTCGATTGAAAGTCCATCGTTGGACCCGACAGCGATATCGGCCGGGTATTACGGATAAATATCAAATTTCCGGTCGTGCCGGCATTCGAAGCTCGCCGATCGGCTGGTTATTGCGCTGGAATTCCGTCGGGGGACCGATAAGAATGCGCAAGATACCGTTCGCGCTGATCGGCCCGAGCGATTAGCATCCTTTTTCGGCGTGTTGTCGCGAGATGAGCGATCGGCGAGCTCTGGTGCATCGATTGTGTGCAGAAACGGCTCTCGCCGGAAAGTTCGCGGGCCCGCCGATGTCGAAGGGAACGTGAGAACTGTGACAATCAAGTTTCGCACTGGACGAGGGGACATCTTTCGATTGTTCGGGCTTTTTTTTTTCTTTGACGAGGATCACACCACGAGTTGCACGACCGGGACACTCGATCTTCATGTGCAGCGAACGGTTCGCCGTGGTTCCGATGTGTACAGTGACCGAGGACGAGACCGCTCCTCCATTTTACCGCCCCCGTTCCGTCAAGGATCGTTCGACTATCTTCGACCGGCAGTGAGAACATCGATAGGATAATGGATCTGAGCACCACGCCGAGGAGGGCCACGGAGGGCGTCGGTGACCTTCAGAAGACCAGGGTCGCCAAGAGCGTCTTCAGCATCCGGAGTCTGGTCGATGTCGAGGAGGCAGACATACCTGCGGCCGACGACATCGAGAGAACGCAAAGTGAGTCGATTGTTTCTTTTTTTTTTCATTGTTTTCGATTGTTAGACACTTTTCGGGAGAAACGACACGGGAAATAGAAAATTCGACTTGAAACTGCACGGTGATTTTATGGATTTCAAGATGGCTGCCCGAGTAATTGCACTCATCGCGATTACCGATAGCCCCGTTGCTGATTGTACATTAGTTTGCGAGTTTCTTTCCCGGGAAGTTGTCATTGAAAAATTTGTGGGACACGGCACTATTAAACTATCAAATGAGATCAGCTTATCACGTGCAAACGTATTCAATATTGGAGGGTAGATTAGCGACGCGACGCCGGAACGAGTGTTTGAGTAATATTATTAGCCATTCGATCGAAGCTGTCGAGCGATTTAGATTACGATTATATCGTATACATTCGTACATGCGATACGTGAAGCATGTTTTTTTTTATTCAGTGTGTCATATATGGAACTATTCTACATTATTCGTTGCTCGGAAACTGATGAATATTAAATAGTTTAATCTTCGCCTTTAATGTGTAATTGCGTACGCATGTAAACAGTGTCCACGTGAACGATAAACTAAATATGAATATTCATGACTGATATGTATTTGCGATAAGACGACATGACCTGTCCGTGTGTGTTGGTCGTAACGAATAATAATTCAACCTGAAGATTGCACTCGTGCCTTCTTTAATTATCGAAATAATTATTAACATTCTCTAAACCCTTGAGGGTTGAAATCAATTTTAATGTATAAAACTCCTGTTTCTCCTTCTCTGCGGATCTTTATGAAGACATTCGCCGAGTGAAATATGTATGGGACATTAAAGGATTAGAAAATTCAAGAATATTGTAATGTTTTTAATGTAAAGTCATTGCGGGATGAAATCAATTTTGCTTTTATCCCTGCTTCCCACAATCAGTGCAGGACATTTTTATTTCGTATAAAGATCCGCAGTCTATTTATCGTAACAATGTGCAACTGTAATTGGAGTTACCAAAAAGTTTGTAAGACCTGAAGTCTGTCGATATATTGACATACTTTCAATCTTCAAAAAATTAACAATCAAATACTACACATTTAAGTATTGTATGAGAAATTATTCTAGAAATGTTTAATTTTCAAGTTAAAACAGCTCCGACTGCGAAAGGGTTAAAGAAACAAGGAAATTTCTACACAACTTCTGTGCCTTGCAATTATTAATGGGATCTGAATCACTTCGAATCGCTTCGATTCAATATGCACAACAAAAAATTCGAATCACTTGCAACATAATTCGAAGCTTAGAACTCTTGAAACTCTTGGGCGTCGTGAAAGTCTTTATTGTCTTGTAAATCATGAAAGCCTCAAAACTTAGAAAGGTCTGTAAGAATTGAAACTCTTGAAATAATATTACATCTATCACGAAACAATGATTACATCGTGTCAGCATTGGAATGATTAAAAGTATATGTGTGCGTGTGAACGTACCAATATTATAAAGAGTATAACGTTTATTAAAATTATCAAGACTTCAAGACTTTCATGCGTCTCAAGAATTTCTGATTTCGAATAAATATCGAATTGATTCGAAACTCCGTGGTGATTGATTTGTTCGAAAACTTGCAAGACAGAGCATTGTATTCCCGTCACTGCTTTATTTCCTATAAAATTCCGCAGTCCAATCATAACTTCATTTCATAATTACGACAAGCTTCTTCGTCTACTCCGTGACTCCCAAACTTAGAGTCCCCAAACATAGTAACATCATGCTTCATTAGCGAGGACCGGAGTCTTGTTCCGAGTGTAAACACGTCCCCGAAACGATTCACCTCTCGATCGCTCATTGATCGTCGAGCCGTCAGGATCGACGGGTCGCGATCGAGGATTCATCCAGCCCCGGGACGATCGAAGAAAGGTGGATCACGCGGACGATACTTTCTAGGAACCGAACCGTCCCGTCCCGACATTCCACCGGCGAGAAACGCCGGTTCGAGCGAGAACGTTTTTGCCGGCGAACGCCTTTTGTGCCCCGTGGTTCACCGGGAACCAGCCAGTCCTTGTAGAGCGATCGAGTCAATTAAGGCTCACTTATGCTCCGGTAAATTGCGATAAGACGACGATTAAGTTGAAATTAGCTCGGTGGCCCCCTCCCCGGACCCGCGTTGCCCCGACCGGCTCGACGCAAAAAGTGTATCAATGTCGTTATTGCCGACACGTATCGAAGGTAAATTAATACCCGTTCGCCGGACCGCTCCAATTAAACGAGTTACACGAAATCGGGACGCGGAGTTTCTTTCGTTCCGCGGATCGCGGCTCGGTTTATCTGTCCGGGGCCACGGCCTGGGAAAACTTGAGCTCCGTCTTTCACTTCATTCGGCCCTTGAAAGACAATCCAAGAAGTTCTGCTCCATTCCTCACAAAATGGCGGACGTTTGAACCTGAAAATCGTCTTCTGCGGCCAAAAAATATGGGTTCTTCATTTATTAAAAAAAAAACTATGATGTTTAGACTAAAACTAGATAATTGCGTCAAGTGTGACTGTAGAAAATTTCACGGAAATTGGTTCATTAGTGTTTGAGATAGGGTTACCGTTTCGAAAAACTGTTTTATACACATGTTTGCCATCACACTTTAAATATTTTTTAACGAAACTTTAGTATGTTCCAGATAAAACTGTGACGCAACTTATGTACTAAATGCTTTCTTGTTGAAATAAATATGTTCTCGAAGCCATTTTTCGACCTCCTAGATGTATGCCCCCCTCTAAAGAAGGCAGACTCGTTTCTAGGATTGCAAGGGTGCGGGAAGCGTAGTAGTCAAAAGCGCTAGATGAAAAATCAATCTATTCGGCAGCATGTAGCTGTCGCAGCTTTATGCTTCCGAATAAGCGTAAAAATAGGAAATTCGGGGACAACTGCGGCCTAGATTGATCTCTTATCTAGCGCTTTTGACTACTGAAAAACCGCTCTTTGCATTATCGAGAATTGAGAAGGCGCATCCCGCACCCTTGCAATCCAGGAAACGAAAGTCTACCCCCTTCGCAAATGTCTACGCGCGAAATTAAACAGCGATAGCTCGCACCATTCGATTATCTTCGCGGGAAAAATGATTTGGCTGGTTGCAGGGCTCGAAGATCGAGCGTCGTTCCGCAAATTGAAAACGCGCCGGTTTTCGTTGTCGGTCAAGTTTCCAGTCCCGGTGGTCGATATGCAAAGCCAACCGGCACGGCGATAGCTCGCATTACTCGACTTTCCTCGCGGAAAATAGATAGCAAATTACCATTTAACCGTCCGGCGATAAAGCGAAACGAGCCCGCGCGCGCGATAGCGGAATCTCATTCCGCGGAGCCTTGCGTATCGCCTCGTTATCGGGTAATTAACAAGATAGCGCGTCGATTAATAAATTATTTAGGTGCGCGGAGACTCGCCGTCGCGGAACTGTCCACGCATATTAATCGACGGTGCCCCGTACGTTGCATGGAAAACAAATGGGATTTTTAGGATATCGCACTGAGAAGGAGAAAGTATCAACGTTGTATGTTTATTCACGAGAATTTCGATTTCACGCTTGCTGCAATCTAATCGACAATTGGTATTGTTATTGTTGGTATCGGAGCGACGATCTGAACGTAAACGAACGCTTTTTGATTAAAATTAATTTGGAGAAGCGTTGAAGAGGGGGTTGATTCATACCTCTGTCGTTGAGATTGTTGTTTTATGAACGTTCAAGAATTTTTATGGAAATGTAAATTTCTAGGGATCAGAAAATTGAATTTTATAATAAGATGTGCTGCTACTTGTTATTAGGTGGTTGTATTATTCACCTAGAGGTAAATCGTTCATTCATAAGAAAAGTGACATAAGTCAAACAAAGGAAATTTTACAATACAGCCATTTGAAAATTATCTAGCATCGCCAATTTCTTTTATCGTATATCACCAACTTAGAAATATAAACTAATTTGTTGTTATTTAGATACTGGGTTAATTGTCATCCAACAATTTATATACATTTATATACAATTATATAGGGTGTTCACGCTATTAGTAGCCAGCGTTTTTATTGTAAATAGTAAATATTAGAAAAAAATGAAAGAGGAAAAAGTAGTACTGTTTTCTATACGCAACACACTGGCGTATGTAATTTTTTTGTGTTTATACTACTTTGTTAGATATGATGATTTTTAAATGGAATTTTGTATATTTTTTTGGAACACATGAAAGCGTGTGTCTAGACGAATTCATCTGTATACTGCACAGTGATCGGCAAAGATGATCATGCAAGGTCAGAAATGGAAGAAACATTTTGAATATTTCATACCAATGTGTTTACAAGTATTTCTTATTCATAGGAATCAGATGATGTTGTCATTCACTATCAAAGTGTCCACTTCTAGTTTCTTCTATGAAGCGAGACAATTTCAGTATTACTTCAGAAACCAATTAGTAATATCGCATAGTAATGTATTGTTTTTCGGTGGATGAGAAAGCGGATATGGTAAGCATGTAATGAAATGTAGAATTGTACAGCTTCTCTTGTTAATATTGTAGTGTGTTCTATTCATCTGGAAGCCAACATAAATTTTCTCAGATTTTTAATGCCAAACATTGGGTTCACAGAAGAAAATTAGCCTCGCTGATTCGAGTGTCCAATTACCGTCAGAAAATCTGATTGTTGTGGTCTGCATATCTGTAAATATATATACATTTTCAGAGACCGATTTGTAGACATTAAACATTTCTGCATTAAGGCTTCTGGTTACATGAATAACATAATACAATGGAAGAGTCGTGTGTGGTTACACTTCGACTTTCAATGGAATCTCTTAATTGATGCACATGCGCAACTCTTCATTCTTAACGATCGCATTTTTACTGCATCGTTGGGATCTAACCTCATTTTCTTAATTACAATTGCACCGAGGTATGTACTCGCTTCAAACTCCATTAACAATGCGAAGTAAATGCGACACGGAAAAAAAAACACACTCTTGTTTATTATATAATCGCATGGCTAGTGTTTATGTAAGAGAGTATTTTTACATCATTAACATTATCTAATTGTGTACACTTATATCGATATAAGGAAAAAGCAGATGGCATTTCATTTCAGAATTAAAGAAAGATAATATATTATTTGAAGAAAACGCGTATCTACAAATGGTGTGATGATTACGTGATTATTTCGGAATAGTTAAGAAATCAATGATTCACCGAGGATTTCATAATGAACTTTGTAATGGCAGTCGCAATTTCAATCGCAGACTAACGAATCACGTCGAGCAATATAATCTAGTTATTTCCCTTGGGATTACTATTTCTTAAAAATTTCTATTAGTTTCCAGTTGATAAAATATCAAGACGAATCTAGAGAAGTCACGATTTGAATAATTTAATTTCCTGTAAGCAATTCCTATCAATAGTAATAGTTATTATAATTACATAAGAGTCGCATAACTCACAGATCCAGACAACTATGTTTTCACTAGGTTTAACCAATACTCCGTCTCTTCGATGTCTCCTACAGATGACTATCACCCGAAAGTCGCGTCTTCCGACAGGGATTAACATTTATCGCGCCGGCAAATATTCTTCTGATATCTTCTAGTAGATAACTATACTAACCAAAGACGTAGAAGTATCGATCACTATGACACGGATTTACGCAGTTACAGAGCCTCCCACAAATATTCGGACACTCTTAAACAGCCTATAACATTTTTTTTACAATTGGACTGTACGATTATACAAAGTACTAAAAGTTGCGTTTTACAACTTTTTAATCTGGGCCTATATTGAAAATTTAAAATATACGTTTTGTAGATCTGTGTCAATGATATGCACTGTGAAAGTTTGTAGTGAGAAAGATGTAAGAGTCTGCAGTTATAGGCCGAAAATCGTGAAAATCTGCAATTTTTACCATCTTGAAACGTTTGTAGCTCATTTCAACGTCGACCGATTTGGAAGAAATTTTCAGAATATGTTTAATTCACGAAGATCTACAAAACGTATTTTTTAAATTTTCGATATATGTCCGCATAAAATAGTTGTAAAATGCAACTTTTAATATTTTTTCTACAATCCCGATCAATTGCAATTTTTGGAAACATTATTTTTCACATTCTGCAGTAAACTAATTGCTCTAGCTTCCAAAAAAAAGTTCAAATCGTATAGTACAATATTAAAATAGTTATCGCCTTTTTAAGAGTGTCGGAATATTTGTGGAAGTACATCGATTCAATCGCTGTTTCACGCGAACTCCAATCGTGGAAATGTAATATAATTACTCTGAAGAATGTTAAAACTTCTCAGCAATTTCCGCGAGCGATTTCCGCGTCAAGCAGACGAAACCGTAGACGACGACAAAGTACCGATACCCGTCGCCTCGACGTGAGCTTACCCAGTTGGCTAATTTTACTAACAAAACACCGCATAATGGTCGAACAATTACGGCCATCGGGTTGTGTCGCGGCGCGTTATGTTATAGTCTCCTTGGTCTTGTTTTTCTTTACGAGTCTATTTAACAACCCGCTTTGCTGGAAAAGAGAATATCCAATAGATGGTTGCATTATCACTTTTACCGTTTTTTTTTTTACACGTTTACAGACGGAGAACGATTCTAAACAGCCGGAACGATTCGAAACTAACCTGACAAATTGGTAGCCATCGCTTCGCTAATAGCCGGAAACAGTGGTCGTCGTAGGGTTAAACTCAGCCAATGGGGTTTGACGATCGAAGGGGATGGTTCTTGGTCGATTGGCTTCGATAGGGGAGGGTCTAGATAGGGGGATGGGAGCCTTTCATCCACCCACGACGATGAACGACAACATGTCGAAGCACTTTGATCGTTACCGATTCGTCCAAACGAATATTATGGTCCGGTGCCTCTCCAATTGGGCGAGACTGTTCTGTGAAAGGCTTTGGAACAATCTAAGGGGGTTGATAGCCACTTCCGGTGCAATTTGAGCCGTTCAACATAAATAATACTTACTGTATTTTTAACCAACTTCGAAAAAGGAGGAGGTTACTCAATTCGATCTTTATTGTCCTTTTTTTTCTTTTCGCTTTTTTCCTATGCATGTTCACCGATTGTGCCGAGATGGATGGACCAATCAGGACGAAACCTTCTGCGTTTTGTAGGGTATGTCTCCCGATTGGTTCCTTGAAAAAAAATTTTATTGCAAATAACCAATAAGACCGAAAAACCATCCTACGGTGTTCTACAAATTCTGCTCGTTCCACTAAAAAGAGTGAAATAAAAAAATTTTATAAAGAACGCACTTAAAAAATTCACCGAAAAGAGAGAGAGAATGAAATAATTTACATTTAATTTATGTGAATGCACACGAACTTAAATACAATATCGAAAATTTTCCACACTGGAAATTACGAAAATCCTTAAATTCTTCTACATGCTTTCACATATTAATGTACCTTCTCTTCCCACCTACTGATTTCCAAGTCCGCCATATTCAAATGAAATCATAATCAGCAACATCCGTCATTTGGAAAAGTTTCAATTTTGCGACGCATCCGAAAAGATTGTATTGTATTTAAGTTCGTGTGTGTATTCATATAAATTAAATGGAAATTATTTCCTACTTTTTTTATTTTTTTTATTTCCTACTATATTGATTTCTACTCTCATGAGCAATCGTAAATTGATTTACGCTTGAGGCATAAACAAATGCGTTGTAACTATAGCAAACAGACAGACAAGAAAGCGAGCTAATAAAAACGTGGTAATATACAGGTTTAAAAGTCAGTTGGGTCAAGAATAAAGAACATAGAGCCCGCGTAGAGAAGTTAATGATTCGGTTTACCTCCTTCTGGGTCACAACCCCTACTGACGATTTCGTCATCCACCCTTCCGTATGACAGAAGAAGCTAAACCGAGTGTGCCAGCGATTAAACTTAACCAATAAGATTGCAGTGAGTGAAACAATGTTCGGGACTTCTGTGAGAGTCGAAAGGGTTGCCAGTAGGGTGAGAAAGGGTTGGCTCGGTCCGACGACGGCGGCGGCATCGGTGGCGGTGTCGGCCGGCAACAACGAGCATGTTGATTGCGAAAAAGAAGGAACGCGCACCGTTCTCTCAATAACGCGCGCCGAGAAACCCATAAATAACCGGTGGTCGGAGAGTTTTACGCGTGCGTACACGATAGACCCGCGGAACCCGGTGATTGGTCGACCCGGTAGAGCCCGCTAATTGTGTTTTATTAGCGTTCTCTTTCCCCTCGGCCGGCCGGACGGACGGACGCGCAGTCTTCGCTAACTAACCTCCGCCCATGTACTAACTATAAACGACATTGTTATTAAGGGTCCTTACACTGTACCTAAGAACCCACACAGCCGCTCGCGTGCGTACAACGAGGCCGGTGCTCTGCTGCCCGTCCGGCCCGGCCTAACTCGCTACCTTCTCCTCGTTAAGGGCTGTTAAGGAGCCGGCCTCCGACGATCTAACGCTCTTTCAGAGACCTGCCGGCGAACACCGTGCACGCACCGTCCGCCAATCCTTCTCTCCTCGGTTTTACTCGATCTACATCCTCTCCCGCGTCTCAATGGTTCCTCTGTTAAAAACAACGGGACTCGCCATTTTGCCGCGTACCGTAAACCCAGTGTTAGAAAATTCATTATGGCAATCTTAATTTAGAACGTTCGAAGCTACTATATGGTATCAATTTTTCCAGATTTTTTTAAAGAACTATATTTGTAGCTGTTAGACATTAGATTCCTCCCACTCGCCATTTCTCCCACTCTTTTATCTTGTACTATCTTTTCTATACTTATATTTATTCCCTTTCCACCTTCGCAGTCCTCTGCCAGGTGCTTTAGCTTCTCATTTTTCAGGCATTTCCATGCTCTGACAAAAAAGTCTTTCGAACAAAAATTAATCTAAGTATTAACTCTCATCCGTCCCTCGTGTCAATTTGATACAGTTTTCCCGAAATAAGTTACATTATTTGTTATTTGTAGGTAAATTCGTTCGAAAAACTTGGTGACTTTCATTTCTTTAATGCGAAACATGTAACTGCAAAAACCTAAAATGTAAATGTTAACTCATCAATTTCAAGGAAGAAAACATCGGAAAGTAACTGTTCCACTTGTTATTTTATCGATTTTTTGTACACTGTGGCAATTTGACACCGAGGGACAGATTCAGTTCGTGAAATGAGGGACGGATGAGGGTTAATTAAGTATTTTCTGACCGGGAACATCCAAATTGTCATTTAAGTAGTCATTTTGTGGCAATTAAACTAACGGAATAGCTGTTTCATCGAGGATATCGGAAAGACTAATGTGTCCACACGAGATATCATCAAAAGTAAAATTAAAAAAATTATTAATTAGAGTTGTGAACAGTCCTAAACATTGCCAATAATACAGCTATAAAAATCGTCCGTTGTCCGAGGGTTAATATACTTTGCTATAGCGTTAAGCCTTGAAACAATGTTAAAATCGTTATGAACATCTAATTCCTCGATTGGGGGGCCACTGTGAGCCGTTCCGAACCTGGTTCGCGGATCTATGCGCGGCCATTAAAGTGCATTACACGGCTAATGCTCGATTGTAAAATAGAACGAGCCGGAGGCCATGGAACAGTCGAAAGAGCCTCGCAGAGTGGGGGGTAAGTTATCTATCGTGGAACATCGATCTTCGGATCGTTTCGATGGCCGAAGAGTACTATACGAGAACATTGTACATCCTGTAATAGAAACACCGTGCGATCGTGGCTAACGAGTCACGATTCCCGTGGGAGTAGGGACGCGGCGATATTCTATTCGCTTGGTAACAGTCGTACGAACGATAATAGTAAACGGAACGGCGATTCGACCAAATCCGACGAAACATGGTCCCGAACGAAACGAAAACGGTTACCGCGTATTCTTGCGTGACGCGTTATTAGCCGATTGGCTCATTAATCGCTCCGTCGACCCGAGACAGCCCTCCCCTCCCCCTCTACCAACGGCCGATCCGATACCGAGTAATTGCTAATCGCTAATTGCGAGCTGAAACACTCCATCCAATTAACCCTCCCACGAAACGACGACTATGAGCCCTGTCCGCGGCCGCGCGCTGCTTTGCACCCCTCCAGAGAGCACTACACCGAACTCTTTTTGCTGCTGATCGTAAATCGACGACTTTACCCTCTGCTATCGATCTAGAGCGTTTCCAGAGAACGAATCAAGGGTTTCAGGTATTTTTCATAATTAGACTGCGGATCTTTATGCTAAATAAAAATTGTCTGCATCGATTGCAAGAAATCGAAACTAAATTGAATGTTGTTTCTTCCCTTAATGATTTTAATACAGGAGAAATTATATATTGACACCTTCAATTGTTAAAATTTTTCATGAATTTTGAATTTCTCATCTTCTCAATTTTGCTATAAACGTATAAAGATTCGCAGTCTATTCGTAATTGTTGCAAAAGTTCGTAAGGTGAAGTGGGTTTAAACTGATGTACTTTTCAGTCTGGTATGTTAAAATTTAACGTTCTTGGTATGAAACTCTTGCCACAGTTATTACTGATGAATTAGTATTATGTAGGATTCTCTAATTTTGCTTGAAAATTATCATTTTGATAGGATATTGTACAATGTCCGTCTCTGAGTGTTAAAAATGCTTTCGAACCTTGTTTCAAGTGCTGGAAGAAAAGAATGATTAACAAATCTGCTATAAAATGCTTCTTATTGCATTAAGTATATTGTTTAGTTTTATAGTTACCCATACAGTACGGACTTAACTCACCGTGATAGTACGGACTTAAAATTATTATTAGGAAAAAGGAGAGAAATTTTTCCTAGGCCCCCCTGTTTCTTATGCAATTTTTATTTTGCATAACGATCCGCAGCTTAATTATAGTACTTTGGCAAAGATTTCGACTTTTTCATTAATGCATAGTGCAACGAATTATGTTCACACACAACGTAGGCATGCTGCCAGTGGATAATGAGGTTGGTTATTCAGACACACCGATAGCAAACAAATAACCGCACAAAAAAGCGTTATCGTCGTTGAAATTATAAGTCATATATACTCGAACGATTGAGAACGACTGTAATTTTTGCATACACCTACTATTCAGTCTTAGATATGACATTATTACTAATGAATTCATTATTGTTCATAGATATCACACGGATAATTGATTCTATTTCGGTAAACTACAGATTTCATACCATACATTCATGACAACAATAAATAAACAAAGTACAAAATTGTGATGAGGTCAGATGCGATTTAAGAATTCCGACTTACTAAAATTAATAAAAGGAATTCCTGTTTTATTTAATTCCTGTTTGTTATAAGTAGACCGCGTATCTTGATGCACGTAAAATATGCAAATATGCACATGAAATGTGCAGATACGAACAAAAAATATGCAAATATGCACAAAGAATATGATCAGAGCTAATACAAAGAGACATTTATCAGTTATGTGTTGATCATGTTCTGTCTCATCGACACGGTCGTGTGGTGGACTGTAGTAGTACTAGTAGTAGTAGTAGGTTTTATACACCCTGTACATTAGTTCATACATTTTCATCGCTTAACACTTTACCTACCGGAAGCCTATTAATAGGATTTTCAATAATTGTGCTGTACCAAAAGAAAGCATAGAAATTTTCTTTTACATTGCAGTCTTAAATGAAACTATTAGATGACGTTATTGAGGGTGACTTGTTAGTTCACAATGCAAATTGCTGTTGCTATTGAAGGTTCTATTAAATAGTGTTTAGTTATGTATCACAGATTTTTCAAAATTATGAAATAATCACCGGTCGGTAATGTGTTAATATCCTCACATGAATTTAGATATTTCGCATAAATCAGTATTCTTTTTTTACCAGTGCATTTATTTTAACACGCGAATTTGATCACCACATTCACCAGGAACAGCTCTCATAAATGTTCAATTTAGTCCATGAATGTTTTCATTAAATTTGTTAAGGGTAAAGCGACAGTTTCCAGTCTCTTTATTATGCCTGGAAGAGTTTGTAAATGTACTTTTATAAGCGCCAAATTTTGTGCAACTTGTGTCTGTTGCAACACATTTTGAGCTGTTGCAATTGCAACAATGTACATATATCATCTTCGTCAAAATCGTCAACTACCTATTTACAGAAGCAAAATAAAGATTGTGAATTAATGGTTTAACTGTTTTCGGATGTTAAGAATTCATATGTGCATATGCACACGGTAGAAAACAAATGCAATATGCAAAATAATATTTGCATTTTGAAATATGTACTTACATAAACATCCGCAGTCTAGTTATGATCGACCCAGAAAATGTCAATTCTGCATAAACGCAGTTATCGGACTGTAGATCGCTATGAGCTCGCGACAGGCGTTAATACGTAAAATTCAAGGAAACGTCTATGTTAACAAAAGTGAACACTGAACAGTTATATCACGAGGAATTTCGTTAACTCATCGGCACACTATTATATTTTACTGCATTTACCATTCCAATTTTACACGTTTTTATTAACTCGCTTTCTTGTCTGTCTGTTCGGAACAAATTTTGCTATTGATTTTAAACTAACTTCCCGATGAGCTAGACTTGAAACTTTAAACATAGCTCAGAACTGGATGACAATGCAACATTTTATCGGTTCCTCGATCGAACGTTCTAGATCTATTTGGTTCGTTTGAATTTCCGTACGTTGAGGAAAACGGTCTGAACGCCCGCTCATCTGAACACATCTCACCAAAATGTTTAAGATCGATTGAAAAATTTCACACACACAAGACTAAAGAGCAGAGAAAGTATAATCATTTAAATAAAAAAAAATTTTAATATACCACGTTTTTAGAAGAGGGACTAGAAAGTATAAAATAATTCTTCCTAGCCCCGTACAGATTCCTAACCCCATACAGATAGTCCTGAAAATTTGTGATCGTGAATTTCTTTTTAATAGCCAAGAAAATACTTGTAAAAGATTTAAAACGAAAAACGTGGGGCGCATGCAATAGATATAATTGAATGAAGATCTGAATTATAAATTACAATATAATTGAATTACAATGTAATTCGTAATTGCAGTTACAATGTAATTCAATTTCTTTGTAATTATAATTCCTGGAGTAATTCAATTGTAGCTCTGCACAACTCTGTACCCGCTCCTATCTCTAGAAACCAATATGGAGCCAGACAGCGTTCCAACTTCTCAAACGCGCTTGAAATCGAGCAACTTTACACACTGAGTGAAGACTGCACGCTAGAATTTAAAGTCTCATAATTTTCTTCGTCGAATTGTATAGTATTACATTCAGAAAAGTAGAAAATTTATTGTCCCCTATGTGAAAGTTCAGTCCAGGGTTGAGATCTGATCATCAGCGGCTGCGCGATTGTGAGGCGTCCGTTTTTTCGAGGGTATAAAAACGAACGAGTAAAAGAGCAAATTGACGCGAATATTAGACAGTAATTAGGGGCTCGCGAGAAAAGGGTAGGATCTCGCGATCCTCGGGCAGGATCGAGACAGGATCTCGAAGGGTACAGGATTCCCGGTCGCTGGTCAGAGTAGAAGCGTGGGTTTCCTGTAGCCATGGCCCACATTCCAATAAATAACGAAACAAAGGGACTGGAAATCCACCCCTCCCCAGCTGGTTTCGGCCGGCCGCCGCCATATTTACATCCGATAACGAGCCGCCGGCAGATATTTACATTTTTAATAGCATAAACCCACAGACCTGACGGCCGGCTCGAATAATAATAATATTTCCCCTGTTCCCCGTTGCCTCGCTCCATCGCCATAGACGACCCCACCGTGGACGCCATTTATTAGCCCTAATTGATCGAAAGGGGTACCTGTCCCTTTCTTTCCTCTCCCCTCTTCTCACTCTCTCTCACTCTCTTGCACCGGGGCTGTTTGCGTTAGGCGTTCAGCTCCGGAGAAGAAATTTCATTAGGGCCTCCTTAGGGGGAGGGGGCGAATAACGAGGGAACGAGGTGGAAGAGGGAAGCATCGTTTACCGCACGACACATGACGCCGGTGTTTCGAACGACGATTAGGCTCGGCCGAGTTAACAGGTGACGTGAATCGGATCAGCCATAACCGAGGCTCCGGCGTGAACACACCTGAGACCATGAGAGCGAACCGAGAGAAACACATTCTATTGTTTTCTGATGAATACGGTCAACATTGGACCTGAAAGACTCTCACTAGGTGATTAGAAGCTTTCAGCCCGAAGGGTTATTGTTCCAGTAGTCAGTCATTTAACCCACAGCACCGTGATTTATTTTATAATTGCAGTGATGTAAAAATTACTTTGACGTTCATCATTTCCTTTGCATAAAGATCTTCGTTCGGAAAATAATTTCGTTTTTTGTGTACAGAGATAGCATTGCTTCTATTTGTTATTACGTAACTTTATTTGAAATCGCAGAATCGTGGCATATCTTCTGTGGTTGTCGGGAAGAACGCCGCATGTCGCATATTTTCACTTTCGGGATATATTGCCGTTTAAAGTTTTGATCATTAACGCTTTGACGTAGGACATCGGTTAAATTGCATTATTTTTTTGAGCCTTCCGAATTTGTTTTCATGACTTTTTTCTGGTAAATACGTATATACGTCCTCTACTATAAAGTTCAATCGATGCGTAAACTCAAATTATTTGAAATTGCGACATGCGGCGTTTTTCTTTACAACCACAGTCTTGACAGCTGATATTTCGGACGTCATTTCTCTCGTGCCTTGCAGTGTCGCTTTGTAAGTTATCGATTATAATATTTCAAGCATTCTTTTCTCATCGCATGAAACATGCAAAATCAAAGTACGCATATTTCCGTCACCTTTTGCTTTTTTATTGGCGCAAGGGTAAAAATGCAGTGCACAAAAGAAAAAGTTGTGTGCTGTTTGCGGAGAGAATCGGATTACCATATTTTTCGTTTTATTCAACATTCTCTATATATGCGGTACAAATTTCAATTTCAAATAAAGTCGTAAAAAGTCATACAACTCAACTTTTTGCTAATAAAAAACAGAAAAACTACGAGAATGGGATCTTTAAGTTGCCTGAAAAATCGCAAAAGAAGAAAATGTTATAAAACTTTCTCTAAATGGTAGATAATTGGGTTTCATTTTCCCTTGAGAAAACGAAATGACTTTTCGAACGACCTAATAAGTCGTTGTACAAGGGGTTAAGGATTGCAAGGGTGCGGGACGCGTTCTCATTTCTCGATAATACAAAAATGGGGGTTTTCAGTAGTCAAAAACGCTAGATAAAAGATCGACCTAGGACACTATCAAAAGGTCCTATTTTTTCGTTTACGAGGCGTTTGCATTATTCAAAAGCATACAACTGCGCATGTAGTCTATTTTCACAGCTACATGCTGCCGAATAATGCAAATTACGCCTCGTAAACGAAAAAATAGGACTTGTGAGGGCGATAGCGCCCTAGATTGATCTTTATCTAGTGTTTTTGACTACTGAAGAAACCCATTTTTGTATTATTGAGAATGAGAACGCGAATCCCGTACCCTTACAATCCTGGAAACGAGTCTGCCGACATAACCTCAACCCTTAGCATTCGAGTGGTGATTCTGAGTCAGAACTAAAAATTGCTGTACCATTATTCACATTATTGTTTACATTATTGAATCTGTTTGTATTCAATCAATTACTACACAGTTAAGTATTGTATGAGGTATTATATCAATTTCACATCCACACACATAAAACGAAAAAGATTATATTCAATGGAGTTTTCAAGGTCGGAAGAAATGTCTAATTTCCGAGTTAAAATAGCTCCGATTGCGAAGGGTTAATATTTATTTAATTGATTTTACTCAAGATCTTCGTCACGAGTCCGACTTGAGATTATATCCACCTATAGAGATGATAACCATCGCACATGGTCGCCATTTTGTAGGCTACGTTCGGAAATTTTTGTAAATTAACCGGACGACTATTTTGCGTCCAGGTTTTGCATACATGTTATATTGCTGAGAGTGTAATGAACTGTGTTCAGAACTCACACCGTTTACGATCTTCCTAGACAGACCATAAGTTATATCCTAACCGGAAAATCGGAGCCGGACTAGGCGCCACGTTCTCCTAAAGAAACGCTTCTCACATCAAAAAGCATAAAATTCCGGGAGAAGGGAATCGGGCGCGTCCATATTAATTTATCGTTCCATAAATAAAATGCTTATTCCGGCGGATTGATTTACGGCATCTACATTAATTAACTTCTAATTGGCGCTCTGTTCGACACACGCGTGTCTCTGTCCCGCGTTCGCGAGTTTCTTGGTTTCTTTTTTTGTTTTATTCTCTTTTTCTTTCTCTATCCGGGAGATGTCGATGGTTTCTGCGAGAGACAGAGAGAGAGAGAGAGAGCAGAACGCAAACGTTAACGAGCCGAACATTCTACTTATGATGTTTACTCTGGTCCGCCCTGGGTCCCGTTTTATTGAGTCATATATCAAATCTCGGAACCTGAAGAATCGAGAGAGGAGGGAAAGGACCAGCGCCGGCGTTTCTGTTCTCTTCTTCGAGGTATCGAAACGCACCGTTGCTGCGGCTGCTCTCGTCAGCTCGATTGTCAGTCCCTCGGGGGCGCAAAACCGCGTTGCCATGCATAAATCGTGTCAACCGTGGGCACACCCCCTTCCCTTTCTTTCAGTTCCTTGCAATGTGGACATGGAGAATTTTTATTTTGCACGAGAACCACAGTTTAATCGTTCACTTCCTGTGTCCTTCAATGCCAGAAGATAAATGGAGATGCGTATTTTAAAAAATTTTGATGATCTTAAGGAGATAGACTCTCGTTTCCAGGATTACAAGGATGCGGTATGCGCCTTTTCATTTCTCGATAATGCAAAGATGGGGTTTCTCAGTAGTCAAGCGCTAGATAAAAAATCAATCTAGTTTACGTGGCATAATTTGCATTATTCGGAATCAAAAACCTGCGCCTGTAGCTACACTAACGAGCATAACTGATTCAACGCGCTTTAAATCGGAATAACTTTTATTATGAATGGACCAAACGACTTGAATTTCTCTGTAAGGCTAGAAGAATTGGTTTACGAGCTATAAACGATCAAAAGTGGTAAAAAGGCCGAAAATCTTGAAAATAGTTTATAGCTCGTAAACCAATTTCAATGAAATTTTCAGAGTGTATATCATTTATACGAGTCGACCAAACACATCTTTTAAATTTTCGTTATTGGCCCAGCTAAAAAAGTAGTAAAAATCTATTTATACTATTTTTTTTTTCGCAATCCAGACCAAATGCATTTTTTCAAAATATTTTTCAGACGTCATTTACTAAACTAATTCTTCCAGCCTTACAGAGAAATTGAAGTCGTTTGGTCCACATTCATAAAAAAGCTATTCTGATTTAAAGTGTGCTGAATCAGTTATGCTCGTTAGTGTATTCTCATTTTACATAAAGTCCGCAGTCTAATCGTTATCTTCCTGTATCCTTCAACGCTAAAAAATAAATGGTGGTGGACATTTCTTGGCGATGACCTTCAAAAAATTCTCTTAGAGGGAACGCTTTTACTATGTTCTCCTCGAATATTCTTGTCTATTGCCTACAATTAGTGAAGCGTGTGAGCCGTGCAAGTTCCGTGTAACTGCGTAAGCTCGTACAACGCGATTGCGTACGGCGTACCCGACTTACCAGTAGCAGTATTATCGTTATCAGATCGCGTTGTAGGCCGGGATTGTTTAGATGATCGGCAGGTGCGTGGCATAACGACCGGTAAAATTATACCGGTAATTACGGTCGTCTTGGAAATATGCGGCACCTAAGAGCAAGATCCCTCGACGCGATACCGCGAAAAGTGTCGTTCCCGAAATGCAACATTACTTCGAACGGTGTGTTACGAGGCTGTTCATTATCACCGGGATTAACTTACTACTTTATTACGGTTATAACAATTAATCCGTGCTGTTCTCCCCTGCACGAGATCGTGCACAACACCCATCAACGTTTCCTTAGAGTTTCCATAAGAACCGGAGATCAATCACTTTTTATCTCGTACAGTTGATTACATATTTTTAATGTTGTTTCATCGTGTGAATCTTTGGCCGAGGTGCCATTTCCGCGGACCCGTACATTATTATGGAAATGAAGGGAAATTGATTTTGTTGACACAGAAGTTCCTTTTATGGCGAACTGGAATTTAAGATGTTGCTAGATGCGCTGCATTAAGTATTGCGAACTCTTTCTCAATTAAAATTTCAAGATGCGTAGCGTCTAGCTGCAGTATACCTGTAAAACATTGTGGACGAATGTGGAGGCTTCATAAATAGTATACAGAGAGTGAGTCACCTAAGACAAGCTACCTGAGTAACTTCTATATTTTCCGAGATAGGAAGAAATGCTTCAGACAAAAGTTGTTTGGTTTTTAGGGGCCCATTACGGGGTTTACATAACTTTTTCCAAGTGGAGGTGCTTAGGAGATTAGAAGGTCAACTTAGTTTTTCTAAATGGAACCACATATTTTTGAACTCCTACGATTCCTACCCTTTTCGCGACGATTCCAACGATATAGTCATGCAAGGTTATTCAAGATCGTAAACCTTAAAACTGATGAAAAACGGATATTTATCGTAAATGCTTATGAAATCGAATATTCGCTCATCAGTTTCAAGTTACAGAAATTTAGTCTTAAGCGTTTCGACACAAAGTTTGTTTAAATGAAATGAATATTTTTCTCTACCTTAACTTCGCATCTCGGTGCATTTTCCAGATTGTTTATGCTCCTGGTGGTCTACGATTCGACTTTGAGCGCGTGTAAGAGGCAAATCGCGACCTCCCCTCTCGTTCGTCTCTTCGATCTTCCTCCTCATCCGGTCCGCATTCTCTACGGGACGGTCACCGGTGCTGAAATTTTTATCTCGTCTCCGTGAAAGAAGTTTTTAATGGTCGTGCTTCGCGGTCCGGGCCGCGCCGGGCGCGCCGGGCCGAGCGTATTCTCTCGAGGATGGCTTCTTCTTCGACCGGTCTACCCATTAGACTCGCTTTACCGCGTAGATAAATTGAACTAAAGAAATGCCCTAATTTATGGTCCTGAAAACGTAAGTGGTCGTTACCGCGATCTCGATAACTCCGTTACAACGTTGCTGACACATGTTGTCCGAGTGCTTGGTTAATTCGTATCCTGGTATCTGATCGCGCATGAAACGCTCCTGCCATCCTCTTAGTTTCGCAACGCGGGCGCTGATGCCATCTGGGAGCCTCTAACATTTCAGATTCTGCCAATCCTCTCTTCTCCAGTCTCAATATGACTTTTCCAGGCTCAAAAGTTACTCAGAATCGCGGTTGCAAACTTCAATCAAGACGGAGCTGATTGACCAGCCCTTTGAGCGCAGGAAAAGTTTTAGAAACTACAATTTCCCCTTCTCTTAACATACCCTTCAATCAGTTCAATCAACTTTTATTATTTGTTTGGACCAATCGATTAAATATTGAGAGCAATACAACAGGGGTGTCCCATTCAGAGCTGGGGAAAAAATAGTATTTTAAATAGTAAATAGTAAATAATCCTATTTATTTTAAAGTATGTGTACGCGACTTTGAAAATAAAATATTTTATTTTCGATGCAGTAATTTTTGAAAATAAAATAATTTATATTTGAGGCAGTAATTTAATTGAAAATAGTATTTTATTTAAAGAATATTGAAAATATTTATATTTTGTCTTTATTTTCAATTTTAATTCCAAATATTATTGCTGAAAATCATGGTTCGAATTCAGTACATTTATGACTGTAAATTGTTTTTTAACAATAAGATTGACTGTATGTTTAAGCGGTTCCTCAGAGTATTATAACAATGCAAAAAGTAAAATATTTTATTTCGTGTTTCAGATTGTTAAAATAGAAATATTTCATTTTCGAAATTGTATATCTTATTTAAAATATTATTTTTCTTCAGCAAAATAAAATCTAAACTATTAAATAGTATATATTTTAAATATTTGTTTCGCCAAATAATGCCCACCTCTGGTCCCATGTAGCATTCCACACAAAAAGTAGGTAATTCCACTGTAAAATTACTGTTCGTAAGATCTCGGTAAGTGTGACCTTGAGATGACCTTCACCCGACTTATGTCCTCCAAATACGATAACGTTCACCCGAAAAATTTTCCTGTATCTGTATAAATAACAAAGTTACCGTGAGTGGCAAAATGAGACACCCTGCAGAGGTTGAGCAATATGCAATTGACTTAGCTCCTAGCTCTCTACTTTATATCAAACTAGAATTTGAAAAATTACCAAAATCTATAAAGGCAGAACTGTGTAGATTGTAGCACAAAAATAAATTTGTATTTTTAGAAGCTCCGTTAGCTGGACATAATGAATGAAACCCTATGAAAAATTCAGAAAAATCCTGAGCGTCGAAGCTGCTACCTGGAGCACACCGTGGCGGAGGCCAGTTTCTGTGAGATCTCAATTCGATAAACAGTCGTTGGAGCGAGACGCGGAAAAATCGTGCACCGGAAAACGCGTGGCTGGCTGTCACAAGATAATTTCATTGCCTCGAGAGAGAGCCGTGCTCTCGGGTTCGTTCGAGCCGAACCCTTCATTCTCGTTGGCCGTTCTAGTCTTTTCTCTGTGCTCGCCTTTTCTCTCGCGCTTCGGAGAACGTTCCTCCGCCTCGTTCGTGGCGCGGAACTAATGACGAGCACGGTGACGACCGGCGACAAAGAACAGTTAGCGTCGACCGGCAGCGGCAGCGAGAGAGATCGGCACCGCGATCAACAGAACCCCAGGAGATACTCGATAAAACGTCTCTTCGTCTTGCTACGATGACTCCACCGCCGGCTGGAACACCTGTGGCCGCCTCCATTGTGGCCCCGATTAGGGGACAAATCGAATCGGACTCGGGGGAAAAAACTGTGACGCCACGGATCCGATGGAAATCTCAATTAACCCAGCTCCGAACCCCACAGTCGTCCCAAATCGACTCGGCCACGAGCTTAGAAAATAGTTTCCCAGTCTTTCTCAGTTTTTTCTCACTCTTTTCATTAGATCCCCTTCAGATCTCCTTTTGTTCGTCATGCCCCTCGGGCCAGGCTTTCATATGAACTGTTAAATTAACACTTTATCTAATCGAAACTTGTTATTAGCCTGCGGATCTTTATGCAAAATAAAAATGGTTTGCATTCATTGTGGAAAGCAGGAATAACATAAAAATTGATTTCGTCCGTTAAGGACTTTGTTACATTAAAAGCTACGTTACGATATTCTTGAATTTTTAAAATCTTCTACTGTTTTATATTTCACCCAACCAAGTTCTTCGTAAATGCATAAAAATCCGCAGTCTACCGAAGGGTAGTTTAAAAATCTTCTATCAGATAACAGTACCAAACGAAATTGTTAGTGAAACCACAATGTGAGGCTATTCATGTGAAGGTGGATGTTAAATGAATTTTGTTGTTTTTTTTTTATAATTTTATCTCGTATATATACATTCCGTACTTAGGAGTTATACATAATAACAAATATCATGAAAATAAAGAATAAGAAATTTGTTTATTTCACATTACTCAAAAATTTCGTAAGACAATTTGGATTATGCGGGGCTATTCATGTGAACAGCACTGTATGTATAAAGCTACTTCTATGAAATGCTGAAGATGAAGAATTTCTAATCACTAGACTACGGACGTTTATACAATTTGCAATTTTTGTAGACGAATTTTAAGAAACTCGAATCAAATTATCGCTTATTTCCGTGGTAGAAGCCTTATTAGATCTGAAATAAATTAAAATCGTACTAAATTCTGTCATATTTTACATCCCAGCATTTTCTGAAAATTTTCAAGAGCCACAATCGCATAAAGATCCGCAGTCTACCAATCACTATAAAAGCAGAAAATTAGTAGAATCGTATAATAGTAATAATAGTAAAATTAGTTAAAATCGTATTAAATTCTGTCATATTTTACATCCCAGCATTTTCTGAAAATTTTCAAGAGCCACAATTGCATAAAGATCCGCAGTCTACCAATCACTATAAAAGCAGAAAATTAGTAGAGTGGATTAATAACGTATCGAACGTCGCTCAAATACAGCGCAACGAAACGTTTAGGAGTTTAAGTTGGAGAATCGCCGTCGAGAGGTTAAGAAGATGCAAAAAGGAGGTACGGCGAAGCTTCTGGACTAGAATGCCCCGTTAAGCGAGAACGTTTCCGTCCGAGCGATTCGAAGGAGCGAATGATTCCATTCCGAGAATCCATTAGGAAACACGAGTTTAACACGATCGTCGATCTGGAAGCGCAGCGGGCCCAGCCACGGGGAGAGGATGCCGGGAATGCCATGCCGGTCGCTCGTCGGTGGCAGGACAAGCATTCCTGGCGACGGTGGCCAGCGAGCAAAGTGTTTTCCGTAAATTCGGTTAAGATAGGACGGCCCACCACGAAGTCGTCCCGCTATTCGGCCTTCTCGATAACAGGAGAGCCTTCCTAAAGCGTTCCTTCGCCGTTTCTAGCAGCCCGAGATCTCCTACGAGGCGTGTCGCGAGTGTCACCGATCCCCTTTTCCCTTATCCGGAATCGCGAGCGAACCGTTAAGGGATCCTGGTCCCTCCATTTTCAACTTCGATCATTTCGCCTGCGAAATCCTGCGATCTCGACGCCTCGAAATTCCTGTGCGATTCGTTACCGGAGTCATTACAGCCCCTGGCAGAATGTTTCCGATCGGAGGCATTGATAAGGATTTTAGAGAAAACATTCACGATTTAGAAGTATAAGATATTACTTTATGGAGTTAAAACTGACGGGAAAAATGAAAAGGGGCTTATTGAAGAATGGAAAACAACAAACATGTTTAAACATTCATAATGTATTAATATTGGATATCGCTGTCTACAGAATCTTTTGCTGCAAAGAACAATCAAATATCTTTCATAATAACATCACAATATTTGTTTAAAGTTGAAAAATATGTTTTTCTTCAAAATCAAGTTTCTCAAAAACTGTGCGTCTAGGGGAAAAATTAAGGGCAGAGTCGGAATGCAAAAAACTCTATAAGAATCACCCAACATTAACTGTTGAACAATTTTGGTGTCGGACAGTGTAAATCGAATCGGAAACTTTCTTCCAGCTGTTCTAATAAATCGGAAACTTTTCTCCGTGTAACACATTTTGTTTAATTTCTCGTTTCTTTGTCAGAATAAATGGAAGCTTATGTTATTTTGTTGTTTTTCATTCTTCAATAAGCCCCTTTTCATTATCTTTCAAGATCAATCTAGGACGCTGTTTCCCTCACAGTCGTTCTTTTACGTTTCCGAGCAACGGTTTTGCAATATTCAGCTGCAATATTCACGATGTCCGTCAGAGGACGCTGCAGTCGCGCTGGCGGGGCGCTAGCCTCTCCGATGGGCATCGTGCAGCTGAATATTGCAAAACCATTGCTCGGAAACGTAAAAGGACGATCTTTGAAGCAAACAGCGTCCTAGATTGATCTTTCATCTAGCGGTTTTAACTACTGAAAACCCCCGTCTTTGCATTATCGAGAAATAAGAAGTGTAATCGCGGACCCTTGCATCCTCGCGTGCGTATACGTGGTCTAGCGGTGTGTGAGCGTACTACACATTCACGCGCTAGTGTCGTCTGCTAGGAGAAGATTCTTTTTGGTAAAAGATACAATTATACAATACTATTCAAGTCTCGCCTCTTGCATGACACACGAGTACAATTCCTTCCGTAGCAGCTGCCAAGAGACCGCTGCACGAAATCGGTTAGAACACACTGGTTGTCCAGAGGTTGTATGATACGTCCAATGTCGTTCCTAAAGGAAGTACTCGGATACATACGTCCGTACGTATGTATGTATGTACATAGTAATTTTACTAACGAGACGGATGATTGTCAGACCGAAAATTTTCGAGCGATCACCTGCGGACCCGCATCGTGCGTTATTCGAGAGTCACGTGGAAGCCATTAGGTGGCGCGGACCCTGATCGGTTAAGAGCAGAGAGAGAGAGCTACCCTTACCCATCCTTTGTCCTCTCGTTTTTTCGTCCTCTGTTACGCCCATTTTCCCGGGGCCAGGTATTCCGCTATCTCGTGGACGGGTGCACGCAACAGCAATGAAGAGGCACTTACGATTAGGCCTCCTCGAAGGTCCACTTACTACGCGATGGTCCACTAAAAGTTGCCGTTCCTCGTAAATCGGAACCGAACTCGAGCATTTCCTCGACGATGTCCGTGGTCAGTCCGTCTAGACGGCTCAACGACAGTTCCCAGATAACGAAAGTCCTTATCGCACGAAGCTATGCCTAGAAGGGCCTGAACGGTTGCGGAAATCTGTTATGGCTGCTCGATGTCCTTTGCGACTCTGCTACTTACCCTCTTGGTAGCATGTTTCCTCCATCACGTACTCAGGTTTCTTCTTACGACGTGTATCAAAGTGCCATATAGCTTCTCAACCTGTAGCATGCCTTTCATGGATTGTAATCCTTTCTGCGTACTCTGAAAGCGAAACTATTTATTTATATTACTTCTCACGATTGTTACATGTTTTCAACGCCCTTTAATTAACCCCTTGTCGTACCATTTTCTTTACAAAAAAAGTCATGGAATAACAAGTATTTCATCGACTAAAATCGTATTGGCTACAAATAAGGATTATAAGTAACCGAAATTTTTTTCTCTTGTTGGTACATGTTATCGTTGAGAGAAATTCATTTCGATCACTTATAACAGTTATCAATGAGAGAAAATTTATTTCGATCGCTCATAACAATTATCTATGGGAGAAGCTATCTCTGAACGTCTCTCATTGATAACTGATATGTGCGATCGAAATAAATTTCTCTCATTGATAACTGCTGTGAGCAATCGAAACAGTTTTTCTTCATCGATAACAGCTATCGAAGAGGATCCAGTTTTTTGAACACTAATAAATGTTACTTGTAACCAAAAAGTATAAAAATTGATATTTTTTAATCATTTTGATCTTCGAATTTCTTTCTTTCTACAATATTGTGTAGATCATATTAAATTTCAATAATCAACTTTTCATTAATGATTTTTATCATAGAAAATTTGAGAATAAGTGTTATTTTTGGTCCCTGGTTTTAATCTGGCGACTCTGCCTGTTACTGCAGCTATCATGAACAACCAGCTGAGTTCATTAATTAATGATTCTATAATTCGAGGATGATAATGTACATTATAGTTTAACATTTACTACACGCTAAACTTGCAAAGCAATAATCAAATACAGTAGGACCTCGATTAACCAGCTTGATCGGGTGACAAACAGCCCGGATAAATTAAGGCCCGATGGATGATCGGGACCCGAGGGACATAATTAAAATGTACATTATATTCTAAAATAAATTTCTTATTTTTTAAAATTTATTTCCTTTCATAATATACTCATATATCTTTTTTTTTTTTACTTATTTTACGTCGCTCTGAACTCCTTTTTCAGGGTTATTTCGCGACGGGACCTACAGTTTTTATAAAGGTGGGTTCCGAACCATCTTGGGCACCACAGTTTAAATGACACATGGAATATTTCCAGAGGTGCCGGCGTAATATAATCATATTTAAACGCATATTTGTTTATAATCGGGATCTGGTTAATCGAGGTCCTACTGTATATTCATTGATCACCCCAGTTTCGTCGCAAGCCCTTTTAAGTTTTGCTATTGTAACTTAATTTTCACTTTGCGCGTTAGACTTCGGGCACAAGATAAGCCATTTTGCAATCGCGATACTCGAGACTACAGGCAAACCACTGGCCATCGTCTAATTATAATCATCTAATAAAAACGTCACGACAATGATTGCTTCCGGCGTCCATTTACGTCAAACAAAGGTCGGCCGTTCGCCATTATGGCACTCTCTCGCCGTGACACGGGACGTTTGATTTATATTCATTTTAGCGGACAATCGCACTTGACGAGAATCATGGATCACCGGTTTGTTTGGCTCGTATATTCCGATTCCTAATGACGATATCGCAGTCGCCCGGGCCGTGTGGCAGCTTAATGGATTCTCCGAACTTAGCTCCCATGATTAATTTTGCATCGACGGAACGCGATGAAATCGAGGAACGACGTACACATACCCGTACACCCCTCGCTTATGCGTGTCCTTCGCTTATCGTAAGGTTTCTCGATCGTTCCTAGGTGACGTCTTCTTCTTGGCACGAGGCACTGATTCATAATCTTCCTTGGACGCCATCTTTAATCCTCCCGCAATGCTAAAGAGACATAATCCTCTGCAAAAATTCTGATGCAAAAAAGCTCACTATTTCTTCCGAGAAAAATTCCGAAAAACTTGAAGAAAATTCATCCATTTAGCTCTTTTTCTGCTGTAAAACGATTCATATTCTCCTGCCTGTGTTGCGAGAAGTATCTCTCCAAAAAGTAGCATTGTTGATTGAACCCTTTGCACTCGACTGTCCCCTTTGAGGCACCATCAGGGTCTCTTTACTTTAAATTTGATACACACAATTTTAATAACATTCTCTACCGTGTTGCGTAGGATTCTTTTGATACGATATCCCAATTGTTTATAACAATCGTTTAAAGTTTGATTTTTTTGGTAAAAATTGAATGTTCATTTTTACTTTCCTCGCATTTCTACAAAAATGATTTTTTCCTAAAACTCCTACGCTAAACGATAGGCAATTTATCAGGGAACAATGAAATCATTAGTTTTTTTGTTTCTGATACATAATCGTGGACTGCGGAATCACTTACACCGTCTGCGCACGTCCGAACGGAGGAGTGTTGCGGGACAACGGATAACTCCGGCATTTTTTAATATTTTTATATAAAATTTACACTATAAATCCTTCAATGTATGCCCTAACCACGTATCGCAATAAAATAATTGTCACATTCGTACTTTCGGAGAGAAAAATTCGTAAACTTTTACGTCATTTCGGCCGCCTCAGAGTATCGTAACTCCTTAATTTGACTGTTGACTATTAACTGCCTCAATAATGACTCATTATGCAATACAAATATCCTGGATCGGATGTTCGAATTCTGTAATTAAAATAAATAACTTCGAGTGCAAAGGATTGAAGAGTAAAGTGAAAATGGGTGAAGTATTAAATTAGGATCTTCCATGCAACTATTTCCGAGGAGCATATGAGGGTCAAAAAGGATGCAACCCGTATCGAAGAGATGTACGTTGAATACGGACGAGTGAGGAAAGCAGACTGCACGAGGAAGAGTGAGAAGATCAAAAGTGGAGGTACCGGAGAGAAAAGAGAGAGGGTAAGAGAGGAGGGTACGCGCGATCGTGTCCGAGCGAAAGGAGGAGTGGCGCAGAAAAGGAGACGTAACGAGAGAATCAAGCGAAGGCAGAAGGGTAAAGCGAAGCAGGAGTATCGCGTGCGGGATAATCAACGCCGGGCAACATTAATTATCGTTATCAGAGTCCTCGGTCTGAAGCGTCGAACAAGCAAAGAGCGCGGAGCGGAGCAGAGAGAAAGAGAGAGAGAGAAAGAAGAGAGCAAAGAGCGTGCGCAAGCGAGCGAGTGTGAGTTACGCAGTCCCGGGCGAAGCTCAAAGGGACCGGCCACCCTTTTGCACGGCTAATCCACTCACTGTTGCGGATTCCTGCGGCTAGCGATGGAAATACACTCCTCGGCCTCTTAAATCCACGATAAGACAGCTCGAAGCGAGCAAATTTCGCTTCCAATCGATGCTCGACGCTCGTAAACCACACCGTTGCGAATCGCGAACGCGCTGCGCCCCGCGAAAAATTTCGTTACCGCCTCTACAATGTCCCTGCTACGCAATTAAACGATATCCCGGTCGGTGAAGTAATCGCTATCCTTATCAATAAATTCAATGTTGCATCGTTGCTTCAAACCTTCGGACGATTTTCATCGTTCTTCTAATTACATCACGTCGCATAGCTTCCCTTTCCGCAATTACTGCTGGAACCACCGATCTAAACGCGATTAATATACAGGCCGTCCCAAAAATGTATTTCGTTGTGATGGGTATCCCCAAGGTCATCCTAAATAACGTAAAGGAAAAGGGTTGAAGGGAATTAATAACGTACAGTGAGCCACGAAAGTATTCGAACGGTCTCTAAAACAGAATAACTTTTATATAATTCTACCAAAAAACCTGATTTTTTATAATCAATTAGAAAAGCATTGATTTATGGAATGATATGCAAAAAAGATTTTCCCAAAATTATAATTTACGTGGTCACAGTCATTTTATTTGGGCCCTCAATGAAAATTTAAAATATATGTTTTGTAGATCTATGTTAGTTATACACATGCTGAAAATTTCATTGAAATCGATTAACATACACACGCGAGCTACAAGCGATTAAAAATTGGGAAAATCGTAGTTAAAAGGTCGGGTTTATCTTAACCAGTCCAGGCCAGTTGGACAGAACCTTACTGTGTGACCTGGTTTTGTATCCAGTATTTTTTAGCTTTTTGGAAAACTGGACTGGCTAAGATAAACCGACCTTTACACGACCTTTCATCAGTTTTTGCTTTATTTCGATGATATTTTCAGCATGTGTATAACTAACATAGATCTACAAAACATATATTTTACATTTTCATTGAGGGCCCAAATAAAATGACTGTGGCCATGTAAATTATAATTTTGGGAAAATCTTTTTTGCATATCATTCCATAAATCAATGCTTTCCTAATTGATTATAAAAAATCAATGTGTATAACTAACATAGATCTACAAAACATATATTTTACATTTTCGTTAAAGGCCCAAATAAAAAAGTCTTAAAAAATGCCTTTTCCATTTTTGCACGTAAATTGTTGCTTGTAAATTATAATTTTTGGAAAATCTTTTTTGAGAAAATCAGGTCGTTTGGTACAATTATAAAAAAGTTATTCTGTTCTAAAGGCCGTTCGAATACTTTCGTGGCTGACTGTATGCACGTATTTATCAGACACTGTTCAGAATCTTCATCGCGAGTCTGATTAAAATATCGCATGAGGGCGACCGCGAACGTTCTAATTGAACGAATTGATCGAGGATCGTCGACATGTGCACGCGTCAAGCAGTTAATAAGGCTACAGTGTGTCGCAGAATAAGAGAGAATTTAGCGTAAGGGTAGAATCGAATGCGTTTTCGCGAGGTGCAGCTGCGGGCAGGGTCGAGTGCAGGCAAATGCGCAAGCGACTGCATCTGCGAGCCGGTAGATCCGGTGCGGATACGGTTACGAGTCTATTTTGCCAGACGTTTGTGTCGTGGGCAGGTAAAGAAAAGGGGTAGAGAGGGGATGTGGAGGCAAACTAATTACCAATAACTGGCTGAAATTACGCCAGACCGCCGCCCGGGCGGAAAAACGCGGAGATTTATCGCGCTGATTAGGCTCGGTTATATTGCTCGAGTGGCCGACCGTCTCCGATATAACGCTTAATTATCGTCGGGCCGCGGAGACGTTTCGCGGACGTAACTCGCGTGTATTTCATGCGTTTAACGAAAGAAAAGTCGACTGAATTTTTGCCGCACGGTTTTATATGCGTTGCCCGGGCGGTGTGCGGCGCGGCTCCAAGCCAATCAGAAGCGTCCCCTTAACAAGCTGACTGCACCGGGTCCGGCTTCCTTCGGACGATCGCGAGCAAACTGTTGTCCCGATCGCAGATTTTCATGAGAACCGGCTAAACAGCTAACGAAATCCCGGCACAGTGACGACGTCTTTTGGAATTGCCCGGCGACGCACAGTGGTAAGGTTCGATTTTAGGTGGACAAAAATAATTTTTCTCTCGATTAGTGAAAAACATATTTAATTGAGAAAATATATTGTATTGTTAGATATACTGAACGAAATAATTGTAACAACTATATCTCATTATTTCCATTTTTTATCAATTAATTAATATGTTAATGACTAATTTCACTAATTTTTGTGGTGTGCATTTAAAAAAGGAAAGTAACTACATATGAAACTAATTTATTGTTTCTCGTTTTAGTTTAAAACTGAAAGGAGGAAGTTAATAAAATGAACCACAATCAAAAGCGTTTTTTTTTTATGAATGAGTAAATAAAGTAAGGTTGTACTTTGACCGAAGCATACTCAAGCTGCAATTTTTTTGTATATTTTATCTATATGAATTACGTAACACATTACCTACCGGAAGCCTATTAATAGTACAGTAATCGCTCCTTCGTTGTCCTGAATCGTGGGCACGATCGTTGTCCAGTGTCTACCCACTCCACTGCCTGTCAACGAGAGCAGACGACCCGCGCAGAACGGACAACAATAGGAAAGGAATACGGCAAGGAAAAAAGGAGTTTTCTAAAGCCAGACAGTTGACTGCTTTTTACTGCGAATGCTTTTCTTTTGTCATTTAACTAGCCGTTTCACTAAAGACGCAGTCATAAATCAAAAATAGTGTCCGGGCACGGTCGTTGTCCGCTCAAACCCCCGGCCTTTGGACAACGAAGGAGCTTTTACTGTATTTTCAATAATCGTGCTGTACCAAAAGAAAGCATAGAAATATTCTGTTAAATTGCAATTTTTAATTGAAACTATTAGATGACGTTATTGAGGATGACTTGTTAGTTCACAATGAAAACTGCTGTCGCTATTGAAGGTTCCATTAAAAAGTGTTTAGCCATGTACCACACAGATTTTTTAAAATTATGAGATAATCACCGGTCGGTAACGCGTTAACAATATCGAAGAAAAATTATTTGCTACAACCTGCTACTTAGTGACAAATTATTATATTTAAATGGGGCTGTGATGGGACCTCTGGGTATGTAATATGTAATATCTTATATGTAATTAAGTTACTGTAATTACAATTGAGCCCCCCATTTCCGGATGTTGAAGGAATTTTGGGACACCCTGTAGTTCGATGGATTTTTTTGTAGCTCATTGCGACGTTTACCTGATTTTTATACAATTTTCAGAATACAGTTGACACAGATCCACTTTTAGAAAATCAGCTACGACAATGGATAATTGCATAAAGATGCGCAGTCCAGTCATACGAATAGAGCAATCAATCTCTTAAACAACAAAGAAATAAATGCGCTCGAGTTATTAATAGGTGATCACTGATCACAGTAAAAGTCACCGTGCGCAAAGAGTCGAAACAAGAAATCCGCGACGGTAGGTTTTAATGTTAAACGGTTAGAAGCGATCGGCGCCGATCCTTTTTGCTCGCCGCGAGCTACGTGACACCGTCGGAGCGATCCGATTTTTACCGATCGCATGCCAATACAGCGAGAATTCGGCCGGTTGATCAATTACGGGTAATTACATGGACGAGCGAGGATCGGATAGATACGTTTCACAGAAATCCAGCGTGACGAGCCGACATACTCCGACCCGTAGACGCCGACTCTTAGGTTTTTCTCGGCACGATAATCGGTCGCGATTCGATCGATCGATCGCTCGCTCGCGGGAGAGGAATTCTCTCGTATTCGGGTCAAATTCGAGTCGTCGCGGCGTGTGCGATGAAAAACTGGAACGCCATTCGAAAAACCCGGTTATTTAATGGTGGAGGGGGATCCAGTGTGGTGGGGTGAAGCAAAATGAAAGAACGAAGGCGCGTTTTACAGTGGAGAGGAACGGTAAATCATTATGAAATTATCGAGAGTCCATTTGGCTGTTTAAGTGGTCCTCGGGAAGAGAGCGGAGAACAACTGGATCTGGCCCTCCAACCATGCTTATCGTAAAAAAGAAAATGAGTCGGACAGCTGAAGATAGCGAACGAATTTAGGCCGAGGGTCGTCGGAGAAAAATCTCTGTACGAAAATGGTACCGATCGGCAATCCTAGCGGCGATCCTCGATCTCGACTTTCCGAGCAGGTCTGGCGCAATTCAACTGCATTTAGATACTGTCGGAATCTGTAAGGGTGTGCACGAGTGGCTCGTTCGATCGGTAACAATTTCTGGATCGTTTTCGAGTTTTCTTCCCACTAAAATTCTAGATGTTTCCTTATGTTGATCGTAAATTGTTGCTAACAAAATTTTCAATGATCTCAACGCACTGGTTTGATCAATTGTTAAATATCACCACTATTTGCAAATTTTCACAATATCTTTATTTCAACGTTTCGATCTTATTTTAGATCATTCGCAAGAAAATTTTAAGAATTGCGTCTGTAAATTATAATAATTTTTACTATATTAAAAATTGTGTGAACATAGAACAAGAAAAAACCGTCGTTACTTACTTGTGCTTAGTGCAATAGAAAATAATTTTTCATACTATAGCCTTTAACATAACAACGTGTTGAATCGACGACAGTATGTATGGTAATGAGGTAACGTGAAGACATATAGAAACGAAACTGACATATTATCGATCGCTCAGTTGATGATCGATATTTGGCGGTAAATTCAAAACACAAAATTGTCATTCTAACCTTTCTTTCACTGCTTTTCTACCATAATTGAATATCGTATTTCAAAAATTACCATTCAAGTTTACTTTATCTTACACACAGTTGTGTGTATGTGGAAGTTGATGCAAATTATGAAGCCGTCTAAGGAATTGTTTAGAAAAAAATTCCGTTTTAGAGAAAATTCTAGACACTCAAAAGAAGAAATTCGTTGAATAATTCACATGGTTCTTACAATCTCGACGAACGAAAAATGTTGGAGCCCGTCATTCTGACGGATCTCGTAAACCCAGTGCTAAATTGATTCTGATTTTCAAAATTCACTTTACCGCAAAACAGTACGACTATTAGACCTTTACGGCTATTTATACTCTCCGGTTATCTGCACGAGGGTAACTCACAGGCCGCCATGCCAACTCAGCCGCAAAAATGCGATAAAATCGAAGCAATTTACCGAAAGAAAAGAAGTTAAGATTTATGATATCAATTATTCTTTGCACCCTCCTGCATTTCGCAGATCGTGACCGAACTCAATCTATCACCTGAAACATGAATTTTTAAGTCCGGACAATTCCCTCGGGCAAATATGTGTGCCACGGCGTTCAGCGTATTAATGAAGTAATTACAGCCTTTTCACACAACGCTTTATACTCTCTGCGCAGCTCGCACAGCTACTTACTAGACTCTCGGTATTTCGAAAGCATCGTCTAACGATCCAGGTTTCCATTCGGTTAATTCGAATTTCCGCGAACTCGTACGTAAAAGCGCAGACTGGCACACACTTGAGGTCGATTAGCGATCATGGCTCGACATTCCGAGCCGTCGTTTACGTCAATCTGGTATGCGAGGTATAAGTTTGATGACTTTGCTGATCGGCTTGGTTCTGTACCCATCAGTTTGTCAAATCTCATCGAGCTGCGAATGTGTCAACATGTGCTACAAGCAATTTAGTAGAGCTATGCGGGAGCACTATTGTTCACAATTCAGCTGCACCTACTTGCACCGTGAGACAATCTTCCTTTTAGTTAGTAATCTCGTAACAAGTACGTGATGCAACTATTAATAATTCAAACGTAAACTTTTCTTCGAACTACGTTCTTTCGTCATTTTAGGTCTCTATCCATTTAACCCTCGGACAGTGGATCATTTTCATAATTACATCATTGTTGATGTTTAAGTCCACGGACTGCTTTATTTAAAATTACTCATTATTTTCTTACGTAAAATCATGTTCTAAGACATAAGTACTCAATAAACATTGAATATACACTAACGAGCATAACTGATTCAACACACTTTAAATCAGAATAACTTTTTTAGGAATGGACCAAACGATTTCAGTTTCTCTGTAAGGCTAGAGGAATCAGTTTAGTAAATCACGTCTAAAAAATATTTTGGGAAAATGCATTTGGTCGGAATTGCGAAAAAAAAAAATAGTAAAAATCAATTTTTACTACTGAAATCGTTTGGTCCATCCATAAAAAAGTTATTCTGATTTAAAGTGCGTTGAATCAGTTTTGCTCGTTAGTGTAAGGCGTTTTGACTTAATTTCAACACTTTCCAGAGTGAGGTGACCCAGCTTGCGTGTGTCTGTGTGTGTGTACGGCAACATTTTTTTTGTCGAAAATATTGTCTTCGGAAAATTGGTTATAACAAGACAGCGGATCTTTATGCAAAATAAAAATTTTCTACCCGAATTGCAACAAGCTGGAGCGAAATAGAAATTTACTTTTTCTCGTAATATGTTCAATAGGTTGAAGATAATGTAACAGTATACTGAAAGTCTTCTAATTTGTATACAAAATTCTAAATTACACCTACACATTCCTGTTACAAATGCATAAAATCCGCTGTCTAGTTATAACTTTTTATTCGTCGACGCTATCATTATACTTTCTACAGCGAAAATGTAGCTGGCAACTATATGTATATAAACTTTATAGCTAAGAAAAACAAAGTGTGTCCGAACCTTTACGACAGTCCCTTAATAGTTGTCCGGAGACACTTCTACGCGTGTTTTGACTAGCAGCATGAAGGTTAATTTTTGGTCCATTGGCAGCATCGCAAGAAGACGGACAGAGTTTCTGATTTCTTTATGATCGCACCTGTGGTAGAATAGGTGGCAGGATGAGAGCTGGTTCTTTCGGAAAGCGTTCATAATCGGTGGAATAGTATGCTCTATCGGATTCCGCGACGAGAGGATCGTTATCAATAAGACGCGTTGCGAGTCGGCCGTTAGCAGCGGCCAGTCCTATCGTAAAAGCAAACTGCAGCCACGGTTACACGTGTTTCCCCGAAGCTGTAGATAAAGTAAAAGCCCATAAAATACTCGGCGTTTCGATTAACGAAAGGCGTAGATAAAATGTGAGGGCTCTCTCGGTGAATGGGCGGAGCAGCTCGCTCTGCGTGCGTGCGTGCGTGCGTGCGTGCATCGGAGGATCGGTGGATCGGTTGTGCGCGCGCTGCGTGCGTGCATGGGCTGCGCACACCAGCGCACGGAGGGCGCGTGTAAATCGATGAACGCCCGGGCAAATCAAAGTGTCGCATAATTACGCCGATATATACGCCGCCTAATAATTACAAAACGCGCGACCGAGGAGGAACGACGCGCAATTAGGTAAGTATTACAAGTTTTACGAGTGCATATATAATTCAGATATTGCACGCGGTGGAATGAACCGCCTCGATCACCCCGAGATCATCTCTCTCTCTCTCTTTCTCCGTTGGCTCACGGCAAAACGCACGCGAGTACGCGAATCCGCTCCGCTTCCCTCTCCGGCATTTTTATCGGTCGCAGCTGTACGTTTCCGAATCGCCGCGTAAATACTAATGTATTTACGATCCTCTGGTCGTAACCGATCTCTCTTAGCTCCTATCTCCCTCTCTCTCTTTCTCTTTCGCGAGAGAGAGAGAGAGAGAGAGAGGGGGGGTTCTGTCCTCTGCTTTCGATTTTCTTTAATTTCTCGTTTTTCAGTAAGTTTATTGCGCGCGGCCGGCCGACCGGCGATCGCTTCACTCCGGGCAATATAAGTCGAACGTATCTGTTTCCCTCGAAAGAACGAGTTAATTAAACCCCGGTGGAATACGAGCCTCTAAAACGGCCGACAGCGATGCCTAAAATCAATGAAAAATGGATCGATCGTATACACCGTACCGGTGGTACCCGAACCCCTCCAGTACTCAATTAGATGCCTGCGTCTCCTCCTCCCAGACTCTACGACTTGCCTCGTTCTCTCTCTCTCTTTCCCTATTTTATCAATAGGTATCATTGGGAGAACTACAACTCTTGTCCAATACACACTCCAGTTGAGAGATGTGCCTACAAGGGATGTTACCCAACCGTAACACGCCGATTTTAATGAAATTTTGGTATGCTATAAAACTCAAAAAAATATTTGATTAGATTTGACAAATTTTTTTTATACACACCTTTAATTCACATGAAGTTTTTACACACGGCTCTAATTTACGCGATCTCATTTTACGCACTTCCTCCTTCCCTCTGCCATTAATGTATATGTATAATTCTTTTTATATGGCTTACATCGTGTTTTGTCTTTAAGTGCCTCGTACTGATGGACTCTTTTTACGTGACTGCTTCCCGTCTTTATCTTCCACAAGGAAATTATGTGGAATGAATAATATCTGGATAAACTGAGGGACAAGTGTACAGGAAAACTGTACGGTGCCGAAAATGATCCAGTAAACGTGGATCAACAAAAGAAAATGGCAAACTTTGCAGGAAACGAACAACCCTTTCCATTTCTATGTCGTTGAGACATAGTTCATTCATAAGAAACGTGAGATAAGTCAAAAAAAGGAAATTTTACAGGAGAGCCATTTGTAAATTATCTAACACTGCCAATTTTTTAATTGTATATCACCAACTTAGATATGTAACATAATTTGTTGTTATTTAGAGTTGTTTTATTTTTACACCAAAATTTATATATTTATTATTATACTAGTTTTAGAGAAATATATTTCGAGTTGTGTCACTTTTCTTATGGATGGTTTATAAATTGCCATTTCAAACTTACATTGTATTTTATAATGTCAATGTTGTTACGTGTTAGATAAGCGATTTGATATACATACATCAATTTAGCTATTTTCAATACAATTAATACAAATAATTAGTAAAAACTTTTTCAAAATTAGCATCGATCGAGGAACTGTCTCTCTCTACAATTTGAACTAAAACACTTACGGGAGTTCGGGCTTAATATTAAGCTATTATTATTAAGCTATTTTCATAGCTACATGTTGCCGAATAAAGGTTGGTTCATCTTGCCAGTCGGGCCAGTCGGCCAGAACCTTATTACCCTGGTTTTGTATCTAGTATTTTAGCTTTTTGGAAAACAGTGGATACACAAAACCAGGGCAGTAAGGTTCTGTCCGACTGGCCTGGACTGTCTAAGATAAGCCGACCTTAATGCAAATTGCACCGCGTAAACGAAAAGATAGGACATTCGAGGACGATAGCGCTCTAGATCGATCTATTATCTAGCGTTTTGTGACTGCTGAAAAACCCCATTTTTGTATTATCGAGAAATGAGAACGCGAATCCTGCACCCTTGCATTCCTGGAAACGAGTCTACCGCCTTAAAAAGGATGGAATTAAAAAGAAAATTTAGACAGAGAAAAACTTGATAGTGCAAAGGGTTAATCGGACGTATCGCGCGACGTCGTGCGACATCCCCATCGGCAGTAACATCAACATCGTCGGGGAACGATCGATCGATCGACGACAACGACGTCCACGCCACCGTTCGGTCGAGGTTGGGGTTAAACCTCGCGTGATCGTGGATCGTTAGGCGACCGGCCGTCCGGCTCGTTGTCACTGTCGTGATTTAGCCAAACGGTTTCGCGACCGAAACGCTAAACCCGAGAGCTGTGCAAAAAGCGGATCCGCCGATAATTGCGCCTAATTGTTTGCGGTAACGACTGTAGGTGCAGCCGACGCGACGTCGCGCGCGCAGGCCATCGAACTTATTGGTCCGTTAAATGAAGCTGGCTCTCGAACGGGGCGAGCATAATTGCGCAAGCTAGCCTTTCCGATCGGATCAGTCTTCGTTCATCTTCTCTGTCGGTCTCGGACCTCTTTAGATCCTCCGCTCTTATTCTGGATCTACGTGAACCTCCCTAGACACACGAATAAAATCACCCGAGTTGCCAAATGGTCATTAAATGGCGCAAAGATTTTGTGCGTTTCTGATAAAAATTAAAAAAAGAAGAATTGCTTTTAACCCTCACTCTGAAAAGTTACCGAACGGAAAACTTCGAAAGTCCATTTAGGAATGCTGTCTGCGACACATATTTCACCAAAAAGGATTGAAGTGATTAAATTTATTATTTTCTTTTATCGAGAATTTTTCTGTTATATTAAATTTTGTGATCTTCGAAATTTTGCACTGAAAACATGCAGGGATGTGATTACACTCCAGTATTTACAGCGTTAATATTAAAATATATGTACGCAGAGTGAAGGTTAAGGAACGTAAGAACGCTGTTGCATATTCTCAACTCGTTGAAACTGTTAATCCATTTTTATATTATATATATTTTTTCCATATTATTCGAAGACATTTCTGCGGACTCTGACGTAATGCATTTATTCATTCAGACGTGTTTTATGAGAAAAACTTGTCTGGACATTTTTAAATGGCAATAATACAATCTTTCAGTGTTCAATATGCACTAGTGTCAGCTTATCGACTGACTCTCGTAGATGTCCACATCTCCCAGTGTACTGCGCCGCGACGCGACGTATCGTCGAAAGAAGACCTAAGGCGTCGTTTTCCCGGAATCTTGGACATTTTTTCGTTCTCCACCCCGTCCGCTGGACGATAAGCTTGATTCCGCGAACGCCGATTCGTACCGGGCGCTATCGGCGAACGCAAACAGAAACCGCGCCGCTTCTGTATCGCGTCGGATCGAGTCGCGTGCTTTATTTCATTTCATTTAACGTCGATATAATGCCGGTTGGTACGATCCCATTGTGTGTTTTTCTAATGCACTCCAGACACGAAACGGTCTCGTGGAAAAAATCGCCGATCCTCTTACACGATAGAGCACGGTAATGACTGCCGCCCGAGCGAATAAATTTCATCGCGCGCCCCGCACCGGTAATTAAGAATATTATTACAATGGCAGCGAGCGAACGCGCGCCCGACAACCTTTTGCCCGAGCTACGTCGCGCGTCGCGAGCTCGATTCAATATCTTCATCGCTATTAATCGAGCGACCATCTGCGGGACCGATCTTCTTTCGGACTGCGATCGCGAAACCGACTACATATTCGGTATCGCTTGCGATCTCTGCCAGTTCTATAATTTCTAGGGTTTCTCTACGATTTCCGTGATCTCTACGATATCTGTGTTCTCTACCATTTTTGCGAGCTCGTTGCAATCTTTACGATTTCTGCGATCTCTACGAGATCTGTGAGCTTGTTGCAATTTCTACAATTTTTGTGAGTTTGATGCGCTTTCCACAACCTCTGCGAACTAACTTCTGGGAGCTTCCGCGAGCTTCCACGAACCCCATGGGACCATTTGCGCATTGGTGCATGCTGAGGACTTCTCTACTAAAGCGTTATCCAAAATAGACTATAGAAAGTTTTTTTTTTAATAAAGAACATAATATTTTTTATTTTATTGTGGTTTCTTTATTTAATTATCAGGTGTCATCTATGACAATTATGTGTGAAAGACGATGTCTGTCGAATGACCCCCACGACCACGTTTACAGACATCAATTCGAAGAAGTGCTCAATTCTTGAGAACGACGTGGAATTGATGTTGAGGGGGCGTTAGCAACACTTTCACGAACAGCAGCAATGTTTTCATTCGAACGAGCTGTTTTTGGTCTGCCAGAGATTGGTTTATCGTGAACAGGTACAGTTTCATCAAATTTTGTAACCAAATTTCGAATTGTCTGCTCTTATGGACAATTATCTGATATATCACGATGGGTATTTTTGATTGAACACTGATTTGAAAAATAAATTTTAATAAATTTAACGCGCTCTTCAATCGTACCCGACTCCATTGTTAAAATTGTCTATCATTGTAGGTTAGAAATACAAGAATGTGACAACAAACAAACATGGTGTTTTACAGATATTCTCATTCAACATCATAAAAATACTTTAAAATCTCAGTGTTCAGGTACTTCCTTCTGACTATGTAATCAATTAACACATTGAGTGTCGCGTCTACCAAACACTGGCAGAAAAATATTGGTTTATATCTGTAAAAGAATTGTGTCGTGTACACACACAGGATATCGAATACAATGAGATTTTCAATAAAATTTTCGCACGTGATTGTCTATCGGAATAACCCCGAACGAGCCGCGAAGGACAGATTCCAGTCTCCAGGTTATACGTGCTCGAAGATAATGGCGGTGCTCGACGGGAACGCTTAGCTTTCGCATTAAAAATCGAGCGTCCCCTACGTGACAAGCTAATACAGCCGTCATGGTAATGAAAGCGCCAAGAAAGATATCGCTCGAGCCAGCTTGAAATCTGTCCGATCGATCGAATAAGTCGGTCGTTTTCGCGTCCATAAACGATTCGATTCCGCCGCTTTTTTTCCGTGCGCGCGCGCGCGCGCTCGTCGAGCAAAAAGGATTAACTCGTTAAAGCGTGGTGGCAATTAACGGTCGCGTATCTTTTTTCTCGTTTTAACGATCAAGAGGCCCGTCTCGGCCCACCACTCCGCGGAGAGCTCTCCCGGCGGCGGCGTGGCGCGTTTATAGCCTGCGTCCACGTAAACGTACGTCAATCCCCGTGCTAAATCCCATGGACCCCGTGGAAACCGTCCGTCGATGGGTACGCCATTGAGGCTCTCGCGTGCTTGCACCGAGACGTCCCCTTCCCCCGGTCTACGCCAATGTGATATATGCTAATTGCAATTACACCGCGTGTACGCTATCGCCGACTGCTCGGCGCGGCGCGGCGTGCTCGGGGATTTCGTTTCGTGACGAGCCGCGGAGTTCCGCCAACTTTGCGCTAACTTACTAAACTCAAATTTAACTGGATCTCATTTGCCTCCACTTGTTCGAGCGTGTACCTTATGGCTCGCCGCGGCCCGAACACGGCCCGCACAACCCCGAATTGAATTATACAGTATCTAAGCCGTCGCGTCGCCCCCGCGGTTCTTTCGTGCCCGCATTATTCCGCAAACTTTGCTCTGAGGATCGGTCGATTGTTTTACTGCGGGCCACCTTCTTCAACCCCGTAAGGCGTTACGAGTCGCGTTCATTCCCTGGACAGGTCAACTTTATAGCTTACATCGAAGAAAAACCGTTCCAATGCAACATGATTCTTGTCTTTGCTGCACCTAACGATGACTATCGTCCGAAACGATCGAGATATCAGCGCGCAAATTCAACGAACGCGACCTGCAATAAATTGTCTCGTTTCCGGTGTCCGTGCGTTTTGAAAGACGCTTGACCGAGAACGTTTAAACCATCGCGTCGGCTTATACTAAACCAAATGCGTTCTCCGATGCAACATGATTCTTTGCCGCACCAGATGATTATCGTTTTGAACGGCACGGTCGAGATATCAGACCGCAAATTCAACGAGTACGACTAGCATTAAACTAGCATTGTCCGGTTTCCGGTGACCATTGTTTCAACTCGCAAATAGAAATAGAAATGCTTTCCAGGTCCAATACAAATGCAACGTGATTCCTGGTTTTTGCTCTGTAGCATAAGGGACTTATCGTTTCAACGAAACCATCGAAATATCAGAGTGCAAATTTAACAACTACGCCTAGGGTAACTAGGCTACCTATTACTACAGGGGTACGTTTTACTGCGGTAGGTTTTCCTACTGTAATTTGAGGTATTTTATTTTATCCGGTGCGTCGAGATTGTGCACGTGTGGCCCTTGCAATGATAAAAATGTCGAACGGGGCTACTTGACTAATTGTCAATGTGTGCGGTGCACACGTTGCAGCAAATGGGCTCATGAATTAACTGTGACTCGAACTGTGATGATTTCTAAGCCTAATTTGGCTTAGTTTTGCCTACGAATCATCATCCGATTCACTACAATAGATGTAGATATGTATGAGCAAATAAATATTTTTAAGTATTGTTAACACGTTCTGTGCCACCAGTGGTACACGCAGCCTCAATTGATTTAACGCGTACCATCGGTGGCACGGAACGTGTTAATGCTAAAATTTTTTCTTGGTCCTTTAACTACGGCTGTCGCCAATAGACGATGTCAATAAGCGATTTGATGAATTATGCCGGGAACGGGGACCGCTTATTGACTTTTATTTATTTTATCGAGATTGGGATAGAGTGTTTATGTTTCGTTCGTTGCGTATCAGACGCATAATAAACACCGCTTTGTATGTCGGGTGTATTTGTTTACATTTCCTTACTCTCGAACATTTAGGGCCTATATTTCCGAACGCGCATAAGATATGCCAGTTTAGCAGAAATATTTGGTGTGTCCGGCTGCATTTTTTATATTTTATTATCTATAAATATTTTTTATTTTTGTCGCATTATATCGAAAATGGATTTACCGTCAAAATTTCGTGGTACTGTGTTGTACAACTTTTCTTTTTTTCTGTTTTGCCCCTTTGCTGTTGGGGGTGGCAATTTTTATTGGTGTTATATTTTTTTGTTATTAGTTTAGTAATTAGATAAACTTCTAGCAGAAGTACAAAAAAGAAAGTGTACCTATGATGACATTTACTGAAAATTTGGGTTTCTGGTCAATTTAAAAAATTTATACGAAGACACAATTCGGAAGAATGCTACAAAGTTGTGCGAAACGTATATGGACGATTTAGAAAATAATTTTATTGAAGAATGCCTTCATTTTGAACACGTATATTTATTGGAAAATAAAGAAAACATATCTACCGCAGAACTAAGTTTAAGGACAATAATTGACTCGAAAATTGAGTCTACATTTCCTAACGTGGCCACAGCACTGCGCATTTTTTAGAGTATTGCCAGTACAAATTACAGCGGCGAAAGATCTGTTTCAGCACTGGAAAGGATAAAAAATTATTTACGGTCTTCTTTGCGGCAGAGCAAATTAAATGATTTGAGTATTTGATCCATAGAGAGTGAATTATTAAATAACTTAAATACGTGTGATATTATTAATCAATTGCAAAAGAAAAAGCTAGGAAAATAAATATATAAGTTACTTTTGTTTTTTGTTTACTATAAAGTTTGTTTTTGTTCATATAGGTTTTTTTTAATTTTGTATGAATTTTATGTTTTTGTTCAGTGTAATGGTAATAAATTGACTTTTTCCAGTTCTGACACTTTTGTATAACTTTGCCGGTCACCCCGCTGCCGCTAGCCATCCCATGTATTCTCTTATCAAGAGGGGCGGATTATTTTTAGTAGCCTACGGGTGCCGAATACCTTAAGACGGCCCTGCGAAGGACCCAGAACGTTTTAACCACTGCTGGGCGACAGCTTTAACCATCGCTTTAACCGACAAGATATGAAAAGTGTTCTAATTGTAAGCCCAATGCAAATGCAACGCGATTCCGGTATTTGTAACGGAGCACATCTTTTTGGAAGGTGATTATCGTCCGAGATGATCGAGATATCAGTAATTCAACGCGTACGATCAGCGGTAAATTGTCCCGTTTCCGGTAACTGTGCGTTTCGAAGGACGGAAGAGGACCGGCACCCAATCGTCTCGCACCCGATCCCCGGTCTCGAGCCTCTGGCACAATTATTTATACGATCGTGCTACGGTCGCGCGTCTTCGCCGATGCTATCTCCTCGCTCGTTCTCCTTATCGAGCGCAATTTACAGAGCAAATCGAGAATTCCACGCGTACCTCGCGATCCGAACGCTTTACGGGGTGTCTGGGAGACGAACACTGTAGCGCGGTATCGTTTACACTTTACGGGCGACGTCTCTCTCATTCTTGGCCAGGTGAAAACGGCTTGCCGATCGGTATGCCGGACCCGGACGCGAACCCGGATCCGAAGCCGTCTTAATTACCGTTAGGCAATACTGTCAATCGGTGCCGAACCTCCAGTGAGCTGTTGACAATCAATCTGGATGAAATTTATTTATTACCGATTTCGCGCTGCTTCCCAATACAAAATTCTCGCGTTAGCTTTGGCTGTTACAACTTACAAGTGACATCGAAGAAAAGTGTAGGTGTTAGATCAGGCCTGACCAATCCAAATGCTTTCACGGGCCACTTTGATGACGCGTGACATTACAGCGGGCCGCACTTTAGGTAAACATGCTTTTAAAAAATGTCATACAAATACAAAACGAATAAAACTTGTTATACTATAATTATATTGTTATACTATAAATATTATTGTTATACTATAATTCAATATAATTAACTGTCGAGTCTTAATTAATGAGATATCAGTTTATCCCTTCTTTCACTTAATTTTTAGTGAACGTGGTTAGTGAACGTGGACTTTTGGATTTTCGTTTGAATATTGGCGACTCGCGATGGCAGAAAATAGAAGAAATTCGGCCAACCTAACTTATATTATAATAATAAATTCGTTTCACATCTTGCCAATTTTGTGTTTCACCTATTCATTTTGCCATAAATGCATCAAATCCGTAGTGCAAGCATAAATACATATATTATAACTTGTAGATTTTATTAATTCATGAGACGAATACGAATTCATCAAATACAAAACCGTGAAAACATTTGGAAAGTTCTAGAATACATCGATGAACAATATACCCACAAATTCGATTTATCACTATGACGCGACGTTTTATAAATTCTTTTCTCCAGTTACTACACAAAATGCACTTTTCTAAATCAAATAATTTCAGGCTGATTGTTCGAAACCTTCTCTCATTGTGATGTGCAGAGAGTCTGAATGCGTACGGTTCCGTTTAATCCTTAGCACTCCGAATTATTTTTCAAATTTGTTGCCAACACAAACTTATTTTTAACAATTTTGTTTACTAATTTATTGTATTAAATATAGTTCTCAAACTTTGTTGTAATTTATATTTGTGGAACTTATATATGTTTCTAACTAAAAAATATAAATAAGGGAAGAACCAAATACGTACAGGAACTCGTTCCATTTACATTTTTCTTTCTCTGATGTCGAGTCACACTCGACAAAGTCTGCAAATGGTTAATATCGTCATGCGGAAAGTATAAAAATTATCCGGCCATCTTGCGCATCAATTCCCCCTCGGCTCAATGAGAATCTGATTTTTATTACGCTAACAAAGTAGTAGATGCAGCAGCGAAATGAATTTATGGCTAAGCGGTTGATTAGCGCGACACGGTGGATTCGCGTGCGCGACGTTGAACGTCCCCTGGTGACGTTTACGAGGTCGGTAACATCGCCGGGATCGTTTCGGTCGAGCACCAGGAACCGACTGTGTAAAAGGAAAAACAATGGGAGAGTATACTGAAGTGGAAGAGAGAGAGAGAGAGAGAGAGGTGGTAGGAAAAAGTACACGCCGCGGGTCAGAAGACGGATAACGCATCGGCTAGCTCGCGTGACAGTGCGGCCGCAGATCTTGCTAATCGCGGCAACACTGTATACTAACCGCGCCGCCATCTTCGACGGCAATTACAATTAACAGCAAAACGGGGATGTCGTAAAATGCAATTAAATATTATTACCTTTCCTCTAATGGTCGCGGCGGCCCTGAACGCAGGCCATATGTTTTCCCGAATGCATCTGTGTTGCACACTTGCGCGTGCATTCTTATTAACAATCCGTTGATGTGCCGACGCTATGCGACTCGTGCTCGTCCTTTCGATCATGATTCCTCGAAATTGCCCGTTGCACCGGTACTCGATCGAGACGTCGAATAGAATCGTAGCTTTTCTGCTAATTCCTCTCCAAAAGGTCTCAGGATTCTTACGAGCAATTTCAGTTTTAGGAAGATTCGCTGAAGTTTCAGAAAAATTCTTTTCGAACAGGCTCATTGCGTTTCGCATGAAAATTTTCTAGAAAAAGTCAATTTATTACCATTACACTAAACACAAACATAAAATTCATACAAAATTAAAAAAAACCTATATGAACAAAAACAAACTTTATAGTAAACAAAAAACAAAAGTAACTCATATATTTATTTTTCTAGCTTTTCTTTTGCAATTGATTTATAATATCACACGTATTTAAATTATTAAATAATTCACTCTCTATGGATCAAATAATTTTTTATCCTTTTCAGTGCTGAAACAGATCTTTCGCCGCTGCAATATGTACTGGCAATACTTTAAAACATGCGCAGTGCAGTGGCCACGTTAGGAAATGTACACTCAATTTTCGATGTCGTAGTTTCGCTGTTGACTATTAACTGCCTTAATAACGGCTCATTATGTAATACAAATATTCCTTAATAATATAATTCCTTACTAATATAAATACAAATAGTCAAGGATCGATTAAGATGAAGTATTGAATTAGGATCCTTCATGCAACTGTTTCTGAGGAGCACACGAGGAGACGAAACGCCCTGTAAAGCCACCAAAAATGAATTTCGTTCGATTTTCTTGGGGCTTCCAATTTGGCAATTACCGTGTCAACACCGCGGCTCTGTAAAGCCACGAAAACTGAAATTCCACGCGCGCACATTGTCGCCAGCAAATAAATTGCGACGCAGTGGATTAATATTTGCAACTAATCACACACTGTGCCACCTTCTCGCATCCCAGCGATACTTTCATTAAAAAAGGCCCGTTAAACCGTTCGCGCGCCTCTCCCGGCGACGGAGCGATAAATCTCGGATGTTTAATCGATCTTCCCGAAAAAGGTGCCGATGGCCCGCGAAAAAAGAGAGAAATAAAGAGCGAGAGAGCGCGAGGGGGAGCAGTAATAGCGTGAATTTTCGAGCGAGTTGTAAACCGAGATAGCGATCGCGCGTCGGCGAACACCGTCGCGTCGCGGAAATGATCGGACGATCATCGTCGGAGCAACACGAACAAAAGTGAAGACGTTAACGCAGCCATGTGACGTTGATTCCGCTGGACGCGATTATCGCTAGCTGCTCACGTAGTCTGCCTCCCGCCCTAGTAAATATCTTTGTATAGAACGCCCACTGGCCTCGGCTCTCATCTTTTTACCTTAATCTTCGGGATCGCGGCTCCCTCCTCGTTGATCGATACCTTGGTCTCGTTTCTCGAGCAATTTATCGCGGAGACTCTGGCACACAGTAGGGAAGACCGGGACTAGTTGACTAACTTTTAACATATTTAATTTTTACCAATGAAACATTAGTATTTTGCTGACTTGTTGCACACCAGAAGTTTGCACATTGACTTGGGTATACAGATTTAATTTTTAAAATACGTTTGATTGGATCTAGTTGTAGATTTAATGAAATTTAGATTAGTGAGAGCAATAAGACAACGAACACCGGTTGAGGGGTTAGTTGATTTAAGAGTTACTTTTAAGTGTTTAACCCTTTAGCTACTGGTATATACTGGTATAACGAAAAACAAAAAGAAAAGTTGGACAACAGTACCACGAGATGTTGACGGTAAATCCATTTTCGATATTATAGATAATAAAATATAATAAAATTCAGCTAGACACATCAAATATTACTGCTAAACTGGCAGTTTTCTCGTGCGCGTTCGGAAATATGGGCCCTAAACGTTCGAGAGAAAGGCAATATAAACAAATACATCTGCCATAGAAAGCTGTGTTTACTCTATAGTATTATGTACAATTATTTGGAATGGATTAGTCGACTAACCCTATTACAGAGTTGTGCTAATTCAATTATATTGTAATTCAATATTGTGCAATTGAATTACATTATATTTCAATTATATAGTAATCCAACTAAACTGAATTACATAATTCAAACCTTTCAATTAATTCAATTACTAAGTATTTTAATCAGATGTGTAATTGAAATACAATATAATTGAAATACAATACAATATAATTGAAAAATGTAATATAATTGAAATACAATATAATTAAAATACAATATAATTGAGTTATATAATTGTTTAGTGTTAAAATAAGCGCTGTTGTAATTCGCTTCCAGCTCGACGTCCTCCACTCGCCACGGAGATCGGAGAATCGGAATACGCAAAACACTTTCGATCGAGAAAAATGTATGATCGCAAGTATTAAGAGCAGGGGGGTTGATCGCGTCGTGTAATCGCGATCAGGATCGTAATCCAATAACGAAACAGAGCGGTTGATAGCGGTCTGCCGTGCAGAAAAACGATTCGGTGCGACGAGCCGTAAAACAACGGTGGGCTTTATCGTTTCGCAGCGATCGGCCACTGGAAAATTCAGAATAGCGAACTGGTAGAAGAGAGAAAGAGAAAGAGAGAGAGAGAGAGTAACTCGCGTTTATTTCCACAGGAGGCGAAGCCACCACCTCGTTGATTCGGCTAGGAACGTTCGATTCCGTGACGCGCGCCAATTTCCGGTACCGGTCTGCTCCGATGCCGAGGAACGAAACGAAAACGACACGAGGCCTGCCCCTTCTCTCTTTCTCTCTCTCGCGTTCTCTCTTTGCTCCCTTTCTCTCCTTCGTCTCTTTCTCCTCCCATTTCCGGTTCGGCTCGCTCGGCTTTTCACTCGGTTCACTCGGTTCAACTCGACGAGGAGGAGGTGGACGATGAGGAGAGTATGAGGAGCAGAGGGGAAGGAAAAGGCGAAGCGGACACACACATACATACGCACACACGCTGAAACGGAGAGAGAGAGAAAAAGAGAAGGAAAGGGGGCAGAGAGATGCTGAACAGTGCTCATTGGACGGTTGCATTTTATGCGCTGGACCGGCCCCTCCTGTAATTGGTCGCCACTCAATTGCCGCTCATTAGGTAACTGCCCGTTTTTTGCGCCGACTGTGACTACGCCACCAGCGATAAACCGCCGAGAAAAAAGAGTTTAGCCCCTTTCCCGCTGACCTCTACCGAAGGACGAGGCAGATCGAGCTGCCCTCTCTGTCCCGGTAATCATACGCTTACCAGCCGGAGATCAGCCTAAGCGAGCCGAGGCCACGAGCGCGGAGAACACTTCTTCCGGCTCGGTGCTGAACGATTTCGTACTGGACGATTCCCTGGTGATCATGGGAACGACTGTTTTTCGAGGGATTTTCTGGGGTGGGACACTTGTATTTACTGGCTGCTGCAGAGGTAGATGGATTTCGACCAAAGCCTAGGTTGGAGTTTATTTAGAAGACATAGTCGGTTGGTACCACTAGTAACGCTGGCAGTGTTTTCCTTCGTCAAGGTACATTGTTAATCCATCAGAGACAACATCTGACACCCTGTACTGACTCTGAGGAATATTTTAAAATTGATTGCACAAGATCAGATGAATAATTGATTTAGCCATGGCTGAATTTGGACCTCATTTGTTAAGTCCGGGTTTAGTTGGTAGTACTAGTGACGCTGTTAGTATTTTCCTTCGACAAGGTACATTGTTAATCCTTCATATACATATATAGATGTATAACAAACATACATCTACGAAACGAATATTTTAAATTTTCATTTTACGGGCTCTAATAAAAAAGTTATAAATGATGCCTCTTTTACTTTCTCATGTAATTCTTAGCAATTGCAATTTTTCCAAAATCCTTTTTACATGTCACTTGGTAAATCAATTCTTCTAGTTGCTCAAAAAAAGTCAGGTCGTTTGGTCCAATCATAAAAAAGTTATACTGTTTTAAAGTGCGTTCAAATACCTTCGCGGTTCACTGTAAGTTTGGTCCGACGCGTTTTCTTTTACATATCTTCAAAAGCAAACGAGTTATTCGGGTCACCCGGTATGAGAACAAGAATGAGGTAAGGAGAAGCTTATTTGGACTGGAAGGAGTCTTCGGACTGATCTGATAGATGTCAAAGAGGCGAATCGCGAGTCAAAGCAAATTTGTCTCGCGAGTCCTCTGGGAGCACCCACCCACGCCGAAATGGGTTCAGATTACCGGCAGATGACAGGTCGGCCGTTCTTTGTCTACCTCCGCAGCCTGTCCTCGGTCTCGTCCCTCTTTTTATATCGTGGAATTAGTTGGTCGCGGTTTCCGGTCCCCGATCTCTGTTAGTTTCGTCCCACATCCTCCGGCGTCGTTAACCCTGGACCTGAGTTTCGCGAACTTGGAACAAAACATAGCTGGGGTCTCGCAAAATTTCTGCACCGGCATTATTAGCTCATCCTGTAAGTCGATCAGCACGCGACAAAGTGATGACGTCCTCAAATTGGGTCTAGCAGGATAAGCATAGTCCAGCCGCTCCGAAGACAATTTTTATTGGTATCGTGCGTTAAACAATGTTTTCAGATTGAAAGACAATCCCCGAAATTTTATGTGTCACTAGCCGCTCATTTAGTAAACACCCTAAACTTTATCATTTTTACTCGGTTGTTAATAAAGACACCAAGATGAAAAAAACGAAAATACTCGAAAATACTCTTGCATTTCATATATTTTTTCACATTTCTGAGCAAATTATGTGAAGGATAGAAAAAGGTTAATTTTTTTAGGGATGGGGCTTGCAAGCAACCCTTTAAGTGACAATGTTCTGTTACCTAATTAATACTACATATTGGGTTGGGGATAAAGTTTCTTGAAATTAATCAAATATTTTCCATACTTTTAATGAAGTTTATTAAATCAAGTACGTGCCGTTCTGATCTACCACCTTTTGCCATTTTTGAGGTAAAACTTCTGTGATTTCTGGGCAAAAAACTGCGACACGTGATTTTCATAAGCCTCTTTTGAAGACAACTTCACGCCATTAAAAGAGTTCTGTGGAGACCGAAACGAATGGTAGTCTGATGGTGCAATGCTGAGAGTCCCTAATTTTTGGTCAATCCATTGAAGGAATACGCATATCTTTTTTGCCGCTTGGACAGCATTCTTGCCTTTTTTATAATAAAAATACATTAAATGTCGAAAATGCACTTTTCTGTTCTCCATGTTTATATTGAAGCCAAACAAAAACGATTGAACGGCTCATGGGTAATACATGAAAATATTGGCGAAAGTGCCATCTATCAGAAAATGTACAGGGTGGCGCAAAATGATGTGTCTGATTTGAATTGTTTATAACTTTTTTAATTTTAGAGTGAAATAAATAAATATTGGATAAAAATATAGTGTACAGAAGAGGAATTTTATTGAACTAGACGTGAAGGATTACATCTCGCAAATGGCGGCCATTATCTGCTTGCCACATTCGTGCTCTTTCTAACACATTTTCCATGACTTTTCGCAAAACTTCAGGTGTTATTGCACGGATTTCATTGCGAAGTATTGGTTTTCAGTTGGGGAATGGTCGCTGGCTTATTTCAAATACGCGCCCAAAGAAAACAGTCGGGAGCGGTTACGTCCGGTGAACGCGGTGGCCAGTTGAAGTCACTATGTATTGCGCGAAACAGTTGGTTTTCAAAATAAAATTCGATGACTTTTGTTCGTTGCTCGGTTGTGTAACTTTCCATACTAAATTTTGGAAGCCTTATTTACAAAATTCTGGAAAAAAATTTTGAAAAATGTTGAAATAAAAAAGTTACGAAAAATTGTCGTGGGGGCCGCTGGACCATGCTTCTCCTGCTAGATCCTCAGACTAAACTATGCACGGCTGGATTGAATAGAACGATTCATTCTCGACCGTTTATGATAATAGAGAGCCAGCCGCTCTCTGCCACGGTCGTCGATCTAAACGTCGCCTAATCGATCGCAATAACCGAGGCATTTGCCTCGCCGCGGTCTAGCAAGTTTCCCAGCGCGTAACGACAGGTCTACGATCACGCAAAAAGTAGATCCCGTTTCGAAAGGCTCTCGGTGCTCGATCTAGCCTCCGCCGCGCCGCGCCGCGTTTAATCTTGTTCAGGCCATAGGTCGATCATCGAAACGCGAGGATCTTCGGTGGAAGGGCGCGAATTATTTCTCGTTCGATCGTATTTCATGGATCGGCGGAACGTGTACACCGTGTACCTTGTAATCTCGCGAGTCTCCCTGTCACCGGCTGACAACGGGGCTCGTAACTGAACTTAACGCGATCCTGATTGGCTATAAACGATCATTACCGTAGAGGAAATTACGCCTTCTGCTCGTCAGCCCGGGGTCTCGGAGGTGGCGAGAGTAACGCGCGCGTTATTACTCTCGAGTGAAATTTATTCGGCTCGGCTTCTTCGTATTTCACGGTCCCAGGTTGCCGGGGACCGGGCACCGGCTTGGGCCCTTTCATCGATCACGTAAATCACCGGCATTTTTGCGAGCCGCCTCTTTGACGTTATCGACGCCGCGCTGTCCTCCCATCTCGACTGCCATAACTCCACCGCGACCGAAATTCTGATACAAAATAACGGGCCCAATCGGCGAGGGCCTCACGCCGTCAATCTTGCAAGCAACTGGCGTTCACGAGGCCGTAAAATGCGACGAAGAATTATTGCAGTGGTGCTCGACCGCCATTTTGACGCGCGACTTAGGCTAGATGAGGTTAGTCGACGTCATTTCAAGTAGTCTTTTCTTTTGCTGAAATGTTCTCCGCGACTTCTTCAAGGAGTATTGAGGTCGTCGCACACTAGAACGCCCCGCCGCCTCTCCGACACCGCGCGCGCGCCTTTCCTGTTTTCGGTTTCTTCTATGTAGTTAATAGTTGTATATTCTACATCACGCATGGACAAATTTTTGCTCGATCGGAGGCATTTTCAAGACATACGGCAGTACGGCCGCCACGGGGAGCGAGACGCGCGGCCGGGAGAAGTGGGGATATCCCTTGAAAATGCCTCCGGCCGAGCAAAAATTTGCCCATGCGTGATGTACATAAAACATACAACTATGAACTACATAGACGGAACCCAAAACAGGGAAGGCGCGCGCGGTGTCAAAGAGGTGGCGCGGCGGGGCGTTCTAGTGTGCGACGACCTTTAACGGTATACACGGACCAATCGGGGCGCGGCTCCGCCGTTGGCATCCGTCCGTTGTAGCCGCGCTCTGATTGGTCCGTATTTTTCATTAATAACTTTCTAACGAAGTCGCGGAGAACATTTCCGCAAGGGAAAAAGTAGCTTTAAATGACCTCGGGAATCACCCCGTTCAAGGAAGTACATTCTTGGGACACTGTACACCCGACATGGCATTCACAGTGTCTTCCCACGCGTTCGCCTTTCCGCTGACAGTCCAATAATTGTGAAACCAAGGAAAGGTAGAAGTTCGACGGTAGCATCTGTCAGTTCGTTAAGCAGGGGCCATCTGGTGAGCCGGGTCGCGCGCGACGCCCGTACGGTATCCGCGGGCCGGGAACAATTATTTCGTCATGGTTAGCCGGGTAATTTTCTAATTCGCGGCGAGCGGCGATAGATAAATCATTTTTATTAGGAGCCGGTGGCAATGCGTCGATCGGCCAAGTAGAACGGGAGGAAGTCGGTGTTCGCGAGCGCGACGGAGACCGGCGAAACGGTAGAGAGCGAGCGAGAGAGGAAACCAACGAGAGACGTCAGGCTCCTGTTAATAACCGTTATGGATGAGATGTATAGCAAGCTACATAATTACAGGTTTGGATACATTGCTTACTGGCCGGTGCACCCGAGCACGCCCTCTGTTCTCCTTCATTAAGGCTGCCGAGGACGGTAGCCGCCTGTTACTCCTCCAGCCTCGTCCTCGTCTCACCCGAGGATCCACCGCTACGCTCGTACTCGCTTCGATACGCTCGCTCTCTTAGCGCCAGGATTCCCCTGATCCTCGCGAGGAATTCGTCTCATTCCACCAGTTTAGATGCTCGATCAACCTGTACACACACGATACCCCCCCCCCTCTCTCTCTCTCTCTCTCTCTCTCTCTCTCTCTCATCTCCTCTCCTCTCGCCACAGGTCACCGGACTCCGAGCAGTGCACTATTTCGAGATAAAGTGCACTGCGATGCGCCAATTACCCGGACGATGGCGAACGGAAACACCAATTACCTGGATACCAGTCGTTCGAGAACGGCGGAGGTGTCGGCGTATTGGCTGTCTTATTTGCCCACCTCGACGCTGCGAAATTCTGCGCAAAATTTTCGCGGTTCACGGTCGCACTTGCTTCTCTCGATTTCATGCGAGCTCCCTACTGTTCTAGGTATCTGATTTCCTATGACGATCGAGGTGATAGAGATTTTTCGTCGAGTGAAAGGCGTGTCGAGCCGTTTCCGCCGGTTTCCATACGTCCAAGCGATCTATTCCGCGAGAGACCACTACAGAAACAACAAGCCGATTAAATGATTCACCGTTGTCACAGCACATTGTATTAACCCGCCCCGATAAGCCCATTAAAGCTCGTTATCAGGCGCGTGTATCGGCGAGCGTTAATCGAACAGCCTGAAGCACTCGCAAAGGAAAAAGCAAGACACCGAACAAGCGAGCAATAGAACGACAAAGAGAGAACGAGAGAGCGCAGTGATTACGAAACGATTTTTCTCGGTCCGGCTTTTTTCTCTCGAATCACTTTATCGGGAGCCTACGATAGACGACGTCGTCGTCGTCGTCGTCCGCAACTCAAACACCGGGGCACGATGACTACTGAAAAATGCTAGATCGTCCCGGCGGATAATTTCGTTGAAAAGAATCTTGATTGCGATCTAATTTTATAGGGAAGGGGGAGACGAAGGGGGAGGAAAGGTAGAAAAGTACGGTTCTTAAACAAACACCAGCACAGACTCTACAAGTCGGATCCTTTAGCGTTTCGGCGTGCGTGCGTGTACGCGTCCAGAGACGAGCCGATGATGACGGTGCGAATCAGCGCGGCGTCAGTAGGACTCCTACCAATTTCACGGCAGGTTAACCGCCACCGCGATGGGACAACGAACGCTCCATCCACCTCGTGGAGATTGCGCGCGCGGCGCGTCGATCATTGCCGATCCGTTCCCCCCTCGATCGAGATTCACCGCCACGCTCGTACCGATTTTTAATAAGGCCAACCCGCGCGAATTTCCTCGGTACCGCCCACCTGCAAAGCCTTGCAATTCTCTTCCAGTATTTGTCTAATCGACTCCTCGAGAATATGTGAGATGCTAAAACTGGCACAACATTTATGATGTTACGGCTAGCATGCTATGAACAGTAAATAGAACTCTAGTCAAGAAATACCAAACGATCTGCATAAATATTGGGTTGTGATGTATTTCGGCCGGTTGTAAATATGAATGTATTCTAATTTTAACGATTTAGTTGTGTGACTCACCAGACTGTGTGTGCGAGTCGTATATATTCGCGGCAGAAATGAATACGTACAATTTTAAACATGTAACTATCAACTATAGCTTTTTTAAACGGTATACATTTTTTGCGCAATTCTCATTCTATGAAATTTTTTAGCTACGGAATGATTTACGACAGTACGATTATAAACAGTGCGTGCAGTACCTATAAACTGTGTTACTTTACTATACTATACTAAACCTATAAATTATGTTACTTTTTAAATGAATAAATATTTTGTGTTCAATAACTCGAATATTATTATCCGCACTTAAAGAGTATGATACTTAAAAATTCGCAAAGAATATATCGAGAAGTTGGAGAATAAAGGAGAAATCCTAGTTGGAGTGATAAGGGTTGAAAAAAGCGAAGGCTATTGATATACACATTATTTCCAACAACTTAAAATTATTGTTGAAAGGAAAACGAGGTGTATCTAGTGTTTCTACTGTTCTAAATTGCATCTATTTATTTTCTACATAAATGCATAATGCATATACCTAAAACTCTAGTCTGGTAGTGACAAGATTTATTCAGATTTCGTACGATTTTGTTTATGAAGTGTGTTTGTGCTTGGATAAGTTGATTAGAAAATTTTGCATTAAAATATTTATACAAGAAAGAAAACAATTTGTTGAGAATATTTCAAAGAATTGTCGTCGACGAGACCAACGGTGGCCATTTTGTGCCATTCACTGTTCTTTATCCTCTTCTGTCCTCTTAAATTAGACCAGATTCTTTGCGATTTGCAGATGAAATGTAGATTTTATTGCAAGATAGCAACAACCCAGTCAGCCAGTCCGGCCTCGAGCAGATACCGAGCACACCCTGCAATCGTACGATGCCAGCAGATGGCGAGCACTATGCTGTCAGAACGCTGCTCGAAGTTGCAAAACATTTTTGTAACCGTCAATGTTGTCTTCATCTCGCTATAACTTCGTAAAAAACTAACATAGCAACAATTTGAAACAGATCATCTGAAAAACTAGAGGTTTCAGGCTTTCACGCCATTGTTTAACGATATCGATGCAGCAATTATGGCCGGAGTTACGATCACTTCAATTTTCGGGCTCGCAGAGGTGATCCTTTAATTCCTTCGAGGAGTGGAAAGTCTAATCATCAAGAACCGGAGCTGTCGCTTCGTGATTCGGAAGTAAAATTGAGAGATCGAGCAGTTTGCAGTGTATGCGGCATCCTAAACCGAGCGGATGGTGTTGCGAGGGTTTACAGGGGTTGAAAAGCGTCGAGCATCGGACTTGGTCGGACGCGGTGCGGAGGGCCGGCGCGGTTAATAGCGGCCGATTGTCAAATTATCGATAATATCGCTAAACCAACAAGATCATGCGGCAGTTGTCCGCGGGTATCCGATGGCAATCGAGTCGATCGAAACCGCAAGCGGAGATTACGTGGACCGACGGTGAATCCTTAGCAAGAAAACCCAACTGCCCCCGTCCCCCCCCGTCCCCCGGCTCGGATCGATCCACCACGGGCTCCTTTGAACTTTCATTGGGCTAACAGGCCTACCTGCATAACACGTTAGCGGAGCCGTGCATCGAACAGAGAGTGCACCGTGGTGCATCACGCGCTCTCCTCTCCGCGTGTTTAAGCGTTATGGTTGCCGAGTGTGCTTGTCCGAGAGCGGCGCGCGCGAGAGATAATATGTTCGCAGCCTCGCCAGGCCCGTACCTCGATAGAACTGTCTGCTTGTGGTCAAACCGTTTCTAGAGGCGCAAGATCGCGATTATCCTCGATTTCCGACGATCATGTCTCTCTCGGGCCCCGTCTTGTTCGATAGCGTACCGAGAGATCCGCGCAATGGAAATGCAAATTGATGGGCGTGTCTCCGATCCTGCGGATAATAACGATACCTCGGGATATGCGAGCCAACTCGCTCCCTCTCCCTCTCCTTCCACTTCTCTCTCTCTCTCTCTTTTTCTCTCTGTGTCCGCGGTGCAGTCTCGAGGCGCGCATTACAAAGTGTCGGTAATTCGCCGCGTAATGCGGAGAAATGATACGGTGCATCGTGCATTTGCAGTTTTTACTAACACCCGCGTTCTCCGCGGGCTTGGATACGTATCGAGGGAAAAGTTCATTTTGTTTCGAGAAAAGTCTGAGACTGATAAACACAGTACGGAATAAATATTACTTTAAATTTCGTTGAAAATACATATACAGGAGAATAGGTTTTAACCCCTTGCTAATTTAACTACTTTATCGTTCTGAATTTCCTAGAAAGGAAGGAAAATTAATATTTATTGTATATTCTCCTGCTATATCCGCAACAGCAAAATAAAATTTATTTGGTATAGAGCAAATTAATGACATTCAGTAAATCCTGTTCGAAATCGTTATCATCCGGCTGACTCGATGTTATAGTGCAATGAGCTAACAGCAACCAGTTAAGGAAAATTGCACGAAGCGAAGCTTTCGTGTGACTGAAGTATGCTAACTCTGGTGAATCGAAAAACTTATTCGAGCCACGTTCGTCCGAGTAAACAAGTTTAATTTCACGGGGAGCGATTGCACGGCCCGTTGGCCGATTCCGAGCGAGTTTGGTCATCTGGCCGTGCGATAGGCGGTGGTTATGGTTGGCGAGGGACCATGATGGCGTCGAGTATGGTCATGTATAGAGAGAATCCTCTAGCATCATTCTATCCAAGAACTAAATTTCAGAGAGAGAGGGAGAGAGATACGGTGAAGGAAGCGGCTGCCTATTAATAAGAAACGGCCGCGCATTGGTGTGGCGTTTTCCATGCGGATCGGATCGATTACCGATCTGGCTCCGGGTCGGGGCATAAGGCCCTTTCTCTCTCTCTCTCTCCCTTTCTTCCTGTCCACCCTTCACCCCTACTTTTCTCGTTCCGTTCGGTCCGCGGCACTATCATTTGTTAAGCTGGACAGCTTAGCCCCGTCATTACGAGCAATCACACTTGATTATTTTTGTCTACAGAGTTGTGCACCACTGATCGGTCCCCGGGTCCCAGCCGAAGGGACCCAGGGGCCCCGGAGATCAACCCTCTATTTCAGTTTGATTGCCCACGGTTCCGAACGCATGCGCGGCCAAACTTAAATTGGGGAATTAGACGAACTGGGACCCCGATCTGGCCAAATCGACCGATCCTTGATCGTGATCCTGTACCCATTCCGATCTTGCTCTGTGGCGATCGCGATCGATTATCGTTCGCAGATCGCCGGGGCGAAATAACCCTTTGCGAACGAGTGTCGCCCATGTCCCAGCGAAATGTGATTTGTTTCATGCGACGTCGGACGTCCTTTATCAAACGCGACTTTTCCTTAATTTAACACTTCGTACATTTAACTCTTCGCTATGCAATCTCGTTTTATATTATTTAACAGTAAAGGTAGTTTTATTAATAAAGAAATTCCAGTTTATCAAAGTAGGGATGCTCATAATTTTTAAAAGGAAATTAAAAGAATAGTGATTTTTTATTGCATGTTCTCATAGCCGACATCGAATCGTTTTCAATACACTACCCGCACTTGAACTTTGCATATAAACGATTATTATGATTGTACGATGTTGTCCAATTATTTTGAACCAATCACAGAGACCGACCGCTTCCGAGTTGCCAACGATAGATGGTCGGTGCAACCTGCTATCTGTTCACCATGAACTTAACGTATGCAGTTTTACGAAACTGAACACAGACAACTCCAACAGCCATACCCTCCGATGACGACAAAACAAACGCGATTACCATGCGGAACGCGGCCCTGAATGTTGCCGAGTTTTCAGCGCACAGACTGTCTTTGCATAATTATCGGCTCGTAAACAATAATTAGCGTTATCGGCGAACGATGCGCGTTACATTTCGCATCCAGCAGATAACGTCCCGGCGAAACTGCGACGCGAAACGCTTGGCCGTTAAGCGATTTGCTATCCCGGGAGTGGACCTTCTTTCGATGATTCTTCTCTTGTTGCTATCATGCAATAAAATCTACATTTCGTCTGCAAATCGGAAAGAATTTAATCTAATTCAAGAGGAGAGAAGAGGACAGAGAACAGTGAATAGCACAAAATTCTCAATTTGTGTACATATTTTAATGTGAAGTTTCCTAATCAACTTATCCAAGCACACACGCGCATTATAATCAAAATCGTAAGAAATCTGAATAAATCGTTTCGCTATTAGACTGCGGATTTTATGCATTTGTGTAGAAAAGAAATTGAATGGAAATGTCTTCTTTCGACAATAATTTTAATGTGTTGGAAATAATACAATATCAATAGCCTCCACTTCTTTGAACCCTTATCACTCCCACTATATATTTAGCTCGACTATCACAGACAGCTGGCAACTCCAACTTATTCCTGACATATTCTTGGCGAATTTTTAAGTATCGTATTCCAATTTCGGATAATAATATCCGAGATATTCAACAAAATATTTATTCATTTAAGAGGCAACATAATTTAGGCACGCTTAGAGTGATAAGTAGACTGGGGATCTTTATGCAAAATAAAAAATGTTTGAATAGATTGCAAGACACAGGAGTGTGCGAAATAAAACTTTCTTTCGTCTTCTAATGATCTGATTAAGCTGAAACCAATACGCCGATGTCTTTAAGTCTTTTTAATATGTCCACTGCTTTAAATTGTGCTTACCCATTTTTGTCATAAATGCATAAAATCGGCAAAATTGAGAATTTCTTCCATTCCTCATTGACTCCAAAAAATTGAAGAATACGTATTAACCTGGCTCTCTTCAAGTATTTTAAAAATGCATCGAAGACTGAACACTTTTCTGTTGCGTTTCCAAATCGAATATTAAGCGGCCATTTTTTGGGACAAGTGCGCGTGCAAGATGGCGCTTCCGTGAATCTCTTCGCGATTTCACATCACTCTCTGCCCCCATAAAATTTCCATTAGCGACAACCAAAAAAGGATGTTCCCTGGGTGCGAGAGGCGAGGCGTTTATACCGGTGCCCCCTCTCGTTAAACAAACAGGCCAGATCGCGAGTCTCGTTCGCCGGAAAACCGCAGAACACTTCCTCCGGTGTACCCGCAACGAGATCGGCGATGTTCGATCGTCGATTTTTTCGCCAAAACGCGACCGCAGCTTCGAAATAAATCAAGCGGCAACGAGCAACGAGGATAAAACGAGAGACGGCTCGTGATCAAAAATACACAAAGAAAGAGAAAGGGATGCTGGGACGTAAGAGAAAATTGCTCACGGCGTGACCGCGTAAAAGTCGTGACAGACGCGCGACGTTTCCGAGGATCGAGTAAAAATACACGACGCGACCGCAATGTTCGGATGTTTTACGACGTCGAGGATCGACGACGCGTTTTTACGTCCTGCTCTCTTGATCAGATCCTTTGTCATTGTTGCTGGTTTCTTGTGGCAGCTTTTAGGTGCTTCTCGGCGAGCCCGAGGCGCAATTTCTTACTATGTTGTGGCGTTTATCTAAAATTGTAAACATTTTTCACGACGCACATAAGGCAGCGGTTTCCGACCTGGGAGGCGCGGACTATTGCCAGGGGAGGCGCCAAAATTTTTTATAAAAAATTAATGTTCGTACCATAATATGTACAAATAAATAAACGTCATATCGTAACGTAAGAGTACAAATTCGGGTATAAATAGGGAGGCGCGGGAAAAAAAATTTTTTTTAGGGAGGCCTAGTAGCATGAAGGTTGGAAACCGCTGACATAAGGCCAAATTAAGAATTTACGACGACAAAGATATAAAATGAGATTTTATTTGATATTTTGGTTAGAAATGCTTATAAGAAGACTGTTTAATAATTATCTTCGAAAAAGTAGCTACTTAGGGTAGCTACTGAGGTCAAGGTTCCATAGTATTCTAATTAAGAAAAAGCAATATCACACTGAATTATTTCTGTACTTTGATTAGTGAGATATAATATGCAATAAGAATATTATTCTACATCCTCATTGTTATCATCATATAGCTCTTGATCATCGTTGCTTTCATTATCATTACTGCCTCGCTTCTTTTGCTCTGAAGTTGGCTGTATTTGTGGAAGATTCGAAACGAACACTTTAACTGCACGTTTTATTTGCATTATACAGGGTGTTTCGTTTATCTGTTAACGGAAATATCTTGTGACGCGCTGAAGTTACGAAAAAAATTTGTTTACAGAAATTGTTCGGTATAAAGGGTGCAATCGTACTGCCTAATTTTTTTGAGGACTAGAATGGTGGGGAGGGAGAATTTCAAAGTCAAATTAAGTTTTTTAAATGGAATGTCCTATTTTTTGTACCATAGATCGATAGAGCATCAAATTCTGAGTATAATAGTGTTAACCTTCATATGTCCTAAACCTAATAGTTAACGAGATATTATCGAGAAACAATTTCCTTTCTTCTTTGGATAAAATCTTGAAATTGTTGGTGAGCCCGAATGACCTTTACGCTACTTTTACCATTGACTTCGGAGTTGAAAGGTTGTACATCATTTTTATTTATATGTCAGTTCTCAATATCCACCTTGATCCCCTAACTCGCAGCCCCTTCTTCAAAAACAAAGCTGCACCCCGAAGAACGGAACTGCATTAAGACAGTACAAAAGCAACAATGTCCACCTCCTACCGGTATCCCAAAAGCAATCTGCGGAGCCTGTATCCTTCCAGCCCGATCACGGGTAGGATCGAGCCAGCTCGGATTTAGTTCTCGATCGTAGTATCTCACGGGTATCGAGGGCCGGCGCGGCGTCGGCTGGCGATCATCGGCCATTGTGATCCTGTTTTCACGGTGTTGTTCTTACCGTGTCTGGGTACACAGTGACTGAAAGGAAACGATTGCGTCACGATGATGTCATTAGCAGGGGCCACGCCCCCTACGGCGCTACCCCATTACGCCGAATCATCGGCCGGATGAGTTCCACCACGGGTTGCGAGCCGCGGAGGCATCATCTCTTCCCCGTCATCCTCGTTCCTCGACTCATCCGGCCCGTTGAAATCGCTGCGAGGTGTAAGAAACTCCGGAGTTAATTCGAGCCTGGAGGACCTCCGAGCACGTACCCGATGGATGCCCCGCTATTATCACTGGTTAATTAAATAAGACTTTTTGCGGCCGGGCAGACCGGCTAATAAGTGACTCGGCTCTCTTCAACACTCGCCAAAAACTCTCTTCAAACTAGTTCAAACTTGCCGAAAATCTTGCTCCGTCTGCAAATCTCCAAGTCAAATACCGTCGGTTCTAACTCTGACCAAGCTAAATTCCGAATTTAAACACATATTAAAGATATAGACGACCCATACAAGGATTCACGGATGGAAAAGGAAAACAAGAAGGCAAGAGAGGGGCCGAGGATGACGGTGAAAACGAGAGAATCATTGATCCGATCGGCCCGATCGATACAGGGCCCGGCTAACAGTCATTAAGCCGACTATTGTGAGGTAGCAACACCCGTTTGATTGGTTAATCTACACCTCCGTCGCTCTTAAAAGGCCATCGACGCGGGACAAAAGCCTTTGGATAGCCGGCGTGCCTCGAGCACGACTAATGACTCGGTGTGTTGTGTTATTGCGTCTCGCCGCGCCGCGCCAGGGCCAACAGACAGGGGCCCCGATGCCTCGGATTTACTTTTACCCCCCCGAATGGAAGTGCATCCTTCGACAATTACCGAATACTCGGTCGGCTCGTAAATTACACCGGTCGGGCCCACTATTCCCCGGCCCCGTCTAAGTGCGCATCCGGAATCTCGGGATACTTTCGCCGGAATTCAACGAGCAACTGTTTAACCTCCATCTTCCGGCCTGATACGATCTACCCCTGCGTTCCAGCGATTTCTTACCCCTCCGTAGGGCGGCCATGCTGCATACATCGGACTCGGACTTTCCGATTTCTCATTTTTTTCTGTACACTTTTTGCGGCGAACGGTGAACCGTTCGGACGACGTTCCGGAAACGATTTAACGCAATCTTATGGCGCTTGTCCAATAGGGAAGAATTATGCGCTTGTTCTAATCATTCGCGTCCGTAGAATGTGTTTGTCAAATTTTGATGAGATCCTGGAGAACACGGCCAAATCAATATTTCTCTATTTAATTTGGAGTCGTTTTATATTTTAAAGAATACAACTGAACCCTCTGACGTCATTTGTGTGTTCAGATATTACTGAACAAATATTTTTAAAAATTGATAAGGCAGGTTACGAATTCGCCTAAGCATTGTCAAATGCACAATTGCAAACCAGGTGATTAACCAAACGGATTAACTCGCCAGAATGTGGCCAGACAAATTTAACAAAATTTAGGAAGAGCATTCCCTGACATCTCTTGCGTCTCCATCTCTCGCATTATGTTTCTCGATTAGAATGGATCTACGAGTGAGGAGGGTTGTAGAGGGTGGATCGAGGATCAGCAAGTCTTAATCCCGAGGGCCGATAATTTATCGCGCTCGCCGATAGATTAAGAGATAACGCGGTTCAATAACGTTCATTGGCCGTAGTGGTACGTCGGCGATCACGTGAATCGCCAGAAGGAACGAAAGTAGGTCCGGAGATAATTATTTGTAGCCGCGGTTAACCGTATGTAATTTCGAGAGTCGGTAGCAGCAATCGATCATCGGAGATCAGATAGAAGAGAGTCCGGGGCCGGATAGCAGATCCACTGCGCCGCCGTCGGAGGAGGAGCAGCACCGAGAAACTGAAGATAAGCTCGCCGCATGGGGTACTCGTAATTATCGAGACAAGAACGGTCAATGATCTTTTCGGAGCTACCCGTTCCGTCGCGTCATCGATATCGCGAGAGTCTCTCTACGATTCCGCCGCGGTCCTTGATCTTCCGCGTCGGGACCCGCCAGTGTGATCTTCTACGATCTCCGATGTGACTGTTTTGGGAAATAAGGGTGGAGCTACTAATCCTTAAAACACGTCCTTTCTTGGCGATCGTGCATCAGCTTCTCTTGAGCCACCTTCGCTCAACGCACCAAAACGAACCCATTAATTACAATATTTATTGAAATAAAGAATTAAATGGTTATCGTCGGCACGTTATTTTCACTGAGCTTTGGACGATAGTATGTATACATATTTTGAACACGTCCTTTCTTGTGGCGATCGTGCATCTACTTCTCTCTAGCCACCTTCACGTAACACACCAAAAAACAAACGCATTGCTTACGTACATACGGCGAGTGTAAAAAGTATTCGAACCCCCTTTAAAATAGAATAACTTTTTTATAATTGTACCAAACGACCTGATTTTTTTGTAATCGATTAGAAGCATTAGTTTACGAAATGATTGCAAAAAAGATTTTCCAAATAATTGTAATTTTCATGGTTCCATGCAAAAATAAAAAAGGCTTTTTTCAAAATTATTTTATTTGGGCCCTTAAAGGAAATTTAAAGTATAGTATTTATGTTTCGTAGATCTACAAGTAGTTACACACACGCTGAAAATTTAATCGAAGTCGATTAACATGCACACAGTAGTTTTACACGGCTTTTGATCAGTTTCTGCTGAAAATCCACAGAATCGTACATCTTTCGATGCGTGTTGTTTTTTCCTGCGTTAACCGAGAGATTTCGATGAAATTGTCAGTACATGTATAACTAACATAGATCTACAAAACATATTTTAAATTTTCATTACGGGCCCGAATAAAAAGTTAAAGAAAAATGCCTTTTTTATTTTTGCACGTAACCTTGTAAATTATAATTATTTGGAAAATCTTTTTTGCATATCATTTCGTACACCAATGCTTCTAATTGATTATAAAATATCAGGTCGTTTGGTACAATTATAAGAAAGTTATTCTATATTAAAGGGCGTACGAATACTTTTTTACAGTCACTGTAATATTTATTGAAATAATGGGGTAAACGATTATTGTCGGCACGTTATTTGCGCTGAACTTTGAACAGTACATACATATGTATTTTTAACACGTCCTTACTCAACGATCGTGCATCATCTTCTCTCTAGCCACCTTCGCTGAACACACCAAACCAAACGTTTTGATTACAATAATTATTGAAATAATGGGCTAAAAGGTCATTGTTGCAAGTCATTTTCACCGAGCTTTGAACAATATACATATTTTTTACACGTTATCTGCGAAGGTCGCGGAAACATAGCAACCGTAATTTATAAAATTCAATTTATGTGCATCGTTATTTAAACATATAACGTAAAACTTAACAACTCAATGAACTTCCGTCACGTTTGGTTAATATTTTATGAGAACGATACATCTCATTTAACCCCCTTTGACTTGCGCGACTAATGCAAATATTCAGACTCGTTATCTGTATTTTCCAAGTCTTATTCCGTCTTTTCGTCATTACTTACCGTAATTAAGTCCTTTTGTTTTACTAATTCCTCGTAAATGAAGATTTTACGAGCCAGCAGATTTTCGTAGAAACTATTGTAATAGGTATAAAAATTAAACTGGCTGAAATCTTCAAGCTTCAGCTTACCATTGTAACAATACGAACTATGGCACGTAGATAATTTTCATATTTTTCCTATCGAATCATATTATACAGGGTATTTCACCTAACTTGACCACACACACCTTGAATATCTTTGTTCTTTTTAGAGATATGTCCAATGTTTCAAGGACAAAGTTGAATGGTAAAATGGTGCTCATACGAAACCAACCAAATTTTTGTTTTTATGTAATTTTTTTAAAGATATTAAGGTCACCTTCATTTTTTTAAATGGAATGAGGTATTTTTTAATAGACGTTACACAAATAAGTAAACGCTAACGGCTTAGTACGACAGTAATGCTGTTTTAGAGTTATTTAAATTGAAATATCTTCTGAACTATATACTACCTTTTCGACATACATAGGTTAGTACCTTTTTATAACGAATGTCCAGCTGCATCGATTGATGTATTAAAAAATACCTCATTCCATCTAAAAGAATGAAGGTGACCTTCATATCTCTAAAAAAAATTACATAAAAACAAAAATTTTTTGGTATCGTATGCGTTCCATTTTACCATTCAACTTTGTCCTTCAGACATTTGACGTATCTTTAAAAATAACAACGCTATTCAAGGTGGTCAAGTTAGGTGAAATACCCTGTATAAAACTCTTCTGCTGATTTGATGCGTTTATGAAACGACATAGGTCAACTTAAAAGATTCTACATATCATAGACTATCCTTTTCTTTTTGTTAAGGGGGAGGCTAAAACCGAGGGCGAACCCGCGTAAACACCCACCCCTGGGACGTTCAATGGACCACCCCTCTACTAAGCAGTTGATGCCCGAGCCTATGAAGAACTAAGGGCCTTCACTTTTAGCATTGCTCCTTAGTTCTTCATCCCTCGAGGCTCACTATCACCCCTGTGTTTGCCTTTCAATATCATAGACTATCCTAAAGCCGTCAAACTCCATCAAATTTTTCCCAACTGCCCTTCCCCCATGGAAACGTTCTCTAAACCCGATTGGACTCAATCTTTATGAAACTTCTGTTAGACCAGCGGTTTCCAAACTGAAAGGCGCACCTCTCGGGGGAAGCGCCAAAATTCTTTAATAAAAAAAAAATTAATTTTCATACCCTAACACAGTGGTCGGTAACGACAATCGCTTCTCAGCCAGTTTTCGACTCGCTACGCTTCCTTTCGTCTCCCCCCCCCCTCCGTGACGGCCCTAGTCCTCCAGGCAGCTCAGGCGCGTATCTAACTGGGAACTAGAGATCCCCGTTTCACGTGTATGTAAATACACGGTTCACGTACCACGTGTACACGTGTATTTTAGTACACGTCCAAAACCGCGATCTCTACTGGGAACCTATTAATACGGGTGTCGCTCTAATGCGCCACGCGCAGTTCATACGGTCTGGGTTAGGCTGGGATGGGTACGCGCCTGAGCTGCCTCGAGGATTAGGGCCGTTACGGGGAGCGAGTCGAAAGGAAGTATAGCGAGTCGAAAACTAGCTGAAAAGCGGCTGTCGTTACCCACCACTGCTCTCTAACATAAAACTATATTATTATATCCATTAAAAATATAAAAAATGGGGAGGCACAAAGGTGCATAAAGGTTGGAAACCGCTGCGTTCGACCCTCTCAGTGTTCCCACCGACAGAGGTATCCAAGCAGGTTGCCATTTTCCTGCGTCCCTTTCCCTTTGCGAGGATTCGTAAATACCCGTCCAAGGGAAACCCGTCTGATATCAGCTCGCGAAGGGCTGCGAGGAGCGATTGGGAGGCGTAGCCGTGGGACACCGAGGATTGGCAGCGGCGTGAAGCTCTGTGATTGGCTGATCCGCGCGGTTCGAGGCGGGTCGCTGTTCGAAGGGCGGTCGTTCCGGAACGACCGGTCCGGCGAGAACGGTCGGGTGAGGTGGTGGAGGCTACCTCGCTTGCGAACCATTTGAAAGTTGGTTGGTGCCGGTGGGGGAAGTCACCTTGCCGTTGCTCCGAGCGAGGAAACGGCCCCACACACCGGTCCGCGCAGCCGCAGCGTACGCCTCTCCTCTCGCTCCGTTTGCGAACGCGCAAAGCTGTGTGTCGCAGTGCCGCGATCCCATCCTCCTTTCTTCTCTCTTTTCATTTTTCTCTTTCTTTGCCCCTTTCGCGTTCGTTTATCGGACCCGTACCGCGAGTCCAGTCCGGAGCGGTTCCTTCGCGCCGGTTACCCGCTCCTCCGGCGTATCCGTAGTCGCCGACCATCGGCGAGACGTTACTCTACTCTCGGTACCCGTGGCGATTCACCGTGTACCCGACGACGACGTGACGGACCCGTGTAGATACAGTGTACCCGTGCCTCTACCCCACCGAAACCCGCTCCCGCTCAGGGAATCTGATTTGGCTGCTCGGAATCATCGGGAACAATCCTGTCGACGCATCAAGGTCAGTGGTCATGTTTACAGACATGCGTAGACGTGTATACAGTGACGTGTTGATTAATGTTTTCCGTTGGGTGGGACTAGTTCGAGGACTCGTACTGTGGACAGGTGGTTGTTTATCTTTCAGTTGAGATAGGGTTGTTCGAATCCGACGAGGAGGTCTCGGAGAATGTTGCGGGTAGGGTCTTGGTCACGTGTGGAAGGTGCTAGAAGTTGGAACTTGATCATTTTCGAGGTGGATTTTTGTGAGGCACAGCAGTGCTGCGTTAGTTGTTCATTGCCGTCACCATTTGTTCCGTGTTTCGCTTACTTCGATTGTTGGAATTTCGTTTTAACCCATTCGCTTCGTATCACGGGTCTGACGTCGTCACGTTGACGAACCGTATTGGATTATGACGCGTTAGACTCGTCATACGATTGCTGAAGCTATTTATGAGGTTCATCTTTTTCTATGAAATAGTGAAGATGGCAGAATAATATATATATATCGGTCCAAAAGTGGAATAATTTGTACTCCGATTTTTAGAGTGAACGCGGAGGGGTGAATGAAGACTTTTTTGAGAAATAGTAACTAGGTGGTCTGTGTCCAAATATGAAGCACAGATATTCGAACGTATAAAAGTTCACACGTGTTTAGCATAGATTTATATGTAGTAGTGCTGCGTTGAGTATCCGTCGTTAACCCCATTAGCTCTGTATGTAATATAGGCTACTCCGATTTTTGGGTTGTAACTAAATCTGTTTAGGGAAAAAGTACATTGTTGGTGGTGTGTGTGAAATATGAAGCATAAATATTCGATCGTTTCGCAGAGACAAATGTTCATACGAGCTCAACGTATATTTACGGTAGTGCTCCATTAGTTGTCCCGCATCGTCCCCACCAATTCTATGTATGCACGTACCATCTCATTGGTTGACAAGTCACCCGTATCTTTAAAAGCAACATGCTCCAACTTTGTAAAACGTAGCCTGTGCCTCGATACTTGACCAGACACGGTCCCGACCCACTGTCTAGCCACCGCGCATCATTAGCACACTCTGTATCTCTGTTTCGAGAAGCCCCGCTCCGCTCACTTTATTCTTCTACTCTTTTATACGACGGTTCGCTCCGTCGATTCAAGTATTACTGAATATTTATCGCTTCGCACAATGTCTCGTCGGACGTAAACCGCGGGAAATGCGATAATGGAGTTTTACGCCCGGCTTTACTGTCTCGCGCTCGTTGTTAAAATGCCTTTTGCATTTACGGCGCGATAACTTCGAGAGCCGGCTATCTATCTGACTGCGTAATTTTCTTGGTATTCGATCCGCGAGGCTGTACCCGCTCGATCAAAAAATTCTGAAAGGAAATTAAATCGATCGGACCGGTAGGAAATCGCAATGTCCATCGCTCGCTCGAACATCCAACAACCAGTTTCGTTTCTTTTAAACATCACCGTCGGATGTGTCTCCGAGCAATTCGATTCTCCCTCGAACGAGACGATGAAATTAATTAGAGAAGACTACTTAAAGGTTTTAATGATCGGACGTCAGCGGTGTCGTCAGTGGTACCGATTGACAGCGTTACTGATCTTGTTAGATCAGCTTTAGATTCGAGGTGTCAGAGATCGTTGAATTTTAATGAATCTATGATCGTTATAAATTCTAATCGATTCCGTTGCTATTAAACATGAACATACTCGCCGTTCGCAATCGTTTGACGTTAGAATATTTTCGTTCTCTTCGGAACAAAACTCTTGGACTCCGAGAATTGTACTATACAAATTAGAGCTGATAATGATATTAAAAAAATGCTGATAAATCACAACGATTTTACTTGGAACACTGATCTACGCAAATTAACCATGATAATATTGACGACTGTGAGATTACGACTCTGCCGTCACAATAAAAATTGTCTGCGTCGATTGCGAGGAGTGGGAGCTCGATAAAAATTGACCTCCGCGTGAACAGGTATAATACATCGTGCAATAATTAAACTGTGATCCATGGGCAAATTAAAAATTATCTGCTCCTTTTCTGAGAAGTGGGAGCCATGTACATAGATCCCTTCTTTCTTTAAACTACTAAAATGGTCAAAGGAAGAACCTAAATGGCTCCTACTGTATTCTTCCACATTATTTTTATCTTATCACCGTCCCAAATTGCAACCACAATTTCTACAAAATTCCACAAAATTTCTACAAAACGATTACGCTCTTCCTGAAGCTCGTCGAGTAACGCGTACAGTCAGGGACGTTTTCCAAAAATTTTTGCAGTCTCTGGGATCTGCATGCTTCTTGTAGCTCCGCGAGCATTAGACAGTCTCGGGAGATTGAATCGGAAAGTGCGTGGCGGTTAGTCTCGCGTTGCAGCAACAACCGGTTAAGAGGATGCAGCGATGCAACGATGCGATGCGATGCGATGCGCGCGGCGTTAGACGGGAAATTAACATTGCAAATAAGCGTCCGACACGTCGAAATGGGGATGCGGCCGCGGGTAGGTATACAGGGACAAGGAAATAATTGAGCTGCGGTTTTTTGGGGCGAGATCAGCTCTCCGCGAAGAGAGAGACAGAGAGAGAGAGAGAGAGAGAGAGAGAGAGAGAGAGAGGGAGAGAGAGAGAGAGAGAGAGAGTCCTTCGCCTCGGCGAGATTATGAGTAATGCGTTCTTTGGCACGTTCTCTCCCAGCCAGTGGTTCTCGTTTTCGTCCTGTCTCCCTCTCTCGTGAGGACTGCTCTCGTCGTCCTCTTCCTCCTCTCGACACCCTTGTCCTTTTGGGAAGCTGATAGAGACCAGCTTTCTTCGCTCGGTCGTCCCATTAGCGTAATGGCTCTCGCTATACATATAGTCTTCGCATTTAACCCACCGAATTCTCGTTCATCTTTACTCCGGGCATAATTTCTTTCCCGCTTCGCTCCTTAAATGTTCCGTAAAATTCTAGCGACCTCTCTTTCTTTCTCTGTCTCCGGTTCTCTCTCTTGCGTTGAGAGAGGGTGGCTTGCGAAGGACACCTCTGGACAATGTGGATAAACGTGTGAGCAACTCGGCTTTTCGATGGTAACGTTCAATAGGTCAGTTACTCCACTATGATGGAATAATAGCTGGTTATAGTAAGCTTCTCTGCATGCGTCTACTTGATGAATTGTATCAAATACATTCTTTGCTCCTCATACGCTAAAAGCCACGAATGGGCGTGCCTTAACGCCTCTGGGCGGAGCCAAGTCAATGCCTTCACACATCTGTGAATTCCTCCGAAAGCAATATTTAGTGTAAACATCATCACTCAATGAAAAGAAGCCTAGGAAGCTATGAGACTATCTGTCTTGAACGTTCTCTACCAAATGTCCTAAGTAGGCATGGTACAATTACTTTGGGCGGGGTCAAGACAATACCCCATAGTACTTCGAAGTCCCCTTAAAGCAGAACATACCACAAACACCATGAACATTGTAAAAAAATCTAAAAGACACCTACAAGACTACATGTGTTAGGTTACCTGTTTAATATGCTCCAAGTAGGCGTGGTTTAAAGATTCTGGGCGGAGCCAGCATAACACCCCACAGAGAGTGTTCTTTAAACTTCTTTAAACCAATATCTGCTACAAACTCCATCAAACGAATAAAAAAGAAGTCACGAAGCTAGAAAATGATCTGGTTCGTTCTTTCTACCTAAATGTCCGTAAGAAGGCGTGGTTTAAAGGCTCTTAAAGGAACCAGAGCAGTGCCCCTCGGGGCAATCCGCGTGCACAAAGCAAATGCAGAGGCTGTCTGTGTCAATTGGTGAATTCGTTTCTCGTGCTCGCAACTTCTATGAGCGACTGTACACCCGTTGCCGGTACTAAAGTATAAGTTCCGATAGCGGGGGCAGGTTTTAATAAGAGAAGGATTGAGAGCTCCTCGTACCTGCACTACCACGAACCGGTGGGCTCTTCCCCTGTCGCGGGACGACCAGATAGCAACAATAAATAACTTGTCCCTGCGCCTGGCTAAAAGCATCCCACCGATCCTGTTGGTGGCCACCTCTACCGGCGATTCGACCGGCCCCGCTTATCGATACTTGTCCTCCGACGTTTACCGCGCTATCATTTTCCATCGAGCCTGACTATACTCCTCCGCATCTTCAACCCTTTCGCTACCCTTCAGGATTCTCAGTCTTCCGATCGGTTCGAACCCAATCTCGCGTTACCACGATCCCAACAAAAACATCCTGTAAACAGGAGCCAAGTTCCTATGGCCGTAAAGAGTTGTGAGATCAAACGAAATACGGCCAAGTTCGTTAGCCTAGAAATACCTCTTGCAATACTGAAAAAAGCGTTTGTAAAAATTAGTTTAACCCTTTGCACTCGGAGATACTTTAATTCGAAAATTAAACATTTCTTCCGACCTAGAATATATCCATTCCCCACTATTTTTTAGACTTTATGGATATGGAGATTGGTGTGATATCTCATGCAATACCTAAATGTTTAGTAATTGATTAGATACCTACATATTTAATAATGTAAACAATATTTTCAATGATGGTACAGTAATTTTTAGTGGCGCTTCGGAGTCGCCATTCGTGTGCTAAGGGTTAAAAGAACGCTATTTAATTTTTGAAGAGTTACATAGAGGGCTAAATTATACAAACTTGGCTGTTGCTTTTTAAACCAATGACCATAAAAGGTGTTAGGTAGCGGCCAAGTTTCAATAATTTAGCCCTCCATGTAATTCTTTAGAAATTAAATAGCGTTCTTTTAAACTAATTTTTACAAACGGTTTTTTCAGTATTGCAAGAGGTATTTCACAACTTTGATCTCACGAATTTGATCTCACAACTTTTTGACAAGAGCAACTATAGGAACTTGACTCCTGTTTACAGAATGTTTTTGTTGCGATTTCATCAATTTTTGTTCTATTGTAATGTTCAATACAACCCCTTCAAGGTGTAAAATTTCAAACTTTGATAATTATTCCTTTGAGTGTTTGATATGGTGGACCTATGTAACAAAGTTCAAGCTTGTAGGTCAATGGGAGGTACCCAAAAGGTTTTGATGATCTGTCAGTCAGTGACAAATTTAGCGAATTTTGAGGTCCTATATCTCGGAACCTACTAGTGTTGGAAGATTACTGTTTTGTCAATATTGAGACATGATAGCATTTAACAAATGTACGAAATTACATCTCTCCATCTGCCTCCAATGCCGAGTTATAAGCCTCTAAGAAACGGCTAAGTCGTTTCGCGTAAAAGCAGGTGTAACGCAGGTTACAAGTAGACAGCGGATTTTATGCACTTATGACAAAAATGAATAACTGTAATAAAGGTGCTTTCACAGGAAACGTTTGAACCATTTTGGACGAGCATGTATAGTAGGAACTTTCCGAGAGAGTACAGAATCTAAATAAATTCAATCTTGTTTTTCTACAATTAAGACCACGTGTATCTGTTGCTTTTCCTTCTCGACGGGCTTGTGGTACTGCCAACGCCATATTTATAGTTAACTTCGCGGACGTTCGCTATGGCTGCGGAATTCAATCTTTGCGATCTTTTCACGTTGCTGTTCGCACGATTTCATTCCTCGGCCGATTGTGAGCGGAACGCAGAACCTGGCGACCGTTAAATTTCGTTAATTGCCGCGTCGACGTTTCGCGCGACTCGCGGCGTCCTGCGAACATAATTAAAGAGATTTGCAACGGACGGTTTTTGTAAACCGCAAACATCCGTGTTCTCTCTCGCCGTGAGAGAGTTTAGGATCGGTTTCTGCTGTACTGTATACTCGAGAACCGCGCGTGTACACGCGTTCGACTCGCCGAGCGGGATATTTCGAAATCGCGGATATTATATGTGTTCGATTAGTATGGAACGGCGTATAACGGTGACTCGTCGATAACGAGCGTCAAGCGAAACCGTTTTCACATCGGCTATTAATCATCCGTGAAACTGTATCGATGCTGTTAGGCAGATCGAAGTGCTTTCGCGAAGGAATTTTCAAATTAGGGAGAAATTCCGCATCTCACATCAGATGACGTTCGTTTAATTATGGAATCAAGTGTTTCAAATAGGATGCTGACCATTCTTAACGCAGGCTGAAAGTGTTTCGATGACTTCCGATTTTATTCTTTAGCATTCTAGTTTCCTTTAAAAAAACAATCATGCTAGCTAATGTCTCTTGTGCATATGTTTGAATCGCGACTATCGACGCAATGGCGTCCGTCGATCTAATCCCGTTCTCACACGTGTCTCTAAACTTCGCTCGCACACACGGTGTGCGTCTGGTTTCGGCGCAGAACGCGAGAGAAAGCGAATCGTTTCGCGACTTTTTGTTCACCGATCGATTATCCGCGGTCTGCGGCCGTCATTCGAGAAGGCGTACTGTTTCGAATCTAGCGGCGCGCACACGTGTGTGTATACAGATACGGAGCACGTGAAAAAAAAAGAAAGGATAGAGACCGTCTCGGATCAGCGTCTCCAGAAATCGAGCGGATTAATCGTCGGCGTGTCGGTGACGATAATTATTATGCACCGGTCCGCCGGCAATTACCGGCTCCCGACGATAATGCATCGCGGTGCTCTTGTAATCATATCCTGCGACGCGGATGTTGCGCGAATCGGCCGAATGAATTCGACGCGGACGATAGTTATTAGCTGGCGAATTTACGATCGCCGGGGGGAATATTAGATTTCCAACGAAAACGCGTTTCTCGATACGGGCGCGCGCGCCATTATTTCAAAGAAAAACCAGGCGACGGTGAGCAGCCGGGAGGGGGATAAAAGGACAAAGAGGCGAGCCGAAGCAGAAATCAGTGGAAACGAGCGGAGCAGAGCGGAACACGGAGCGAAAAAAGGGAAACGTTGACGGGGGTTGTAAAAAATTTACTACCTCCGAGACCGCTCTATTATTTAAGGGGATGATTCCTCCGGTTTCCACTTTGCTGGAAGGGTCTTTGTTCGCTCAGAGAGCTTTCTCGCGTTCCTCGCTCTCGCTCCTCCCGACTATTAACCTCGCTATCTCCGTCTTCCTCTGCGCTTCGTTCATTTTCCTCCTCTTTTTCGTGGCAGTTTCTTCTTCTCTTGCCCGGTGTCGGGACGAAAACGCGCGCGCTTTCGACATAACTATAGACTATCGATAACTGCCACTTACCCGGCTGCGTCACTTCCGGTTTCCAAACCGACCACTACCGTTTACGAGTTCACAGTCGAGCAATCGCGACCCTTTCTTTTTTCTCGCGCCGCGCACAGCTCTCTTCCTCTTTTCACTCTTCAGCTTGCTCTTCTATTATCTCTCTCTCTCTCTCGCTCTCTCGAGCACTGATTGCTCTAGAAGAGAGAGAGAGAGAGAGAGAGAGAGAAGCCGTTTTTTCGACGATCGAAAGATCGATGATCGACGGCCTCCGGATCCCCACCGGCGATTCGACACGCGTTTCCGAGCCGGCGCGCGTCCATTGTTCCGCTGATCGAACTCTAATGTAAATACGAGCTCTCTTTTTCTGTTCAAGATACTTCTCACTGAAATGGAACTGAAAAACGTAAAACAGTTGCAGTGAGAGCAAACAAAACGGATGGAGTCGTTCTTCCGTGTAGAACGAGCGGTTTCCAACTTTCATGCTGCCTATGCCTCCCCGAAATGAAATTTTAATTTTTTTAATATTACATGACTGCATAAGTTCGTGCCCGATTTGAAAATAAAATTCAATGGTTAAATTTTAAAGAATACAACTTTATTAATCGATTACATAGTCACCATACTTTGTTTTGATACGAACGCTGCTGTAGACTATAATGATTTTTTGAGAGTGGCGGTCGAGAGGTTTTCGATTAGTCGCAATCATTTTTAGAATTATTGTAGGACACTTGAACCGGCATTTTGCTTTTTGCCAACAGTATGTACAGAATGACAGTGTAAGAAGGCGCGAGAATGAATGCTTTTATGATTGAATCTGCTGGTCGGAATACGAAATTGTTCGTTTATTATTAACACGTATGAAACAGTCTTTGAACACGTACTTACGTAATGGTTAAGGTAAACGGAGATATTTGCGAGGGCTTTTTCACAAGCAGTTCTTATGTTTGTACCGAAGTCATTTAATCGTTTAACTTTCAAAGATTATGTAGATGTATGTCAATATCAGACAATGTTGATTGTGACATAACTGTAAAGTAGTTTTTAAAAAACTGCGAAAGAACGAAAGAGACCAGAGTCGCCGGATGAGGGGAGGGAGCACGAATTGAGGGAAAAAATTACCCTCTCTCCGCCAATACCTGACACGTGCGCGACAGAGACGAAACGCGTCACGGGAATATCGTCGTAGAAGGGGAACGGTAGAGATAAGGGGGGCAAGTGAAACTATTTCCGTTTTAATATCTAAGAAATTTTAACTATGCAGCGCTAAAAAGCTATTCAACTTCTGCGAGGTTCTTCATCAACAAGTAAATACAACTTCCTGCAGCGTTGTCTCTATAACTTGTAAAATTATAAAACCAATATCTGAACCGAGTAGTATTTTGTATTATATTACCACCGGCCAGTCCTCGTGTGTAACAGAAAACTGATACTAATTGGACCGTCTCACAATGCAAAAATTTCAAATTCAAAAGGAGTTCAGTCCGAAGGTAAATGGATACTTTAACAGTAGCTCGAGGAATGAAAGAGTGAGACTCGATTCCGTCTGGCTTCGCTAGCTTCTCGAAATCGATCTCCATCCGCTAATCGGCAACAGAAGTACGCGATAGTCGGAATACATTTGCACGCGATTAGCTGACGGACGAGCGATTTATGTGACGCGCGGCCGGACATCGGTAAATTGAATCAGGCTTGGTACAAGGAAAAGGAAGAGGCAGACAGTGGCGTGATGGTTTGAATCGTGTCCATGGAATTGGATCCGATAGGTGATTGCGAGCAGTGAACCGTGCCGTCGACGATATTTCTTAGAGAATCGCGAAACGATTCTGTCCTCGTCGAACGAACCAGTGTTTCGTGGGCACTTGACAATAGAAATGAGGTTCATTGCTCAACAGAACTCCCGAACACTGATATATCACGCGAGTACTGAGATTGTCCAAAAGTCTCTTTATTCAATGTCTGTTCTTCGTTATTATTTCTTGATCTTTTTTTTATCACGGGTTTGAGGTCACATGCACCTACTAAGTTTATTAGTTTCTTTATCTTTTCCTTATTTAACGACATCGTGTTTCTTTTCTTAGATTAGTGGCCTAGTCGTCTCCAGCAGACGACACTCGCGCGTGAACACTCACACATCGCAAGGGTACACTCGCACACCGCTAGACCGAGGATTGCAAGGGTCCGGGATTCCACTTCTGATTTCTCAATAATGCAAAGACGGGGTTTTTTAGTAGTCGAAACCGCCAGATGAAAGGTCAATCTAGGGCGCTGTTTGCCTCAAAATACCTTCTTCTATGTTTCCGAGCAATGGTTTTGCAATATTACATGCGGCCGAATGTTGCCTGACAAGCGACAGGCAACATGCAGTCGAACATTGCAAAACCATTGCTCGGAAACGTAAAAGTAGGACTTTTCAGGCGAACAGCGCCCTAGATTGATCTTCCATCTAGCGGTTTCGACTACTAAAACACCCCGTCTTTGCATTATCGAGAAATCAGAAGTGGAATCCCGGACCCTCGCAATTCTCGCGTAAGTATGTATACGTGATCTAGCGGTGTGTGAGTGTTCACGCGCGAATGTCGTCTGCTGGAGACGATTCCCTTGTCCTCAATCATACTTTGCGAGCAAAAGACGGTAATTTTGGTGCCAAGACATGTTTGGAACAGGATTTGGTCTTTATTTGCTTTGAATCTGCAGACCAAAACCTGTCGCCAAATTCGGTAGTTAGCTACAAAGTCTGGTGCCACGTGCATACCAAATAAAGATTGCTTACTGGGGCTGTCCTGGGGAATCTCGTGATCCCAATCAAATTTCAGTACGCCTGGACAGTTTCGGTATCACCAGGAGCAACGATTTTACGCGACCAACCGAAACGTTCTACCGTTTCTGTCGGTCTCGGAACGAGCATTCTCTGTTCCTCGGTCCGGTTAAAAATCGTCAGAGATACGTCCGCCACGGCGGGCATTAATGACCCCCTAATTAAAGCGATTGGGACGGAGGAATGTCCGGCGATTTTTTTTCAGTTTTCGGGTGCACGTGGTCCGATGGAAATTGAATCACTGAAAATGAGCATGCGTGGAGCGCGCTATTCGAGAGGATGCACGAAACGGTTGAGGGGCAGATGGAATACAGAAAGAAGAAAAAGCGTTGCTGAAAAAGGAGAGAGACAGCCCTCGCAGAAGACGGAGACAGATGGAAAGAGAGGGAGAGAGAGAGAAAGAGAAAGAGAGAGAGAGTGAGAGACAAAAGAGGAGGAGGGCGCGTATCGGTCCCTGACGCGGCTTGCCGGTACGATATGCAACGGTATGCATGCACGATTCGGTGCCGGAGGGCATACTTTTAATTTCGCGGGGCCCATTACGAAAAGTGATATGCACCATTCGGAAATAAATAGCCAGCAGCGGGCTCACGTGCTTTTTGTAATGAGCCGTAGCAAGTTGCGGATCCGCCGAGCACCGGGGTGGGGGGATAGCGAGGAAAATGAGCCCCGGTATGGTGGCAGGTAGTGGTTATCTCTCGAGTGAGCTCCCAGTTAATGACAACCCCTGGTCCAAAGCCGGTGCCCTCTCCTGCCCTACTCCGGCCCTGCCTATCCCATGTATATCAGCTGTCTCTACCATTTCGCATCCTCGGCAACGACCGAGTTTCGTGATTTCGTTTAGCGAACCTCTCGCGTCATCGAACCACCATCGTACCCCCCCCCCGTCCCACAACCCCCCTTCTTCCCTGGCACGATCTTCGATTACCGCCGACCCTACCGAGCATTCCTGTGCTTATCTAAATTTATTTCACTTATTAATAGCCGCCGATAGACCCCGCGCTGATCGACAAACGTTCGTGCGCGATTCCACAATTTCGTTCGATGTTCTTTCGGTTACTGCCGAACGCACACAGAAACGATTCTTCATGTGGTTCGTGCGGGCTCGTTAGTCCTCTCTGTACTACATATTCTCCGCACCGTTTTGTACGGCCTATAAAAGCGTTTTGTTGTCTGGACGTCAATTAAAATATCGTCGACGGAATCGATGATCCGACGAGATTCCACGGGTCGTCGCCGAAAGCTCTTCGTCTCCCGAACCCGTTCGACCGGCTAAAGTTTTAATTGAAGCCCTAAATAACGCGAGTTTACGACGCGGAGACGCACAGCGTGGCGGAGCCGACGCGGCCGATGCCATAAAGCAATTTGTCGCGAGCCAGCTTTTTTCCATTTTCCCTTCTGCGCCCCCCTTTCTCTCTTTTCCCCTCTTTCGGTCGGTTGAAACGATCGTGGACACTAAAAACAACGTGTCTGTCTCTCCCTCTTTCTTGCGAGTGTGCGTCGATAGTTGAAAACTTATGCAAAGTAATCGATAAAAGACAAACGTGTCGTAACCAACCGCCGCGGATTATGGTTATTGTTTAAGGATATTGCCGGCCTTTTATCGCTTCCCGCCGCGCGCGTTTTTCTCGTTTGCGTTTTCTAGCGAGCGCGGACGGGTACCGTTCGAACGCGCGGCGCGGTGTGATTGCAGCATTGACACTCCGTCTGTAGTCGACGATAATTTATTTAATGACGGACAATCGACGAGACGCCTCTCGCGTCTTCCGACGGTCGTCGCCAGCTGAAAGCGAGGCGGGCATTTTCCATCGGGCGACGCGCGCTATTAATTATCTCGAATAGGGGTACAGACGCGGGACCATCTAATTGATTATTCTATCAGGCTGGCGAAACGTTTACCGACGCGAACACGCACCACCACTTCGAAACGTTTTGTATCTGCTCGAAGAGCCACGATAGCGCCCGCATGCCCTACACAAGTTTTTCCGCAGCTGGACGACTGTTAGCCAAACGAACCTGCCTTGCTACAGCATAATCCGTCCCTAGAAGTCCACGTACAGACTGTGCAACAATGTGGAAGGCAGGCCGAAATTGTGCGGAGAATTTATTCGTTCGTACAACAGCGTGCAATTCGATTTTGTTCTACAGGGTTATCCGAAAGTACCTTCAGGATGTTGAATGAGAATATCTGTCGAACGCCATGTTTGTTTCTTGTCACTTTCTTGTATTGCTAACCTACAATGATAGACAATTTTAACAATCGAGTCGTGTACGATTGAAGAGCGTGTTAAAGTTATTACATTTTTTTTGCAAATCAGTGTTCAATCAAAAATACCTATCGTAATATATCAGATAATCGTCCATCAGAGCAAACAATTCGAAATTTGGTTAAAAAATTTGATGAAACTGGATCTGTTTATGATAAACCGAATGAATATTCGAATGAAAAGATTGCTGCTGTTTGTGAAAGTGTTGCTAATGACTAGACTGCGGATCTTTATGCAAAATAAAATTTTTATACATCAATTGCAATCTACGGGAGCTAGGTAAAAATTTGTTTTGTTCATTAATAATTTTGATATGGTCAAAATAGTATTTCGACACTGTTAAAGTCTTTTAATCCTTTCAATATATTGAATTACACCTACTCATTTTTGTAATAAATGCATAAAATCCGCTGTCTACTAATCACCCATCAACATCAATTCCACGTCGTTGTCAAGAATTGAGCATTTCTTCGAATTGATGTCTGTAAACATGGTCGTGGTGGTCATTTACACCTGATAATTAAACAAAAAAACCAATAAAATAAGAAATATTATGTTCTTTATTTAAAAAATCTTCCTACAGTCTATTTTGGATAACCGTTTACGTACAGTGGCTCTTATTAATATACGAACGCTCTTAAAAATAACTTTTTTGAACAATTAGTTCACTACACGGCATGAAGAAAATGTCGAAAACATTGCAATTTCTCGGAACGATTTTTCGATTAGGCGCGCTCGTAATCGGTCAGGACAGCGCTTTTTTCCGTGACCGCCGACGGGAAGAAGTTTCAATGACCGACATAGCGTTTTCCTTTCGCCGAACAATTATAAGCACGTATTTCGCGCGCGGCCGGCTCCGTACGTTTAATAAGTTTATGCTCTAATTAACGCGGCGCTGTGCGCCTTGTCTTGCCCTGCTATACCGTGGTGTGGCGTGGTGCCAGTAAAAGCTGGCCGACGATTTTACGCGTTGCGCCAACGGCGGATAACAATTCGGACGAAAAACACGGCGAGAGTAAATAATTCACGCCGCTATAAAGCTGTTCTCCGTGCTCGAACGAGCACCGACGTTTTTCTCGCGTCGCGACCGCAGAGGCTGTTATTGTTGCCACGTTTGTACACCGACACCGAAAACATCGATTCGCCAGGAGTTAACAGGAACTCTTATTATCAAGCGAATCCTCGCGCAATCCGTCGACTCGACCGCCGCTCGGTCACAGTGGATTGCGCGCGAGGATTCCTCCGTCTTCCGGTAAACGGTCGAAGAAAAGACAATCTTCCTTAGGACTTGCAGACTGTGCCCGAAGGCGGCGCGGAGCCCGTTTTCACCGCATATATCCATTATTTCGCGTTAAACACGATACAGACCCCTAATGAAGAACCTTCAATGCGAAATAAAAATTGTCTGCTTTAGTTGCAGAACACAGGAGCAACTTAGACATTTATTTCTTTTTGCGATCATTTTACCGAGTTGAAATGCTTCAAATCTATTTACTATCTTGCAAGTGACCCACTCATTGTTTTTATAAATACATGAAAGTCTTGTAATAATTGGTTTGAGAATCTTTGGGATGAATTATGCGCGATTTTTCTTGCTCAGAACTGATTTAGTAAAACGAGCCCTCAGTGCAGCAATAAAATGAATCCTCATGGGTGACTGAAGCCAATGCATTTAGTTCATAAAATAGTATACAATTCCATTGCGTTTCGAATATACCAAAGAAATCGAATCTTGTACAATTTTTCTTCCTCCAAATTGATTTAGTAAAATGAGTCCTTAGGACCTGGAGGTCGACTGCAGCAAACGCATCACCGGACAGCTCAATCGATCGATTTCGGGGTTAAACACGGGGTTTACAGCTTCGCGAACGTTTTGTGCGTTTTTCGGGAAAGGTGAATTCGTTTCTGCTGGCTCGAGGCACCGTATCCAGCAATTATGAGTCAGAGTGGTCGGAAGAAGGTCAGGGTTCATCGCACAGTTTCCTTCACGGACAGCTGCGCTTCGCCCATTAACAAACGCTCGTGTACCAACGCGTTCGACTCTCTTTTTCTCTTCTCTCTCTATCTCTCTTTGTTTTCTGTGTTCCTATCGAGAGGAATGCAACCATGCATAAGAAAGCGACGGCGGCTATGCGTAGGACGATGACGAGCGGAGGAAATGGAATTTTCGTGGCTAATTGAGTTTAAACATGCGAGAGAGAACCTTCCTCGAGCCTCGTACAGGTGTTTCGAAGAGTTAATGCGACCTGGGAACGCCTATCCGTAGAAAACCGCCGGTTGTCCGGCTACTCGATGAAATTAATAATCTCCCCTGCTATTCGATCTACCTTACGTTCACTGCTGATCGAAAAAGAATCGTTGCAAACCTGCACGAACTGTGAATTAAATAAATCAAGTAAATTCATGTTGATTAAAATTAAAATTAAATAAAATTAATCTTGAATAAAATCAAATGGAATTTATCTGGAACAAAATCGAAGAAAATTCACGTTGAATAAAATCAAATAAAATGGTTTTCATGCTACATAAAATTAAATAAAACTAATCTTGAGAGGATAAAATCAAACGAAACTCTTCTTGGATAAAATCAAACAAAATTCACGTTGAATAAAATCAAATAAAATGGATTTCATGCTACATAAAATTAAATAAAACTAATCTTGAGAGGATAAAATCAAACGAAACTCTTCTTGGATAAAATCAAATGAAATCCATGTCGAATAAAATCACACAAAACATTCATACAATTTATATAAAATATATGTCGCATGCAATTTTAATGAAATCATGTAAAATGAAATACAATAAAATTTTGTGGCAGGTTTGGGAAGAATCTCCAAGCCAGAGCATAGGATAAAAACATCGATAATTTAATAACGAATTCAATAACGAAAGTAAAATCATTCCTTACACACATGTTCATTGTCGATACGTCTCCGTAAAACGCATGACGGGTTTACGGGTGAACGGCAGTGGCAATCCGCAATTTTCCCGGCTAGCGCGTACGATAATTTCATTATCTCTGCAACAGTGTATTCACAGTGGCATTGGATCGACGCATGTGCGCCGCTCATTATCATTTCTAATGGCGGAATATGTAAATGCATAAATCGCTGGTTGAACAGATGAAAAACAAGCTGCCGGTATAGTATGCGAGGCCGAGAGCCAATTCACACGTGCCAGTTTCTTCGCTTGTGTGTTCGCCCGTGTTCGCTCTTTCTCGCGATCCGCTCGCACGCTCGCGATCATAAACATATTAATTTACGAAGCGCCGCGCGCCGGAGAGATGAACGCCCGGCGACCCGACGCGCACGCATAATTCGCAATTACGCGGGGGACGGCCGAGTGCGAAAAATAACCAACGCTCATGTTGCCAATGATAATAACTCGGCTAATTGCCGCGTAATGAGACACGATATCGCCGCTCCCATTTCAAATGGACGAAGCGCGCGCTCGGTTATCGCTTCCGCGTGCTCTCCGCGATCCGAACCGGAGCCGATCCGCTGCTCGCCTAATTGATTAACACTTTGACTTTCCGTCCGATCCGATGGGAACACTGGTTTGCTCTTCGGAGATCAGCATAATTCACTGTAAATCATCGTTACCCGATTTCAAAAATTGTCAAGTAGATCAATTTTCGCAGTCGCCGGCAGGGATTCTGAAAATGAAGTGTACAATGTAGTTAGTGCACATGAGATTAGGTATAGTCTAAGTCATCGTTTCGGCGAGTTCGAATTTGTTTGTGAAATACAGACTTCCCAGTTTCACAATCTACGTTTGTCTTCGAGAAAAGTGCTCTAAATTTATTTTGATTTCGGAAACCTTCCTGATCGAGATAAGAAATCGTCAATTCAGACCAACAAGTAGTCACCGGAAATAAAAATGCATAAATACATCCAGTATTCGTGAAAGCCATTATTGCCACGGAAATATGTCCAATTGACACAACGAGCAGACGAGGTTTATGAAAATAGAGCAGTTCCATTATCGACTCTGACTATGCGCACACAAAAACAGACGCGTTGTAGCGTACAAACGTACTCGTTCATCACTAAATCAGTCAGGAGCGAAAGAACCTCCGAATGGCCCTCTAAAAAGCAGAACACGGATCGGAATTGACCCCGGGCGACCCACGGGGGGCACGTCCCCGCAAAAAAACCATGGGGTACGGGGTTCTTGCGGTGGTCCTGAGCGATGGAAGCACTTAATGCATCATTTCTGGCGACACTCGGGGCACCGATTTCTTTCTGTTAGCGGGGTACCAGCCGCGCGGCCGTTCCCCGAGTGGGAAGGCGTCCATAAAAGTCCGCACAGGTGTTCGACCTAAACATGGCAGGCTTCGAGGAATCGGCTAAAGTTTCTTCGTCGGTGTCGGAACCTTATAGGACAGCGACGACGGTGCGCGCGGATTCCCCAACCGCGGTCTCCATGGAGGCGCAAGAAAGTCGCCGGTAAGATTATCGGGTTGCCGATCGGATCGCGAAGCTGTTGCTCGGTTCATGAATTAAAGAGGGAGGCGCGCGCCATCGGCGATGACACGATCTTTTCTTACCGATCTCGCCGATCCCCAGCCGATCGTGCGCGCCGATTTCCAGCCGGACGATCGTCGTTTTGCGGTAATTGTTCCCCGGACTGTCGTCCCGATCGTCCGCCGGTGTGCCATTAAGAGCTTTCCAGCCGAGAAGACTGTTCGCTCCCTGTGTCTACTGCTTCCTGCCTTCTCGCGTCTCCCGTTTCTCCTTCGCCGTTTCCGAAGGGAGCTGTTGCTCGCCTCTCACAGACCGGGCCCGGTTTTTGTCCACCAGCACGCATCCCGATTGGTAGTCTTCCTTGATGAAGACGTCTACTCGATCCACTACGCCGCGCCGCATGCTCGACGAAACTCGCGATACCTTTAATCGCGTTACTCCCCGGACCCGAGGATCGCGTGTTTCTACGCTCGTTCCGAGAAACCGAGGACTACACTGGAGGAAATTGAGACGAGCGGAACAAGCCCGGGGAGGAAAATCGGCGGTTTCGGACACGGTTCGCGTGGCCGGTGCACGGACACCGAACATAGGAATCGAGTAGCGGTGCAGCGGTGGCTCGACGATAGATCGTTTTTCGTGTTGGTAGCAGGGATTCTAGGCAAGATGATGCGCCGTGTGCTAGCGAGCAATCAATCAGGCAGTGTTTAAGCCACCTTGGTGATGGTTTCGATGTTGTTCGTGAAATACGCTGCTTCAAATTTTATCATTCCTCGATCACTTCCAATGAAATCGCTGACACTAGAATTGACCTCTTCCGATTTACTTCTACCGACTTTTAGTTACCAGGCTGGAGATCTTTCTGCAAAACAAAAATTTTCTTCGTCAATATGCAGTTATTTTTGAAAGTGGAATAAGTCCATTTTTTCATAATCGAGATATTTATAGGTTAGCGTTTGAATGAATTTAAAAATATTGGCAAAGGTTAATCAATTCGGGTGATGGATGTTTTTAGCACTATAATTCTGTTAAACTTTAAAATGCAATAATGATTATTAAAATTGTTAAAAAAAATAAACGATTTTTTAACTCCAAATGGACTTATTCCACTTTCAATAATAACATATTATAAGAAATAAAACCAAGAAGAAAATTAAGTCCACATTTTTATACACATTGGCTTTACTGAAATGGATTTTTTAATGTAAAAAATAATAATTAAATTTAGACATGTAAATACACGAATAATTAAGTTTATTAATAATAATAATTAATTTCAGTTATATAAAAAAAAGAGGATATAAATATAAACAAGTGTAAAATATAATTACTCCGTTAAGATAACTAAAAATAAAAAATTTTCTCTTTTTCTTCATCTGAATGGATGTTGGGACTTATTTCTATATTTAAAAAAATATAACATTTTGACATTTACGTGCCCGACACCATATAAGAAGTTTCACTTCAAAAACTCAAATATTCCCGCTAAAAGATTATTACTCTTACTTACCAACATCACTATCAGACCAAATTGAGATATTTCTTTCTTCGTCTTTTTGATAGGTATGTGTGATCTCATTGAAATAACTATGAAATATTATTTTTATCTAAAACTTTGATTATTTGCTTTGATAACAATTATATTATTTGAATAATACGTACGCTGCAATCGATTGGTATAGGAAACACAAACCAAACAGTAGAACTTGCGGAAGAATACTAAACAAAATCAGATAAATTACTTCGAAATATGAATTGGAGCTTATTCTCAAAGACAGTGTTGCCTAACGAGCGATAATTCCCAAGGCATACAGTAATTTGACAAACCAATTAGAAAGTTGTTTTAACTATGATTATTAGAAATGGACTTATTCCACTTTCAAAAAAAGTATTTTTGCGATAACATTTTTAGCTGAAATTCTTTTGATTACTGTATCAAAAAATTCATGCTGTACCAATAACTCCATTGAATGTATGATTATAAATATAAAAGGAGGATATCTAAATCCCTACTAAAATTACTATTCATTTTTTCCAAAAGTGGACTTATTCCACTTTCAAAAATAACGTCTCAATTACGAAAGATAGGAGCCAAATAAAAGCAAAGATGTGATAACTATTGTTCCAGCACTCGCGAGCAAATGTTTGCATGTCTTCTCGAGTAATTCAAGCGCAATGGTGGAAGCTGCAAGTGCATTAAATTGGATCCTCGAAGCTGCAACTCAGAAATTATTGGGACCACACGAAAGATGCTACGCGCGCAGTGTAATAAATTGAATAGAACGATAATAATGATAGAATGACGATCGAGGCGCAAGCCTTGGGGGTCGGAGCGAGCGATCCACGATCGAGGATCTACGATATCGACGGTCTCTAAAACCGCGTGCGTTCGTTTCTTCGAATATCCTGTTACGTCTAAACGAGCGGCGTGACTCAACGTAATGCACCGCGGTGCGCCTTCGGGGACTGGCTGTGTGCACCGATGCGTTCAACGCCGGAATGGAAGAATAATGTCGGGGACAAAGCACTATTTGCGAGCGTAAACCAGCGATAAGTCGTAAAACCGTGTGTTCCGTGCGGCGACTATGTTGCAAAAGATACAGCGGCGCGATAGGAGCCGTGTGAGCGAGGTAATTCGGAAGATTGCTTCATTATCGCAGGCATCGACCGCGACCCGAATTCGCGGGGCACTCTAAACGCGGTTAGGCGAACCGCCAAGTCGTTTACCAAAGTCCCTCCTCTAACGAACAACTTTGCTCGTTCACAAGAGATTAATTGCAGGTATCGTGAATGGACGGGACATGCTTTAATAGAGCTCTTCTTCCAAGGCTCCTGGGGGTTCAAAATTCTTGCACGATCACAGAAATTCGTAGAAAAGAATTAAATTTAAACCGCCCGCAACACGTTTTGTAAATTCCTTTTTTTAAATTCTTGATTTCTAAATCGACTTCGAGTTCCACCCCGAGCGGCGGATGCGAAAAGAAGGCAACGAGCTCCGATACCATGGAACAGGATCGCGGAACGGGCACGACGAAACAGATCTCTGCGATCTAGCCGATTTAGGTGATCGCGGTGGGATACGCGAGCAATTAAATCGAATTACAGAAGTCGGGGAGGCTCCATCCCCAGTCGCGACACGGTTCTACGTATCTCGGCATACCTCCGGAGGGTTCCGGGAACGGGAGCGAGCCTTTTCCCCGTGCTGGCCGGGGCAATTCATCGAGGCGACGCATTCCGCTGTCTAATTCGTTTAACATAAAGCCGCCGTCCCAGTCCTGCTTCTTTTTCTCCGAGGGGAGGAATCCGCGCGCGACGAGTCAATCCTCGTTGGATCTCGAGGGAGCCTTTCGTTCGCGACAGCGGAAACCAACCACCCGATGGGTGGCCAACGAATTCCCCGGCTGCCCGAACGGGCCGAAACGGACCCCGCATAACGAGAGTTTGGTCCCCCGAAACCCGGGGCCCGTGTATTCTAGCGAAAACGTGCCGCGAATGCTCGATTTCTTCTTTAACGTCTTCTGCCCACAATTTTTATCTTCGATCGCGGCCCGTTCCACGAACCAAAAGTCGCATTTCCTTTCACTTGGATATGCTTCTGCGAATCCTCCGATTTGTCAAAGAATTTTAGGGGTATGTCCGAAATTGTGGGAGGTACCGATAAGCATTTCTAATTAAAGCACATGTTATGATAAAAATTGTGTGACGTCCAAATAGATGCAGTCTTGCCATTATTATAAAGCGATATATTGGGTTGGCAAATAAGTTCGTTCGTTTTTTGTGATTTATTCCACTCTAAGAAACCAAACGAACTTATTTGCCAACCCAATACATCGTGGCGTTTATTACTCGGTAGTTCCAGCAGAGTGGAAAAAGTTACGCCCTCTCTGCCAGTACCGGATTAGTCACGTGACATTAGGACACGTGCGCGACAGAGACGGAACGCGTCACGTGACCGAGTCATGGCGGAAGCGTGGAGGAGTAGCGTCGTAGAGGGGGAAGGTAAAGTGGTGAGACAAGTCTCGCTGGCGGCTTCGTTAGTGTTAATAGGCTTCTGGTGAAATGTCAAAAAGCTCCTTCTCCAAATCCTGCCATGAACTGAGTCCTGCCGGCCCGCCAATAGCTTTACGTCGTAAAAAGATTTAGAACATCGGTACGATTAATTCGTTAATTGCGTGTACCGAACTGGTATCTCCGGATCGGCCGGCGATTATGCGACAGGGTTCCCGTATAAATCCCGACGGTGGTAGACGCGGATCCCATTCGGGGCCTGGTAACGGCGATGGATCGGTTAATTAGCGGGGCTCGCGTTTTCGACGCGGAGCCTGTGTGTTGTTGGTGTTGTTACCGTTGGCGCGTGGTCTGCTCGGCGTGCGCCAATCTTAGATAACATCTAAAAGGTTCCCGATCCTAATTCAAAGCGTAGGGGACGGCGAGTCCTTATTTGTATTTCATACCTACGGCGACATTCCTCGTCACAGATAACATCCGACGATCCCCGTGAGGTGGGACGCGACGCCGCGTCGCGCCGCGGGACGCGCATAATCCAGCTGCATCCTCGTCATCCTCGTCCAAGACCTCCGTGATCACTAACTACTGTTTTGGCAGACCCAATGGACCTTGCCGAAAGTGTCGTAGGTTAGGTTCAATTGTAAAGTTGACCCTAAATGGGTCGCTGAGTTACAAGCAGATTCTTGTTCCTTCGGGACTTTCATGTTTCGTTGCGGGTGGGTATACACATTTTATTGAAACATCATTTGCACGTTAAAGGGCTGCGTACCTGCGGAAAAATTTTAAGAATTGTTAGAAAATGGTACAGTCTGATCACTTTCGAATGCTCTCCCAAAGTTTGATTTGGAAATTCTTAGAATTGCGGAATTTATAACTGTGGAAGTATGCAAATTAATTCGTGGCACTCATAGCTAATCAATTGCAACTTTATTTTGATTTCGTTTCACTTAATCATTAAATTAGTTGAATGGGTCTCTGGAAGAAGGGCCTGTGTCAGGTTTTTTAAATTTTATAGGAACGCAATTGTGAACAAAGACCAGCTGAAAATGACACAGGCCCTTCTTCCATTGGAAAAAGACTGAGAAGTGGAAGGCTTTTTTTACGGTTTGTTTTATTAAATGTTAAAGCAAAATCAGTTCCTAATTGCGCTCCTATAACATTTAAAAAGCTGACATAGGTGCTTCTTTCAGACACCCATTCAATTGTATTGTGGCATTATTGATGAGTGTACTGCGAATTAGTAAATTGGTGGCAAAATGAGACTAAACATGGGGTCAGAAATAGGGTCAACGTTCAAACCTTGCACCAGGGGACAAATCCGAAAAATGAGCAGCACACGAAGCTCGCCTTTCCATCCTCCTAAAATCGAGTGGACGCAGCCGTAGCGATCGGTCATCGTGTAAAGAGGTCCGGAGAAGGAATTCTGTGGGAAGACTCGGATTCGGAGGACCGTTCGGAGGTGGCTGGGGCTTTTGTCCGCGAACAGTCGATAAAATGATCTCGTCTCCAGGGTTTCGGCAAATTCGAAGTACGCGGGTCCACCGTGGTCGGATTCCTCTCCAACGGTGGTCGGGCCAGGAAAAAAAGATCGGGCGTCCGGGCCGCCACTGCGTCGAAGGACGCGAACGCACATATCTGCGGTCGAGAGTGGTCCTGAGGACTCGGATTAATCGGGGACAAGGCAAGCACATTACCGCGGCTCCAGATAGCGGCAGGATAGCGCCACGAAAACCACCGTGAAACTCCGAGAACCCGACACCCGGGTTCGTTGAAAGCCCCGGCTGCTTTCTCTCTCTCTCTCTCTCTCTCTCTCTCTCTCTCTCTCTCTCTCTCTCGCTTTGCTACTCTCTCAACGACGAGAGAAACCAACGGAGTCGATCGGTCGTCCCGACCATCCGCTTCGCGGCGGAAAGAAACTGGCGAGAAAGAGAGAAAAGGAGAGAGAGAGAGAGAGAAGGAGAGACTAAATTGGTCTCCTCCACCGAATCTTGTGACGGGTTAATCCTCCCGGGTTCCACGAACCAGGGGAGAAGAAGTTGCCCGCGGGAGAAGATTAAAGAAAAGGAACTGCGGCCCGAGAGATGGAATTGGAATCGGAAACTTGCGCTCCTGGGAATTTTTGCGACGTCCGGCCTCGTTTCTGCGGATCAGGACCGATGGACCACCGCTGCTACTCGGCTACCAGAATCGTATTTTTCCGATTGCCAATTTGCCAGGCACACGAAACATCACATTCGCGATTGATTTGCTGCTCCGCCCTTCTCCTTCGCCCACTTGATTGCACTCAATATAGAACAACTATATTTTTTTCTTCCTTCCTAAAACAATTTAAGAACGTCAGCTTATTGAAACGTTAAATGAAGAAAGAAATTTCTGTTCGTTGCAAGCAACATCATTTTTTATTTCACATGAACATACGCAGTCTAACTATAACACGTAATTATGCTCGACGAAGTCACTTCAGTCCCAGAGAATTTCCAGCAGGAAACAATTGTGCAATTTCAATAACGGAAGGAAAAATCAGGAACAATTGTGCCGCAGTTCCACAGTTAATAAATTGTTGGACAGTCGCCACAAGCCCTGAACGGCCATCCTCATATCAGGAGTTAACACGATTTGTCAGCCGTTCCCCGGGAATCTCCGGTGGTAATTATCTCGCGACAATTTTGTAGATCGAATCTAAATGTTTGTCGCAGGCGTGTACGTTCTCTCGGTGAAATGTCACGAGTGTATCGTGGATATGTATCTCTCGGTGTGCCTCTTCTCGGTCCCTCGCGTTTATGGAGGACTTAGAGAGGATATCCTGGCGTTGTACACTTAACGACGATTCACGGCTACCCCGACTAATTATTCCTGCTGCTCCGCCGGTGTGTCCGGCGCGCCGGGACCCATGGGACCCGTGGAAACCCGTGAAGGGTCACGCGGGTTGTGTTGTCGCCTCGATGCGCTTGGCGGGCTTTCGGAACGCGATTAAAAGGATGCATGTCGTCGCAAACGGTGACAACCGCCGCGACCACCGCCAAGATCCTTATCCCAGAGCCGTTTTCAGTCAAGTTCGAGGAGCTTGTGCCTCGGAGTTACGCTACCGGCTCTATAAAACCCCCACGATTTTTAGAAAATTCCTGGACTCGTGAAACTGTTTCTTATTTACCGTTCAATGTGCCTTTTCACGAGACTAGTCTGACTAGTCTGAGACTAGTCCGAGACCGTTGAATGCATTAATTGAAAACGAAACAATTCTAAGTTGGACTTGTAATGAAAAATGCAGGCAAAACGTTGTTGGCGATATTCGACGAATATACAGAAATACAAAATTGAAAGATCTGTTGAAAATGAATGTATACAATTTCATCGATTTTCTCTAGCCTTTACTTTACGGAGTTAATCGATTTGTTGAATGGCACACATGAGAATGGCATATATCGATCATTGGATAACGAGGGATTAAATAAAAGTTCTACAAAAAGAAACAATAATATAAAGAAAATGTTACCTTAGACAAGCCAAGCTGAAACTATGTTACAGTTATTTTATTGGATAACGATTAAAAATACTGATTCGCACTTTTGTATTGAACGACCGATGTATCGATGGTATCTTGTGAAACCGCAGCGTGCATGATTGGAGTTCTCGCACCGTCGAGATTGCTACGTGTAAAGATTCGTCGATCCTCGTGAAGTTAGAGTTGGGAAACTGTTCCCGCAGAATCTTCGGCAGAGCGGACGTTCTCGAATGTCAAAGTTCACGAAACCGAGAGTCGGCAGAGCTGTCGGTCGTGAAGCTGACGAAAGAGCTCTCTCGCGTGGAAACAGGAGGGAACGGCAGCGTTAAGAATGTCAAGGTGGCGTCGACTCGAAAATTGCCTGCGCAAACTGCACACACACAAGCCAAAGAGGCGACGCGACTTGGCGTGCACTAATGCGCTTTAATTGCGACCCTCTGAAACGGCGGCGCGGCGTGGCAGCAACTGCAGCAGCAGCTACTCTTCCACCGGTTTGTGCCTGCCGATGCGGTGCAGCGTTATGTGCATCGTGCACAGGCCGGTTGCACCGCGCAACAGAAATCAGGGAAAGGCGATGGCGAGAAGCTCTGGAGAGCGCTCGCCAACGTTGGATGCACGCACACGGGAGCGAAACCTGCGCGCGCGATTGTGACATCGAATTAAGATAAGCGCAGTTACGGAAATTGAATAATAATTGCAGGCCTCGGCCTGCCCTGCTCCCTTCCTCCTCTCGGCAACCGTCTCCTCTAGCCGGAGAAAAAACCCTCTAATAACACCAGCCCGCCATATTGGACGCTAACGTCAGGCTTCTAGACGCCGATCTGGTTAATTAGAATTCCTCTGGAATCGCGCGAAACGATCTGGGAATAAATCTAGGCCTTGTCTACCGGCTATGCTTGATCCACTTGCTCTACCGATTATTCAACTTTGGATTCCGTGTAAAACGAATTTTCATTTCTGTGTAGATAGAAATGTCCAAGAGCAATGTACAAATATACACTCATAGAAATGTAATAACAACAGTAACAAAACATTATTGTCTTCGTGAAGTTTTTATCAGCATATTTCTCACATTTTTCCGATGAAAACGAGTCCAAACACGATGCAATTCGGATCAGATATACTTGTTTAATCCACGAAATACTAGAGCCTCGACTATCCGAACCGACGATGCATCTGAATACATTTTTCACATCCAAACGGTTCAACCTGAAGTGATTCATCCATTCTACAAATCAATGAAGATTTAATCTAATTAGTCGAATAATTTGATTAGTTCGGATAATCGAGGTTCGACTATATCACGCATTGAACGAGTACGTATGGTCGAAATTGTGTCGTGTTTGGTACCGTATCAGTCAGAGATATGTTAATGAAAAACAGAATAATGTGCTCACCGGGTTAATATTAGTCAAGAGATTCGCTAGAATCGATTCTCAAAGGACATAAACGTCTTTCGAATTTCGTACAGTCGATTCGTCCGGTTCTCCTCTGATTTGTGTGATTGCGTCCACGGAACAGATTCTTTTGACATTAATCATGACAACATTTACTTAAACGGTGCTGCCTGTGGAGATAATAATTCCCGCTCACGCGAGTTTGCGTCGTTTCCTGAAGAAAAACTATCAAAAACCTGTTTTGCTGGAGGGTAGCTAATTGTACTAGACGTCTGCTGAGAGCTATGTGCCTTCTATGAATAGTTAATTAAATTCACCTGCAGAGAGGCACTCGTGAACCGCTGGAAAAAAAAAAATGTATCTCATACTAATTTACCTATGCAGGACGTTTTCGCGTGGCAACCGAGTCTTTATGCAGAAGCAAATGTTCGTAAAACCTGCAGTAAAACGTTCAATAAATATTTATGCCGAGACTTTGCCAAGGTAACAATATATGGACGACGCTTTTCAAAAATTAGCATTTATGGAGGTACATTAAATTAAAGTAGACGCGAGTCCCACAGGAAACACTCATTCCATCCGAGGAAGAGACTTCTAAAAATATTTAAACAATTCTACGAACTTACTTGTGTACTCAGAACGTGAAGGACACGTTAGAGAGCAGTGGGAACTATTTTCCAGAAACGATTGTGGAGTAATGGAAAAGAAAAATCTTACCGCCAGATGGCGGGGGTTACATGCGCGACGCTACGGAGACGATCAGACGCGACGCAACGGAGTAAAAGCCATCTCCGGCAACAGGTGACGACATTAGCGATGAAATGATCGTCTCAATGGCCTTCTGGCGACGAATATAGGATCTAGCCGTTTTCCAGCGATGATGTTGCGGCAGCGCAGGAAATTATGCGACTTCGTGGAGGCTATCGCGAGCAATGCGACTCCCTGGATGCCCGGGGGATGTAGGTTTTCAGCCAGTAATGGGTCTCGGAAGCTCCCCGAGCGTGTACTGGTGGCTCTGCTGTGACAAGAAACGCAAAGTATAGTTATTGATCCTAATTCGTTTGCGTCGGGGTACACAATGCTGTTGCGCGGCGCTTCTTGCGGGCATGATCGATGGCTAGATAAAGCATCGGGGAGGTAGAGTAATCGGGCCTTAACCGTCGCACATAAATCAAACGACTTCATCCACGGTGAAAAGAAACGACGAGTCGCGATGTATACGACATAACGATGCGTAAGTGGATTTGGAAAACCGGTAGAAAACCTGATCACTGCTGTCTCGTTCCCTCTTTTGGTTTCCTCGAGACAGTTTATGCGTGTGCAGGTGTACAAGCTTGCGGGTGTGCTTGTGTTCTCTCTCTCTCTCTTGCGCGTGCGCGCGCGAGCGCGGGCACGTTTTAATGAAGTGGCTCCGCGGCGGTTGTTCGATAATTTATGAGCTCGTATTAATTACGGAAATATCGGGTACGAAAGTGGATTGATTTTAGCCGGACGATCGAGAAGTATCATAATATTGGTAAATGGAAACGAAGCGAAACGACCGCGTGGTAGGGAACCCGCTGAAAGGGAGAAAGACGAGACCAGACGAGGACCGGGCTGCGCATAAGGCAGATTATGCGGTTGCCGATTTCTTTTTCGCGGGACACGCTCTCTATTCACCGATCCGATCGCAGTTAATGAGCCGGATCGGCAGAGAGGCGGCCCGGCCAAGCTGAAATTTGCCCCGGCCGTTTCCAAAAAGCTGCCTCATTTCTTGATTACACCGTCGCGTCGGTATACGCTTCGACAATTATGCAAAACAGCCATCCTTTTATTCGCGCCCCGGTGCACCGTCCCGCAACGCTGTTATTATTCTCTCGCTCCCGGAGAACAAAAAACCTAGCGACGAATAATGCACTTCCGCCGCGCGGCTATAATAATTCCCTCGCACCTCGACATCGTCGAGCCCTGGACCCGGCTCGAACGTGCCAGGAAAAAGACGACGAACAGTACCCGAGCTAGAAAATCACTATCGGCGATGTTTCCGACGCCCTCTGTTTGTCTACCTTCGTTTTTACTCACTCGATATCGATTTTAGAGACAATTAGAAGAGTCAGGTAGGCATCGAATCTTCCTGATAATCGCAATACTGTGGCTGAGATGTTTCAAAATTTTTAAGACAATTTTACATAGTGTTCGCGGTTTTTGGCTAGGCGGAAGTGTAAGGAGAGTCAACCACGCGTTGAATCATGCGGCGAGATTACTATTCGCCCGTATCATTACTGAGTGGTTTATTCATTATCGTTAATGGCTTATCTGATAATAAAATTACTCCGAACTTGACGAGCCTGTTACATTTCGATTCGTTGATAAATTTAGTGGCAAGTCTGAATGTCAGCTTATTTTTAGTGAACGAAGATTTTAAGACTTGTAAGTAGGCGTGACTTCAACGCTCCGATTTCCACCGTGGGCCAACTGAGCGCTCTACGGAGCAGACCAGCTTCAGAACACGCTTTAAATCGTCCGAGCCGCCGAATGCAAATCCCACGTGAAAGCAGGCGTGGCCTCGGCGCTCTGATATTCCCCAGGGAGCCAATTTGGTACTCCACAGGACAATCCAGGACCAAATCAGCTCCAGTAGCCGCTTTAAAACGTTCGAGCCAGCAAATGCAAATCGTACATCGAAGTAGGCGTGGCCTCGGCGCTCTCATATTCTCCGGGGAGCCGATTCAGTGCTCCACGGGGCAAGCCAGAACCAAATTAGCTTTACAGGATGCTTCAAGCCGTTCGAACCGGCAAATGCGGATCGTGTTGGATCGAAGGCGAGCGGGCAATCTGGCTGGGCTCGGGTTTATATTGCGGTGTGGCGCGATAATTCTCCGGACGTTGAAAAACCGGATGACGGGTTGGCGGCTTGCTTCCGGCGCAGAAAATGTCGCCGCGCAGAAGCGGCCGCGAGAACGTTGAACGATTCTTTTTCGTTGCGCAATCCACCGCGACGGCTAATGCGATTAAAAAGGCATTACGATTACGTTCAATTATTAACAATTACAAGCACGACAAAAAAACGGTAATTACCTGCCATTAATCAACAGGAGAGCCCCGCTTCTTTGTGGGCCCGCCTCGCCTCTTGCCTCGCCTCACCGCACCGCCGCTTTGCCTCGCGCTGCCTCGGCGTTCGCCACCACTGTTCACGGTGTTTCGCGTGTCTCCTTTTCTTTCCGGCATACCTGCCAACCGCCTCGACCCGCCACAATTACTCTCCGCCCCGAATACCGCGAAATGCTCGCTTTAAGGATTTCGCAATGCGGGAAACGCGCCGCGATCCTTCGGAAAGATACCCGCCGAGGAAATGATCTCATCCGAGGAAATCATGTCCTCGAAAAGTGTTCGAGCTCGCGCCAGAAATGCGAACAACCTACCAACCGTGCGATCATCGCGCATCTCGATGCAACGAATCACGTTTCAGCAACAGTTAGTTAGTTTCCTGCAAAAATGAAAATTTGATTGTATCCTGCACTGTGTGTTGCTTTTTGAACTCTTTTTAAAGAGCTCTGCTTGTTTCACCGCTCAAGAACAATTTAGTGCGGAAAAATTTTGTAAATTTTATTCAAGAGCACAGCTAAACATTAAGGAAATGTATGTTTGACAAGTATGGCACATTTCGCATTTCGAATAGCGATTTGACACAGGATGCAACACCTGCAGGACCGACATTACCCACAGATCTCGCCGGTCGATCAGGTTAGGTAATAAGCGAGCTCGCCAAGAAGCATCAGACCCGCGTAACTATGAAATTTATCGTCGTAGCGGTGACTAATTATCGGTTTCCATTAAACCGTTTTTTTTTTTTTGTTCTTCCCCGTGAACGCAACGCGACGCCTTCATATAAGCATGCAATTTTCCACGACGCTAGGACCCGGGGGACAAGGGGAACGAGATGCAGTTTAGTAATTAATGGTGACATTGTGGATAATTAACTGCCGTGGATAATTGTGATTGTACTTAAGTCCCGTCTGTCGGCCGCCGGTACACGCGTGCAGAGAAAGAGAAACAAAACGGACGAGCGCTTCAACGTTCCGCGTTGCTTATTCGCCGACCTGGCACTCACGGCACTTATGGTAGCAGCGGTCTCGTCACCGTCGACGATTAACACTATCCTTCTCTTTGAGAGACTGAGAACTCGGGGATTCTCAGAACTGCGGCGGGAACCGGAAAATAATGGAAAACACGCGGCCGTGTGTTCTCAATATTGTTACTTTTATCCTTGTTAGCAAAAATAACGCTTGTTCTCTGTAATTGATTGATCGCACCTGTTGGGCGTGGCTGATTAATGTGATTCTCTGTATTGATGAAGTAGATGGTACGTAAAAGTGCATATTCAATGTCGAATGTTCAAAAAGTAACTATAATTGAGCACACATTCAAAGACATAATATAAGTTCATTTTCCTATATCAACGATTTAGGGTAAATAATGGGAATTTTGTAAAATACTTCAGATAAAAGTTATAGACCTCATCAAAATAGACATTGTATGTTGTATTGATTTTTGTCATAAAGATAATACTTTCTGCGAAAAATGAAATGACGTCACGCCGGCCCGTCTACGCAGACGAAAATCCAGGTTATATGAGTTATATGAAGTTTTGAACATTTAATATCGGTTTTCTCAAAAACTACTGTCTTTGTGACAAAAGTCAATAGGACGTAAAATATGTATTTCGATGAGACCTACAACTTTTATTCGAAGTATTATTCAAAACTACCATTATTTACGAAAATAAATGGAAAAAACTATGATTTTCATGGTTTTTTAATGGTTCCCGCCATTAAATTTTCATATTCGTAATCAGCACGTCAAGGTACGTAAGAGTCCAGAGTATAAAAATAAAATCGGAGGATTGTCGCTTTCGCAAGTTTATCCAAAAGTGGAATAAAAATGTCGGATAAAGAGTGAATAAAAGTGGACCGTATAGAGGTGATTAAAAATGTCGATTTTGCACGTCCCCCCTAAGATTAGCAGATTAACGGCGTGTTCCATATACTCGACGGCAAGATAGAATGGTCCCAGTGTTCATTTCTTAGCGATTTCATTCGGATAATGATAAGAGAGTATGTTCGACGGGCGAGGTTTACACGAAACAGGTATCCGTTGATCGGTGAAGGTACGTTGAACCGCGGGGATCCGCAAAAAAGAAACGAGAACTCTCGCCGTCAACAATTTATGACGGGACGAGTGTGTGGTTCCCGTGGATGTGTGTATTTAGATGTAGATTAGGATGCGTGCAATTACGTTAGTACGCCGGTAAATTGCACATCGGTGGCCGAGCGTGATTTATCGTGCGTACCGCGCGGCTCTTTCAGCCTATCTCTCTCTCCCTCTCTCCCTCTATTTCTGCTTAACGATCGTTCGTTATCGACGATCGACCGACGCGACGTAACGGGGGCTCGCGTCAAAATCGTGACCTCTCGTCCATGGCCCTCGATTAATCGAACGAGGCCCGGCTTATCGCGTTTCACTTACGTTTTACTCCCGTAAACGCCACCTTCATGCTTGGCCAGGGAAATTTTCATTTTAATCAACCGGTGCGAGATTCCAGTGTTAAATCCCCGACTATTTTACTGGAACAAAAATTTTATTTTGAAACGGACTGTGCCGTTAAACTCGTCTCTTGTTGTCAATAATGTACAATATAAGCGCAAATGGTTCTTATTAATGTGTACACAGGAAATGTATTTTAAGCCAATATGCACATAACCGAATCGTATCGAATAAATCGAAGAATTCCATATAAAATCGAGACTTGTATCTTAGATATAGCTCAAAAGAATTTTGAAAATTACCAAATCTATAGATTATTATAAAATTGCTCTGTTCGCACTTTACTAACAATAAGACTCATCCACGAGAATCAAACTTCAACTCCATTTCCTCTGATCCATCATAATTTTGATTTACATAAACACAGCCACAAGACTATGATTAATATCCACCGATCATGGCCCACCCGGTATCGATTATAAATTAATTACACCAACAGTAATGAACATAAAATGAAAAATCGAAAGTACTGTACCATTTAAACTCGTCTGATAGTTGCAGCGCTGGATAAAATCGGAAAGTAATATCGAATCGATCGAGATCGCCGATCGCAGACATCATGCGCAAACATCATCCGGAGTGATCGAGCGTGCTCTATGAGAATCATTAACATCATTCGCGAGAGCGCAACAGATTCGCGTGGCAACCGGGGGTCTCTACCTACCGCGCGCCGTTCGGCTTTTATTTACAGATCGAGGATAGGGTTCCTTTGATTTTCGAGTGATCGATGATCTACCGATTTCCCTGACGTCGACAAATCGTGCCTCGGCACCCTATCTGCCGATTGGTTAATTGATTTCGCGGATCGGGTGCCGCCGTCGATCGAGCCTTTTCCAACTTCGCGATTTCGAACGCTGATTTTCACTCGGTTCGAAGCGAAACGAATTTCAGAGCCACGTACTACCATGCAGCACAACTATAATCGATGCCGAGCCTTGTAATAGAACGGAACGCCCATTTTCCTGGCCAACAAAAATTTCAACTATGTGGTACTTCGTTTAAAAAATATACATGTTCTCTAGAAATCTCAAGGCAACATAATGTTCGAAGAAAAATATTCGCTACGGTTGCATCCCTTGAAATAGGTAGTTATTGTTATACTTGACTACTGTTCTGTACGAGGTGTGTTCAAATAATAAATTTTCATTTTTCGGGGACAAAAATGTTATTTATTCGTCTACGGAATGGAGTCTCCATTGTTGCGTTCCCGAAACGCTTCTGGAACGCAATCTTTGGGAAAGCTTTTAACTTTTTCAGCGATGCACTTTTAATCTGTGCTTGAAAAACAACGACCCTTTAAGGTACTATTTATTATATTCACATGTCTGGTGAATATGGAGACTCGGGCATCGTTACAGTGTTGGTTTTGGCCAAACAATCGCGAGTAAGCAATGAAAGGTGAGCAGTGCATTATCGTGGTGCAAAAGCCATGAATTGTCTGGCCACGAACAATCGCTGATCATATCAAAACACACGTAACCTTCTCGAAAGCTGCCAATAAACTAAACGTCGAATACGACAACCAATGTACAGGCACATTTCAAACATGTTTACAAATACAACACAAAAAAATGGCTTGAATCGGACTAGTACAACCCACGAAATTGCAAAATTCCCGTTACTTTTTGATCACACCTCGTACATGTATACTTCACACTTCTGTGAAAAGGCGAATTACAAGATGACACAGTCTGTTAAACCGTGCAATTCTATGCTGCACAATTTTTCCCTATTTCGAATAATTACCCTGTTGTAATTTAGGCCAGTCGTAGGTACGGTCTGTACTTACGCGTTGTGTCGATTATTTTATGCCATTGCGATCATAATCGTTAGACTGGCAATCGAGCGTCGAGGCGCGAGAACGTCGCCTTTTTCCCGTGAGCTGCGAACAGGTTCTTTCAGCGAATCGTAGAAAAACGACGAGCACACGCTTTCCCTTCGGGTTAATTATACCCGTCCAACGTTCCGATCGTTCTGAATGGATAATGCAAACACTGGTGACTCCGTGGAACATTATTATGCTCCTCAAGATGATCGGCCCCTGTAAATTTGTCAATAAATCGCTGAGAGGTGCTGAAACCTTGCCGAGCTGCGCTGTTTCACATCCATGAAGTACATACATATTTTTTCTATGTATTATGTACCTGTGACATGTATAGGTACCTATATCTTAGGATTTCATTTATATGTATAGGACTATAGGACCTCATTTTTGTTCGAAATGAGCCTTTTAGGTTAATGCGATCTTGGTGCCCTCATATTGATCCTCGATCGTTGTAATTGTATAATTCTTAGCCCATGCCACAGCCTACCGTAAATATATGTATAGTACTGTGGTGAGATGACAAAATGAGCCGGGACGGTAGTAGTAGTGTGTATGTGACCGCTTCGGCCAATAGAAGGCGCGCTCCTTCCAAACTCAACAATAATATTAGCTTATATATCTCTTAATTTAAAGATGATTTCATGTTGCTTCATACTTATATTTTCTTAAAACCACTGCAAATATATATTTCAAATAATATGTATCACACACACACACAAACCATTCTGTGAGTCCACAAATGTATACCGCATTTATAAATATTAGTAATATATTTTAACATCACTCTTCTCTACTTACCACATAGTTATAAAAATATATATATGTATATAATACATGGCTTATACATAATTAATAAAGAATTGTGTATTTCGACTATTAACATAATTATCTATGAAAAAAAGGGTTAATTATAATCTCAAACATAAGACTCTCATTATTGAAAATAGGAATCCCGATCCCCACACAAGCGGTGTTATCACGTTGTTCAGCACGGCTAGTACTATAGTAGGCAGTGCCCAGACCACATATATTGTGGTGAGATGACAAGAAGATCTCTAGTAGCAGTGTCGCCAGACGAGGGGAGGGAGCAGGTTACCCTCACTCTGCCAATACCGGATACATGCACGACGGAGATAAAACGCGTCACGTGACCGGGCGGCGGCGGAAGTGTGAGGAGTAGCTTCGTGGAAAGGAAAGGTAGAGTGGGGACACAAGTTTTTCCCCGGGTACCTTCTTATCATCTCACCACAGTACACATATGGTCTCAGGTGTGATAGTGTAATTCGTGAGTGCAATTTGTATTTATTATTCAACGCCCCGTGGCAGCATGTTTCCGATCGGAGGCATTGATACGGATTTTAGAGAAAACCTTCACGATTCAGAAGTATGAAATATTACTTTATGGAGTTAGAACTGATGGGAAATAAAAAGCGGCTTATTGAAGGATGAAAACCAACAAAATAACATAAGCTTCCATTTATTATAACAAAGAAACGAGAAAATAAACAACCACCCTTTGCGACGATGTTGCGAAACTTCGTCGTCGCAAAACTTCGTCATCGCAAATGGTGTGGTTTCTCAAGATAAAAGTCTGCTCTATCGCGTGATATAGTTCGATTTTACGCTTTAACGGACAACGAGTTGGACCGATAACGATTTTGACTGACAACGACTTTAGTCAACGACAGGATTATTCAATATTAACATCGTTTGACAACGTTAGCCGACTACGTATAATTCTTCTTATAGTATAATAATTATATTATACAAAAGCAAAAGTGTCAAAAATTTTTACAAACGATGTTACTATCGGATAATACTATCGTCGAATAAAATCGTTGTCGGTTAAATTCACCGTCGGTCGAATCTGGAGTCGGCGAAATATTGTCGGTGAAAACTGTGTCGGTGATTTCCATGGGACCCCTTTTCGACACCGTCGATTTTCTCTGTGTTGCCAGAGATTATACATGCTATGTTCATCATTACATTCACGCCGGGGTCTTTTCTGCCACCACCTCTGTGTGTGTGTCGGTATATATCTATCTTTAATAATTATATTTATTATTTTATAGACAATACACACATACACATGCTTAGCAGGGAACATAACCTATACCCACTTTTAACATGCTAAATATGGGTGTAAAGAAGGAGGAACGAGTGAGTGTTAAATATGTACTGTTCATGCACAATCAAAATGCTGTTTGGCGTTTCGCGATTTTCAGAGAATATTTTCCGGCGAATTTCCGAGATTGGCAAACCCGATTCGACGGTTTGCAGACAATTGGCAAGCGCGAATCGCGCGTGCCTGCAAATTGAAGCGTTTGTGTGATTGGTGAACGGGTCCGCGCGTTGAAAGCGGGTCGGATCGGCGGGTTCATGTTGGTCGTGCCGGGGCTGTTCGTGTCGATCCTTTGAAAAGTAATTATCTCCGCAAACCCTCGCCTCCGTCGCGGGCCGATTATAATTATTATTAATCCCTCTTTCCTTTATCGCGAGAGCCGAGCGTCGGCATCCGATTCAACACAAGACGCCGAGCGTTCAAGGTGGACGAGCTCCGGGAACCTCGAGGGGGAACACGTTTTTCCGCAAACAGTATCAAAATCGATTTGTCCCGAAGACTGTGGAGGATCTTTCCCTCTCTCTCTCTCTCTCTCTCTCGGATACTCTTTCTCTGAGACATCGCGACTCACAAGAATCATTCGTCAGAGAAGCGGACCGTAAACCGATATCCATTGCGCAATCGGATTTATCGTTGCTACGTGCACTGAAATTTTAATGGGTTTCGCTGCAAACGAATATGTTGTAGCTTCGTGCCGGAAATAATTTATTTAATCAATTATGCGGTAGCCACTGTTTTCGAGAAGCTTTCCCGCTGTTTTATTAGTTTGTTTTTGGAATCTCTCGGGCATAAAATACACTTTATGTATTGCGTCGTAAAATATTTCATTTTTGCCTAAACGTGGAAGAGTTTTTTTAAGAGCATAAGGTATCACATAATGCTCGATGGATGCTCCTATTATGTATTAGAATAGAGCTGAACTTTCACTCAGGGAACCAAAAATTTTCAACTTTTCTAAATGTAATATTAAACAATTCGTTGAAAAAATGATAAAACTTTAAATTCTAAAGTTGCTCGATTTCAAGCGCGTTTGAGAGATTAGAAGGCTGCCATATTGGTTTCTGTCTGTCTGGGTTAGGTTTTGAACTCCTCGCACTAGAATTTAATATACTAAGAATTTATCGAACTGTATATAGTATTACATTCAGAGAAGTTGAAAATTTTTTGCCCCCTAAGTGAAAGTTTAACCTAAAATAGGCATGATTATTTATTTGAAAGAGAAACTCTCTTTCAAGGACTGGGATGCTTGCAAGGCTCAAATTTCGACCATAATTATGAAGCTTGTTTCTATTGAATAATTATCTGATGCTTACAGCAGCTTTGTTGAATGCATTACAATGTTTTGTAAAGGATATGTGAACGAAATGGCGGCAATTAGTGTCCAATTTCAATTTTATCCCGAGGCAAAATGGTTCGCTCGAGTCGGCCAATTTTGTTTCTGAATAGTTATTTATTATTTACGTGACCGCGGACGTATAATGCTGAAACAAGATTGCCTCTCGTCGCCACGAAATAATTGCGATCACAACGTCTATTAAGATTCCATCGGTATTTTTACGCTCACTCGGTGTACAGGGTGAGTCACGTTGACTTGCGTTTCTCGAATAACTTTGGAATTGTGTGTGTTCCTTGACTAATTGCCTGCGAAAGTTACATGACATCAAGAGGGACACATTAGCAACTTATCAGAGTTTACAAGGAGATAAAGACGCAGAATTTCTAAAGTCAATTTCATCAATCTACATATAGCTGCGTATTCAAACGTTATGTTCAATAAAATATTTTACACGATTCGTGTAGCTATCAGTCAAACCACAGCGTTTCCTTGAATGATTACATACATAAAATGATTAAATGTCAGGTTTAAGTACAAAAAGCTTTATCGTCAGTACAATATACTTTATGTACAACAAGTTTTCCTTTGGGCTTTTCTTGTTCTTTTAAGCATTGTTAGGAATGCAGTTTTTTGTAAAAATTGCAACACTTGCTATAAAATTGCTGCCTAGTTGTTGAGCACACTAATTAACAATTCAGATACAGTCGAAGTCGTGTACAGGTAAAATGACTCACCCAGTATATCCAGGTTCTGACTAGTCGAGTAATCCGCTCCATTAGCGCGTTAATTGAACGTTACTGTGCGTTGACAGAAAGCTCGCCATTAAGGCATAGCAATTGGTGTCGATCGACTGCCGTGTCGATATTTGAATTTGCATCGACTTCATCGCGGCACGCTACACAGTAATCTCGAACCAAGGCTGTGCAGTTCAGAATCGATACACACACACACACACAAATGAACTGTAACATCTGTTACTTATAACAAAATTGGTAGATCAAACACGAAACATTAAAGAAATTAATATCAAATAAAAATAATTTGTTCTAACTCTTCATCAGAGGACTGTATTTCTAGCTCGTAGATTTTATACATTTCCAGCATATTTAAAGTATACATACAGTGACTCCCGCAAATATTCGGACACTCTTAAAAAGCCGATAACTTTTTGACAATTGGACTACACGATTCGAACTTTTTTGGGAAGCTAGAGCAATTAGTTTACTACAGGATGTGAAAAGAAATTTTTTTGAAAACTGCAATTGGTCGGAATTGTATACAAAGTACTAAAAGTTGCGTTTTACAACTTTTTAATGTGGTCTTATATTGAAAATTTAAAAAATACGTTTTCTAGATCGGTGTCAATTATATGCATTGTGAAAGTTTCATCGAAATCGGTTGATGCGGAAAAAAGCGACAGGCATTGAAAGACGTAAGAGTCTGCAGTTATAGGCCGAAAATCGTGAAAATCTGCAATTTTGAGCATCTTTAAACGTTTGTAGCTCATTGCAACGTCGACCGATTTTGACGAAATTTTCAGAATATGTTTAAATCACGAAACGTATTTTTAAAATTTTCGCGATATATGTCCGTATAAAAAAGTTGTAAAAAGCAACTTTTAGTATTTTTTCTACAATTCCGAACAATTGTAACTTTTGGAAAAATTTTTTTCACATTCAGTAGTAAACTAATTGCTCCAGCTTCCCAAAAGAGTTCAAATCGTATAGTACAATATTAAAGAAGTTATTGCCTTTTTAAGAGTGTCCGAATATTTGTGGGAGTCACTGCACATGTATAAGGTACCATACACACACCCACACACACACACAAAGTATATACAATATACTCAGCCAGAGGAAGAAATACATTTTTCCATAACTCCTGTTCTATACAATCTGACGATTTTTATTTTGCATAAGGATGTAGCTAGTCTATCAGGAATCTGCCCGGCGATTAGAGGCCTTTACACTAATTAGTCAGTAAGAATAAAACAATGAAACAGCTAGAGGACAACCGCACAGGATAGGAAAACTATCGAGCACCGGCAGCACGGCGATTCGAGGCGTATCGAAATAAGAAAGATTCGTTCCTGCCAACTTAATTACTTCTTACGATCGGCTCGGAGAGATAATTCCCATAGTACGTTACGTTACGTAGCTAATATAGTGGTTATACCTATGGAAGCGGTTCTGCCAGCATGTGGACCCCCCTAGCCCCCCCATAAGCCCCCATCATTCTGCTTCGCCTTGTCCCGACACGGCTCTCGCCTCATCTCGCTTTCACATCTTTCAATCTCCGCGAGTTTCTTCATTGTTGCAATTACTATCGGCGAAAGGGGGGACCCGCTGAAAGATTCGGAGGGGAGGGTGGAGGGATGCAGGAGGGGGCTAATTAATTCGAGCAGGTGAGCGAGGCGGGGGCGTGAAACGCAGAAGATCCGCGTCCGGAAGGTAAATATCCGTCGTTATCGGGGGGCGCTATCTCCGCGAGCAGCCACCGGCTAAAAAGGGATCGCCGATAATTCGTAATTGCTTGTTATTATCGTGCCCGGAGATCGAACATGTTCGACCGTCGCCGGTTCTTGTCGCAGGATGCATTGATGCGTCTATTAGCCGGGAATTTGCAAGTATGATTCGATGTAAAAACACCTCGTTCGGTGTAACGCGCCGGGCGCTGTATGTCTCGGTTCCCTGGTTCGTCGGCTTAGATGCATCCTCGGGTGCAACAATGGCGGATTGATTCGGCACCGTGGGGAAACATGGCCGATTTTGTGGTGCAGCCACCTGGAGAGCCCATGGATATTGTGGGATATTAGGTACTTCATTATGTATTCCAGATCATGGTTTATTAACTGCTGGAAGTCCGGATTTTTAACAATAGCCTGGGCTAAGGGTTGAAATGTGTCTATTTGGGGTTCGCAGTTTAGAGACTAACTGTATTACTCTCGTTTTAGCCAGTCTTAGTTAGCTGGTCTCATGTGTGAACCATAAAATGGTGGCATATCGAGCATTATTAAACCCAACAAAAACATCCTGTAAACAGAAGCCAAGTTCCTATGGCCGTAAAAAGTTGTGAGATCACACAAGATACGGCCAAGTTCGTTAGCTTAGAAATGCCTCCTGCAATACTGGAAAAAAGCGTTTGTAAAAATTAGTTTAACCCTTTGCACTCGGAGATATTTTAATTCGAAAATTAAACATTTCTTCCGACCTAGAATATATCCATTTCCCACTATTTTTTAAATTTTATGGATACGAGATTGTTGTGATATCTCATGCAATACCGAAATCTTTAGTAATTGATTAGATACCTACCTGTTTACAGGATGTTTTTGTTGGGATTTCATCAATTTTTGTCCAATTTTTTTTCATCAGTATTTGCTGCGACTACGAAGCTAATAAAACGTATACTTATGTATGTTATGCTGCTATGTTGTATCCTACGTACATATTTCGTAATGTTTTTTTTTTCAATACAACCCCTTTAAGGTGTAAAATTTCAAACTTTGATAATTATTTCTTTGAGTGTTTGAAACAGAAAATATTTAAGACACGCCTCGACATGCTAGGTGAACGATAGTCCCAAGTGTATAAATAACTGAATGATTCAATAAACAGAGTTTGTTCCGCTAACCGTCGTGAAATATTGCACCCGTGCCCTCCGCAATTAGAACCGTGACGTTTATGTTTCACGTACGGACAGTTTAACGGAGTAAATCTGAATTCAGACTTTCGATTAAAGCCCCGGGAAAAAATTTATAGCTTATCGTTAAATTGCTAAACAGGGGAATGAAAAATGTACGAAGCGGACCAATGTATAATTAATTGTGTAATTACATAACTCGGTTTTTTTACGAGCTGTGTAAGTTTGAAACATGCGGGCAATGCTTTCTCGATGAATCATAAGAGATTGCCTAGGAGTGAAATGAATGGAGGATAGTAATAATAATACGTTTTTATATCTGACAAGCGGCCATTAAAACTACAGAAAAGAAATCGAAAGAGCAGTGCTTCTATCTATGGATCATTGTGTAAGATTGAGTGAATGATGATTGGATGAATGGGCAAAATTCAGTGGCGTATTAAATCGAGGATGTGATTAAATTTTTCAAAATATTTACGCAGCTACTGTCACAAGCTTCCGCAATGTTAAAACAAAATCTATGAAGGTAAAAATATAGTTGATCCACGAGTAACAATTGAAAGCGCGTAAATTTCAATGGAAAGCCAGAGATAGAACTACAATTCTGGTTAATTTCCCTGTTTACAAATTACCATTTAGAATTGTTCATTTGCATAAACACCCGCAGCCTAATAATAATAATAACCACCATCCGTTCTAATGGTTAACGCTCGTAATCGCGTGCGCTGGCGGTGTGGTATTACCGCTTACACATTACAAATGAATTTCTGTTGATGGGCGGCGATAAAAAGGCACGAACACGAAGAGAAGAATAATTTAAAATGATTCTTTGGAAATTATTGTTGACTTTACCTGGCATATAATAAATACGAAACGATCTCTAGACTTAAATGCCGCTTTCTATGTATACATGTTACTATTGCCATTGAAAAAATAATTTTTCCAAAAATTCTTTTACGAAGAGAGACACTAAATACTGCAGTACAAATTAGCAAAAATAATTCTCTGTATCTTCCAGCTAATTTCCCAAGTAGAGAAGCTTCTTCGCGCCACTATATCACTTTTCGAAGAATCCTAACTCCATCGATCCTGAAGTAGACTTCAGATCCAAAGGCTAGGATAAGGAGACCAAGGTAGCAATCTTCATTCGGTGTGTACGCAACAGTGTTTCCCAGCGTGTAGAATCGCTCGGAAAAGAAAGTCGTGGAAAATTCTCGAGGCCTCGACCACGCGAGCCCGTCGTTTCGTGTTCGCACTACTGCCAGGCCTAAGCGGAGAGTCGGCCATTAAAACACGTCCGCGAGAAACACAAGCGGCCTCAATGAGTCGGCTAATTAGTTTATTACGCCGCGCTAATTTGTATGCCCATAAATCGCGATCGTATGCGCACGGGACGCGTAATGCGCGGAGCTTAATGCGCGGTTATACGTGTGCGTCGCCGAACACCTGTGTGTGTTAGTATAATTCTCGCGCATAGTAGCAAATATGACAGTGAAATGACTAGCAGATTTTCGAGCCGCTTGTTCTCTCTCTCTCCCTCTCTCTTAATCTCCCCGCCTTTCCGTCGGAAATCGCTCCATCCGAAGCGTCTAATCGAGCGTGACGCATCTAATCGGGCATACGCGATACAATATTACGGCCGTGGTACGGCACCGCAGAAGAAATAAATTAACATCGTAAATTCCCAGCGGCCAGCGATGAATTAACGACGAGTCAATTAACGCGATCGACTTTCTATCGCGCGGCGGACTTCGATTACCGGGACCCCGGTTCTCCCTTCGAAAACCAGCTGAGGGGCGCGCCAATCAACGTGCCAGGTTCCGCGTCACGTGGTCTGCTAAAGCACTCGCTAAGAATTGCTAATTTCTTGTCGGTAGTTCAAAGTTGCCTCCGTGTATTCTCCTGATTGCTTCTGTTCGGGTTTCATCGAGATGTTTAGCGCAGTTGGATTTTAGAGGTTTGTGTAAAGGCATCTTCTAAATCAGGGATGAGCAACCCTTCTTTACAACGGGGGCCAGCTACAAATTTAAAAATGTTGCGCGGGCCGCATGTAAGAAACTTATGATAATACAGAGACTGAATGTGAAATCAAATTATCTCTTTATTAACACAATAAACCTAGTATAAAAAATTACAGAAATAAAACACTCGTTAATAGAAATACTATCAAAAAATACGATAACTATTTCAACATTGTACTATACGATTTGAACTTTTTTTGGGACGCTAGAGCAATCAGTTCACTACAGGATGTGAAAAGAAATTTTTTCAAAAATTGCAATTGAACGGAATTGTTGAAAAAATGCTTAAAGTTGAATTTTTAACTATTTTATGTGGGTCTATATTGAAAATTTAAAAAATACGTTTTGTAGAGCTGTGTCAAGTATATGCACTGCCAAAGTTTCATCGAAATCGGTTGATGCGGGGCAAAACAACAGGTATTGAAAGATGTAAGAATCTGCAGTTATAGGCCGAAAATCGTGAAAATCTGCAATGTTTACCATCTTTAAACATTTGTAGCTCATTGGAACGTCGACCGATTTTGACGAGATTTTCAGAATATGTTGAATTGACACAGATCTACAAGACGTATTTTTTAAATTTTCAATATAGGCGCACATAAAAAAATTAAAAATTCAACTTTTAGCATTTTTTCAACAATTCCGTTCAATTGCAATTTTTGAAAAAATTTGTTTTCACAAGTACAATATTAAAATAGTTATCATCTTTTTTAGAGCGGTCTTAAACTTTTGTCCGCTACTGTGTGTGTCTTTTGTAGAACAGCGGGACACTGTAGAAATTTTTAAAAGTCAAAATGTAAAATCTTTGAAGGGCCGTACGAGAAAGTGTGGCGGGCCGTGGGTTGCTCATCCCTGTTCTAAATGATCCTGAATTCGTCGTTCCGTATGTGGAGGATGCGGCAGGAGCTCTGGCTGGCCGCCGGGGCAAATAACTCCAGAGACAGAGGTGACCGTCTCACTGTTTTAACATTATCTTAAGACTGGAAGCCATTGGACAGAACACTATCAAAGAGTGACATTTAAAAGGTTACCATACATTTTTCTGTAATTTTTTGTGTTAAGATTTATAGATGACCGAGTACCGATTTTCATACCAGTTCCCCGCACAAGATGTTTCTGGCATTTGAAAAACTGCTTATCGGCAAATGGTTGAATCGGCGCGAAACGATGATCGCGGGGCTAATCTACAGCTCGTCGATCAAAGCCCTGACGAATCGAGATTGATCCCTCTCCAGGGTTCAGGTTCTTGATCATTTTCGAGTCGGCTTGTACAGTGGGAACACGGTGACGGAGAGCCGGAGACACGGAGGAGGGCGGAGCTATCATTCCTTTCACCGACCTTGCCGCATTAATGATCCCTACGAGCCCACACTTCGGCACGTTCGACGCCGTGAGTGATCATGTAACAGCGTTCGATTCGCTTGTAACGACCAGAATCATTTTCACGCGCGATCGATACCTCGGCATACCACGGCCCAGAAGGATCCTCCGCCTCGTGCTTACAAGCTGCTACTGATAATTCCCCACCGCAATTTGCAAACGTGGCCGCCGAAGACCCGCACCCGGTCGCTCGTCGTCGCGAACCGGTCTTCCCCCGTCGTCGTCGTCGTCGCAGCCACGGCCTAATGAAATCCGCCGAGACCGTTTGTCTCTTAATTCGTCATTATCGAAATTCGATCCGGCCTGCGAGATCGGCGGGATCCCGAACAATTTTCAAACGGAAAACACGAACAGTCCGTGTCAGGGATAATTCTCACGTGCGACGTCTCGTTTCGGGTGCCGATATTGTAATTGCTAGGCCTAGACATTAATTTTGTAAGAGGTGACCGGGATTAAAACGATGAATGCCGTGATAATGGATGATCTTTCTTTTAAACGTCTTTTTCCGGCGACGGACCTGACGAGACTGTTTGACGTTCGTTTTTCCATTAGCAACGAATCGCTTGTAAATAACATTGACAATATACCGGGTGGCGCAACATGAACAACAGCTTACAACTTTGTGCAGATTTATCGCATTAGTTTTAATCCTGATCCGTCCCTAGTGCTAATTTGACGAATTTTTCATGTAAGGGATAATCACAGTAAGCAATCTGCTCTTGGGCGGCTCGGGGAACGGCAGTGAACGATCTTTAAGCATTATTTTTATAGTAACTATCGTATGAGACTAGATCTTTCCGGGATGTAAACGGATAGTCTCGATGTGCAAGTGATTTGTTTTTTCAGTTAAATTCTTTTGGACGGCAGGTGAACAATAGGGGATAATTTCCGACTTATCGGATCGCGATTTTTGCTCGGCGCTTTCGCGAACGGTTTTTGTCAGCCGTAGAGTATATTACGGCGTTACGAGGTCTTATCAAACTAATTCCCACTAACTGTTCAATGTTCGAACTCGCGCAGGCCTAGATGAAACGGTTCCGTCGGAACGTTGCACGGAACGATGAGAAGTAAAGGCCGAGGCGGTTCAGCCGTCGGGTTTTTAGTCGAACCGATTTATCGGAAATGAGTTTATAATGCTGGTAGCCTGGGACCGTAATGCGCACGATAAGCGAGATCTATGCCCGGCCGAGGCTTTCTTCTTTATTTTTGTTGGCTTTTGCCATTAAACATCGAATACGCGCGGCGACGTGCATTCAGGTTCGTGTTATACGGCCGGGCGAGGAGGATAGAGTAGGAAAACAAGTAAGAAACAGAGTGAAGAGAAAGGAAGAGAGGAGAGAAAGAGAGAAGAACGCGTAGGTAGCCTTTCACATTATAATAACATTAATGGGTTCGAAGCCGCACTTAATGCTCGTTCGTTCGTTGGCTAGTTCGCTTCGTTATTAACTGAAAATTACCGAAACCGAAATCTAATTCGCGTAAACACTGTAATTTCACGGGCGGAGAGGAAGCGACTGTTCGTGGTCAGAGCCGATCCGACAGCTCGGCAACGCTTCGCTTCCAGCTTTTAGCCTCCGAGCGTCTTTTTTCACCCGAAACGCTCCCATTTTTCGCGCGACTACGTTACTTCTGCTATTCGTCTCTGCGATTCGTGCCCTTCCGCACGCTAGCAGCGCTCCGGAGCAGTAGAATTGCCCCGTGCGGCAAGGACTCGCTCCGCTGGGAGCGGGAGCAGCGAGGCGAGGGCCGCTCTGGAACAGCTATACAGGAATAAAGCGAGATTGATAGTCTTCTGTGGTTATTTACTTCAAAACATTGCTCCCGGGGCAATCTGAGCTGCTCCTCGCAAATTTTGGTCAGAATAGCACGCAATACATTAAAAATTGCATTAATCTTCGGTTGTATTTAAAGTACGTCTTTATATTCGCATCGCGACGAAATACTCGAAGGTTCTGTAATTCGACAGAACATCGGGGCTAGCTTCCTGCGGAAGCTAAACCGCGAGGATTTCCCCGACGGTACGCGGAATCCGATCGGATTGTTGATAAGTAGTCGGCAGTAGCTGCCAACAAATCAGTCAAAAATTGTGCGTTGGACAGCACGCCTCAAATTTCGCGACGGTGACAAAAATTTCAGCGAAGTTCTCGTTCAAGTTGAAACCTCGTTAGTTACGCTGTCGGTAAGAGCTCTGATTCCATGCTGGTCCGCAGGTTTATCAATTCGATCATTGTTACTTGTTACAGTATGCACAATTTATACAATTTATGGCGTTTAATGCACGAACTGCCCTTCGAGGCAGTTGTGAATGACACCATGCGTGGCGGTAGTACAGCAAATTTGAATGGAGGTACGATGTTCGCAGATTATTCGACGCGAGGAGGAGGCGTCGAGCCAGCTGCGCCGCAGACGAGTCCTGCGAGCAGCACGAGCAGCTCGAGCCAGGTGAATCAGGGGAGCCAGCCAGCTCACCATCCAGCTCACCCGCAATCGGTACCGCCGACTACAACGACGACACCTCAATCCGGTCAAATGGGGATCTCCACGGATGAGGTGAGGCCGACCGAGGAGGAGACCAACCACCCCAGAGCGGCGCCGACCAGCCCTGAAAGCGAAGCCGAGGTCGACGACTTCGTTCCGAAAAGGAAACAACGCAGATATAGAACTACCTTCACCAGCTTCCAGCTAGAGGAACTCGAGAAAGCTTTCTCGAGAACTCATTATCCGGACGTGTTCACCAGGTATGTAAACGGCTCTTAGTTGCGCACAAATATCCAGGTTTGTCCCTGATCTAATAAACCTTTGGGAACTCGTGCTACTCGGACTAGTAGACAGGCCTGGATAGTTCTAAGGCTACCTGATTCGCTTGGAGTGTATGTACAAACGCGGTGAGATATTTTGCAAGATTTCTCGCGCATGCGGGTCCAAAACAGTAACGTGTCTATATTTTCTATAATGACGAGGTAGTGGAACAGTTATATTGGTAGTGGGACAGTTATATTGGCGGGAGAGTACCGATATTTTACGGGGTGTTCAAGGTACCCCTTTTTATCGGGAATTTTACTTTACCGAGGCTAAAATCGTCGCGCATGGGCGAGAGATCTTGCACACTATATTCACCACTGACGATGAGTAGAACAGCCCCGGAACGGCACTAGGGCAAGGGAAGCCTATCGCTACCTCCCCCTATCCTATTTACGCTTTGACATCACCCAGTGTCAGTACTTCGATTGAGCCCAACTTTTCTTGCGCATGCGCGGCGATTTCAGCCTCAGTAACGTAAGCTTCTCGATAAAATGGGGTCCTTGAGTACCCCGCAGAATTCTCAAAAATTTATATGATTTGATTCTGAAAAATGAATGTATAACAAGTGTATTCGTGTATATTTTGTAACTCGTAGGACACGTCCTGGAGTCTTTTTGCCCGGTAAGATTATATCGGTACATTCCCGCCAATGTAACTGCCTCAGCGCTCTGGCCGCTCTGCTACCCAATAGTAGATACGTTACTGTTTTCTCGCGCATAGTTAACGAGATATTATTCACGCACACACAAAGAAGAAAGAAAATTGTTTCGATAATATCTCGTAAACTATTGGATTTAGGATATATGGAGGTCAATACATTTTTACTCAGAATTCGATAGTCTATCGATTCATGATAAAGAAAGTAGATCTTTCCATTTAAAAAAATGAAGGTGACCTTCTCCTCACCTTGGAGTGTCCATCGGGAAAAATAAAAATCCCACCACATGATGTCCTCCTCGGTACTGAACAACTTTCATCTCAAACATTTTTGCGTATAATCAATATTTTTGGAGATATTCGTCTGTAACGCTTTATAATTTCCACCCTGTATTCTACATACACAATTCTGCGGGGTACGCTATATTATCGCGTTGCATATAATTTATAGGATATTTAAGCGTCGGAATTAACGTTATTTCTTCGTTGAATCTGTTTTCTTTCATTTTGAAACATCGCGAGTCGATTTCTCTCCAACTCAAAGTTTTCCACTCGCATTTGTGAACAGTAAAAAGAAAAACGTGCTGTTAACGAAGCAAAAATAAATGGAATGGAACAGAGTATGTTCTTCGAAAATCTGGCTCGTGGAGTGTAAACGAGTCTTCCGCGCGACTGATAGTTTACCTCCCGCAGCTCTAACCGATGGAAGAGGTGTCTAGTCGCGTTTGTCAGGTTCCAGCCAGCCTGGAAGTCCCAGGCTCCCCATGTAACGGGATCAAGATACAGGAGGAACTCACAGGGCCGGCTATTAGTTCCTACCGGGCCGAAATATTTCGTGACTTGGCTCGCACACGTCGCTGCACTCCCGTGTTTATCGGAGCCGTTTCAAACGAGATCGTCAACTGACCTTTCTCTCCGAGATTTGCTCCACGTGCGAGCATCGATTAGGCCTTCAACTTGATCGTAAAACTTTTAGGGTAAATGTGCCTATTACCACGGATGTACGTTTCACTGCGGTATTTCTTCCCAATGAAAATAACATATATTTTGCCCTGAATAAATTTGTACAATTCATTGAGAATGTATTCTCGTTGACGAGGCGAACAAAATTGTCGGTCATCCTCATATTTTTATAATCTCAGGACTTCAAAAAACACTCTTCATAAAAGGTAAAGATAAGATCGCTGGCTGATTGTTGCAAAGAAATGTAAAGAAGCAGGAGTTGAAAGTTCGGTTCGCTGTTTAATAATTGTAGTTAGTGGGGAATAAAACAATAGTACCTTTCCGTAATACAAAACGATTGTTAAATTGGCGTATGTATGTAGAACAGAAGTAGCATGAGTCAACGGTAACACGTTATTGTGGTAGCCTGCACGGTGACCCTTTGAAAACTCGTCAGGATAGCGAACGAAATAAAGGCAGCATGTCTGGAAGAAGTACGACCTCCAAAAATGTCCTTAAAAAATTGATAAAGCACTAAATAATCCTAAACATCATCAGTTATTATAGTTATAAGAATGATCCACTGTCCGAGGGTGAAAGCATTAAGATACAGTCAGATTTTCGCGAACTAAATTCAGTTCGTTTTTCAATAATTGTATTTAGTGAAGAATAAAGCAATAGTAGCTTATTTAAATTCGCTTAATAAAAGACGCTTGTAAATTGGCGGTATGTGCATAAAACAGGAGTCGCATGAGTCAACGGACACGCGTGGCACATACAAATCGGTTATGGTAGCCTGCACGGAGGCCCTTAGAAAAATCGTCAGGATAACGAACGCGCGATGAAACGCGAGACGGCTGAAATTATAGACAAACGTCGCGTAATGACGTCGAACGATCGTTAACGTCAGACGCAGACCCTCCGCGGAATCCAGGAAACCCGAGCGAAGATGTATCGATCGTCGAAACGGCGAGCGCCCTGCCATCGATCACGCGATTTTTCCAGATGGCGCGTCGTCACGGGAATTCCGCGGTGTCAAAACCGCAATTTCACGTTATTAAGTTTCCGCTTTAGCTTCCGCAGTGGTGCATTTGCTCGAAATGCTGACCAGAAACCACAATCTTCCAGGGTGTTCACAAAAACGGTTTTGGAGATCGCTCGAATCGAACGTCTTAACAAAAATGCAACATTCATAATGATTCATGAACGTTGTTCTTAAGTCAACCTTGATGAAGCTTGCTTATTTTGTGATTTAATGATGAATACAAGATGTATTAATACTCTCGGCGCACTGGTTCGGTCCTATTTTTGCTTCAAAGCAATTTTGCAATTTAAATTAAAATTCATGAAACGTTTCATTTCCACTTTCGTTTTCAATTTCACGTTTGTCTCATTGTGTAACGGCATGGGAACAACACGTGTGTTGTCGTTCCAAGGTAGTTAAAATAATTTCATTAAGCAAGTGAGTGAGAAAATACACAATTAGATATTCAATGTTTAATTTCACTGAAGGTCATTAATTTTTTTGAAAATGGTGTAAAACGTAGGTCGAAAGTTTAATTTAAATTGTAAAATTGCTTTGAAGTAAAAATAGGATCGAACCAGTGCGCCGAGAGCATTAATGCATCTTGTATCAACAATTATACGATCGATAGAAAAGAATATTCAATGATGAATGTTTCGGAAAATTCGATTTTCTTTACCCAAATTGCAAAATCGTGGCTGTCACACACGTATGAAACTGTATCTCGAAAACCAATGAATATATTGAAAAAATTCAAGCTGCACTCGACGCGTTGACGTGTCTGCAATAAATCAGCCATATTGTGAAAAAGGAGTTACGTAGCTGGAAGATTAAATCGGTCGGTTTTCCGAGAAACTGCATCGAATGCACCACTGTGTAGCGCCGGGATGCAGTCGCCGGGGTGCAGCGCAATCGATCCTCTCCAGGCTTTTTCCACCTGGTCACTCTCCTCCTTTTTCACCTGTGTCCAGGTTCGCGCCGCATGGAACGGAATGGAACACCCGGTAGGTGGGTAACTAATAGCGGTGTAATCGCTCGTAATAGGTCCGGTCCTGCGGAGCCACGGTATGGGTTCTCGTAATTAACGAACGTTAAGGGGAGGATATGCATAGAAGGATAAAGGACGTCGTCGCTGCAAGTCGATCGACGACGTTCGATTTCGTCGGGAATACCTGTTGCGACGATATCGATACTTCCACCGCAGTATTATTACCACTTGTCGTTGCTATACCGACACCGGTTGCTTGACGCCCTTCCATAACTGTCCTCTGTAATCAGCGATTGATTAACGCGACGACTACCTTCTGCTATTGCTGCTGCTGCTGCTAGCTGTAGCCTGCTATATTTTATTAGATGCTGCGCGTATCTTGCGCATCTTGCTCCTCTGGAATGCGATAATACATTGGGTGCAGGCACGGATTCCCCGGGATGTGTACGTTGTAATTTTAACACGTTGATTATTCTTGAACAATCGCCTACAAAACGTTCAGCGAAATCGAAGTAATTCCGGTGGTTGCAACAGAAACTCCATAAATTCAAGAAATCAAAACCCAACAAAAACATCCTGTAATCAGGAGCCAAGTTCTTATGGCCGTAAAAAGTTGTGAGATCAAACAAAATACGGACAAGTTCGTTAGCTCAGAAATACCTCTTGCAATACTGGAAAAAAGCGTTTGTAAGAATTAGTTTAAAAGAACGCTATTTAATTTTTAAAGAGTTACATGGACGGCTAAATTATTCGAACTTGGCCGTTACCTAACATCTTTTATGGCCATTGGTTTAAGAAGTAACAGCCAAGAAGAGGAGGAAGTTATAATATATTTTACCAGCAATATGATAGCGTATCTAAATTTTTTTTATTTGTAATATTTTTCTTAAAACAGAGGTGACCTTCATTTCTTTTAATAGAATGCTACATCATGTAAAAGCGGGAATTAAGACGAAGTATGGTCTCTTCAGGGTCATACAAGGGTAGAAATGAAACAAATAAATTTAACATTTTGTAATATTGTATTTACTTATGTTGTGTATTCACAAGACTACATCTCGTGTTCAATATAATTTCCATTGACAAAATGTTAAATGTATTTCTTTTATTTCTGCCCTTGTGTGACCCTGAAGACCATGCTATACTACATGGTTGAAATCGTCTTAATTCCCGCTTTTACATGATGTAAAAAAATATGTAGCATTCCATTAAAAAATATAAAATGTACTGTAACTTCCTCCTCTTCGGTTTTTTTTCTAATGTTTACCATTTACGAAAAAAACGCTGGTCCAACTTATCGCGAACACCCTGTATAGTATTTCTAGATCATTACATTTACATTCGAAAAATCGTACGTATTTATCACGATTTACGAAAATCTGTCGCGTCCGCCGACGATGATCGCGATTTGGAAATGACCGGGCTCGCAGAAAGCTCAATGACGCCAAGGGAAATGACGCGACGGTTCGACGAAAGGGCCAAGAAGAAGCGGAGGGCCGCGTTGGTCCTCGGTTTCGGACGGTGGTCGTTCTAATTAGCGGTCGCGGGGGCCCACTAATCCCATTTGTCCACGAAACGAACGAATAACGGATCTTGGGAGCTGGCGGCGTTTCTAATCGGGAGCATGACTCGTCGGCCGATTAATGACAGGAGAAGTTACAGGTCTGGACAAAGGGGGGCTCACGGAGGGGAAGAAGCCGAGAAGGGGGTGAAAGAGAGAGGGGAGAGAAGAGACCTTCTCTCGGGCTCGGGAAGGACAGGGTCCGTGGAGAGCTCCATGGAACTGGTTCCGTTCCACGGATCACTGGAAACAATCATCCTTATTAAACTCCACCACCGACCCACCCCACGGATATAAAGGTATTCTTCGGAATGATTTACCAAGAAATCCTGGTCTGGCTCCGGTGGAACAGGTGGATGCTCGATCTCTTCGATCCGGCTCGACGACGATCAATGTTCGAACGAGTTTCCCGAATGACTAATTAGTAGAAGGACTTTACGCGTTCAATAGTGGATGTTAGAGTAGCAAATCAGGATTTCAACCCTCGTCCCCACCTCGTGCCAATTTTACACGTTTTCTCACGCTGTTAACCCAACAATGATTGGAAAGTGTCTCGTAGCTAGACCGTGGATTTTATGGGAAATAAAAATTGTCTGCGTTAATTGGAAGATACGGGAGAGCGTCGCAGCGACATTTGTTCCACGTGTAAATGATTTAGTTAACAAGACTGCAACAATGCACCGAATTCAACCGCTTCCAATACTTTCGAAGCTTCGTTTTTATCCATTTTCATCGTATGGATACATACACATCCGCAGTCTGTCCGCAATCGTTTCAACAGCCGAGATCGATGTAACGATTCCCAGAGCCTTACGTCTTGCAGCCATCATTTTCGGAAACCTAATTATTCGCCAGGGCTGCATCCCTTGTAAGTGAAACTCTATCCCTCGGATCTCGTATGCCTTTTTTGTTTACCATCTCGTCCGGGTGATAAAGTAGCAAGAAAAAAGCGAGCATAAAAAGAGAGAGAGAGAGAGAGAGAGGAAAGGAAAAAGCGAACGTTGCGGGGCTGTTCCAGCTGGATGGAAGTTCGGTCGGATGATTAGTCGAGCCACGGTAGCCCGAGCCACACGATTCTAATCTAAATTAGATCTTAAGAGCTCGTAAAAGTAAGTGGCCGCGCGTTCGAAGGCCTCGCGCAACATCCTCTCTCTCTCTCTCTCTCTCTCGCTCTCTCTCCGAAGTCTGGTATCTAGATGCTTTATCGAAGCGATTTCATTGGACCTGTGAGTGCAGCGGGAAAATTCGTGTACCCAGCCGAGAATCGATAGTCGGGACAGCAAGGATATTTTCGACGGTACAAGAATCGCGCGGCTCCGCAAACGCGGCTAATGAATATGCATCGGAGCTTACCTCCTCTCTCCCTGGTCAGCTAGTCAATAAACCTAAGCGACCATAAAATCCAATTAGTGTGAAATTAATACCGCAACACGGTGCCGAAGACAGCGAGGCTCTGGGGGACGGGGAAGGCACGGGGAGCAAAAAATCGAGGCGAATGGCAGAGAAGACGGGATTTTTCATTTTCAATAACTTTATTTTTATTACTGTATTCGGTACTATGATCATTTATTTTTCAATTCTTCGACTCTTACACAATTGGGCAACGTCCCTGTCAGATTCTCATGCCCCATTTAGGTGTCTTTTAATGTCTTTAAGTATGTTCTTTCTGTATGTCTCTTTTACAACAATGCAATCTTGAACAATACAATTGAGTTCATTGTTAGTTTTTCATGTCTCTTGTCACTTCAGTGTTTCTTAATGTTTTTATGTACGCTGTTTCCGGGTAATGATTTTTTCAAAGCAGTAGAATCCCATAGAATAAATGATGTATTACACTTTCGACATTTTTGCCAGTAAACATTGGTGCATTGTTCTCAGCTGTCAATGAATATTCTCGCGTGGTTCCCAGCTGACTCAGGATGGGATTAATTTGTAAGAAACGTGCAAAAAGGTAGCCGAGGAAGTGATGCGCGGCAAAGAAACGGCAGATTACCTGCTCGCAAAAATCGATCGATTTCTTTATCGAGAGCTACCCGTTCTCTCGCCGAGGAAATTGCGAAATTAACGTTAGGGTCGACTGATGCTCGCTTTCCGCAGAAAGCGATGGCTTCTTTCTCGGCGACGACGGCGGCGCGGCGACGACGACGGGATGCCATGGACATTAGGCTTTATCTCGAGACGCGAGCCTGGACTTCGAATTTCTTGATAAGACCGGCCCACTGGTCTGTCCGGTACGACCATAACAAGATATAGTCCTCGAGGGTTTCATGAGGAAGGTCCACGGTGATGTTCGTCGCCTCTGCAAGCACGAAGGTCACCCTGAAAACCTTGAAAAAAATTATTGAGCTTCTTTCGGACACAATACACTCCGACGCCGCCTTTGACCGACAACGAATTTGATCGACAACGATTTTGGCCGACAACCACAGTAATAACCAACAGTAACATTGTTTGACAACAACGTTAGCCGACTGCGTATATTCAACAAATACTCAGAAATCGTACACAATACACCACCACAAGTTTCTTGCAGGCATTAGCACACAATATTATTATAGATTATAATAAATTTAATGTAATTAATGTTTTTGTTACACACAATTTATCGAATACACTTAAAATCTTTTTATTTTTATCGTAATTTAATTGTATAATAATCCAATTAATTGAAGGAAGCTTAAATTGTTGTTATTTATTATGTTAATATTTTCGTTGCCATAAATGTTTTTGTTATACAGTCTCTATCAAATGTATTTAAAATTTTTATTATATTCATTATTAGTTAAATGGACTTCCTTTTCGCTATTTTGAGAATAATATATCGTATCTAATACTTTAAGTACGTATCAATAATATACAAATACATTCTGTTCAGTTTGGTTTCACTGAGTTTCTTGGTAAATCTGTCCTCTCATTCATTGAGAGAGATATTTTCGACGCAGTACAGCGTATTAAAAAATTATTAACTTTCTTCTAGGTACAGTTTAAAAAATTGTTAATCACATCCTGCAAACGCGGAGCTTAGAAGAAAACGATTAGGTCTCTCTCAGCCACAATACGGTCATTAAAAGGACTATTACTAGACATCAGCGACAGAAAATATGAACAAAAAGATCGTGAAAGATAAAAATCGGCGTGTGTCATTTACAAAAGGCCCTCGTCAGCGCACCAGGCCCAATTTGTTCGTTTCGCGTGGATCGCTCGCGCGCGAGCAACCGTTTTTGCGGGACTCCTCTTCCTCACTGTCTCTCTGCCGAGAGAGAATTCAAGAAGAGAAGAGAGGGGTGAAAAAGAGTACGGCCAGAGATTCGTTCGCGGTTCGATCGACGACAGTGTATCCAATCGGTAATTGGCCGTACACGGCGCGCAGGGGTATTAAGCGCGAATTACGCACGGTTTTCGCGGCCGGCTACCGCGAATCCGCTTTCGTCTCGCTCTATCGCGAATCCCCTTTTGTTTCTCGCTCCATCCCGTAGACCCGTTGCTCGCTCGTTAAATCTTTGCGGCTCGGATTTTTCTTTGTCGCGAATCACCGGCGAATTAATTTCCGTTCGGTGCAGCGTTTCCCGGGAGCGAGCGCGCGCGAGGAAAGCGTCGAAATCCGCTCCGGCCGTAATTGCACGCCTCTCTGAGAACGCAACATTCTTTCAGAACGGGCCGAGACGCATGATTTATACCGAGATTAATGGCGAATTCCGAGGGTTGTTCGTTGACCAACCTGATCGTTAGAGCCCGAGATGGATTGCATCGCATTACGCGCGGATATTACCTCGTAGCTACCAGGTTTTCCGTCGGCCCTGATCTGAAACGACGTCCTTTTCAGACACCGAGAACGCTGTGATGCGATACACCTGAGACCGGTCCGAGACACGTGTCCCGAACTGGTCCACAAGCGTGCAACGGATTCGAAAATTCTTATAATTCCGCAACAAAAATTGTTCACCGACGAAGTCAAAATTGACCCTGAAAATCGCCTTCCCGTAAATCGCCTTCGACCGCGGAGGCTGTGTCTTTTTCGAACCAACGTGTAAAAATCGTCATTTAGTTCCTACGGTTTCTGGCGATTAAATTCAACGAACAACTGTTATATTGATGTTATAAGAAATGTGTTTAAAAACATTGATAAAGCATTAAATAATCCTCAACATCATAAATTATTTATTATAGTTGCGTATAAGAAATGACTTTCTTTTGTACCTGGCGAGCAGCATTTCACAAGTGGTTTTTCGGTTTTCCTGCTGTCTTTCATTCAGTTCATGCGGAACCCATTTTCCCATCTTCTGAATCTTTCCCATGGCTTTCAAATGTATGGAGACGGCTTCTCGTGTCACATTTAATTGATCCGCGAGTTGTTGTTGCGTTTGATCGTCATCCTCATCCAACAATGCTTGCAAATCGCTGTCTTAAAACTTTTTCGGTGTTCTTCCACGTTCTTCGTTTCTCACATCAAAATCGGCATTTTTGGATTTTTTAAACCACTCACAGCACTGTGATTTACCAAGAGCATGCTCACCGTAAGCTTCGACAACCATTTGATGCGATTCTGCAGCAGTTTTCTTCTAATGGAAACAGAAAATCAATGCTGTATGAAACTTGTATGGTTGTGAGTTGAAATTCTTTACCAGATGTCAAAACAAGAAAATGCCGTCAATGACGCGGTTTGACATACCTGGTAAGAATAGTCCGTTGTCCGAGGGCGGAAAGATTAAGATACAAGACGATCAACCACGCTGCGATCCAGTGGAAATTCGCTTGTTTCGCAACACGTGCACCCGCGATTGCTTCACCGGACTTTTCCAGCAAACCTCGTCCCACGCGTCGGATTCACAATAATAATCAGTGCACGGTGTGTCGGTATTGCGCTGTTCGTACGAGCACATTCAAGGAATTTTTCCCTCGGCTAAATGGATTATGAGAACCCATCAGCGGGACTTGCCTATATTTGCGGATACAGTCGTTTGTACACATTGTGCAGCGCGCACGTTTGCATAAATCTCGCGTAGAACGGAAAGGAAAATGACAGGTGGTTCCGTGGTACAGTGAACAAAGAGGGAGAATCGAGAGAGAGAGAGAGAGAGAGAGAGAGAGAGAGAGAAACAGGTAGACAAAGAGAAAGGAGAAGGATCGCGAGTGGCGTGTGCGGCGGCGTAGGCAAGGGGCTTGGCGCGCGGGTAATTCGAGTAATTGCCGGACAATTACATTATCTAATTAACCTCGGAGGTCGGACCAGCCAGTCACTGAGCGCTGCCGACTCCGTGATTGTCCCTCGTGGCGCAACCTTAAATTATTATTGTTTAACACGCTCGAAATCGTCGTCGGGGACCGTGCTCAGTCGGTCGTTAGATTCGTGGAAATTCGACGGACAAAGAAAACGCTCTCTCTCTCGGACCCTATTCTTTTTTCCCTTCCTCCTCTTTCCTAAGAGGATGAGTCAATAATTACTCGAATCTAGGCCAGTAACTTCTCCATCGAGTTAACCGACTTTTCTTTATCGTTTTGTAAACGTTTTTTCCGGTCGTTTTACAAATGCTTTTTTGGTCGTTTTCCTGTTCCATTTCCTCGGCTCTCGAAACGGTAACTTCTCATTTCGCTATATCGAGTTTATACTCATCAGTTCGAACAGGATCCAGTAGCTTTATGGTGGTACATGGGATCTATCGTAACCCTGGACACATTTTCTGTACATTGAATTCGTTAAAATTCTTTTGGACTATTGGAGTTTGTTGTCTTAGGCTTTGGCTGTATACACTTGAACGTATTTTAGAATTTTGGATAAATTTTTTTCGGGACTGAATTTACCGTAGACGCAAAGACTGAAGCTCCCCCTTTACAAAGACAGCTTAAAACTTGATCTACGATATTTTAGCTGTTTCATTTATTCAACTGTAAGGGACTGTCGCGTAAAGGTTGAGACACGTTTTCTTTTTCAGCTACAAAATTTTATGGGATTGGAATTATGCAAAAAAATGCATACTGTTGGAAAGTTATAGTTGCCAGCCACGTTTTCGCTGCAGAAAGTAGCGTGATAGCGTTAACAGATAAAAAGTCATAGTCAATTTTCAAATCTGAGGTAGATTCATACATGGAAAAATTTTTCAATGTTTGCAAAGCCGTTTCACTTTCGAAAGAAAAATTGTCTTCCTCTTTCCACCCGCTACATTCTGCAAGAAAATCGCGAAATGAACGATAGATAGCGAAAGTAGAGTGTCCGAGCTTTGAAACCACTGCAGGTTCGTGCCAACGAAATCGTGAAACAGGTGGCCATGTGGAAAACTCGCGGGAAAATCCGGCGTCGATCGGAGCGCCGATAAAACGAGGTTGTACGCAACGGAGGAAGTAAAACACTCGCGTTTCCTACGATACATAGCTCGGTCTCGGTTTTTCTTGCGACACGATCGGCCGCAATCAGCTTCGGAACCAATGCGAGAACGGAACCGCAGTTTCGCAATCGCGTTCGCGATAGAACGCGACCGCTAAGTGGATTAGACCCCGTGCTTCTGCTGCAATCTTTCTCGCCTCACCGCCCACCTCATGAAAACCGCTTTTCCAAACGAATGGTTGTAATCCGCCAGCTTCTTTATTTCCTTTGGCTCATGCTCGATCTTCTACGTTCGCGTTTTAGCGACACTTTCGACGCTATGGGCTCCGCGCGTCTCGGATCATTAAGCTTCCGCGATATCTGGAGCAAGTAATGAATAAACATCGATGGCAGAAATAAAGTATTGGAAGCTATGCAAGAATCCTGCTCGACGATCGACGCGACGGCCGATTTTCATAGTCTGCTCGCCGATACGCTGATCACGATTTTTTATTCGAGTAGTTGCACCGATTGCTGACGTGTTTATTGCGATTTTCGATTGGCCTGCGTTTCATAGAGTGCAGTGGAATTTACGAGGTGATTCTGGTGGGCAATAGGAAAATGATTCGATTGGTTGCTTCGAACGAATTTATAAAGTCGAAGAACATCATGTTCTTGAAAGTATTGAGTTGTAAATATGTTCATTCAAATCAATCAATTGTCTGAGTCTTGACTGCACGTGATTTCTTATGAATCGCGTACATCTAAATTTATTATAGGTCGTTGGATTCGTCTTGATAGTAGTTAGAATATTATGAAGTAAAAAATATATGTTAACCCTTAGCACTCGAATGGCGACTCTGAGGCGCCACTAAAAAAATTGCTGTACCACCATCGAAAATATTGTTTACATTATTAAATATGTAGGTATCTAATCAATTTTACTAAACATTTAGGTATTGCATGAGGTATCATACCAATTTCATATCCATAACATTTTTAAAATCGTGGGGAATGGACATATTCTAGGTCGAAAGAAATGTTTAATTTTAATATTTAAAAAATTGAGGTGTCCTTCATTTTTTATTAAAAAAAGAGATTTTTCTTTAACTTTTTGTATTGAAGTTTGTAGAAAAGTAAATATGTACTGATTAGTAGACTGCGGATTTTATGCATTTATGGGAAAAATGAGTAGGTGTAATACATAAATAAAACATATACAAAACCATCATTAAAATCTGATTTCTTATATTCGATGATTGAAATCTGAAATGTTTCATTTTATTTTTAATTTTCTGACCTTGTATCTCATCACAGAATTATCTGAAATGAATAATATTTTTGATTAGGGAGCTCTTCGAAGGCACAGTATCCAGACCACTGTGCAACGTGTCTATGAAAAAATATATAACTCGTGCAATTTTGTATTATTTCTACTTTAAAAAGATACCTTGCATACTTAGAATAATACGTGTGCAAAATCCCCATAGAGAAAGTTGAATGGTTCTTCTGAGAAAAGTTCCTGAAACTGTCAAGCTCGATCAAGGTGAACCGAATCTGCATATAAAAATTAGTACACTAGATGAAATTCCACGAGTTGAAGGATCGAGGATCCAGTGGGAAAATGCTTGATGGACAAAAGATTTGATCGCATGGATCTGTGAAACGGGCCGCACAAGGTTGTTTCCTTAGATCTTGACGCGCGACTAATCTCGGTGCATGCCTTTTGTGCTCGCGATCTAGCACACATTTCCCGTCGCAAGGACACTTAGAGACGGGGGAAGGAGGACCTTTTGCAAAACGATGGGGATAGTCACGTAATAATAACGATGTACGGGGGGAGAATCGAGGGTGACCGTGTTCCAGTCGGGTCGAGGAGCCGAGTCCCCGGAGTGAACGGCGGGTGTAATTAGGGACGCCCCGTCTAACCGCGAAATTTCGTGATCTTATTAAATCCAGAAGGACGCTGCTCGCGAGAGCACGCCGCCGAGAAAAAGGGAAAGGCTGAATGATCATTACTCGCAGGCCAAGGTGCTCCCGTCCTCTCTCGGCTCTCTTTGCCGTCGGACAGAGAGAAAGAGAGCGAAACCTCTCGAGATCGAGACACTGCGCGTGAGAAATCGATCGTAGATCGAGGGGTACGTATACCAAGTTGAGACCAAATTGGGTCTGGAATATTCTGCCGAAGTTTTCTTTAAATATTCGCAAAATTGCTGAATTCATGGCGCCGAATGTTGGCATTACATAGAGTTCAGAGTTGATAGGAAAGACGAATATCTCGGGGACTACTGGACCAATTGGGATGAAGTTTTGCAAGTTTCTGCAAGAAAAAAAGATTTTTGATTAAAAATTATTGGAATTAGGGCGAAGATTATCTACATTAATGTTTGTTGAAAAATTAAACGATGCTATTTCGCTGGAGAATTCACGTGTTCGCTGTAAAAAATGAATTACTTGGACAATATTCGGTAAAAAAATAAAATTGTGCAAAGGACAAACTGGAGTGCAAAAATTCGAATCAATGGCTTCGAACCACATTCTTCGCCAGCGATCGCGTTTAAAGGAAACACCACAAGAGACGCCTAATTTTGTCGAATTTCATTAGCTGCTCTAGGAGCATAATTTGGAAGTACTATCGACGCTCGCAAAAAAGGGATCGATTTTTTTTGGTCCTCGTGGAGGTTCCCGCCTTAATGTAATTCGAAGAGACGGAAAGGATGGCTTGCGAAAGAGGGGGATAGATGGACACTGGTAATGAATCATCGAAAGACGGCCGCGATTATCGACTCGGCAGTCGATCCTCGACAGAGTCCCTGTAATTTCGCGCGGGTACAATCGACGAATCGCGCATTTCGTATTTTTCGAATGCTCCTAAACACGAGATCGCGGGGATTCGAGATCGTGTATACCAGCTACTGCAGCGCCGCGATATAATCACCAAGATTTCTTTGCGATTTCGTGGAACATCTGGGGTAATTTGCGTGCGAGATGAGAATCCCCGCGGGGCTCCACACCGAGAGACACACGGATTCGCAGATTCCACGTGGTAATCATCGAACCTTTCGGGGCCTGGGACGTTAGAGATCGGGAAACGATCTTTCCCGGTGTTCGAACCGACTCCGATCTTTGTCCTTGCGATCTTTTGGTACACCGTGAGCTTCGGCCATCGCACACAGTGGGGTATTTGGCTCGGAAGAAACCATTTTAGCATGGTTTTTGCTTTAACATCAGCGATAACATTATGAAGTTAAAGAAAATAAAATTAAACGATCAAACTTCACGTACAGGTAAGTTCGATCGTAATTATACGAATAACCTCGTTCGAAAAGATTACAGATAAAAACTGATCTTTGTGCGCTTTGCAGTGTTCAATGGCACCTTTACTTAGTAGTGCATTAATGGCATTTTTTGATTCCATTTTCATTATTGGAATATAGATTTGGTGTACTCCGGAATCAAATTTAATTTTGTAAGCGGCTACCAGCGCTTTTACCTACATTTATTTGAACTGTTTGAGGTTCCCGTTTCTGAACCTTCCTTGGTTCTGTGTACGCTGGTCGAATGGTTGTTGTTTGCTTTTGAAGTAGAATTTGTTTCCGGCTTGAAACTGTCTGTCTTTGACTCCTTCAGAAGAGTCTTGCATTGTTTTTCAACCGTTGGTAGCATAAAGTCCTTCATCCATAATCTCGAGGACGAGGCGAATGAAATATAATTAATATTTATTCACGATAAGTTACCCAAAAAATGGCAAAAAGTAAAATAGAACAGAATGGAAAAATATTGAATAAATATCTGAAATGTATCTTTGAATTTCATAGAACATTCGTTTCGACCCAACGTATTGTGATTCGCCTACTGAACTTTGGTATTAATAAAACGAGCAATTCTATTTATCAAAGTGCCGATTACGAAGAATAAGAGAACCACTGTCAGCCAGCGTGGAAGCGAAAACGCCGTCGATCTCGTTACATAAGACGCGATCGATTCTCGATCGGCGTCACTCTCGAGTATCGTTCAATTTATTAGAAATAATGTTATTCGGCGTACTCCCCCCGGGGAACATAGTTACACGCTTGTATACGGTTTATTACATATGTGAGCCGGCGATATTATCAGCTCGTGCGACACCGGCGCAGCCATGAAACACACATAGCCACGCGCACAAATACGTATATGTATACAGTATGACACACTCGTAAATACACCGGTCACGCCAGCTGTACACAAGTGCGGCGATTGAATAGAAAATCATGCATAATGTCAGCAGACATAATGCAATTAATTGATAGCCTGGTATACGCGGGGCTCGCGACGGCTACTATTGCGGAAAACAGCTCGGCGTCGCGTCGGCGAGTTGCAAACCTAATTAGCCTAATCAATGTACGCAATTATTCCTGTCGCGCAGAAATTCTCAGTTTTTCCGCGGCAATTAGCAAAGTTGTTTTTCCCGCGAGGCATTTGAATGCAAAAGATAAACGCGACCGGATCGATGCTGTCCCGAGAGATCGAGACTCGTACAGATTCGCGTTTTTATGGACGAACACGCATTCGGTTCAGTTACTTTCCGTCGATCATAGTCATTGATTTCACGCTTCTCCTTTTTTTGGTGTTTCAGGGAGGAGCTGGCTATGAAGATCGGCCTCACGGAAGCGAGGATACAGGTCAGTAGAGTCAATCATTTCATTCGCGTCAAAAAGACCGAGAAAAAGCAAGGACAACGCGACCTGTAGAGGAGAGCGGAGTTCCTATCTGAGATTTATAGAGATTTATTTGTTGCTGTAGTCGTTTGTCGCTTGCTGACGTCCTTTCCTTCCTCATTGGTTGGGGTAATCTGGGCAACGATCAATAGTTTATTGTTTTTGTGAAAAATTCAATGGGACAGCTCGTGATTTGTTACGATTAGCTTCGAAACCTGATATCGTGCACGTATAAGCAGGTACAGCCTCATCCATTTTGTTTATAGGCTTACAGTTGCAAACATCTGTTACAGTTTTATAATAAACTCAAAAGGACGAAACCCTCCAAACTGGCATTTGACACACAAATCATGATAATACAATATTTCTCAAGTCCTGAATTAGACGATTAAAAATTTGTGAAAACCAACACTCTTTTCAACTGCTTAAAAGGATAGAGGAAAATTCTGATTTTGCATACGGATCCGCAGTATGTAAATATGAAACCGGAATTTTTGTATAGAAAATACACGTTTATTGTATGACAATGATACAATATATTTTATTCGAAGTATTGCCCATCGGTAGCTACACATTTTTCCCATCTCTCTGACAATTTGTGGATACCACGCCAAAAAAACTGTTCCTCTTTTGAGGCAAACAGTCATCGAGCCATTTTCGTACATTTTCGTAAGATGTGAAGCGCTGCTCAGCAAGTGCGTGTTCCATCAATGCAAATAAGTAATAATCGGATGGAGCCAAGTCTGGTGAGTGAGCCGCATGCGAAAGTATTTCCCAACTAAACGCCTCAATCGTTTCCTTTACCGGTTTTTCTGTGTGTGATAGTGCATTATCATGAAGCAAAATCACTTTGTGTTGCCTTTTTTGATATTCCGGTCGTTTTTCACGCAAAGCTTGATTCAAATCGATCATTTGTTGTCGGTAGCGTTCAGTATTAACGTTTCGCCAGGTTTTAGCAGCTCATAATAGATCTGATTCTGATCTCACCAAACACAGAGCATTGTCTTCCGTCCATAGCGATTTGACCTTGCAGTCGATGCCAATGGTTCGCCTGGAGTTACCCATGATCTCTTACGCTTAGGATTCTCGAAATATATCCACTTCTCATCGCCAGTCACAATTCGATGGAGAAATGACTTTCTTTTGTGCCTGGCGAGCAGCATTTCACAAGTGGTTCTTCGGTTTTCCTGCTGTCTTTCATTCAGTTCATGCGGAACCCATTTTCCCATCTTCTGAATCTTTCCCATGGCTTTCAAATGTATGGAGACGGCTTCTCGTGTCACATTTAATTGATCCGCGAGTTGTTGTTGCGTTTGATCGTCATCCTCATCCAACAATGCTTGCAAATCGCTGTCTTAAAACTTTTTCGGTGTTCTTCCACGTTCTTCGTTTCTCCCATCAAAATCGGCATTTTTGGATTTTTTAAACCACTGAAAGCACTGTGATTTACCAAGAGCATGCTCACCGTAAGCTTCGACAAGCATTTGATGCGATTCTGCAGTAGTTTTCTTCGAATGGAAACAGAAAATCAATGCTGTCCGCAAATCGTAGTTTCAAATGCTGTTGTATGAAACTTGTATGGTTGTGAGTTGAAATTCTTTACCAGATGTCAAAACGAGAAAATGGCGCCAATGACGCGGTTTGACGGTAACTACATTGACAGCTAGAGCCGCCTATTGGCATATTCCGGTTTCATATTTACAAACCTGGAAAGTATAACAAGATGCTAAAGGAACATTGTGTGTAATAAAGCTTTCAACATAGCAAATAATTGTTTTTGCAATTAAGGAACCTCTAAATCAGTTACTGAGCATTTGCTCTAACACCCACAGGCTTTGAAGAATTGTTTTCTAAGTTTTCAACAACTGTTATAAACGTCCAAGAGATTATGATTTGATGCTGAGAGCCCCTGTCGCATCGAGAATGACACGATACCCAGGGCCCTGAGCCACGTTAATCATTTTCAGGAAACCCAGAACACGGTTCACCGTATAAGGGACGTACATACACGTGTGTACCCGCAAAACGGGCCCCACATGTGATATCCACGCGATCTTTCGTAAAAATGTATTTCTTTTCGGGCCGGAATCGTGCAAATTGTCCGGCAGCCATAACAGCGGACAGGACGCGCTCTAATTTAACAAAACGTTTCGGGGAATCGTACTTTCGCTGATCGAAAGTGTTCCGTACACACCGCAAGATTTCGACAGTGTATCCAGCCGCGTCCTGTTCACCGTACGTTAATTATTGTTTTCGGTGCTGTTGAAGGGTCGGTAAACACCTTTCCGTGTATACGAGGTAACGATCGACAGATGAGCCAATTAGTTGAGCAACATTCTGGCAAAACCGTTAAAGAAACGCGGGAATTATTCATACACAGGGTGTGTAACTTGAGAGTCCACAATGTCTAATTTGTTGTAAATAAGACGACTGCGGACTGCAATTTAAAACAATAGACACATTAAAAGAATATAAGAATGTCAGAGCTTATCAAAATTGTTAAAGAAGAAAAGGAATGCCTACACGGTTACTGTTTTATTTTGCGTAAAGATCGGTAGTTCACTAATAATAGTAAAATGTGTCGGAGGAGGAGAATGTAGCAGGTTAGAAAAATTGTCGAGATTTCAAGGTCATTCGTGTTTTTTTAAATAGAATCGCAAACTTTTGTCACTGTCATTCAGTAGCCAAGGTCAGGACGAATCCAACAACCTATGACATCAAGATCTTCATCCGACCTTCAGCAGGAAAAATAACCGGACATGCATGTGGTTAATCGACCGCAATAAAAGAATCGATCAGATTTATTTAATTTTGCAAATTAGTCTCCGCATTTATAAAGTCATAAATATAATGATTTCGATTTGCATAAACCTTCGTCTGTTTACAAGACTGCGAGGGTAATTATCAGGCAATTTAAACGTCGCGCTACCGAATGAAACGCATGCTAGATGAAGGAATGCATAATTAAAGAGCGTTCCCTCGAGGGTTTGTTCTTGCAGCAACATATCAAAGCAAAGTGTAACGTAGAATATCAAAGTGAATCCGACATTCATAAGATTACGGGGATAGAGAGTTATTAGTGGAAAAAGGGGCGAAGTAGAGCGTATACCATAGCATAAAACGCGTACCGTTAGTTCGGATCGTATGATTGAATAGATTTCCTCGACTGCTTCTTTTTCTGGCTATTTAACGAATTAACATGATGATAACATCGTTACAATATTTATAAGACTGTAACAATTATTCTCGTAGCGAGAGATACGGATAACGCCGAAGCAGACTATGAAATGGACGGCAGAAAAACTTTCATCTACAAAAAAGAGATCTATTAATGCAATTAAATGTGACATTTCGTGCAGTTAGTTGGTCGCATAGATTGAAATAATGTTGTTGAGAAAAAAATTAGTGACATTTCGTTAAGTCTTTTTTGGCTTTAAAGAGTCGGTGCAAAACCGGTCATTAACGAACAAAAACTATTTCTCCTATACGGAACATTTCAGTTAATTATTAGCTGACAGCGATGATCGTATTATATTGATTCTGAATTATTAAACGTTGATCCCCGAGAGCACGGTGACGGAAAACGGCGCGGCGTGAGAAAATCCGGTTATCTGAAACTGATTAGGTTCAAGGAAGTGCTTAAAGGGGGTGGCGGGTGGAGAACCGATGAAATCGAGGGGAGGAGAGAAACAAAATGCAGGGGAAGAGGGGGCAACCGGCGTCCTCGTAATTAATGCGGCACGATTAAGCACGAAACGACTAGGTTCCGGCGGCGGCGGAGGATCGTGGCTGCGTTTTGTTTTAAAAGCCGCAAGTCGGATGTTTAACTCCCTGCTGGGGGCAATTCCGCTCGCTATGGGGGGTCCTAGCACCCGTCCCCCCCACGCCCCATCACCTTTAACTCTCCGTACGCCTAGCAACGACTTTGCATGTTCCAACGGGGCCCCACCGATGATGGTTCGATCCACCCGTGGACACACGCATACTCTTCCTGGCTCTCGAACCCTTCCTTCTTTTTCTCATCCTGAAAGCGTTACGCAATACTATCGTCGATTTGTAACCGGATTTGGGCGATTCTTCCTCCGCTGGGAACGGAGCCATTGAGCAGCAACAGTTCTCAGTCTGCGAAGAATAATTCAAAATCGCAACAAAGTTGAAATGTGGTGTGAAGGGAAGATTCAGATGAAATTGATTTGTAACTGAATTTTGGTTTTCCTGGTCGACCGTTTTATGATTGGGAACGGAGATGTCCAAGAGGAACTTTTCTCAGTATTCAAAAAATAATTGAGAAGTCCCACAGCAAAGGAAAAATTTACTGAAAGCTGTCTAGCATCCACAATGGCAACAACTTTGTAACAGGATTTCGCCAATTCCTCTTCAACTGGGAACAAAGACATCGGGAGAGTTCCCAGTGCCTGGAACACAATTAGAAATTCCCACGAAGGGAAAACGAAGGAAAATTAACTACGAAAACAGGAGTCGGGGCTGCGATTGATTTGAACGGAGATATCGAGAGGAAATGTTTGTTCCCTCAGTCCCTAGAAAATTATTATTGCAAACTGACTGACGATGAGAACGAAGAGGAATAATTCTCAGTCCCTAGAAAGTAATTACTGGTCTATGATTTGTATGCAAACTATAAAAATTACATCAATCTCAAGACACAGGAGACCCACCGATCTTTTTTTCTTGATAATTGTAGTGAGTTAAAAACAATAATATTTTTAAATTCTTTACACACTGCATTTTGTCATAAATGCATAAAATATAACAGCAGGATAACTCGAGATTGGAAAATTATTATTGCAAACTGACTGACAATGAGAACGAAGAGAAATAATTCTCAGTCCCTAGAAAATAGTTACTAGACTGATTCTTCTGCAAACTATAAAAATGACATCAATCTCAAGACACAGGAGACCCACCGATCTTTTTTTCTTGATAATTGTAGTGAGTTTAAAACAATAGTATTTTTAAATTCTTTACACACTGCATTTTGTCATAAATGCATAATGTATACAAAGGAGAAAACTCGGGACTGGAAACAGCCCAGCAGTGGTACGATCTCACAAGTCACGAAATGCTCTGGTCGCAGGCGATCAGGTTTGATCATCGAACCGCAAAGTCATCCCGAAATGCTTCCCATCTATGCTCAGACCAAGCTGCATCGTCACCGATCGTATGGGGCTTGTCTACATCTCTTGGCGGTGCGTTTGATTTTTTTACTCACAGAACACACACCTGTCCTCGGGGAATCATTATTGAAAAGCGTGGAGGTATTATTACGATCTACTAGCTTTGCTACACCACTTCGCCTGGAATGTAGATTAATAAAATCAATTAACTCGGACGTTAGGGATCAACGAACTTAACGCAATGGAAATAGTCAAAATTTACAGAAGATACCATCTTCATCATAGATCTGCGAATTTGATGCACATTTGTCGCAAAAATGAGTGGGCGCAATTTCAAACAATTTAAAAATATATTTCTAGCTAACACAAGTATACAAAAAACAATTTCTGTTTAAGTTTCTTGCAACTGACGTAGACAATTTTTATTTTGTAAATCAACAACGCACAGGGCCCCTGCAATTGTTTCGACAGTCTCTGTCAATTTTAAAGAATTTAAGAATGTATTATTTCTAGCTAACACTCACGTTATCAAAGAAAGAAACAAATTTCTGCTTCAGTTTCTTGCAATTGACAATTTTCATTTTTCACAAAGTCTATTCATCATCAACGCACAAAACCCCCGCCATTGTTTCGACAGTCTCTGTTAATTTTAAAGAATTTAAGAATATATTATTTCTAGCTAACACTCACGTTATCAAAGAAAGAAACAAATTGCTGCTTCAGTTTCTTGCAATTGACAATTTTCATTTTTCATAAAGTCTATTCATCATCAACGCACAAAACCCCCGCCATTGTTTCGACAGACCCTCTCCAGTGTGTGTCCGCACCGACAAACAAACCTGCCAAACGAGATTGGACAGTAATAAGAGAATTATTTCGCCGAAGGATGATCCATCGCAAACGAAATAGTAATATGTACACCGTTTCCTAGAGATTGCCTGTTCGCGAACTTCTTCGGGAAGTTCACCGGCGCGTACAACGTGATCTTCGTGTGGGCAATTTTCCGGAAACGGAGCACACGTTCGGTCTGCTTCGCTGTCATTGCGTCCTGTCACGAGACTCGTTCGAGTGGAACCGATTCGTTTTCGCAAGAAGCGAAACGTTTCGGATAGACGCGGCGCGGCGTGTATACGAAACACGGAATCGACTTAACAACGGAACCGGAGGACTGCGGAATTAAACTTCGCGAAAGAAGCTAACTGGGAGGAGGAGGAGAAGGAGGTGGAGAGGAAAAAAGAAGGGAGCACGACGAAATAAGGAGGACGGGATCAGTCGAGGTCTGCGGGAAGGGACACCGGGGGGAAGGAAGAGCTTCCGTTGAACTGATTAGAGCTCGACTCTTCGAGGAACCTTCGCGATGGAATGCGCTGGAACAAGCTGGAACGAACCCGCGACGCATCACGAACCACGTTTGTTTCATTCGTGATTGTCTGATCGGCTTTCTTCGGCTGCAAGCTCTCTCGGGGGGCTCTTAGGCGTGATCTACAGCGTGTTCTTCAGGGTCTTCTTCGGTAGAATGGGGTTGCGTTGGTCGCACACGTCGCGCCGATGATGCTTGGTCCCGTGAGATCAGTAATAAATAAAGAATGGGTTGAACATCCTCTTCTGAAGACACAAAACAGAAACAAGAGGTACCTGGCTGTTTTTGAAGGATCATTTACTGATTAATAATCGACAATGGAGGCAGTGTCTCCCCAATCTGTACCACAATTTTCTCCTGGAATTGAAGAGTATAGAAAAGTATAGTTGCTTGATCCAACTATTAACTATTAATCAACTATTAACAATGGTAATAGTGTTTTCCCAACCTGCACCACAAATTTCAACGTAGCAGAAATTAAAGAGTATAGAAAAATGGTCGCTTGGTCCCGTAGAAGAAACCTGATCAATTTTATACGATTAATAATAATTACAACTCAACTATTAACAATGGTAGCAGTGTTTCCCTAAACCGGAACCACAAATTTCAACATAGCCGAGTCTAATAAAACGCAGAATTCTCCTGGAATTTAAAACTAACAAGGGACGTTACCCAAACGCAACACGCCGATTTTAATGAAACTTTGGTATGATATAGAACTCGAAAAAATATTTCACACGTATTTTTTTTATAGCGCGTGTAATTCATGTTAAGGGTTGAAAATAGCGCGCTCTCAAAGTTGGGATGGAAACTCCTATGTTATTGAATATCTCCGAAAGTATTAGGCCTAGACAAGAATTTAACAGTAATAATAAGTAAAATTAGTCACTGTTTTCACACCCTTCGCATGAATCTCAGCCGCTACAAAAAAATACGTGTCAAATATTTTTTGGAGTTCTATATAATACCAAAGTTTCATTCAAATCGGCGTGTTACGTTTGGGTAAGCTCCCTTGCAAGTGAAAAATGGTGATCCGGTTCCATAGAAGCGGCTTGGCCAATTTTGTACTGGATTAATGATCACTGTTCAACTATTATCAACGAAGGCCACTAATTTGAGCATATCCTAGCCTAACAGAGCCCTCGGGATGCTCTCAGAAACGAAGGCCACACGAGTAATAGTTGCTGTCGTCCTCGAAGCTCGTAGGACGAGCTGAAACTTCTCCCGAAGCTCGCCTTTCGCGAAAGTAGGCCAACAGGATCCGCGGCGGACAGTTTTACGATGGTCACTGTTTCGTTAATTCTCGAGGAGGAACTCGGTGAGCCAGGTAGACATACAAAGGAAGAAGATAGAAATGAAAGAGAAAGGACGAAGGAGAGAACATCTCTCCGCTGCCTCGCAGCGATCGCGCGGTTTCCCCCTCGGCGTTCGAACTGAACGGTAATGATACACCGCGAGTTTCCTGAAAAGGGGAGAATGCGTCACTGTAGACCGGAGAACTCGCGATTCCGATTGGCTCCGGTCGAACGAGTTCCACTTTGAGCACGAATATTGTTTTCCTTTCTAATCCGGAATCGGACGAATCGGTTTCGCGAAATCCGACGCGAAAGAGAGGTCGCTCTTCGTTCTCTCGCCCTCTCTTTCCCGAACTCATCCGGGAAACGGTTTGGCCACTTAGGATAATTGCGACTCTGTCAGGCTTCCAGTGGCAACAAAGTACTCGCAGCAACAACGTACTTAGTTAAGGATACATAGAAACGAATACGATAATGCTGGGCTCGTTCGCCCGGCCCCCAAACCAGTCGTTTAAACGGTGCTTCGGCGTTACTTCCGATTCTTTGTCGCTCTCGACGTCACGCGACTTCTCTCTTTCTGAAAGTGATCCTTCAATTCTTCACCGTAACTCGTTCTTCAAAGTTGACTTGCTCCGGAATATATCTAGTTGGCTCGATGTTGAAAGATCGATATGATGGAAAAATTATAAGTATCTTTCCGAAACTTCTAAGTACTCATTCCGAGGTTCGATAACTACTTGTATACAATGAATACTTTTCAAGTATAATCATTGAAACTATTATTGCTTTTAAGTAGTAATTGAAACCCGTGAAATGAAACTTGGTTATTGAACTTGACTCGGATTCGTGAGTACATATTGGACTTGATCCCATCCAGAGCTGGGGAAAATAGTATTTTAAATAGTAAATAGTAAATAATTTTTGCGCTTTTTGCGCTGCAGCAATTTTTGAAAATAAAATAATTTATTTGAGGCAGTAATTTTTTTGAAAATAGTATTTTGTTTGAAAAATATTGAAAATATTTGTATTTTGTCTTTATTTTCGATTTCAATTTCAAGTATTATTGCTGAAAATAATCGTCAAAATAATTCGTTTCTTAACGATAAGATAAACTGTACGTTTATGCGGTTTCTCAGAGTATTATAACAATGCAAATAGTAAAATATTTTATATTTCGTGTTTCTGATTGTTAAAATAGAAACGTTTTATTTTGAGGTTCAGATTGTTCAAACAGAAGTATTTTATTCTCGAAATTGTATATCTTATTGAAAAAATACTATTTCCTTTAAGCAAAATAAATATTGGTTTCGCCAAATAATGCCCACCTCTGATCCCGTCCCTACCCACGAGTTCGAAAATCCGTGCGGATTTCTGACGAAATCGGCAGATATTATAACCTCAAGACGACGAGAAACTGAAAGAAACGAATTTGGTTGCAGGTCTGGTTTCAGAATCGTCGAGCGAAGTGGCGGAAGCAGGAGAAGGTCGGGCCGCAGGCGCACCCGTACAACCCGTACTTGGGCACGGGCGCACCCCCGCCGTCGGCGGTGGTCGCGCCGACCTTGCCGAACCCTTTCGCGCACCTGGGCACGTTCGGTCTGCGGAAACCCTTCGACGCGTTCCGTTACCCGCCCCTGGGTCACGGGCCGGTCATTCCTGGTAGTTACACGACCCATCCCTATCATCGGGCGCCGCCACCGTTGCTACCGCCCGGGATGCCTCTGCCGTACACGTCGGCAGCGTCCTTCCAGAGCCTGTTGGCGAACATCTCGGCTGCTCAACGGCCGAAATTGGTCCAAGGATCTCCCCCACCGCCTCCGCCACCACCACCGGCACCGGCGATCAGTTTGCCACATGCGCCAGTCGCCGCACCTCCGCCGACGGCCACCTCACCCCAAGGATCGCCCACCGGAAGCGTTGGACTGCCGGACATCGATCGGCGAACGAACAGTATCGCGTCCCTCCGATTGAAAGCCAGAGAGTACGAGCTACACCTCGAGATGTTGCGCAAGAACGGCGACCTCATCAGCTGAACGAGAATCCACAGCCGCCTAGCCCCGGACACGGACCTAGGTACGACCTTGCGAAACATGCTCGTTCAACAGACGATGACACCCAGGCGAGCATTGTTGATATCCGAGCGCGATCTCCTGCCGTCGAATCGATACACCCTCGAGCGAACGCTGCTATAAGGTGAGAGCATGGTGATGTAAGGATTGCCATGTGGAACTCGTCCTATCGGCCTCACGTATTCCCTGATAGCTACCCTTTTTCGACCTGCAGCCTCAGGCTTGGGTACTCGACATGGTTGTAGAGGATCGAGGTTCCGAGTTATCGTTGCAATCCAGAATTTTCTGGATTTCTGAGGAACCTCGCAGACACTCCTTTATTGGCTGATTACGTTGTACATAGAAATAGTTCAGCCTAGAACGGTATAAAATGAAGCCTCGGTTGGCCTAATTTCACAGATACCTGATCCCTTTTTCGTCCGAATACGAAACAATGTATTGTACAACTCGCTGAGGACTTGCTTCGGTATTGAAACGAGATATCTGTTCTACTAACGGAACGTCTCTGACGAATTCACGCAACTGAGGTTCTAGTTGGAAGTTTCAGGTCAAGAAATAGTTCGAACGATCCGCGTACGAAATTTGTATTTGTATCGCGTATGAACATCGTATAGCTCACTGAAGACTTGCTTCGGAATTGAAACTAACTAGGGGAGGCCGAGAATAGATTGTCAGACGGGATAAGTTGTGACGCGATTATAATTTCTGAACGACTATTCCGGCTCTCGCATCATGCCGGGTCGCCAGACTTGTCGTGCAGGATATTTTAATCATATCACGACTTATCTCGTATTACAGGTTTCGCACTCCAAATTCACGTTTTTGCGAGTCGAATACACCCTTTGGCACTCCAAATTCACCCTTTTGCAAATCAATTTCAACCTTCTACAAATAAAGTATTTTTGACTAAGTCTTTATAAAAAAGTACATTAATTGTTAAGAAATTTTTAAGTTTATTTATATCGCAAAGATGCACTTGAAATACTTATTTAAAAGTAATTAGGAATTCGTTAACTTTCTAATGTATGACAACTGCGTGTAGATATGTATATTCATTGTAGCTATTTTCTGATCAATAAATTTTAAAACTGAAAGTACATATATATGTATTTATTGAAGAGTATTGGGTACTGAGTCTTAAATGTTTCCCACGCAGTAATGACACCGTTCACGCTGTTATAAATAAATTTATAATTTATATATAATCTGAATAAATAAATAATTAATTTTAAATATTAATTGAAATTAATTTGCAAAAGGATAAATTTGATTTACAAAAACCTGAGATAAATTTGCATTAGGTTGAATTCGACTTGCAAAAGGGTGAATTTGGAGTGCAAAACCTGTACAACCTACTCCGTTCTCCCCTAGCTATTATTAATTGAGAGAGCCGAGTGTAGCAGTGCAGTTTCATCGTAGCAATTATTCGGAGAACGAAGGTGCCTTATAATAATTATTCAGACCGTCGGAATGATCCTCGACAGCGAATCCTCGCAGCAATGGTTCAGAACGTGTTCTCCGCGACCGATCGGAACGTTTCCGTACCAGTTCGGAACAGTTCCAAGCGAGCGGACACGTATCGTCCAACGACGCGAGCCAAAGAACTTCCAGCGCAGTGGCCCCGGACACTCAGCACCGTCTTTCAACGGCGTGTACGCGATGGAAGGTTGTCAGTTTCCTCTTCCTGTGATCAACCGATGCTTTTGTTATGCGATTAGAGCCTTGGACCAGCTTCGGATCGCATACGAGCTTGTCAGGGCCTTGTGACAATAACCGTGCCTCTCTTGAGATACACGTGCTATCGTTTGGTCGACTCACGATCGATATGGGATCCGAACGCTGTCGGTCAGCTCTAGGTAACGCGTATTCGGATGAAGGATTCGCGACGATGCAACAGAAGAATCGGAAACGGCGACGCAAGGGTTGCATCTGCGTTGGCAACTCGGACGACCACGGAAACATCATCGATTTCTCCGTGATCGTTGGAATTGCCGGTGCTCTGTTACGTGGATCGCAACCGTCTAGATCGCCGTGGATCTTCGAGTGCTCGTCAAGAACAGACGCATACCTGTCCACGTACAAAACGAGAGCTTCTTCAACCTTCCATCCGAGCGACACGAACTCGGCGAACGAACTGACAGTTTCTTATCTGTTTTCCTGCGTGGAATACTGTATAAAAGATGTACAGTAACGGCGAGACGATGATCTGCGAAGCCTAACCGCGCGATCAGGTGTTGCAGCTGTGGCAAATGATCAGAGTAACAAGAAAGCGTAGAGAAACTATTTTATGATTTTTTAACCGAAGAATTTACACCGAAACAACCAGCAGAGCGATGCTTACTAGATGACCAGTTTTCATCGACGCTGCTGTAAGTTTCGTCAATGTTATTGTGGCTTTTATCGCAGCTTCAACATAAAAAAGTACCCTAAGTGTCCCTTGACTGGAACGTCGTTGAAATCTGTGCTTTCTCGATCCACGAACGTGCCTGAAATTCGTGTTGCAATGGATTTTCGCGAGCTGGAGGATTCTCAGATCGATTTCAAAGGCGGATCCCAGGGACGATCGAGATCTAGATCGCTCGCCTGAAACGAGAAACGGAAACGTCGTATTCACGACCGAACTTTGAGCAAACATCATCGAAAGATGTCCGTCCAGAATGATTCCCGGCGCGGCGACGCAAAAGCCTGCGATGGCGCCTTCTTTTCTAATCCTGTAGGGTTTTAAAGAGTTTCTTTGTTCTTTTTAGAAGAGAATTCGTAAGGGTTAATCTACCGACGAAATTAAAGATTGTAGTCAAGTCTAGCAAGATTTTAGAGCGGAATTGTTCGCGTCGCGACCCAGAATGTAACCGGTTAGGTTAGAAGACGAAGCGTAACACGATTTACAGTGGCGAGGCTGATTCTCTCGATCGATCTTTCGCTTAGCCGTCCTGGAACGGTGTCCAGAACGTTTTCTTCAAATAATAATACGATTTCGTTGTAATTTCACTGAATTTGCCTATGAATATCGTCACAAATCTGTGGCTCACGATTAAATAAATTTCTGAATCAATTTTACTCGAGAATTAACAAGTACGATATTATTAAGGGAAGTTTTAAAATCGAAAGGTCCATCGATCCGTTGTACTTTGCGGGCCACGGTGCTTTCACATCGATCCGTCACACAATGTTTTTAGATAAGAAGAAAGTACTATTTATATACCCGTTCTTTTAATTTGAAACTTTTAACCGATAGTCGCGACATGCTCCGCCGACTGTATAAGCATTCCTAGCGTACTGTAAGCGTCCCTTGTAAATATATTCTACGACGTATGCGTAACTTTTGCCGAGGATTGAATCGAACCGAATTCCAATTTCCAGCGTAAAGATACGCGAATCATGACACAGCGTGCTCGCGCAGCCATATCTAGTCGGCTGCCTCACCGATTGATACTGTTCTCGATCTTAATCCTCCGCGATCGACAAAAAAGAAACGGAAGAAGATACATAGAATTCGCATAGCTTTCGGCGCGAAGCTGCTGCCGATTTTTCCGAAAAATCGATCGCAGCTCTCTCGATTTTCAGCGAACACCCGTGTCCATTGTCCTTAATCCTAGGCACATTCTTTTAATTTCTTTTTTCTTTAGCGACGAATACATGCGTTTATGAGAGAATGATAGAGAGAGAGAGAGAAGAATGGAAAGGAAGAGGTAAAAATGAAAATTGAAACAAAACACGTCTCTTTTTATTTCGTAAAGCCTTTTGTTCTACAATGATCTCCCACGGATCGGAAACGATCTGGCCCAAGCATACTGTGATATTTTAGCTATCTGATCGAACAAAATCATGGCGGACTATGTATTTCCATTCAAAATATTAATTCCATAATTTTTTTACTGTTCTTGGATGTTAAAAAATCGAAAAAAGTTCTGGAATACGTATTGAAGTCCTTATTTTAATACATAATCGTTGGAGACTTTTCTTCAATGGAGATTTTTCTTTAAAAATACAGTGGTACCTCGGTATACGTCTGCTTCGGAGTACGTCCTGTTTGGACGTGACAAATTTTGCTCCGTATAAGGTAAAGGTACCAGTAGTTGACCATGTACCAGTAGTTGACCATCGTATACAAAAACATAAAAAATAAGATTTTTATAAGCTGTGGTTTTTTTATGAAAGTGAATCTCGGATGCCTTGCCGTCCGTTGGTTAAATTTCAAAACAATTACATGCGAAGTGAATTATCCATAGTAATAACAGAGGCGGCTGAATTCATTAAGGTTAGTAATATGCCGATATATTTCTATTTCCTTAACGTTTCTGTTAAGAACAGCTGTGGTTCAGCTAAAAAAATCCATACGTTGTAAACTTTTCGCGACTGAATTATTTGCTTTTTAAATTCTCACAGAGTTTTATAAGTGTTAAATGCATTGTTCTTGTTATTCTAACTTGAAAAACAATAGTATATTAGGTGGTCAAATACTGAATATTGTTTTTGAACAATCACAAATTGATCAATTACTGACGTGGCTCATTTAAAATTTTTTACGATCTATAATGTATCCATTTGACATCTACGATTGTTAGGAGTACAAAATATAATTCTAAATTTTGTAGCACGCTGTGTTTTAGAGGATGACCACATGGTCAACTATTGTTTGCATTCACGGTCAAGTATTGTCAAAAAAGGACAAAAAAGTGTCGACTTTTTTAAAACAGCCGTGTGCGTGACATTATAAATACCAACGGAAAATTAAAATGCATTTATTTAATTATTTATTTCACAGTAATTACTTCATTACTTATCGAGATTACTTAACTTTTTATGGAATTGATTTGTTTTATTTCTTATTTTATTCTTTAATCGTAATTCGTGCTGGTAATTGTTGAAACTAAATTATAGTAAAATGATTCCCAACATTATTGCTTTAACCATCTTTCTAGTATATGTATAAGTGGTCTACTACTAACGCGAACAGAAGGTCAGTTACTAGATTTTTCATTTTCAAGAGTGGTCAACTTCTGAAGCAATTACTGAATTTTCAAATGTGTTTCTTAAATTTGTATAAGTAAACTTTTTTTAAAAAGTGGCCTTGGTACATAATCTAGAAGACTTAAAGAGTGTCTTCAGGCATCGACTCTGGCAATTTGATGACAGAGAGCAAGTGGTTACTATTGTTCGCGTGGAAAACTTCTCTTAACTGGTCGACTACTACTATATAAATACCTTTACCTTACTACATACAGTGACCCCACAAATATTCGGACACTCTTGAAACGTATCCAGAATATGTTGATTGATAACCCGATTTTCTCTGCCTGGATCACGGTCGAAATTCAATTTTGTGCGCATCGCTGAAATATCACACTGTGCGGAGGTATTAATTTGCAGGCTCGTCAACTTACTGAACGAAAAACCGGGGACCATTACACAGACGCATTTAGCCGGCAAGAGTGGAGACCAAGAGGAAGAGAGAGAGAGAGAGAGAGAGAGAGAGAGAGAGAGAGAGAGGAGATCCGGAGGATCGTCGAACAGCACTCCGGGGCTGACTTATGACAAGTAATTCGCGGCCGGGCACGCCCGTCGACGAGTTATTTAAATATTTCACAGTTTAATGGAGTCCCGGGCCATTAATGCGCGTCAGCTAATTAGCGGAGCCGTGGATGCCTGCGCTCCCCCCGGCTTGCTAACGATCCTCGCGCTGATAAATCGAACGGTTACCGTCCAAATGATCCGCCGATCAAAACTGACGCGGCCTTAAGTGGTTCGCGGACTGCAGCACACACTGCGCCGGGATTCCCCGTTGCACGCTTAAGTGCACGCACTCGACCGGCCAAGCGCAACAGAGTGAACAGAGCCAGCGAATATCGAGAGCGCGAACCAACACCGATTCCGAGGGCTAAACGCGTAATAGACGCGCTTTAATGACACCTTCCGCAACACGTAACGCCGGCCCCCTCCGTTGCACTCTAATTTCCTGAAAATGTTATGTGCCGCTGCATCCCTCTCTTGCTCGTCCCCCCTTTTTCTCGAGTCTTTATTTTTTCCGTAGAGTTCTGCTTTTTTTCTCTCTCTCTCTCTCTCTCTCTCTCCTGCTCTTCGATCGATGCACCGGCCAATGAAATTGCACCGCGAAATTACCGGTTCCTGCCGGGTTCCTGTACTGCTCGCGAAATAGTCGAGTTAGCTTTGCGCGGTGCTAGTTGAACGTGATGGAAGATTCCGCATAAGAGAATCATTATGGAATTTTAGTCTACTCTACGGTTAATTCACGCCTGATTTGTGTCGAACAGTTTAACCGTTCGTGAGCATCGAAGACAAGATTTAAATGAAACGCCTGACCTTTTGCGAACCGCCAGAATGAAAAAGTCGTTGAAATCGACGGATCGATAACGAAACGCTGTTAAATTCTATGAAATCTGACGCATTGCAAATTTCCCATTTTTGCAGCTTATAACCCATGCCGATAGGATTCCGATAAAAGCAGCAATCTGCTATAAGTAAAAAATTCCGGAGTCCCAGGCAAAAATGAAGGGAATCGTTCGGGTCGATAACGCGCAAGGTTCGATAAGGGCGAGACGAGAACGAGCAGAGGCGTGTCCGGGGCCCCGGTGATCGATCCTCGATCGTTTTCTGGCCGCGTGGGTCCCTCGGGATCGCGCGCGATCGAGATGCAGACCACGCAGCCGCTCGATCCCGAATTCATCGTGTCGGCCTGGCCATTAGCAAATTACTACGGTGTAAACAGTATCGACGGTGCCCGCGGGTACGACGGCTAAGTGCGCACGATCTATACACGTACGCACACGTGAATGTTTATACACGCCGTGCACAGAGACGGCGAGAGCACCACGGGAGAAATAGCCAGTTAGTTAGCAACCGATCATTATAGCGACGTTTTACACCGGGTCTAGCCACCTAATAACTGTCTGCCGTCGAGGCGAATTCGCCGATCGGTAGCGAAGTAACCGGATTGCCTTCGCCGAAAAGGAAATTCTCAGCTGCCCCCGGTTCAACACGCTGCTCTGTCGAAACCGCGATATTTATCGAACCTCAAATTCGCCTCCTGCACCGCGCGTTTCTGCGGTTCAAACATTTCTCTCGAAATTTCGATGACTTCGGGCGAGATCCAGAGACCTTTGGGGAACAGAGATTCCGGTGAAAATCCAAGCTGTGAAGGTAACTATTAGACAAAAATTGTCTGGATCAATTCTGCGAAATGGAGGTCCAATAAAAATGCGTTTCCTCTCTTAACAATGTTAGTGGATTTTGTTAAATGTTCATCGCTGCACTTATTTATAGATATATACTTATTTAATTCCCAAATGGCTTGAATCGTCCGGTAGTCAATTTTAAATTGTTAGGCATAAGTTTCAATAATTCGGAGATGGAGCACTAAGTGCCAGCCCTAATCTTGTCTCACAAGCTGATTATTCATCGAGGCAGCTGCCCTTACAGAAGAAGAAGGGCCGAGGCGGATTTTTCGACGCAGGCTCCTAAATTTTTATCGGCTGTTCTTCTTGTTCCTCGCGATACGATCGTGTAACGCGGAGCGTTCACACTTTACCCCTAATCTAATTATGAAATTGTAGACATAATTGCGGCGGGACCGATTACGGTCGATTAGCCAACAGCGGAGAGAAGTTTCGGACCTGCGAAAGAAAAAGAGAGTGAGTGTCCCGGCGCGTCGAGAAGTATGATTCTGTCGTAAACCGTCCGGTTTCCCTATCGTTAGACCCTATTAAACGAAGCATAAGAGAGGCCACAAGGGAGGTCCGCGAGGTCCGGGAGAGAGCTGGCTCGCAGCGGGCCCGAGATTAAGGGGCTGTTTAATCTGCATCCGCATCGCGATGATAGGTGAACGCCGGGGAATCATCGTGGGGTCCTTCACGTTAACCGAGTTAGTTACAGGAGACCCTGCAATTACGGATTGTTAACTGGATAAAACCTTACGCGTGCTGCGCGGGCGAGGGGACAAGGGAAAAAAAGGGGAACGCGGGCCCCCCTTCGTTCGAAGATGAGCTGCGGCTGCCAGCGCCCCCCTCGCGGAACCCTTCGTCTACCGAAAATTTTTAACAAAACATCCGCCGATCGTTTCTTCTCGACGAAATTTTTCGGTGCACCTCCATGCTGCTCTGCGATTTTTGTTCGACTTGTTCGTGGCAGCTTTCCTTCGAATCCCGGTGTCTTTATGACACACCTTATAGCCATTTTTCGTTTAATTTCTTCAGCGTTCTGATCAACCTTTACAATAACTTTAATTAATTTAATCACTATAAATTTAATCCAATTCTTGTTTCGCTCGTTGTGAATTCATGTTCATCTTTTCAATGTTCTTAGCAGACGATTTTTACTAACCAACTAGTGCAGTCGTTCGAAGTAATCAATCCTATTTTTATATTCTCGGTGCCGGTATCACAGTCTGCAATTCACGATAAGGTAATTGCGATTTTTTTTCACTCCTCCTGAATTCCTGTATTTTTTTTAATATCCTTATCAGACCATTTTTCCTGACCAGCCATTGCAATCGTTCGAAGAAATCATTCCGATTTGAATGGTATATTCTTGGTGCTGGTAACAGGGCCTGCGATTCGCAATAAGGTAATTGCGATCCTTTTTTCGCGCCTCGCAAATTTTTCTTCGTCCTCCAACGTCCGCATCAAAGACTACTTTTCCTGATCGACGATCGCGATCGTTTGGACGTACTCTTTGAGTTCGGACGTTCCCCGGTATCGGTACCAGGGCAGACAGAGCACCACGAAATGAATGATGGGGTGGGTAGAGGGGGAAAGGACGCGAAGCAAGAGGTAGAAGAAGAAGAAGAGGACGACGACGAGGACGACGACGAAATCGACGCCGAGTGAAGAGAAGGGAGGAGCGGCGAGACTTCGAGATGAGGGATGTACGGCGTGACGGTCTAATTGAGGCCTTCTTGATTGCATTTACACCGCTGCACGGCCTCCTGTATCCCAGGTATACAAGTATCAGCTTTCTGCGGCCGATCCGCGTCGTATTTGGCCGTGGCTGCTATTACTTCCACTTCTTTCCTCTTCCTTCACGCGACCCTCTTCTTCCTCTTGTTCCCTCGCTTTTCGTTGGTCCCATTCATCGACATTTTAACCCTTTGACGAGCACTTATCTCGAAGAGCACTCTTCATCCAATTCTCTTTTCTACTTATAATCCTACTTTATTCCATTTCTAATTCTTCTAACATTTAACACAATTTGTGCTTTTCACAATTTCCAGAGAGATGAATGTGAAATATAATATATTGGGAGTACAAATAAGTCTCCGCCGTCTTCCATCTTGAATTGGGCATTTATTGCGAAAGAACGGTACCTTATGTTTTATTCAAAGTATTGTCCATCGCTGGCCACTACTTTTTCAGAATCTTCTCAGTGATATTCTGCCTCGAATTATATCGTGAAATATATATAAATAGATTTGTTTTGTAAGTTTCACATTGCATTGGAATTCGGCTGAGTAGATCGATCTGCGTTTGAATTGAAGTATTTGGTTAGTATTTCTAAATTATTAAGTTTTTTCTTTGTTTCTTAGTTCGTGTTTTAACCTTGTTTAATGTTTAGCAATTTTAGACGTTATTGATATAACTTTCTTTCTACGTTAGTACATAAGGTATATTGCTTCCCACACGGACAATTATACACATGGAACAACAAAAAATATTGTATACCCACAAGCATTGTAAAATGAAACATATAAATGTCACATCTGCGACAGGTAAAAACGCGTGGCGGGGGAAAGCTAGTTAAATTTCTGAAGTAAATGTTCGATATACTAAATGTAAGACAATGAAAATTGCCGCTGGTCGACCGAAGAAGGAAATACGCGATAGCTGGCACACTCGTGGAAAATGAACGAACAAACGAACGAAAGGGGGAAGATTGGAGTTTCGGAAGTTTACAGGCAACCCCCCTCGACACGACATAAAACGCGCAAACGCCGCCATTAGTTACAGGGACCGGCGCGGAATGCTATCCGGCCGGAGCCTTATTAAGCCCATTACGTCTTAATTTATTTCCATATTTGAAAAAAGAAGGAGACACGCCATGCCACGCCGGGACGAAAACACGACTAATGATACAATTCCGAGGGCGAGAGAGCGTTCCGCGCCATTTGCATGGAATCGAGTTCTGGCGAGACGCGTGTTCACATTCTGCTGAATTACGAACGCCCACGCGTTGACCCCGAGCGACCTTTTTTCTGTCGAAAGAGGTGCCAATTTTACCCTCGAAACACGTTGCGTGCACTGTTAGACTCGTTTCTTCCTGTCGAGCCTGCAACAGGCAACTCAATCCTGCACGGAATCGGCCGCCATCTTGCGTTTCGCTTGGTCTGCACGAGAATGCACATTCTACTTATTCGTATTCGTGATACAATATACGGTCATGTTTGGGCCGACTGCGAAAATGGATCAAGTCAAAACTGTTAGTCGTTGTTCTATAATTAGACAGCAGATCTCCAATGCAAAATAAAAATGTTCTACCTGAATCGCAACAAACTGGAGTAAGATAGAAGCTTATTTTCTTTCTTAATATGTTCAATAGCTTGAACGTGATATGACAGTATTTTAAAATTCTTCTAATGTTTTCAATTACTCCTTTTCGTTAAAACTGCATAAAATCCACTGTCTAATTACAATAATCAGTAGACAAAAACAAAATTTCTCGCATCAATTGCAAGAAAGAAGCCAGATACGCCTGTCTTTCTTTAATAATTCAAATATGTCGCAAATTGTGCATTAACACCTCTTGTGCTTTATTATTAACATGAATCTCTTGTGCATTAATACAAAGAGCTAATGAAACATTTTTTGATCTTCTTCACCGACTGTATAAACAATGTTCACGTCCCAAGAACGACGTCCTATAAAACAGTTAAAAGACGCAATGCCTGCGCGAAGGGTTCTCGGTGGCCGATCTTCGCAAAGGAAGAACTGACCGATTTTTGCTGATTTATCAAAGGCGAGCCGAGTCGGCGAGGTTCAAGATAAATAAATATTCCCCTGGACAAGAAGACAGTATTGCGGTTTACGCCCTCGGTGGGAAAGATTGCGCGTCCCATTCCGTGCCGGTCCCGTCCCGAGGATAGACCGTCGTCCTTGTTTGCGATTCGCCGCGTGGTGTTGCCGTTATTAGCGTAAAGGCCCGAGTTAGCCGCAATCGCGATGGTAATTTGCGCGTTTGCCCGTCAGTTCCGCCGAGTGGAATTGCGGTGTCGCGTTACCTTACGTGATAATGCGACGCAGCATAAATCCTGACCACCACGGACCGTAGAGCCCGGTGCACCTGCGCGCACACGTATAGACGCGCGTTCTCACCGGGTAGAGGCATAATAACGTGAGAGAGAGGAGAAGAAGAAGAAGAAGAAGAGGAAGACGCTGAGGAAGAAGTAAAACGCAGAGATCTGGACGCGGTTCCCGCGGGAAAAAGAGTATGGTCCCGCGCGGGACCATGACCGTGGCGAAGAGATCGACGCGTCGAACAGGGCCCGGGAATTCGGCCGATTGTTCGTCGGTGGCTTCTTGAAATTAAGCGTCATTGTTTAAGAGTGAATTCATCTTGATTGTCGATGACTAATGTCCCGGCGGCAGCCGAGCGCCACGAGGATGGATCACGGGGCTCTGTACAGGAGTCGGCCGTTCCGAGTCCCTTGGAATGACCACGGACCAGAGAAAAAGAGAGGATCAGAGAGAATGAGGGAGGCAGAGAGAGAGGGAAGATATCGGGACGAAGAAGAACTGCCCAACCGGCACGTGAGAGCTCTTTAACGAGCATCATCAATAACGCGTACCGACGTTGAGGAGGAAACAAAAAGAAGCTTAGAGAGCCATGCACACCGGACACCGCGATTCGCCCGCTATAGATCCTGGTAAATGGTGTTAATTAGTAAATTTGATTTAAGCCCAAACGAAGCGACCGAATAGGCGGACAACCGTTCCCCCGGGAATGATGTACGACCTCCGCGAATTACCCGTCGACTCGCCTCCGAGGAATCTCGCCCCCGTTCTACCACCGACGGCCTCCGTCATCGACAACGACCCTTCTTCTGCCCTTCGATCGACTCTTTCGACTCGCACAATCCGCTTGTCAGACCGCTCACATTGCACAGTGATCCTACACGCTGCGCTTTGTACCGGAAACTGTAAATTTTCATCTCCTTATACCATACACTGGATATTGATACTCTCGAAGCTCGTTTCTGCCTTGACGTCCTGCTTTTCTTCGAACACGCGGTCTAGTAATTCTATATACCAGGTATGTAGATATGAAACCGGAATTTTTGCATAGAAAATACGCGTTTATTGTATGACAATGATACAAAATATTTTATTCGAAGTATTGCCCATCGGTAGCTACACATTTTTCCCATCTCTCTGACAATTTCTGGATGCCACGCCAAAAAAACTGTTCCTCTTTTGAGGCAAACAGTCATCGAGCCATTTTCGTACATTTTAGTAAGACGTGAAGCGCTGCTCGGCAAGTGCGTGTCCCATCGTTGCAAATAAGTAATAATCGGATGGAGCCAAGTCTGGTGAGTGAGCCGCATGCGAAAGTATTTCCCAATTAAACGTCTCAATCGTTTCCTTTACCGATTTTGCTGTGTGTGATGGTGCATTATCATGAAGCAAAATCACTTTGTGTTGCCTTTTTTGATATTCCGGTCGTTTTTCACGCAAAGCTTGATTCAAATCGATCATTTGTTGTCGGTAGCTTTCAGTATTAACGGTTTCGCCAGGTTTTAGCAGCTCATAATAGATCTGATTCTGATCCGACCAAACACAGAGCATTGTCTTCCGTCCATAGCGATTTGGCCTTGCAGTCGATGTCGATGGTTCGCCTGGAGTTACCCATGATCTCTTACGCTTAGGATTCTCGAAATATATCCACTTCTCATCGCCAGTCACAATTCGATGGAGAAACTTTCTTTTTCTGGCGAGCGCATCAAAGTGGTTCGGTTTTCCTGCTGTCTTTCATTCAGTTCATGTGGAACCCATTTTCCCATCTTCTGAATCTTTCCCATGGCTTTCAAACGTATGGAGACGGCTTCTCGTGTCACATTTAATTGATCCGCGAGTTGTTGTTGTGTTTGATCGTCATCCTCGTCCAACAATGCTTGCAAATCGCTGTCTTCAAACTTTTTCGGTGTTCTGCATTTTTTAATTTTTTAAACCACTGTGATTTACCAAGAGCACGCTCACCATAAGCTTCGACAAGCATTCGATGCGATTCTGCAGCAGTTTTCTTCAAATGGAAACAGAAAATCAATGCTGTCCGCGAATCGTGGTTTCCAGGCACAAAATTCGACATGTTCAACGCTATTAAAAACTATGCTGTTGCATGAAACTTGTATGGTTGTGAGTTGAAAATCTTTACCAGATGTCAAAACAAGAAAATGGCGTCAATTACGCGGTTTTACGGTAACTACATTGACAGATAGAGCCACCTATGGGCAAATTCCGGTTTCATATTTACATACCTGGTAAATGACTTTATGGAAATTCATTCATAGCATCTCTCACCATCCCCCATCAATTTGTCCACTTCTGAGGAAGGAAGTCGCTTATAGTCCACCGAGTAAGGCATTCGACGAGTGAATGCAGCAAGACGCTATTACAGGGACGGTCCGACGGCACGACGTTACGGGGGTAACAGCCTAGAAGACGAATCTTCAAGCGTGTTCGAGCAACGGAGAATTTCGATGGCCGAATATCTCGAGGATCGTCGATTCTGGAGGCGCATGGTCTCGCGTTTAGGGTTGAACAGGGGCGGGACAATACTTGTCCAGCGGCCGGTAGGTTGAGCAGGGCGTTACCCGGCATTCCTTGGTAAATTAACTTAGCGGGCGGCGGCGGTGGCTGCGCGATGCGGCTCTCGAGACTGCAACGCGGTGCAACGCGGAGATGCAAGCCGAGCGGTGCGTCTCCCGCCAAATATTCATTTAAAAAGGTAAATGCAATTTTGCCGTTTTACGTGATTGAGATAATGCCCCCCGATTAACGGGCCCGGGGCCCTGGGCCCCGTCTCACCGCCGACGTTCTTCCACTACGTTCCCGAGAGACTCTCTCGGTCTCGCCTCTGTTCCTTCCTCCGCTCGTCCCGACGCATACCCCTACGGTAGCAAACGCGTCATTACCGAAATTCAAGTCGGCCGTTCCACGGACATCATCGTCGAATCAAAGTAGCGGTTCAATTATCTGCAGGTGTACGACTATAGCTGCTCGGATTCAACGATTCGCGATCGCCGGCCAGGCCCGGCCCGCTTCCACGGGAATCGGAACCCTTCGCACGCTGCCAACCTCGACACGGTGCACAGTGTGTCGTCCAATGGAAAAAAGTCCGAAAATCAAAGATCTGCAAATTTATGTATCTTAAAATGTTCGTAACAAAACGTAGTTTCTAAAACTACCTTCAATGTTAACACTTTACCTACCGGAAGCCTATTAATAGGATTTTAAACAGTTGTGCTGTACCAAAAGAAAGCATAGAAATTTTCTTTTACATTAACGTTATTGAGGATGACTTGTTAGTTCACAATGAAAATTTGCTGTTGCTATTGAAGGTTCCATTAAAATGTGTTTGGCCATGCATCACAGATTTTGCAAAATTATGCAATAATCACCGGTCGGTAATGTGTTAACTGAATAAATCAATTTGTTATTAAAATTGAGGCTGAAACTTTACTACCAAATTCCGTCCATTTTTTTAAACATGCTTCCCTCGCAAGCTGTTTGGTTTTTTAATTTGATTTTTACAGAGTGTGTTTAGTATTATAAGATCTTCAATCTCGCAAAAAATTGTTTTTTAAATAATCGCAATTTGTCCTAACTTTTTATGTTTAACATTTTTTTTTACAACTTCGATTAGAGTTTTAATAAAAGTACATCGAGGTACCCCCGGGAATTCTTTTACAGTAATTGGTGGCATGTTAAACTTTAATTGCGCGTTGGTTTTAATCTGCTCACATTTGCTCAAGTGGAGAAAATAATAAAAAACCATATTAAGACGCTCGCGCTCGGCGGCTTTCTGCGTAGTCTTTCGAGGAAATTTGTTGCAATTATTTTTAAACGCATGACATTTGATAAGTACTTATGTATATACGTGTTCAATTTTATTCTTATAAATTATATATTTAGTTTTAAAATTGTTTCAATACTTACAATCTTCCAATCGAGTATTAAAGAAAGTACCAAAAGGTTCCTTTGAGATTTTGTATTATATTAATTTAAAGCACATTAGACTCGATATGACGGTCAACGTTAAGTGCATACATATACACAAATGTTAAAAATAGTAGAAAATGTTGACGTTCAGACGCGTGCGCTCGCCGTCCACGCGTATCGAGTTCCCACTTGAGTCCGCGCGAAACAATAAGACACTATGTTTACTCATTCTGTTATTATAAATAACCAATCCCTTATTTTCAATTGTTTATACGATATCCGTCGTGGTTAGAAGTATCAGACATGAAACTAAAGCCGGACGTAGTCAATCGCAAACGCATCCAAGTTATTAATAATCTGTAAATTTATTTCCTACAGTATTTATGTTTATTCTACATATTATATTTATAATATTCTGTAATAGTATTTTTGTTAGTGTGTGTTGTGTGTGTGTGTATTATATGTATATTATTTAGTTTATGCGTATTATTTATATAATATGTTCCGTCGCGGAATAAGTAATGACTTTAACAAGTCCATCGAAAATAGCTCAATAAAATAAAACATAAAAAACAGTCATCGGAATCGAAAAAAAAAATTTTTATTAAATAATTAGAAAAAAATTTTTTTATATATACCAATTGAGAGATTCGTCTTTGCATTTTATTTCCCGAATGCCCATAAGTATATGGGCGTTCGGGAATCGAGTACGACACACTGTGCGATGGTAGAATATCCTCCGTGAAACTGCTGAGAATGGTTCCATCGCGAAATAGGAACAGCTTCCACTGCTCCCTAGCGTCTCACGATCCCCTCCTAGAACGGTGTTGTATGAGCAACTATTTACTTTATGATAAATACCGACTAATTGTAAGATAGATGTTTTCGACACAGTGAACCTCGACCGGTCTCTACCTTTAGTCACACAGAAATCAGCACTATCACACATCATTGTAGTTATCTACCTGTCCCTTTAAGGGACTTCTATTTAAGTCAGCGCAAAAGGCTTTTTGTAGTAGAAATCTCAGCTAGAAACGCGCTTCTCGTACTTTGTGACCGGAGTTATAGTTGAGGAGTTTTATTAATAAACCAGTGTTTTGTTATCATAAACCGGCAACGTTTATTAACCCTTATCCGGAATACAACAATGTCTCCTCCTACAGACGAATTGATCACGCAGTTTCGCGCGTCCAATTAATTCCCTGCTGAATATCACCGACCATAATTGACATTTTTCTCGCGGCGCTCGACTCAAGGAGCTCGGGGATCTCTCGATCGCGATCGAGAACGCAGCTCGTTCAAAATGACGAGCAGCTCCTCGTACGTAAACCAGATCTCTACGAGCCAAGCAGCGGCTCAACTAACAGATTCTTCGGATCCCGCGTGATCCGCCGGGTCCCCGTATCTCAGCATCTGATAATTGGAGCGGTAATTACGCGATGATTAACAGAGATGGCTCCCGCGCATCATACCTCCTACGGACCCGGTCCTCTTTCTTTCTCTTCCTTCCGTGCACGTTCCACCTACGGTCTCCTCCCTCTCGAACCTACCTTCGATCTGGCTGGTTACCGAGATCAAAGATCGGAGATAGCCTCGTGCGCGAGCACGCTTTCTCCTTCTTCCTTTCTTCCTCCTCCTCCACCTCCTCTTACTCTTCTCTTTGCTACTCTGTGCTTTGATCTTGTTCCCCCCGTTTGCAACTTATGCCTCTCCCTCTTTCCTCGAGTTCTCATCATGCGTGATACGTTAAATGGCGGTGATCCATATCGATCGCACTGTAATGGGGGAGAGATGCTCCACCGATATGCACGCTTAGGCGATCTCCATCTTGTGAAATTTATAATAAGAGTGGGATAGAGTGTTTCCCCTCTGTGGTGTCGTGCGTTTTATTGTATTGACGAAGAGTAGGCGCAAGGTTCGTCACATAAATAATGAAAATTTTGTAAAACCGCGATTCGTACAATTACGGCTTCAATAATAATTATACTGCAGATTTTATGCATTTGAGAGAAAAATAGACACGTACAATTTAAAGCGGTTGTGTATATGAAAACGATTTAAGGACATCGGTGTATTAGTTTCAGTTTGATAAGATCCCAACAAAAATATCCTGTAAACAGGAGTCAAGTTACGGCCAAGTTCGTTAGCTTAGAAATACCTCTTGCAATACTGAAAAAAGCGTTTGTAAAAATTAGTTTAAAACAACGCTATTTAATTTTTAAAGCGTTACATGGAGGCGGCTAAATGATTCAAACTTGGCCGCTACCGAACACCTTTTATGGCCATTCGTTTAAAAAGTAACGGCCATAGGAACTTGGCTCCTGTTTCCAGGATGTTTTTGTTGGGATTTCATCAATTTTTGTTGAAAATACTTCTGTATGTTATGTTGCTATGTTCTATCCTGTACGTACCTATTTCGTAATTTTTTTTTCCAATTTCCCTTTAAGGTGTAAAATTTCAAACTTTGATAATTATTCTTTTGAGTGTTTGTTACCAGATTCCAAACTTGTAGGTCAATGGGAAGTACCCAAAACGTTTTGATGATCTGTCAGTCAGTCATTCAGTGACAAATTTAGCGATTTTTGAGGTCCTATATCTCGGAACCTACTAATGTTGGAAGATTAATGTTTTGTCAATATTGAGACATGATAGCATTTAACAAGTGTACGAAATTACATCTCTCCATCTGCCTCGAGTGCCGAGTTACAAGCCTCTAAAACACGGCTAATTTGTATCGTGTAAAAGGAGGTAGTGCGAGAACTTGGCTGGTGCACTACCGTGCACCTAGATAATTAAAATACGAAAGAATTTTTTATTTGGTTCCTGTGGCTTGTGTAATCAATGCAGACTATTTTTATTTTGCACAAGGACCTGCAGTCCAATAATAATACACAATGATATAAACACACAAAAGTCAGCGATTAGTGTGTTTCAGTTTAATAAGATAATTAAAAGAAGAATTAATTTTTTATTTGGTTCCTGTGGCTTGTCATCAATGCAGACTATTTTTATTTTGCATAAAGATCCGCAGTTCAATAATAATACGCAATGATATAAACACGTAAAATCCAAACAAAGAATAATTCCACCAACGAAGCAAGTTCCCACAAGCGAAATATCGTGTACTTCAGTGTCCGTGAAGAAAGCATAAACTCGCCGGACAAAGTATATTGGCCGGCGAGCCGCGTGGTAAACGAGAATTAGCACAAAGTATCCGAAAGGTGCACAAAGCAGGTAAGAATGGAATTGGTTAACCGATCGGGCGTGGTTGCTAGTCGACCGGTCGAGCAACCCCTAAACGCTCAGTTAATTAGAGCTCTCCCTTCTCTCCCCGCGTCTCCTCCTGCTCACCTGTGCTTCTCTTTTTTGCCCGGTACACCCTCTCGCTCCCTCCCACGGAAACCCGTGGCCCGTCCCAATAACGCGGGCCAGCTGTAATGAGGAGTAAACTAATTATTGGATGCTAGTTGGGCAAGACGATATTTCACGTTCTCGCTGACAGCCAGCCGGCCAGGAGCAACAAGGATCGGTGGGCCTCCGTCCCGCTCGGGAACCAACGATCTCGGAGAACCGTGCCACACACCGATCGTAAACAGCTCGGAACCGCGTTGGAACGCTCAGAAATCCTCTCGGGAATCAATTCGTTCGCGCCGTGACGTTTACTTGGACCCCCGAGACCCTGCGATCGTCGGAAACCACCTTCCTCGAACACATATTTTCCCTGTTAGTCGTAGATTTGACTGGGAGACCTGGCGCGGATCATTGAACTTCGCGTCGACTTTTATTGCGGTCGGAGTGTCTTCCAAATCCAACTTCTCTTTCAGGTGTCGCCTAGAAAATGGATACCAAATGCTTAGCACATCGGCTGCCGAACAATCCAAAAATTCCATAAAATCAAAGTAATTTAACGCTCAACCTATCGAGCCTTTCCACTCCTTCGTCGAGTGTGACTCGACATCTGCGAAAGAGAAATGTAAATAACACGGGTTTGTGTACATGTATTTGGTTCTTACTTTATTTATTTAATTGTCTTATTTTTTACTCACTCTGTCCCATAATAATAGTAGCAGTTGATGAATTTAATTGATACCAATAATATTACATAATAGCAAAAGAAAATATAAGAACGCAACATTTTTATTATCAGAAAATTAAATTACATTAAACAATGAATTAAAAATATTACTCGTAATTTTTATTTTTAGTGATCAGATAGTTTCTGGATTTTTACAATAATTTCGTTACTGCATTTTAGACTTGTAGGTAGGATCTCTTGCGAGTAATATTTAATACAATTAAAGTAAATTTCAAATGCAACACTTAAAATAGTAGGGAGTTGTTGGCAAGAAAATTGGAAAATAATTCGGAGTGCAAAGGGTTAAAAGGGTATAACTGCTACATGTTCCCTTATAAAAAAGACAAAATTGATTTTACTTAGACTTTCCGCGGCTCCTATTATGTACTATGTGCTCTACTAAAAATATCTATACAATCATTTCTTATGAAATCATTTTTATTATTTCAATAAATGTAAAATAAAAAATCAGGAACCGGTCATTTTGACCAATGGCGGTAGGTTTGGCATAAATCATTGTAAATCATCGTGTTCTTCAATCCTTTTAGACCCTACCTAATCAAATTTGGTTCAAGCAACTGAATGAACAACATTAATTTTTAAAGATACACAAACAATTTCATCCTCCGCATAAATTGTCAAATTGTACCAACTCATTTTCCCCATAAATGCAACGAATCTGTCTACAAATAACCTTATTAGTTTAACTATGTTATACCTGGAAATTTGAAACAGTCCAAGTTGTGAATCAGAATTTAAATTTTATGAAGATGAGGTGCCTCGTTACAACCCTTTCCTCAGTTTTCGTTCCGAACGTGCTTCGGTGAGAGACTTGTGTGGAAAGGAGATCGTGTCCAATCATTCACTTCTACAGAAACGCTACATGTAGAAACGCTATTAGTGCATTTCTCGTTGTGGAACGTTTAAGTTTCGTGGTTTCGTGGAGGCGAGGAGTACACCGCGTAGAAGGGGCCGTCGTAGTTGTAGCCGCGGAATGAAATATCGCGCGGAACGGGCCCAATAGGTCGGTCTAATAGGAATAAACAATGTTATGAATTTAAACAGCTCAGCTTGGCGCCACCATAACCCTATATTATCAAATTACGGGGGCTTGTATAGGGCCCCGCGAGGTGCGCGCCGCCTCGTGCGACCAGGATGCGTCGTAAAGTCGGATCTTAACGGTAGGAACCCACGTTCCACTCCTCTCGTCCTTTAAGATCCCATTCGCGATGCGCCGCGGGGGGCAAGCTCCTCGTTCCCAACAACCGAGCCCTCGATCACAATAAACAATTACGGGACGAGGATTTTCGAAAATCCTCCGGACGCGTTCCACGGCTCCGAAAACTAGTTCCGACGACAGAGAAGGAGAGAAGAAGAGAAAGAGAGACGGAGAGAGAGAGAGAGAGAGAGAGAGAGAGAGAGAGAGAGAGAGAGAGAGAAAGACAGAAACGCAATCGACGACGCCTCTCGTTCGCGTCGTGGCACCAAAAACAATTTAAAACCGCGGGGCACTGATTTCGCGATCGAAACGAGCATGATGAATGGGCCGATCTACAGCGCATCAGAAAAGAATTTGCACGTCCCGGTTCGCGAAGATGAGTTACTATGTAGAAACTGCATATAACACCTTCACTGCCGACTCGGCCATTGCAAACATTATGTTAAAATCGAAGCAATTTTTGAAGTGAAAACTTCTTTAGGCGCACCGCCTACCATATCTGTCTGATAGGCTAGGAAGTCGAAGACACATGCAAGAAAGAAGAAATACAAAATTGTCTTACACTCTTCTCTTTAATTGCACAAAGATGCACGGTTTAATTCTGATCTCTCGGATTAAAATTGATGTAGACATTCCTATCGAAAGTCGAGAGTACTCTACTGTGGTCTCTCTCTCTCTCTGCAGGCAATGATTAGGCAACATCCTGATTTTTGCAAATATTGTAGTCACAGAGGAACAAGATAGAGGAACAAGGTAGAGATATTTCGCGACTGGTACGCCCACGCAGGTTCAGAAATGCTGCAGGCATTAAATTAATCGCGCGTTCCGATTGTCGTGTACCTGGGTCACGATCGTATACAACAGGCACAATGTTGTCGCTGTCGTGAAGCCGACGTCGTGCCTTTGACTCTCGACGAACAGACCTGGCATAATTTTTTGACACCGACTTCTCTTTTCGCAGAAAACGTGTGCCGTATTTCAGGTTCGGATATTGTGTAAGGAAGATAATCCAGTTTGGTTATACTGCCACTAAATGTCCAATATATTCGCGTCGACCCAAAACGACCCTTGTCTAATTCTCTTTCCGAGTGTCCTGACGTTCTGACTCTTGCTGTATTCATTCGAGACTGTCTTAGCAAAGAGGATTTTAAGTAGAGTCTATTAAATGTATATACAGGGTCGTCTAAATGTTAGAGAAGTAATGGTCGTTCGTCATAGGGGCGAATCTACACCTCTGGATCGGCGGATAGTTGTAAATTAATTGTCGCAAAATTGTTTGTACCAAAGAAAATTGTTGTTAAAGCTTGTTTTTACATCAACACTTTCTACTAATCGAGAAGAGAGAAAGTTTGAAAGGAACCATATGTCGTAAACAAATTATTGTTGAGATAGAAGATGTTCGAGTTTTTCCAAAATTTGATTGTGTAGATTTATAGGTTTTGCACACCAAATTCACCCTTTTACAAGTCAAATACCCCCTTTTGCAAATAAAGTTTTTCTTTAAAAAATCACATAAAATGTAATTAATTGTTAAGAAATTCAAAATTTTATTTCTTGCAAAGATGTACATCAAATACTTATTTAAAAATAATTACCAATTCATTAACTCTGTAATGTATGAAAACTCTGTGGGTAGATATGTATATTCATAGTAGTAATTTTCTGATTAATAAATTTAAAAACTGAAAGTACATAAGTATTTATTATCTGAGTATTGAGTCTAATGTTCACCTCGCAGTAATGACACCGTTCACGTGCGTCTAAATAAAAATATATAATTTAATCTAAATAAATAAATAATTATTTACTACATACTACAGTCCACCTAACCGTGTCGATGAGACAGAGCATAATCGTGTGCGTGCCTCGCGACAAACGAAATTTAAAGGACAGTTTTCTTTGGTGTAAACAATTTTGCGACAACTTTCTTTTACAAATGTCCACCGATCCAGAAGTCACCGATTCACCCCTAGGACGGATGAGCATTACTTTTTGTACACCCTGTACAACATGTTATTCGCGTGTCGCAATAAAATTGTATTTCCTTGTAGAAATGTAGATTGTCTTTGACTCGAAAAAAATTCAAAGTACAACTATTAAGATGTAGGAAGATCGGAGAACACTTTCATTGCTAGAATAATTTGAAGAATACAAGAAATTGAAACTGGAAAAACAAAAATTATGCAGATTGCTGCTCGAGCCCTCCTTTGTCCTTGAAATGCTAATCGAACTTGTCCGAATGCATCACGATATAAATTGGCTTACAGTACCCGGTGAAAGCGTCGTCTACAAATTGGCGTATTAATTGTGAACGAAGAAAACGAGATATGGAAATGGTTGGGACATTTCGGTGCGTTTACGGGTCTGCTGGTCCGGGGCTCCTTCCAATCTACGGGATGACTTACAGCCTGCTCTAATCGTCGAGGAATTCTAATCTCCGGGCCGTGGACGTGGGCCTTAATGACGAATCTATCTTAATTAAATTAAAATTCTCATCGGGGCCCGGCGCGGTCCGTTTCTGGGGCGTGTCCGTGGCGCAGTTCGGGCCCCGTCCCCGGTGAGTTAGCGGTACCTATGGGCCTACCCGGGGCTCGTCCTCCGACGGTGCAAACGAGAAACAGTTGTCGAAAAAAATCGTTCGAAACTTTCTCACAGATCTCGAACGAATCTATCCGACCGTGCGGTTGATCGATGAATTAACCGTGTGTACTTTCCGACGTGTCTGCGTCCGGGGCCCCCTCGATGTAACTCTCTTCTTCCTCGTGACCCCCCACCCCACCCCCTCATCCGTCTCTTTTCGTCTTTTTCTGTATCTTTCTCTTCGATGGAGCATCCGCGAGGCATAATATTATCATTCTTTATTCTTTAACGATCGGCAGCGAGCCGTGTGTTCAACATCCGACTGTTTCGTCTTCTGCCCAACCCCCACCCCTCTTAGCGGCCACCACTGATCTACTCTTAGATGTTCTTTACGATTCCCCGTGCAATTTATTCGAAAACCGAGCGGTTTTCCCGAGGCAGCGGATCATCGTCGTCTTGGCTGGAGAGGTGGAGATGTTGGTCGAATATGTGCCCTCATTTCGTATTCATAAAGTGGCGGGTCGTTCCGAGCGGGGTCTCTTAATATTCGAGGAATACGAGGGGGCCCTCCGAGAGAGTCTCGACCCTGCGAGGAATCCTCCTCGTTCGGTTAATTACCGTGAAATACGACTGATCGAGAAATTCGGATAAGCCGCCGCGCCGCGTCGTAAATCGGGCAATATAATTCACTTTACCCTAATAACCCGTCTAATAAGAATTTTATCCCGTCACCGGGTAATGGATACGCGCGTGAGATAATAATTCGGACGTCGATTAATGCTTTCGAGAGCCGAGCACCGGGATTAAAAGCATCCGGACGCAACAGAGGGAGGAATCGAGAGTTACGAGCCGTATCATCCCTCTCTACCTTTGTGATACAGCTGGACAAAAGTCATTTTGGCGGTCGCAGTCTCAGAGCTTGTACACCGCTTGAAAATGTAACCATTTATGTTGGTATAAGACAGACCCTTATATTTTTCGCATACGTACAGTGACTCCCACAAAAATTCGGACACTCTTAAAAGGCCGATGACTTTTTTACAATTGGACTATACGATTCGAACATTTTTGGGAAGCTAGAGCAATTAGTTTACTACAGGATGTGAAAAGAAATTTTTTTGAAAATTGCAATTGATCGGAATTGTATACGAAGTATTAAAAGTTGCGTTTTACAACTTTTTAATGTGGGCCTATATTGGAAATTTAATAAATACGTTTTGTAGATCTGTGTCAATTATACGCACTATGGAAGTTTCATAGACATCGGTTGATGCGGAAAAAAGCGACAGTTGTAGGCCGTGAAATCGTGAAAAATCGTGAAAATCTGCAATTTTTACCATCTTTCATTCATGGATAGCGTCAAAAGATGAAGCGTTCTTCCGACGCGGTATCCGGATGCTGCCAGAAAGATGGGAGAAAGTAGTGGCCAGCGATGGACAATACTTTGAATAAAACGTAAGGTACCGTTCTTTCACAATAAATGCCCAATTTAAGATGAAAACCGGCGGAGACTTATGTGTACAATATATTACATTATTTGATATTATACATATATTAATACATTATGTGTATTACGTCATACATATGTATACTACATGTATTATTATTATTATATTAAATCGTGGTAAAATACTTTTGCATCTAATCAGACGCGAAAGTCTATCACGAAGACATAAGGCAGTTCGCTTTGATAATCACCGGCACAATTAAAATCGGCCGGTCATAATCGGCATCGAACTTTCGATAGCCTGACAGAATCGTTGCCCTCGGCGATGCGTTCCGACGTATGCACCCGGTGCAGCGTATTCGAGGCTGATAAATTGAGAAATTTGTCGGGTAACAGGTGGCGAACGAGTGGAGGAGGGAGGCAGTCGCGTTAAAATAATTTCGGTTACTCGCCCTCTTGTTCGGCATGGCTCTCGGCGAGCCAGTAGTTAACTCTCGACTACCCGTTTCCCTTTACTTTACGGTCTCTAATTTGCCGTCTACCTTTGAACGTTTCACCCCATTTCCGACCGGGAAAGCTGAAATAAGCCGAGCAATCGAACAGCTAACAATGGCTAACCGATATGAGAGGTGAAGGGGATGATTGGGCTTCGAATGATGACAAATGATTGCCTTAACTACCCTCGACGGCCTCGTCGTAATTATGAGATACTCTTTAGAAGTTCATTAATGTTTTATGAGTGTGCTGCACAGTAGAATTTGCAGGTTGCATTTTTAGTCAGATAATACAATAAACAACCCCCAGATCATTATTTTAATATTGTACGGTCATACTGTACAGTAGACAACCTTTGGATGATTATTCGATAAGTAGTATTTTCTTTCTATGTATTAATAGTATTTTTGATCAATTCAAACAATTCAACCAACAACCCCTAGATAATTAATGATAAACGAACTACTGATTTTTACGCATTTTTCAGTGTGTAGAAATTTTTGGGAACTTCTAAAATGAGAGATGTAACAATATATATGTATTACTGTAACAGTTTATTTACAATTTCCTAAATCCCAACTAAATATTAGGTCATCCCATAAGTTCGTGCCGACTTTTGTGTATACACTTCACGCGGAGATTTATAAACTTGACGGCCATAGGTGACCAATTCACTTAAGCGTAGATATTCGGGAACGGTCTAGAGAAAGTTTGCGTGGTTATAAGATCGTGAAATAGCGAACACAGTGATCCAATCCGTATCCATTGGAAAGGAAGTTCAGTAATAATCGCATCACGAACAACTATGTGTCTCAATATTTTAAAGGTGGGACTTTTTGTTTAGAAGACGAGAGGAACGGCGTCCTCCTCAGATAGACGAAGACAAAATTCGATAACTTGTATAGAAATCGCGAAATTTATCAGTTGAGGAGATGTCAGATGTTCTGAAAATACCTAAAACAAATTTAAAGGTATGTTTACAAAATTAACATATGCAACCGCTCGAAAAACGGCACGAACTTATGGGATGACTTAATACATATAAAAATCCATATTTCGAAATATAGTGCTGCAAAATGGCATCACTGAGCATTAATTCCTCGACGAACAAGAAAAATGGCGAAAGAAAATAAAACGAGAAGAATGAAGAGAAGAGAATCTCGCAAGTAGAAAAAATGAGACGAGGATAGCCTCAAATTCCAGTGTTCGAGATTGATAAGGTGCTGTAACAGATTAATAACGAGCAATATGGCGATGCTGTTGGTTCCAGGGCCCGTTGGAGAAACTCTCGTGAAAAATTCCAGGAATCGAGGAACGGGACGGTTTGAACGGCATAGTTGGCACAGCGGACGGTGACGTGAGGTCCCCGAAACTCTGTTTTTATTTATGTGTTTGGTGAGGCGACACGGCGTGTGGGTGTCGAAGCCCGGTGAGCGCCACAGGAGCTCGTGGGCAACGTGCCGCGTGCCTGTGCACGAGCATCTTCACCCCCGGGATCTATGGTCCACTGGATCGGCCTCGACAACTTTTTCCGCGATCCAGCAACATCATTTCGCCTTGCAAGCTACGCATAGTCCCGTTCAAATAAACGTTAGACACGGTCATTGAAACGGACATTACTTGGAGATCTCTACGAGGGTGGCTCTACGAAGACGAAATAAAATAGTGAAATAATAATGAATACACGTGGACGGGCGGGTAGTAGACCTTATTTCTTGATTAAATTCAACCATTAATTTAGTAATCAATTATCTTTATTGTGAGTCTTCAGCAAATGTCCAGAAAGGATTGGAATTTAAATGAGAATTTACTCTTTATAATACTTCGTGATGGACGTAGACCTTATTTATTGATCAAATTGAACCATTAATTTAGTAATTGATAATTTTTATTTTCTTCAACAAATAAAGAAAAGTATTGGAATTTAAAAGAGAATTTTAATTGACCCATCGAAATGATGTCGAATTAATTTGTGCAGTTAATGTGCTTTGATAGTTTACATCCCCAGACTGATAGGATAAATACTGGTGACACTTTAAATAAAGAGAATGTTATCCCCGGACCTGAAAAAAATGCAGGAGAGTATTAAAAATTGAGATGGAGTTTTCATTGACCGAACGAAAAAGCCTCTGACACGTGCGCCTAATAGATCCAGAAATTTGAGGCAACCAATGTATGTATCGATCGATAAAGCACTGCCATCCCCCAGATCTCCAGCGCGTTTACACCGTTGTTTCGCACTGTTCCGAGTCCTATTGACACAGAACGACGGCTATTACGCAGAATATAGAAATCTAGAAAGATCGCGAGGATCCAGCGGGATCAAGGCATCGATCGAATAACTCTGACCCGCGTCCGATTATGCGTCGCCTCGGAAACGACCGTCGACGCGGCGATTTTATTCGAGGGGTTCTTTATCGATACGCACGTTTCCACTCGTATAACAACGTACCCCTTATTCCGCGGGGTATAACGTTATTAGTTATGTTTATTCGTTGTTCGTTATCGAAATAAAATTGCGCTGAACGCTGCCGGTGAGCCGTGAATCACTTGGTAAATTCGCGCGAGCCATCGCGTCTGGTTTGCAGGGGCGTGCATTTGAATAAGAACGACTGTCGTGCATCAGAAAAACCGTCGGCATAGGACTGCGCGGGGCCCTTGGCCAACAGGGAAAGGGGGGGAATAATAGGTGGGGTAGCCAGTAGGATGCTCGAGTGACGTCGTACCGCAAACTACCACTGTCCCCTTTATATTCAGGAACATAAGCTCGCAAAGTTATTGGCCCATTCGGACCTCCTGCCTCCACGACTCGCCGTGCCGTTTCTCATTCGCGTGTCCGATGGCGTTACTTTGCGCCCTCAAATTCTTCCACCCTTCTTCCTCCCCAGCGCTCACAGCCGAGGCTCGACAGCGATTTTCTCCTATCGATACACTTTCCACTCGTTCTCATCGACCCGACTATTCTCCTGTGACACTCGCAATTTTCGACGAGAAATGCAACCCCTTTATTTACAACTTCGTCTTGTACACTTCGTTTTTCTCCTTTTTCACCCTCTACACTTCATTTTTTGAGCTTTTCCATCTTCTACACACAATTTTTAGAATTTCTTCATTTCCACACTACATTTTTCGAGCTTCTTCATGTTCTCGATCTTCTATATTTCACTCTTGTCGAGTTTCTTCACCCTCTCTGCTTTATTTTCCGATTTTCTTCATGTTCTCCTACATCTACATTTCATTTTTTGTGCTTTTTCATCCTCCACACTCAATTTTTCGAATTTCCTTATTTCCGCACTCCATTTTTTGACGTTCTTCATGTTCTCGATCTTCTATATCTCACTTGTCGAGTTTCTTCACCCTCCACACTTTATTTTCCGAGTTTCTTCATGTTCTCCACCATCTACACTTCATTTTTTGAGCTTTTCCATCCTTCACACTCAATTTTTCGAAGATCTTCATTTCCACACTTCATTTTTCAAACGAATTCAATCGAGTAATCTCTGACAGAAGCGCTCCTCAAGTCCGATGATAGTAAAATAGAGATCTGCACCGTACGATTTCGACCAGGTAGTTCGACCAGGGTTAATCAAGCAGCCAAACAGCGATTCGGAAATGAAATTCCGTGAAGGGCAGACGCGTCGTCCACGAAACGTTGATTTAAATTCAACCTCGGGCGGAGAAGAGGGATCCAGGGGGCCCCGGGTATCCATCGGACTCCTAGATTCCCGGCTAAAGGCCAAAGGAAGGTCCCTCTCGGTCGGCTACCGGAATAGCGTGGAATATACTAAAAGGCAGGACCGAGAGGAAGAGTTCCAGGGGAGTAAATGACAGGCCCCGCTGGCCGCCCCGGGCCTCACGGATGATTATTTTGATTAATTTCTCCCGTCATTCGGTAGCCGATCGTGCTGCTGTCCCTGGAACACGATTCCGCATCTAATCCCGACATAATCGAAATCTGCACCGAGGAGCCCGCAATGATGCCCAAAATTTCCCCTAAATCGGTAACAATGGCATAGGAGACACGAGGTCTACAACCAAAGTAATCAGATTGATGATCCCTAACTCAAGGAAAATGGTACACAAGTCAAAAATCTTATCGGCAACGTCTGCGCATTTTATATGACGAAATTATATTTGTATTTTTTAAAAGCATGTTTTTACCTGTCACGATGTGACATTTATGTGTTTTATTTACTTCCCGAAGAAACGCTGCGTCTAATGGCTCAAACCCCAGCTTTCTAAAATTCACAATTCAACTCAAAATGGACAATTTATTCACTTTGTTGTTACTGTAGAACTTGTTTGTCACTTCAAGCTGTCAAACAACATTTCAATCAATGAATAGAAATAAACTAACTGGCGGAGATGTTTATAACGTCGATAATGCAAACAGACGTCGCAGTTAGGCGAGCAGGAGAGAAGAAAATGGACTCGAAAATAGCTGAAAGCATCATTTACCTGTCCCCGGTCAATATACCCCAACTTCCGAAGCACTTTGCTTTCGCCTTTCGTTTTTTCTCGTTTCGGCATTGCTCGAGGATGAATCAGTTAGGTCACCGGGACAACAGGAGCAGGCGATAAGCCGTCGAGGGACAAGTGTTTGGTGCATTTTCGGCGATAAGCCTAATTCCCATACCTGCTCGCATACCTCGAGCTCTCCTCTTCTCTATTTTCGTCCGATCTCGCTGCGCTGGTTCAACTTTGAAAGCTTTCGAGTAGTTTCGAGGAGGACTTCCGGCAATTTCCTCGTAGCGCAGAGATCGATGCTCGGCCATTAGGCGAGTGTCCATTTGTCTCTGGCTCCCTTGCAATCTAAATTAACCGTTGCCGAGTTTACCGTGCACGATAGATTACGAGATAACGGTGCACACCGGTGATCGAGAACATCGATCGAGGAACAAAGAGACCGAAGAACGAGTGACGCGAAAACTCGTTGCTGTCGACGCTTGTCGGGTGAATCCGAACCGAGAGGAATTAATAGATTAGCGATGGGCACGTCTCCTCTTAATTGTATCCCATTACGGGCCTCGGGTTCTCTCGGGCCCCGGAACCCGTCTATTATCGTCGATAGCCGAAATCGGTCCTGATCGCAGAATTAGATCGAATTAACCGGGGACGATACTTGCGTACGCAATTTCTCGCGGACGATCCACTAATCTTTTGCTACAATATTTTATATTTCGCCCAGCCAATTTCTAAATCCATAAAACTCCGCAGTCTACTTATCCATTGTCCTTAGACTGGCAATCTTTGCATGAAGGGACATTTTAAAACAGTAATATTCCGGGAACCGAAATTCATCATCTCATAATGTCGCTTCGCAACGATACTTCATTAGGTGACTGTGGATTTTTATGCAAAACAAAACAGACCAATATCGTGTGCATAAGACCGAACTCGGCTTCCCCGAGGTTACCCGAATAGCGTTTCACCTCGGAGCGTGACGGATCAGACTCATTCACTGCTCAGCAATTGTGAACGCGTTGCCAGGCTAAAGAAGATTTCACTTCAAAAATTGTCCGCATCACTTGTACGTATCAGAGGCTACATATAGATTTCTTTCTTTTTTCAATTTTACATTCAATAATATTATCTTAATGTACACTGGCGGAATTAATTATGGACACTTTGAAAAAAAATATTCTTTATTTCATATTTGTGCAGAAAATGTATATTCTCCTATGATAAATAGATACCGTAATATATTTATTGCAATCTAGAATGTTTATACTTAATATTTTCACATGATCTGGTTTGTAAATGTTTAAAAATTTTAATCTAAAAATTTCTAAACTGTGTTGTTATTTTTGTTTCTGCGCCTGGCAACACGAAACGTCGTATGGTGTGAAATAGCCAATCGCGGGATGCGTGGGTTCATTGTAACCAATCAGGAAGGCCTTGACGATCTTTACAAACAGTTTCATCATTGTCCTAGTCAGGCATTGTGTTTTCACAAGTGAGGACCTTAGTAAAGTTTTTAAAAGTATGAATAACGAGACTGAAATGGCTTCGAATACCTCGAAACGTGTTAAAACTGTAATTTTTATTGTACATTACTTTTAATATACGATACAATAGCCATACTTTTATGGCTGTAAATGGTCTTTTTACCAATTTTTTTATATAAGCGCGACACCCTAAAATTATAGAACAATGATTAGAATATAAAATATAAATGATTACTTATTAAATAAATGCAAAATTTAAGCAAAAATTTAAAAGTGTCCAGAATTAATTCCACTAGTGTAATCTTAATGAATTTTTTTTTCTCCTTCACTTTAATGTACGTAATGCTGGGGTCTCAATTTTTTTTATTAAAAAGGCAAGAGAAGTTTCTTTTCATATTTTTGCTGTATCGATGTAGGTATCCAAATAATAACAAAACTTTCCCGTATTCAATTCGAAGCAATATAAAGAATGTACATTAATGTAAAATCATGTGAACAACAGCCCTTTGGTGATCGAGATAGAAGAAAAATGGCCTTATTTTTACTTTTTATGAAGAATATTTTTTCAAATCTGAGAGATTATAAAAATATGAGAATGATTGACAGTTTTGTTTGCCTGGCCAGCAAGAATGCATTCTCATGGGATCATACTTACAAATTCATTCAGGGCAGAATATTTATTTTCACGTATTTTAATCTGATTGGGGAAAAATACCGCAGTAAAACGTACACCCACAGTAATAGGTACATTTACCCTATTGACTCAATTATACACAATATCCGCGCGATTTCCGAGGCAATTATCGAATACGGGTAGATCGGTTCATAGGAACTCGTTTGTTGGCGTCGATCGGTTCACGGTAGCTAACGCTATCGTTGCGGCACAGCAATTAATGGAGCCGAATGGAAACAATTAGGATGAGAAGAGGTTCGGGACGGAGGATGAGTGATATCGATCAAGTTCTCGAAAGGCGGTCGGCGCTCAGAAAATTGCTCACAATTTCTTAGGATAAGGTTGCAGAGAGCAACACGAATATTTCGTTTTTCAAAAGCCCGAGCCGAGCAGAGTTGAAGCAAGCTGAAGCATCAAGAGTCTCGAGGCCCCGAGCAGATCAACAACGAAGCCCAACGGACAGCGGATCCAGCGCTGACGCTCATTACGATGATTGGCAGATTCAATTAACGAGCAGCCGGGCTCCAGCGCGGCGGGGTCGCCCCGGCTTAACCCCGACTAAATATTATTAATAATAATCAGCTCATTACCGGCTCCATTAATTATCCAGCTGTATATACGAGTTATACCGGGCCCCAGGAGCGCACCAGATTCCGCGGGATCGAAACGATATTCCCCGGTAATCGACGCTAAACGCATATATCGCCGTGCCGTTTCGTATACACCGTTCCCTGATAACCGGTCATTACGATCGCGCTCGCCGATCGAAAGAAAGTCTGAGAGAGAATCTCCCGGATCGATGCAACCCATAGATAACCGTTTCCCTGACTCGACACGATTTTTCTATTGTACATCGATCGCTAAATTACACGCCATTCAAACGTATAGCTTCGCTTACCGATCGTGAGACCGTGCACTATCCCCAAAGGAAGCGTCCGTCTCGTGTTTACACATTACCAACCGATTCCGGATTAATAGGTTTGTGGGATCTCTGATTGGCAACTAGATGATCAAGTTAACCATCGATTCAAGGAACTGTTCAATCTTCCGTACGTGTCAGCTAATTTTCTGAAAGCCTGAGCAACATTTAAGTCGTTCTATTACTTTGTTGGACGATGTATCAGATGATTGCATAAGTTCTTGCCCGATTCGAAAATAATATTCAATGGTTAAATCTTAAAGAATACAGCTTTGCTAATCAATTATACGTGGTTTTAATTGGCAAACTTGGGGAGCATATCCTACAAGTGCAAACAAGAAAAAAATGTTATTTGAAGTTTGCTCAGAAACGCTTTGTTACAAAGTTATAAACAAATAGAGTTAGAATTGATAACGGTGGATTTTTTACTTTACTGAACATAGAAAGCTCGAACGTGTTTATCGGATCATTTCAAAATGTCGCCCTTGGGCGCAAATACAAGCTTGACATCGGTTTTTTATGGAGCTTATTACAGAATAAATCTCTTCTCCTTATTTTGTGTTGCATTTCAGCAACGGAGATATTAATCCGATATTAATCTAACTGGTCGTTAACACTAACAGCAAATCATATCAAAATAGTAAACATGACATGAATAGACAAGTAAGATAAACACGTTCGACCTTTCAATGTTCAGTAAAGTAAAATCCGCCGTCATCAATTCTAACTTTCGGCCGAAGAGGCCGCTAAAGAAATGCCTATAGAATGCTCTTTTCCGTACAGAGATATGATTAAATAAATTAAAAGAGAAAAATTAGTGTTGAATGGAATGCAAGATGGACTAGTTCCCTTCCCTCTAATTTATCCTTGGTCAGACAAGACCTCCTTAATAATGACTGTCCCCAGGTTACTAACAGAAGAGATCAGGTAGTTCTCGCAAGACTTTGCATAGGCCATAGTAACCTAACTCACTTATACAGAAGTTTGAAAGATCCCCTTCCACGTGGGGATGTGTACTCGATGTAATTCTCTACTCTCGATTGAACACCTAATATTGCACTGTCCCCTATTCTCCTCCCAAAGACGTCGCTTGGCTATCCCTAGCAAATTAAGTGAATGCCTTAATGTTAATAAGACTATCGACCAAGTCATAATACATATTTCTAGAATCCATCAATATGTACCACTCTTTATAAACATTATACATGATACATAGCTGCTAATCGATCTTTCCACAATGTACTTATAACTAGCTCTAAGTATAAGGATATAAATTTGTAATTTACATGTTATAATCCTTGTGGTCGCTAATGACCTTGATGTTGATGCGACCTGTAAATAAATAATTAAAAAAAAATTCTAACTTCACACACACACACACACATTTGCTTATAACTTTGTAATAAAGAGTTTCTGAGCAAACTTCAAACAACATTTTTTCTTATTTCCACTTGTAGGATATGCTCCCCAAGGTATAGTCACCATTCTTGTGTAATGGTAGAAATAATTTTATTGTAGATACAATTATTTTTACACTTCGTGCAGTACAGTTTACAACATCTATGAAAATTGGACACGACCTTACGCAATCATCTAGTAATTATTTCATGTAAGAGGAATAAGGCATTTATTATTGTTTCAAACAAATCCCGTGAACTTTCCGTTTAGGCCGTTCGGAATTCTCATTGGAAAACGAAGAAGTTTTTAAAACTTTATTGTAAAGTAAAATAGTAAGACTGTAGAATATTCCGACCAAAAGAATGAGGTATCATAAAAAATGCAGTACAGAACAAAGCAGATGGCCTGAATGAAAAATCAAGCGAAAACAGCTTAACTGCTGTGTCGATTGGTACTCCTGCAAACTGGGTTTTAGAAGGACAGTGTGTACATTGTTTATTTCTTTAGTAATTTACACACCATTCTGAGATCTATACGATAGAAGCTCAATAATTTTCTCTCAAATAATTTCAGAAGAAATGGATAGATTAATTTAAAAAATTTGTTGTTTTTTGGTTTCAAAAAGATTATTGAAACAGTGCTGGTAAATATAGCGTTGATATCGTGTTTTGGACGATTTCTATTTCGATCATGATTCGTTATCGATTGAACGGAAGGGGTAGCCTAAGCTAAGAGAAACAATGCCACACGGGTCGCCGGGCCGGAGAGTTAAACGGCGGAACAGGGTAAAAGAGAAAGTGGAATATTAATCCATTTAACAAACTCATTATCGATGAGATATATCGAACGTTTACCGTGCGCGTCGGCGCGGCGGCGCGAACGTGCTCCTCCTATCCCGGGGGAACCCCGGTAATATTAGCGGGTTGGCACCCCTGCGGCTTGATTTACGGCCTAGCACTAACGAGCCTCGGACTGCATCGGTCGCGGAGAGGTGGTGCGCATCGGTGCAACAGCTCTCGATCGTCCGTGAGCGCTGCACCGATGCGCCTTGATCACCGGCGCGGCTGAAATCTAGAATTTTGAAACGGAATAAAACTCTTGACCCAAACGAAGTTTCAAAGTAGACACGAAGTGGTGGATGCTCTTTGCCTTCTATTGGGGTCCATCTGGACTGCGCCGGAGAGCTCATAAAGTCAAGAAGACAGTCGAACAAAAGATCTTGTCGAAACTACTATGGAATTCGTTCAATTTATGTGAATCGAGTTCGGCGGGACGTGTAGGAGTGGGCGTGGCCTTCCTGCTCTCAGTGGACCCAGAAACTAAACATTTATCAGAAGAATGTTCTTAGAGACTAAACAGCATCCTCGCGTTGGTCCTTCTATCTGAATAAACGAAACACGAGAGGAAAATATCTCGATATCGGTTTTACTTTACTCGGTGGGCGTATTGTTCTAAGTCAGCGTGGTCTGTCTGCTCTCAGAGGACCCAGAAAAGGCCTAAACGATCGTCAGAAAAGTGTTCTTAAGGAATAAACGGCGCCTTCATAAGAAATGAAGGAAAGCCTAGGGGGAAATCTGTCGTAAAGGGGCGTAGTGGTCCGAGTGGGCGTGGCCTCTTCGCTCTCGACTCACCCAAAACGAGTGTCACGACCGTTTCAAAGTCTATGTACCCTTCAGAAAATTACTCGCAAGCGAGGAACAACTATCTGGTTGTCTGTTCAACTTGAAAAATGGAACGGCCAAGTCACGTGGCCCCTCGTGCCGACGCCAATGGCCAAGAGGCAACACGATGGATGCACCGTAGAAGCAAAGAAGGGCAGCCTCGAGTGGGTCCGGACCCGACAATATGCCGAACGGAGCGAAAGCTCGAAGCGGGCCGACAACGCCGGCCCCCGAGGGCTGATTGGACCGTATTTGGTTGTAATTAAGGCACCGGCGGCGGCCATTAGCGACCGCGAAAACGAACAACATTGTTCCGCGGGCGAAAGGCGAGCCGCGCCACACCACGCCGGGCCACGACGTTCCACGCGTATATCAAATTGCGCAAAGATCCTGTCTTACCCTTTTCCGAGCGGTTCGTAATTTCGTTTGCGTTGCCGATCGGTCGTGCCCGCCTTTTTGCTCCCGTTCCTGCCGAACCATTGGCGCGCCGGAACCAGAAACATCGTTTAAGCACTTCGTTGCGAACTGGACAAAGCAAGAAATTCTTGAAAACGATAATGAACTCCCCTCCCCTTCAGCAAGAATATACCAACCTGAAACTACTTTCACATTTTTTTAATTGTCCAGCTGATCGAGTAACAGTCTCACGTTTAATTGGTAAGTTAAGCTCGTTTTCCTATGTCGCGCATAATTTTTAGCAATTTGTTAAATACAGACGAATTTAATAACATAAAAACTGTTTCGAATAGTGGTACGATAAATTTTAGTGTTCTCTGTTCACTTCTTTCGCAGAAATCGAAAATTGGCTCCTAACTTGGATCGCCTCGAAAGACGAGACATTTTTTCGAGATGGAATTCGAAAATTGCCTGAGAGGTGGGAAAAAGTAGTAGCCAGCGACGGACAATACTTTGATTAATCTGTTCATTCATGTTCTTCTGAAATAAATGCATTTTCGACCACAAAAAAACGGGCCGAACTAATTTGTACACCCAATATACTGCATTAAGTGCATACTGTGCACACGTGTGACAGTAGGCGTGGCAGCTAGACTCTGAGCAGTGGTGGGGGTCGCTACAGCACCAATCAGGCGTGCGACCTCTTTCCTAGACAACTTGTCACCTCCTCGCAGTGTGACAGAAGCTAGGGCAAGTAGCCTGAGCCACAGTAGGAGCTACCAATCGAATTCCCACTGGCCAGGCCGTGCAACTTGTTATTCCGGTGCACGACGACAATGCCGCACGACTGTCGTAATTGGCAGATATCCTCGGGGGGTGGGGGTGGCCGCCGATACAGGATGAAGAGATTTACAATGTTCCAGGCCGTAAAATAATCAATAAAATCTGCGCAATGTAAAGAAACGGACGTGCGGCGGTGATTTAGTATGCGGAGCGGCCCGGCTCCGCTATTCACTCCTCTTGCCCCGACAGCCCCCTCCTCAGCTATCCTTAAGGCCCGACCACGGGGCCTTGCTGGTCCAGTTCGCGGGATCGTTGATCCGGTTCGAACCCGACAACGAAACAACGAATCCGCTCTCGGAATCTACCTGCGCAATTTGTAGCAGCCTTTTTAAACGTCGGCTCGGCTCCATTGTCTACGCGGCTCCCAACGGAATGCACTGAATTATGGTTGTCCGAGATGTCAAAATACTTAGAGCGAACGATCCCGAACCCGGAAATTCAGAAAATTATGAAACTTGGGGAATACGCATATAGCGTATGTGAATTTGGACAGCAAAAGGATCACGTAATACATATGCACTACGCATCTCCAAAGTTTGATCATTCTTTTAAATTCCGGATGCAGAATTACTTCTTGCGAGAAGCAAAGGTTCATGCGAACGGTTTCGGTCCGCGTGCCTCGAATATCGGAACCGCGAATGCGACGCTGGAACGCGAGGCGTGGCTGTCAGGCGTCTTAGGCCTCCTAAGCGTCTTGTTTCGAGGTTTACGAGGCGCTAAGCAGCCCGTGATTGATGACGGGGGCAACCGACGAGGTCACGTCAGTGAAACGATCGAAAAACGCGAAAAAATCGACTCTCCGCGGACCTGCCCGTTTTGAAGCCAACGCGACGGTAGACGATCGTTGCGGGAAACAGGAAAGCTCGTTGGGCAATCGATCGTTCACACCTCGAATGCCTTGTCTCCTGAGAATTCTCTTCACGGCTTAGACACGAATTGTTGTGTCAATATATTAAGTCTACTAATTTCTATTTAGTTGATTGCATGGAGTTCTTCAGTCTGCTAAATTGCCCGTCGCAGAATCAACCCTTCTGTTGGTTTTCAGGATTTGGAATGGAGCTGCCTTTGGGGGGTGAGTCGAAGAAATTTTGCGTTAGGGGCACCGACACAGGGTAATCAACTCGTATCAACCCTTCTGTTGGTTTTCGGGATTTGGAATGAAGCTACCTTTGGGGGGTGAGTCGAAGTAATTTTGCGTTAGGGGCACCGACACAGGGTAATCAAGTCGTATGGGCGGACCGATCGTCAATGTGGGTAGAGCTTTAGGTTTCTGGTGGGAAATACATAGCGAATCGCCGCAGGGTCTTGCAGCAGGAGCCGACTATGGTGACGAATTTACGAGCTCCTTACGAGGCTGCCTTCTTCGAGCGTGGCGAGCAATAAAGTACGGGGCCAGAGGATATTCGAAACAATCGGCCCGAGAGGCCAGGACCTATCTCCACGCGAAATCCCGGGATCAAATTTAAAATTGATTTATGGCTGATCGCGAGCCGACCTTCGGCTTCTCGCCCTCCATCCTCTTCTTCGTTCCTCGTACTTCCTGTTATCGAAACTTTAAAAATCTCGTGATCCATTGACGTGTTAACTACCAACTTAGTAGCCTCGGCGATCCTATAAAGTCACAAGAATTTATTCAATGAAATTGCGGACCGTTATGCTTTTTTATATGGTCGACATTAGAAATTTATGAGAATTGATTCGATATTATGATACAAATCGCACAAAATCTAAACAAATAGATTCCTCTTATTTCTATAGCATGGTACAGGCTAGCCACTTTTAGACGATGGAGGATGCTTATAGAACACATAAATAATAGTATACTGTTTAAATATCTCTTATATTTGAATAAATAAATATTCCGGTTTTATTTCCTCGTGTGCTGAAAATGATCTCCCATAAAAGAATCTTCTAATCAATAGCATGATTAGGATGTTGATTGATGTAGAAGATAACATTGAAGGAATTAGCAAAAGGATTGTAGAAACGTAATTCCTGTTGGCTGGACTTCCCACAGACAGCAATTAAGTAACATGGCGTCTCGGATGGTTCGTTTCGCGCACCTTCCGCGGCGCTACCTGCCGCGTTGCATTCCCCTTCGAATGCAACGAGACCGTTCCACCAAGAAAATGCATCGAGATCGAAATTATCTTCCGGAGAAGTAACTCCATTCCCACCTTAATTTAATCCTTCGTACTTTCGTGGAACGTGGGGTTCACGAAGGTTGACGTGGCTTGCTTGTACAACGGGTTATCCCCCTAGAATCAATGCATTCATTAAGATAACTCGATGAATTCATTAGGTTAAAGTATGCAGAACGAAAAATTCGAGATATTCTTACCCGGTTCCACTTAGCTAGAGCTCTCTCGCGCTCGAACTTCGCGAATTCTCGTTTGTCGTAAATCGTCGTTGATATTTTCCATATTAGAAGCATTAGAAACCCGAGGAACACCGTGCTGGCTGCCACTCCGATTGCAACGCCTGCGAAAAATGGTTGCCAAACATTTCTCAGCAATTTTTTACTGATTAATTTTGAGCATATGTAGTGTTCCTATTATTAGGATATCTACGGTAAACTACTTGTGCCGTCAGAATATTTTTTATGCAGATTTTATGCATTTGTGACAAGAATGAGTAGGTGTACTTTAAAATAGTAAAAATATTAGAAAAATTTTAAAATACTAGTATATATTATCTTCAACCGATTAAACATAGTAAGAAAGAAAATAAATTTCTATTTCACTCCAGTTTGCTGTAATTTATGTAAAAAATTTTCATTTTGCATAAAGATCACGTTGTCTACACTCATAAACTTAAATCAGCTAAAAATAATAATTCTAATGAGTCAGAAACAATATAAAAACATCATCCAATACGTCTAATGCTTTCACAATTACGTATCTGATTAATCAACTTTTATCAGAAATCCATAAAATCCGCAGTCAAGTAATTGCGATGCTGTGATTCCCTCACCAAAAACGTTGATGGGCTTCGGACACGTCCTCTCCTTCTGCGCGAGGATATTAAATATCTTGATGTCTCCTCCAGTCCCATTTCTGTGCTGATGATACTTGAAAGTAAAAGTGCATCCCGCGTCACCTGGTGTGCGGCAAACCCTGGCTCCAGTATCCAGATCCTTGACCGAGTCCTCCTCGACAACGTCCACCTGCACGTCATTTAAAAAATGAATACACTCGCAGCAACGCAGAAATAGTGCTCCACAAATCATTTGAATCTCTCACGATGTCAATTTGGTGGGGACAGGTGTCGCAATTTCCATTCTTGGCGTAAGGACCACTGTTGTAGGCTGTGCATTCCACGCAGTCCTTCAGCTCGTCGCACCATTGCCCTGGACATGTCTGGAAAGGGGATAAACATCAGCCAGAAAACACAGACTAGAGGAACACATGTCGCTATCGAATAAGTTTCACCAGTAGGGTCACCGAAGCAAATTCGAATTTAGCACCAAATTTGGCGCCAAACAACGACCCATCTATTTTCGTCGATCAAATTCGTTGTCGGCCAAAATCGTTTTCGGTTAAAGGCGTTGTCGACCAAAGTTATTGTCGGTCAAGTCTGAAGTCGGTGAAATGTTGACGGTGAAAATGTCGGTGATTTCCATGGGACCCGCTCCCTGACTTCGCGTCAGGTTCATCCTTGCTGTCTATAATCCTAACGGCTCCCCAATTTCGCATTGGATTCGTCCGCGTACCTCAACTAACAAATTGAAACCATATTCCTAGGGTAACAACCCTTCGCCGCCCACTTATGCTGCTCGCGGCCCTGGCTCATAACAAGAGCAAGACTAGGTCCGCTCGTAGTGAAGAGCCAAGAACAAGAGTGGCCGAATCCGGGGGAAAAAATGTTGGCAAGTGAATTGTTGAAACGGGTCCTTGCCGGCATTTCCGGGTACTAAATTTGAGAATAGAGGGGCGGTCCATTGACCGCCCAGGTAAAGAAAAAAATCCGCTCGTAGTGCGACCGACCTGCCCTCTATGACGAAGCCAAGGCAGGCCAAGGTTTGGTCCCCATTTGGCCTCCATTTGACATGAAATTTTGGCACCAAACTTTATAGCCAATCTTTTTCCGCATTAGGCTGGGTATTTTATGACAGGTTTTGATCGGCAGAGTCGTAGCAAATAAGGACCAGTTCCAAACATGCCGTCACACCAAAATGACCGCCTTTTGATCGCAAAGCATGATTGCAGACGTTTAGTCTTAACCTGCCTGAACAGATTCTGCTGACTGGGATGGAACGAAAGATGTATACTAACCGGACACTCCTCGCAATACCGTCCCGAGTACCGGATATTGTCCTTTTCGTGGCAGTGGCAGCTACCGCAGACACAGTCGCCCCGTCCGCTGCAAATCTCCGCGGTCTCGCTGTTGGAGGGCATGCATGTGCTGTTCGTCTGTTCGCAGTCGCAGGTTTCGCCGCCCCATCCAGCCAGGCAATTGCAGGTACCGCATTCGCACTTGCCCCGGCCGCCGCAAACCTTAAACGCAAACGCGACGACAGATGGAATAATAGAATCCACACGGCGGACGCGTGTAATTTATCCGCCGCGGCGGACCGGCAGGCCGCGCCGCGCAGGTTTCCTTAAAGGGCAGAATTATTCAACCAGCAGATAAACGGCTACAGAAAGACACACAGGCTTTTCTTTAACCCTGCCCGATAGCTAGCAACAATCTTTGTTCGCTTTGCTCGTTAGCTGACATTCCTGTTGCTACGTCTGTCTGTCAAGTCGAAATCAGGCTCTATCAGCTCCCCTGCGTTGAATTAGGTTCGATCCTACTATGTTCCTCAACGGTGTAAATATTTAATTTAGATACTATACACGTTTTAAGTAAAAAATAATTTAGAGACTGTACACTTATCTGTTTATCTGTGATCGTGTCGCAATTAAATGTATTTGTTTATTACACATACAGAGGGAGTCGCCTAACGTTCGTACCTCAAATATCTGTGTTGTTTTCAAAGATACATTGAATGCCTCGAGGACAAAGTTAAATGGTAAAATACGGAACTCAAACGATACCAAAAAAATTTATGGTTTTATGTACTTTTTTTGGAGATGTCAAGATCCCGTTCCTTTTTTTTTTTTGAACATTCAATAACATTGAAAGACCTTAATATGTTCACTATAAGTCTCACTCGTGATAAACGTATTCTGCTTTCACATTTTAGATCTTATACGTTTTCTCTGTCCGTGACCTTGAATGACCTTGATTAATTATAGTCACTGAATTCGGAATGATAGCGACTATCATTGTGGGTGTTTAAAAAAGGGTGGTTCCATTTTAAAAATGAAAGTATCCTTGATATCTCTGAAAAAGTAACATAAAACCTAAAATTTTTTGGTATCACGTGAGCCCCATTTTACCATTCCACTTTGTCCTCAAGACGTGTAATGTATCTTTGAAAACATCAAAGATGTTTGAGGTACAAAGGTTAGTTCAATCACCCTGTACATAGGAGGTTCAATCATGTTGTGATCAAAACGAATATGAAAACTTGCAGGTTCGTTTCGAGGAAATGTACGCACCAATCCTCCGCTGCGTTTGCAGTAGAAGTTATCGCACTCGCAGTACTTCCCATAGTAAATCTCCTGCGGGTTCGGTCGTGTGGCGCACTCGCACATGGCGCATTTGCAAACTCCACGGCCGCTACAGATCTCGGTGGTTTCGTTGTTAGGCTTGCATTCGATCATGGCGGCTTCGCTATTCGTACCGACGTCGTTTCCCTTGCACTCGCAATGTTTCCCGTAGTAACCTTCGTTGCAGGCGCAAACACCGCAAGACAGGGTACCGTTTCCTTTGCAATCTGCCGAGTCCGTCTGGTACCCCTGCGTTTTCATCGAGTAATACATATACAGTGAGTGTAAAAAGTAGTCGTACGCCTTTTAAAATAGAATAACTTTCTTATAATTGTATCAAACGACCAGATTTTTATAATCAATTGGAAGCATTGGTTGGTAAGATTTTCCAAATAATTATAATTTACAAGGTCGCATGCAAAATAAAAAGGGCATTTTCTGAAAATTTTTTATTTGGGCCCTTAATGAAAATTTAAAACCCAACAAGAACATCCTGTAAACAGGAGCCAAGTTCCTATGGCCGTACAAAGTTGTGCAATCAAACAAAATACGGCCAAGTTCGTTAGCTTAGAAATACCTCTTGCAATACTGAAAAAAAGCGTTTGTAAAAATTAGTTTAAAATAAATCTATTTAATTTTTAAAGAGTTACATGGAGGGGGCTAAATTATTCAAACTTGACCGCTACCTAACACCTTTTATGGCCATTGCTCAAAAAATGACCGGTTCCAGATTTTTTATTTTACAATTACTGAAATAATAAAAATTATTTAATAAGAAACGATTTTACAGATTGTATAGATGATTGTATAGCATTGCAATAGGAGCCGCACAAAGTCTAAATAAAATCGATCTTGTAATTTTTGTAAGGGAACATGTACCACTTACTTTTCAGGCTCGGTAGGTTTCGCGTTAATGCTAATTTTCACGAATTTAATTAACTCTTTCGAGACTGCAAAATATTTTACAGAAATATTGTACGATCTTGAAAGAGCTGATAAATGTTGGCAAAGGGTTATTCTCACAGGATTTCCTGGACGCTCGCAAGGACAGTCGCACACGATGTTCAAGTCGATCATCAGACTCTCGTTGAGGCCTCTCGGCTTTATCTGCATTGTCTGTTGCCATTCCCTGGCATCTGCTGGACATTCGACCGCCTACAACAAAATATATTTGCTATTATAATTAAAAAATCGATTTCGATGAGTTCTAACAATCTATTTCTTCTTTTAATAATTTCAATAAACGGGAAATGATGCAACAACATTCTTGAGTTCTTCTGATGTTCTCATTAGTCGATAGTCAACTGATCGATTTTTGCCATAAGTGCATATAAATCGGCCGTCTAATAATCACATTTTCATTGATGTACCTTCAAAACTACTTCGAAGTGAACAACGTTTCCCACTCGCAGACCTCCGCATTCCCGTCGTTCCTTTAGTATTCCATTGGTCTCCAAACATCGAGAAAAGTATTTCACGTCGATCATCTTCGGTGCGTCATCTGTTAATGCCACGGACTGCACTAATTTCTAAAAAGGACAGAAGTCATCGATTGTTAGGCCATTTCTGGAAGTTTACGTACAGTGAGAGTCAAAAATGAGAATACACCCCGTACATATAAGATTCTACATTATACATTTACAGCATATTTCGCAAAAACCAAAGTTTTGATGTGTAGTAAACAGAGATCTTGGTGAATTACGTTTCCAATGTTTTGTAAACAAATGCCTATCTGAAGTAGGTTACTTACGAACGTCATTTGCATCAATATAAAATAAACACGTTTATTGCATCGCGATTATAACATTAACGATCTCTTTTACCTCGTATTCTCCGCTAATAAGGGCCACCACGTTGTTCGAGTCCTTGTCGATGATTCTAGTAGATGAACCACCGATGCTCCGGCTGAGCAACTCGTAATTCACGCTCACGGACTTGGTGATCGCAAAGATGACGTTGATATTGTTCTCGTGTGCCATTTTGTTGATCTGTTTGCGATGGTAAAGTCTTATAATAAGGAAAATTAAAGTTAACCGTCTGCGATTCGTTCAAGGAAATCTATACTTGAGATATCGAAGGGTAATCTTGCAGAAGCGAGTACGTGTAGAATCCTGTCTCGTCCAAGTGGCAGAGGCAGTCGTTCGGCTCGATAATCCCAGCGAGCTGAAAACAAACGTGATCACATCATCCCTAGTAGCATTTATGGTCGGCCAACGGTAGCCAACGGTTGGGAATTGGTTGGGATATGGTTGGTGGTTTTGTCTACAAATCTCGAACATAAGGCGTACGACGAAAATTTGTGACAATTTGCCAACGAGTATCCAACGTTGGGCCTCGGAGCTGGGGAAAATATATATAGTATTTTAAATAGTAAATAATAAATAATCCTACTTATTTTAAAGTATGTGTACACAACTTTGAAAATAAAATATTTTATATTTGATACAGTAATTTTTGAAAATAAAATGATTCATATGAGGCAGTAATTTTTGAAAATAGTATTTGCAAATAGTATTTTATTTAAAGAATATTGAAAAGATTTTGTAAAATATTATTATATTGAAAATATATTATAAATATATTATATAAAAATAATATATAAATATATTATATAAAAATAATATATAAATATATTATATTGAAAATAATGGTTCGAATTCAATACGTATATACGTTACAAGCAAAATAGTATGGGAAGACGTACTCTACCATCTCCAGCGATATGAGATACTGCATCTGACGAGAAGACAATGAGATGTCGAGCATTCTGTCGCCATCCGATCTCCTTGGTGCAGACTATAGCTTGCATCATGGCGTCCAAACCACCTTCCGGTGTATCCAGATTACCGGACAGTGGAGCTTTTTGCACACGGGACTGCAAAAGATAAATAATTAATCAGTATGAAAACATTGTAATCGAATAAACTATCAAATCAAAGTAGTTACTTTGAAAGAGTGTATGTCTTTGGTCAGCGGCATCTGATTCTTGTAACCATAAGGAGGCGCGCATGGCACGGTTGCCCCATGTCGTACCGTGGTGCATGGCACGTCCTGTCTGTGGCAGTAAAACACTAATTAATAGGTGAGCTTCTTAAACGAATTAATTATGGAACTAATTTTATTAGTTTCCACTCGTTCAGAACTTCTTGTTTCTTAAATTTCTAAATTATATAATTTTAAGTTGCATGCATTTTCAATCGTTTAAATATTTATAAGTCTTAAAATAATGACAATAACGATTTTGCTCGATATTTCCTCTGGAAGCAAGGTTAGGTTCCCTCTTAATGCGACCGACCTGCCCTCTATATCGAGGCCAGACTCTGATCCCGATTTGGCATCCATTTGGTATGTAATTTTCGCACCAAACTTTGGCTCTAAATTTTTGGTGCCAAATTCATACCAAATCAAGAGCAGATTGCTTACTGGGATACGAAATCGAAACATGATCACGCTACCGGTAATTCCAATGTTAAAACCACAAGGACTGAAACACAGAACGTACTTTCCCTTTTGGGTGTTGGTCATAGGCAGTACAACTTTATCAACAAAACTGCCGAATCCCAGACGAAAATTGGAAGTAAGCTTGCTCATAGCGTCCGCAATCTTCAGTCCAGTGATCGATAATTGATCCCTGTACACCTCCATAGATCGCGATAGATCCATGAGATAGTACAAATCGACTGGATAATCCTCTGCTTGACTGTAGCTCAAAGTGATTCGGTATTCCTCGCCTGTATGGAACATAACGATATGTAACCAGAGTCATTTTTGCAGAGAGACGATTTTATAATGATGCAAAAATGATACGTTCCTCGTCGCAATCTCAGATGAACTTTCTGCGGTCTGATCTGGACAGGGACAGTCCCTTTTATTGAAGATAGTGGACGATCTTCGTCCACGACGAATGAGTTCTCGTTATCAATCACGTTTGACGATGGACACCAGAGATCGCGATGTTTCCGATACTTTTCTCGGGTGATGCATCGCACCATAACGTTGCTGAACCCTTTGTTCGCCTTCTGGAATTGGATCCTTTAGGTTAGCAATCTCAACAATCCCATAAAATCAATCTGCAGTTCGTTTGGGGAAGGAAACGTTGAACAGTTCCCATAAAATTCCATAAGAAGCAAGGTAAACAATGTACCAGAGAAAACACGGAACAGCGAAAAGGTACCGAATATTTTTTCATCCTTTTTACCACGTTTTTATTAGCTCGCTTAGACACATATGGTATAAAATGTCTGAAACCAGACAGCTTGACTCGTCCGCTAAATCTAATGTTAATGTCAGTTCTCGCTCGCTGAACCTGGCCTGTGCACGCGACATTATCTTCAGTGTTCCATCTACCTCGTTAATTTACTAATTAATGTACGTCCTTTTTCTACCGCTTTCTGCTCCCATAAAAATAATTCGCCGAGCTTGTTAAACGTAATCATTGTCGCTTGTTAAACGTAACAATTTCTAGGAATTGCATGAACATTTATGGTATTAATCAGAGAAAAATGAACGTTTAATCTCGGAATAATTTTTCCAAGAACTCTGAACAACTTTTCACGTACTGTTAGCAATCTGAAAATGATATATGTAGTTGCCAGTGAACGTGTTCAACAAGGAAATCGACACGTCTTGAATAAGTACTTCATAAAGCGGAATTATAAAAGATTCTTCTCAGACACGGTTACTGTCTTGCAATTAAATCCAGTTCGCAACAAATTCGAAACGTTTTGTTAATTTATTATTTTTCTACTTGCTCCGAAGGGAAAAAGCCAACGCGTACGCTTCAGGGAGATGGTTAGTGCATGTCGTGTGTTATAAAGTGAATAATAAATTGAATGATCACCGTAGACGAGCACCAAACGCATCGTGGTGTCTGCAGACAACTGGAGCAGGTCTGTTGAGACGCGCAAAGGCTCTCCGAGTCCTTGTACTCGGCGGAGATCAACGGGAAAAGATGAATCCCAAGGGCCAGAAGGATCTTCCAAGAAGTCATTGTTCTTCGTCTACCGTCACACTAATTTACTTTTGGTCAACCGAGGTGCAGCAAACTGAGGCCTCGAAAGGATATTCTAGCATCGTGCGGAAACGAAACCGAGATAAAAAGACACGTCATTAAGGAACGATTTCTTCCGCTCGAAATGATCTACCGAACACTGGTGAAATCACTCGGGAAATATCTCTGTCCAACAGCAATGACTGTTAATTGTGCGTTCGTCACGTATGTTTCGCTCAGACGTTGTGATCCGTCGTTCGGATCAATCTGACTTGGAAATGAAACTCTGGTTTTAATTATTATTATACGTCGAATTTACAGATAAAGGTTTCCTTCAATTGGATGTAAGTCAAGGGACTAAAATCGCATCAGAACTTTCAGCAATAACAATTAGTAGCGGACCGTGTCTCGTACTTTCTTGGGGGAAACGCGTATTGGACTGACACGATGAATAACGACAGTGCCGCGCGAACGAATACTGAGAGATTTCACGGAAACGACCGCATGATAAACTGCTGGATACGTCATTAGAATGTTCACCACGAAGTCCGGGTACTGCTCGGTAACATAATAATTACAATCTTGTAATTTCAATAAAGAGTCAAATTAGGTGAAGTAATTAGATATAAGATTCTCTTTGTAACTAAAAATTGGAAACTGGAATATCATCTTTTCGTGGACGACAGTCGGTTGGAGAAGAAATCATTGAAGTAGTTATTGGAGCAGTGGTTCGAAATTTATGTTAATCATCTCAAAATGATCGCAATGATACAGCGCATTGACCCCATATCAAAAATTGCCATAATTATAGCTAATTATGATTATCAAAAATAGTCCGCTGTCTTTTTTATTGAAAATACACGGCATTGGACTGCGTTTGTCCATTAGCCGGGAACATGGTGTACATACATACATACATAAATATATATGATATATAAGTATAATATATACAAGTATATATAAGTACAAAAATATACATATACATATAAGTACAAATAAAACGATCACACCTTCTCTGCATTTCCCTACGAGTTTGACCTTGAATGATCTTAAGTTATAGGTCATTGAACTCATCTTAAAATGCACTGTTTGATGAGTGTCGGGAAAAATAAAAGTCCCACCACATGATGTCCCCCTCGGTACTGAACAACTTTCATCTGAAACATTTTTGCGTATAATCAATATTTTTTGGAGTTATTTGTCTGTAACGCTTTATAATAGCCACCCTGTATAATACATGTACTAACAAAGTTTGGAACTTTAAAACCTTGATTACCTTGTATAAAAGTAGTTTATAATTGTTGTTATTTATAATAGTAAGAAAATTACTAAAAAATCAGATTCTACGACCCATGAAACCCTTAAATACGTCCTGTTCATAAAAAATAATGTGTAAACAACAACTCTATGAATTTAGTTCGCGATTTCACGGTTTTGAACCACTGTGTAGCGCCACGTAGTGGCACAATGCTGAAACTATGAATCAAAACTACCATCGGCACCGACGAGATCTCGTCGGTGTCGGTGCCTTACTTTTCCGTTTTTTACCAACGCCTGATAAGTTCACTATGCAGAATGATTTGAGTGCATAGTTCATTCAGCTATTCGAAGGTGGCGTGGCATAATCGAGAAAGCAGCCAAAATTAGAGAATCGAACAGTGGTGAGAAAACAACGAGGAACGAAGGAACACGCGCCTTCGGTGATTGTCTTTCATCGGCAAGTTTCGCACAAGACGGTACGTTCATTGCTCCAGTTCACATTTATCACTAAATTAACTTTAACCATTCTATTTTCCTTCTCTTAAATGCAACTACAGTAATTTTATAATCCACTGACCACCCTGAACACTAACACAGTATATTTTCTTTTACATTTAGTTCCTGTAAACCAGACAAGCAGAGAGACCCTTTAATTTTTTGCAGTGATTGAACACTGTTACTAACATTATTTGAATTACTCTCAACGTAGACATCCTTCCTGCTATTAGTTCTTCTCCTTAAAACCAAGATTCTAGAAATGTCGCAAGTTGCACGGCTTTTAGAGGTTACCTTACCCACGCATTCTCGTACCGGATAACAGGAAATTACATATACATAATATCATTTGATCGTATCGAATTTCCATAGTATGTATTGAAATAGTCGAGTAGTTGCCACAATGGTAGTGACAATGTTAAATACGTTTTGCTATTTTTACGTGTTTGACGCGAAACGCGGTATATTCGCTCCGATAAAGGCACGTATTTACGCAGTCAGTCGGTGTTATGGTTTACTATCTAATAACACTTCTAGCTTTCTTTCCAAAGAAATATCAGATTTCTTTCTTTAATCATTTAATCGAGACAGTCACAGATTTTGCGTTTTTTCTATGCATTAAAAGACCGAGTTTTGCACCCCATCGCAGGGCCGCAACACGATGCTTCTAGGCCCTGCATACATATATTTGTCTCTCATCCGATCATTCCTTATTAGACGTTGTTTACCACTAGCTAATTGTAAGACGTATTAGCATTCTTCAACCGTAAACAAATGTATGATAGGATAATTCGGTTGTAGTATTATATCCACTGGATTTCAGTAGAAGACCATATACGTGTACTGGTGAACTGTAAAATAATCCGAAAATAATCCATTTATCGTGTTTAAGGAACGATAGAGCTAGCAATCGATCGTCTTGGTCGAGATAAACCTAAGTCTACATGCACAGAAACGCGAGGCCCTTTAGGTACATGTGCTCCCCATACATTGATCCCAACTCCATAAAGCAGTAAATTTGGAAATTGACGCGCAGACCTGTAACATGAACCGAAGCGTTTTTCTGAGTGTTTTATCTACCCGATATATCTCCCGAGGTTACATAAAGATATTGGATCTTCTAAAATGTAGGATGCAATCAGAAACTTTAGAAAAATCCCGGCGCGATGAGATTTGTTACGCTTACCTCACTCTGTTCATTTAAAAATTAACAATTTATTAGAATTAAAACAACGGCAGCGTAAAAAATAAATGAAAAATTTAAATTTTTGAATTTTTTACTTAACTATCAGCGTGATAACAACAAAATCATTTTTTATGATTTTAATGTTTAGAGGACATTGCTTTCAAAGCAAAAAGACCTTTGTATATGTATATCCACGAGTATGTATAGCGATGCTTCCACCGTAACCTCGATTTACAATGAGCGTCATAGATCGCGAGAGGAATAAAAAATCGATTTACGCATATGTTTGATTCACGAGTATAAAGAAATGCAATTCTTGAATGAACTCGAGCGATTCGGGTCACGCAGTTACCGATTATTTACAATGTGCATTAACGAATGCATTGTAATCATACTGACTACACTGAACCTTTTCAGTGGAGGGGGTGAGTTAAGTCGGCAGTTGCACTGAACTGCATTCTGTGATAATTTATTAACTCCCTCCTTGCGAGTCTGAACATACTAATTAAGCTCATAATGAACAATTATACGAAGAACTTTCTATACCATTCCCTGCCATCCCTAAAAATGTGTTACCCTGAAATTAATCGACAAATGATTGTTTAATTTATTATTCAGGCTGGATGCTTTCCAATGTTGCCTGTCCTTCGCTTTTAAATTCGAAACCCGACCTTTATATAACAAATGCATAATCAGTGGTCTTTTCGTTTTTAGAGTACGGAGCCAAAGCCGTTGTAGAGATGTATCTGACTCCTGCCACCCTCTACGCTCTCCGATTATCGTTTCATCAGGTACAACAATCTTGTTCTGCAACAATCTTACAGTGTCGTACCTATATCTGAGGCACCTGCGGGGGCGCCAGTTGGAAAAGACTCAAAGTTTGTTATAAAATTAGAGCGTACCTTCACGAAAAAATAGAATTTTTCCGAAAGCACAACGTAGAGGGCACTCCGCAGCGCGGCACTACAATTATCACGGCCCTGGCTAGCGTGTTGCGTAACGTTCTGTTTATATGTTACCAAGTGGCGCCTCAAATTTTGCGACGCATTGCTGTTACACTTTCTGCAATTCTATGCACAGATGTTGCATCGCAGATCGTAATCACTAGAGTCTGCAATTGAAATTCCAATTAGTTCGAACACGAATCACTTATGACTTATGGAGAATATAGCCACACGAGGCAGAAAAAAAATTATCCCTGAACTACTAATATGCCTTTACATCATATTATAATAAAACATTTTGTATAAAATATCAAAACTCTGCCGTCGTCAAGAGGGTAATTGAACAAAAATTCTAAAAAAAAAAAGTGGTTATGTTTGTAGGTATGTGTTGTTAAATTTTGATTAATTGTTTATAATTTTCCAGGGAGCCGTACACACTGCGCTTCGTAGAAACTCAGCGGAGCGCAACGTGACTAAATCGGCATTTGTGCTCGCCACGGTGGGCCTGTCCATGAGCATGTTTTCCGTGAAGAAGATGCTGTCCTCGAAGCCTCGTCGCCGCCTGTAACAGTCCTGTCCGACTCGGCAGCAACAATTCCACATAGGAAGAAGAAAAGAGGAACGCAACTAAACATGGTTCACAGGATTCAAATATCGCACGCGGCACACACACACACACACACACAATGGAAACCCGTCGTCACATAGAGAAACGTCCATGCCCACCGCTGACTTCGTTTGCAACCTTGTCATCCCGAAATCATTGTTTATTCGTTCACTCGATACCGTACTAGTTGTAATCGATGTTAGTCAAAAACCTAGACTGAGGTGAAACCAAGAATAGTGACCAGTGCGGCACATCGGTGCACATGAGAAGAAAGGATCGTCATCGGTATGCCAAAGAGATTGGGGTAGTCAAGATGGGCAACTCGAAATGTGGTAACGAAGCTCCCATTGAGCAATGCGAGTCGTCGATTGTCTCAGATTGTTTGAGAAGAATTCTTTCCTGAAATTCTGCTCAAAGAGCGGAAGCGATTGACGAAATTTTGTCTGTGCATTTGTGGAGAGGATGGATGAGATTCAGGGACCCGTCAATGGTTGGTGACTTGTACAAGTTCGTTTTAAGAATAATGCTACAATCGTTTGGGTCCTACCGATTGTTGCTGCGAGACTGTGCCACAGGATATGGTCGCGACGCTGTATCCTACCATGGATTGTAATCGTTTTTGTCGTAGTCAATCATACAATCTTTTACCACACCAAACCAACACGATCGTTTCAGTTCTTTTATTTTCATCCTGATCCCTCATTCCCCACTCTAGTCACGGCGGTATCCTCTTAGGTCCTAGGTCTTAGGATATTATCGGGGAAGATTCAGGAATGCTCATTTCTCCAACGCGTTCAGCTGTGAACAAGTTGTAGAAGTTAAACTAAGTATTATAAAATGCTTACAAGGGTGGTTAAATATTGCATATAAAATATAAAATGTTTTCAACCCCTTTAAAGGTTATTAGTATATCTTCAATGTGTGGACGATGTTTTTTAAGAATTATCTTTCACAGAGGTTTTGTAAAAATCGATGAGACTTGAATATGTTCCCTTGTAAGTTTATGAAGCAATGACAGAACCTGCTAAACTGGTATCACTATAGCGATAGCCTAACAAGAGGGTGTCTTACTTATTATCACCATGCTGCGAATATTTATGCAAACTTCGATTTTTAATGATAGATTTAGCGAAGGTTGAATTGAGTAGAACCATACAGAGTGTTGTATGTAAACTGTTCCAAGATATTTTGCAAGATCGTGATCAGAGGAACTAACATCTAAAAATGCAAGACATTAAGGACTGGAGAGGGTAAAATCCCCAATCTTTTTTAATACAATGGTATATTGATTTTTGTATTGTTAAACCTAACAGCTTTTATTTGAAAGTGTAGGTTGCACCTTCTGCAGCTCTAGGAAATCGCCCTCACAACTTATCCTCTAAAATGATATCCTTTCTGATCATAATTTCTCAGAATATCTTACAACATTTCGCGTGGAACACTCTATGGTAACTAGAACATTTTCAAATGCAAGGAAATCCGCAATTCAATTAAAGACCCCGGTGCAACACCCTGAAACAATGATTTGATTTTAAAACTTGAACAAGCACAATGTCGCTTAAAAATGTACTTGCCCGGTTCTTGCACCAAGATCTTAATGCTCCTTGCACAAAAGAGTTACGCGCATTAGAATGCGAGTTAGCACGAAGCATGTTCGTTAGAGTTACTCACGGTCGATCGACGAAGAGCGGTAGAATCAATTTTTATTGGACTTAATGTGTACATTTATTTATAATTATTATACAGTCTCACACTCGATATCTCTTGTCGTAACGTCTCGTCTATTTTCTCCCGCACTCGTTCCCTTTCAAGCTCTCGATTTCGTCTCGTATTCTCAGAAGAGGTCTCGCCCACGCCAGGGAAACGTCGACGAGGGATCGACGAACCTTCGTCGAGCGCGTGCCGTCGCGCGAAATCAATTTTCACGTTTCGTTTCGTCTTGTAAAAAAATATCGGAGTTTCTGAAGCTGGTCCATCCATCTCCAGTCGACGTTACTCTGACGTGCGCGCGGCTAATTCGCACACAAGGTAAAGATATATGCGGTACGTATACGTATAAGTAGCTATAGAGAATGAAAGAATTGATAATCGTCGGACCGCTCGATTCGACAGACATTCGGCTGTTAAAACAATGTATCTAAAAAATAAAAAAGAAAAAAAAGGAGAAGAAGGAAAACGTAACGACAGTATCAATGAACAAACGACAGAGTCAACAAAAAAAAAAGAGAAGAGAGGAAAGGAAAGGAAAAAATAATAAAACGGTAACGGATACCCCAAAAAAAAAAAAAAATAGAAGCAACACCACCGAGAATTTTCCACGAATGCGACGTCCGTTTCGGATTGCCTACCGGCAGCTAATCGATACTCTTGTACTTAAAAGAAACTTTGGCAAATGCTACACTTAAACAATACTTTTGGCGAACGGAGCGCGTTCTCCCAGATAGAGGACCGTTTTTCGCTCTTTCGCCGACGCGGATGGAGAGAATCTGTGTTTAACATTATTATGGTAACGTGGAACGACCAAGCGCGCGGCAGCCAAGGAAACACACACTGATAACCAGCGATTTCTCTTTGGCTCCCCCGTTGCTCGCGTCTTGCTTAATTAGTGGCAGTCTGGCAAGGAGGCAAGTGGTTGTGATGATCGTTCGACAAGCGGACAGCACGTTTTCGCGCGTGTACCTCGAGAACCGTTCCCGAAAATCGCACACGAGAACTTTGGAAATGATCGACGCGCGTCTAGCAACATTGTCGAAAAAAAAACAGTGGCTTCTGTCGATTATGGCAGAGAGAAATCTCCTCTCCGATTATGCTATTGCAAGGGTTGCTCGAGCCGCCCGACGATATGGCGCTCGTTCTCCTCTTTTATCCTGGCGAGTGAAACACCGGAAACGCACCCCTATGCTACACGATTATGCTATCAAGACGTCAATAGAGTACATCGTTCCTTCTCGAGTCTCGTGCTCTCTCTCTCACTCTCTCTTTCTCTGGCATACACATCCCTCGCCACTGTCCGAGCTTGTCCTCCCATCTACGTCCTTTGAATTAATACCACTTCCAACCCCTCGAATCTTGCAGATTTGTATGCACTGAAAATTTTTTGAGAATTTACTCATTCGTATCCAGTGCATAGATTTCTGTAAGATAAGCTTATTACGGAGTTGGAAGATCCCGTGTCTGGTGTGTGATAGGTGACGTGACGTGTAGACAGCGGTACTGAGAGGTAGCAACCCTTTAAGCAATATTAAGGGTGGAATTAATTAAAATTGTTGATGGTGTTTCAAATATTTTAGAATAATCATTTTTAACACTAGGTTTACAGGACGCGTTCTAATATCTTTAATTTACGATATTGAGATTGTGAAGATGCATCCATGAGTAATTGTTCAGCAAATTTATTTCGTCTTGGGTGTATATTATTAAAAAATAGCTAAAAATTAGGAGAGACACATTCTCGTAAAATAGTAAAAAGCGAAATAGTTACTTTTAGTGCTTTGTGAACCTAGTGTTAAGCTGAGAATTTTTGGATAAATTTTTTAGTAGCAATTTTACAGAGCTCAGTCATCGGACGCCTTATTAATTTTAGTGGATGAAAATGTTAGGATGCGATTCTTGGACCTCTTTTACGAGCTCAATCGATTTGCTACCTCGCCATACCGTCGCCTGCAATTATACAATTGGATGTTCCACAGCCTGAATTCAAGAAGAAAAGACTCGAGACACATCAAAAGTCAGAATTGCTTTCCACTCCACTTCGAGTACCCAAATTTCATCAGTCTGAAATGATTATAGGGGGTCACTATTAGATCGCAGATTTCCAGCTTAAACGGGCAAAAATGAACCAGTTGAAGTTTTTTATTTTGCTAAAATCGTAAGGATGGTTCTTTAAGAAATTGTTAAACGATTCTGTTACTTATACGAGCATGTTAAAAATTCTAATGTATTTTCACATTTTCTAGGAGAGATTAAAAACTTTTGCTCGGCGTTAACAGTTTAACCATTTCCATTTTGACCGACTGTTACATTTCATCTAAATCCTAATTTTCTAACAACCGATTTAAACGATTTATCTCATAAAATGTCCAGTAAAGAGGATCATCGTGGATCTCGAACAGGTAGGTTGAAAAATTCTAATCTTCTAACAGTCAGTTGAAATTATTTATCCAATAGGACAATAGGATATTCGGTAAAAAGGATCAACGTGGATCTTGAACAAGAAGGTTCAAAACCTCTCATTTTCCGGCAGTCGTTTAAAATTATTTATCCAATAAGACGTCCAGTAGAGAAGACCACCGTGGATCTTTCGAACACACAAGTAGATTCAAAAATTATGTAAAACAAAATAGACAGATAAGAGTTTGAAGAACTCTTGCCATGGCTGCCATGAAATTGTCAAAATCGCTCGGCTTTTCTGACGATATCGTTAATAAAGAAGCTACAATTCTGCAATGAATGAAATCTACCAATCGGCGATCTGTGTATGTCGAATCGCTTCTTCAGAAAACAGACCGACGATATAACGTCGATTTAGTGAAAATCGGTCGGCTGGCAAGTTCACGAATCGTCGTCGTCGTCACTGTTCTGTGTGCACGCGACACCGCGTTCTTCGCCTGCTCTATGGTATAAAAAAAGGTATGTACGTTCTTAAATATCAAAGGAAAAAAAACAGAATATAAAACGATCGAATGCGTCGCATACATAAAAACGCGCGGAAAGATGTCCAACGAATCGCCGGATTAGTTGATCCTTCGGTCTCTATCGCTCGAGACGCCATTAGAAAAATAGATCTCGTTTCCGCGGCAACTAATCGCAACCCGTTTTCGCGTTTCGTTTGTCGAGTTTGCCTTTCCTTTTTGTCTTCGGTGCGATTCGCACGGATCTGTCAGCGTCGCGAAACTGAATTAGCTCGCACTCAGCCGGCGCGTTGCTGTGTTTTGTTTACTGCTTTCAAGTCTTTAATATTTTAAAACGAATTCGTTACAAACAGCGTAAAAATGAAACGTTACAAACGATATTGACAAAAAATATATAATATATATCTTTGCGTATACACGTGTACATACATATTTTCTTCTTGTTTTTTTTTTGTTTTTTTTTCGCACATACGTGTATACACGTGTATATTTTGTATATATAAAGAGGAACCGGTTTCTCTGAAACGTTTGACGTTTTCTCGTCGAGATCGAATCTCGCAAACTGTGCGTGCGATTGGCCCCCGTATCGTACACGTAAAGACTCCATAGAAGTCGTATCAATGTTATCTTTAAAAATTTTATATTCGTTACAAAATGAAAAAGAAAAAAGATAACTGAATCCATGCACTTGGTGCAAAGACTGTCCCGTACGTTCGGTACTAATATATATCTCATAATGTAATAAAATCGCGTTAAAACTCGACCCGCCCCCCCCCCCTCCAAATTGTTCCTTTCGTACGTTCTACGTGAAAGACGCCCCACCCCCCGTTTAACTCTTCTTCTTCTTCGATTCGTCTCGAATACGAAATAGGCTTTATAAAATCTGCGCTAAAAATACAAAAACCGTTTCAACTACACGATTCTCAAACAATTCGTAAATGAAATTCAATGCGTTACAGAATCAATCGATTACACTCGACTCGTGCGAAAGCATATTCTCATGTTCAAAAAGGCCAGACCATTGCTTTTCCTCGTTTTGCTACCCGTAATTTTCTCCAAGTTTCGCATTCTGTCGCGTTTCTCTGTATTCCACGAACAATCTCCTCGAAAATCTCGCGAGACGATTCGATGCGCGATGAAATCGACCGTCCCTGCGCGCCAGGCAATGGCCATTCGCCCTTGGGCGCAGCCTGGATTGCCCACCGGGGCAGTTCCCGTTTCGCGTCCACCGTCGCTGAATAGTGGGCATGGCTTTGTTGCTATTAGCCCCCCGAGGGGCCAGCGCTTGCCCTAGAGGGCAATCCGTGCCCCCAAGGCTGTTGTACACCGAGCCAAACACTTGTACAACGATTCTTGGCTAACGAACGGCTCGCTATGTTAACATCAACACGAAAATGTGCATCGTAATGTTTACCATGCGCTGCATGATCTCTAGACACGCGATAGGTATACGTATATAATTTTCCCGCGTTCGCGTCGGCTTACGTCGCATGGTGTGTCGTGTAAATATTACTGTCTACCACAGATTTCGAGCGCTCGGTACTTCTACCAATGTCGAGAGATACAACGCTTACGCTTAATAAGAATATCAGTTACTCCTGATAAGACACCTTAGTACGTAGCTATTTTTCTTTCCTTCCTTTAAATCCTTGATCCTCCAATCTTTAGTCCTCGACCCGAAGAGCTGCACGAACCAATTTGAACTTTGGACTGTACCAAATATTTCTAACAACAATAGTAACTGCTTAACACGTTCGCTACCAGCGTCACAAGTGTGAAGACGACGGTTTTGTATTTTATGTTAAGAAAATTTCTGTGATAAAATCTTTCTTTTAGAGGCTGTTGCTCAATACTGGTGAGGAACGTGTTAACACATTGGCAATACTCCTACGCATATAAATGTATAAACGCACAGATATAAATCTACGCATTGTTTCGTTTACCAAATCACGTTTCAAAGAAATAAATCTTACAAGGGAAAGAAATGAAACGCTTCTATAAAAATATAGCATCGGAAAGATATTCGAAAAAGTTTGCAGTGGCAGATGATCCGTGTAAAAAGGATGCATAAAAACGATATCCAAGTGAAAATCACTGGTAAAATTCGAGGTTCGAACAGCTCCAGAGTTCAAACTGTTTGCAATTGATGTGTCGACTGTTCTGACCTTTCAAGACGTGACCATTTAACGAAACGAGCGCGTCGAACAGTTACACACGTATTGAACACTGTATTATCAACTCTTATTGTTACCGTACGAGAGAAATGGATTCCGCGGTTGGTTTATTCGTAGGGAAAACATTGACGAAAACTCCGAACGGACCGGTGTATCAGTTGGAGGTTGTGCAATGGGAGTACACGTTCGTCCGCTTCGCAGAGGGTGCTCTCTGTTTAGCGGATCGTAGACACGAGTAACGCAATATTATGTATTTACCTTGTAAGAGTTCACGTATACTGTAAGACCGGAGTGCGTTGGCTTAACAAGCGATAAAAATATGCGAAGGCTGAGCTCTCTCTCTCTTTCTCTCTCTCGCACATACACACACACTCTCTTTCACTCTCTCTCTCTCTCGCTCTCTCTTGCTTTCTCACTCTCTTTCTCTGTTTTACCGCGTCGCTTACACGCGTAAATTCTGTTTAAAGTACAAATACTTTGTTGTCCGTCCCCTTTTGTTCGTCTAAAATCAGATTCATGATCGTGAAACGTTAAAACCACGTTGGCGTACTACGAGCGAGACACTGTCGGTTTCATCGGTGAACGCGTTCTTCGTGTTCCTCTAAACGCGTGACTCGTTATTTACATACCATTCCTTCCCGTAATGGCGGAACCGTTTAGAAACCATTCAGTTCTTTATTCCCGTCGCGTCTTCTTTTCGTGCTTCAAGGTGCCACCGTGGCTCCAACACGATCGCGGTTGAATTCGAATGGGAAGCGGCGTCTAATTCGCGGTGGAAAGAAAACCAATCAACGATGATGATGACGTTGGCCGTCGAGAGGGTGGCACGCGAATCGTCTCTTTGTTGTCTCGTGTCCAGGAAGGAGGGAAATGTACAATCTTATGACATCGAGGAACAGGGCAGACGCGGCGAGCCCATCTGCGTCAGCACCCTGTCCAACCATTGCAGCGGGCCGTTTAAATGCAACTCGATCCAACAGGGCGTGGATGTGACGGTTTGCCGCCGGTACGCCGCGCCCCAACCCTTCACAAAGCTCATCCTAATCGTACACATCCGGGTCAACTGGTACACTGCCTCGAACCCCTGAGACACCGACTGCGACAACAGCGCCGCGAACTCTTGGTTGTTGAAGATCTTCAAGTTGCAGCCTGCCGCGGGAAAGAGAAAACAGACGTTTAAAACTTTCACAGATCTATGATCAAAGGTACAGCCGAATAAGGCTTTTGTTGGATTTCAATATAAAATCAGCAATTTTTTAAAAATTGATTTCGAAGTGAAAATTTTTAAAAAATTCAGTCGTGTATGCTATTAGGTAGGCTTTCATAAATTTTTTCCTAAAAGCTGTCGAATAAACTATTCCAACTTTGCGTAGACGTATCCGTGGGAGGAGAATACCCACCGGGTGGTATTTTGCAAACGGTAGCTGGATGCCATCCGTAGCGTTGATTACAGTTAGGACTCTGTACGAATATGCTCGAATCGGACAGACACTCCGCAAAGACCTCGCCACCGATGTAGTAGAGCCTGGCTCCTTTGCCGATATGTCGTCTCGTCTGCTCGACTACTGTATTGCGATTTACGTTCGACAACAGGCCCAAACAGAAACGCTCCGAGTTACTGGGATCGGTGAACCCGTCGACCGTGATGCTCGGTTGCGACGCGTGGAAGGTCTCGCCCACTCTTGTGTTTAGCTCGTAGTAGCTTATCGAACACCTGGAACCAGACAAAATGAATAATCTACCGTAAATGAAGGAACGATCCCAGGTAAAAATACTACTATATGCATTGTGGTTAGTAGAATGTTACAACTACAAAAACTATTGCGGACACAAGCATGAGGCCCTGGACTCACCAGAAGGCAGGCTCGCAGTACATAACAGGCTGCGCGTCGACAGGGCTAGGAGACAAGCGCGACAAAGACATGTTGTCGTTGTGATCCATGTTATCGCCATCCTCGCTTATGTATCCCGGAGGCGGTGTGTCCGCAGGAGGATCCATAGATCCAGGCGCCGGATGTGGTGAACCTTGAACGCTTCCTAGGCTCCCCACGCTCGCTGGACTCGTCGCTTGCATACTCTAAAAAGAAAACAGAATGAATCTGTGAAACTGCGTTCTTAAAGAAGACTAGAAGAAAAGAGTCAGTCAACTAAGCCCTTGTCTAACCTGCATTCCTTGATAGGGGTTGTTCGCCTGCTGCTGCTGTTGTTGCTGTTGCTGTTGCTGCTGAGGGGACTGTGGTATACCTTGTTGATTGTGATGCTGGTGGTTCAGCGTCGCGTGGAAGCTCGTGTTCTCCGGCACGCTGACGCTCAACTCCTCCAGGGAGGTGTTGTAGAGGACGGACTCGTCCCCGGCGAGGTTGTGCCTCGGCACGAGAATGGCTGGCAAAACTGAAACGTTTCGTGCGTTAGCATCCACTCGACTTTCGATTGATTTGCGTATTCCATCTTAGATCACCTTGGGCCATCGAGTTCGAGTTGATCTCTCAAGTCAATTGATTTGGACGATGATGTCCAGTAAAAAGTTATAAGTCAACTGGATTTTATGCATTTATGACAAAAATGGGTAGGTGTAATTTTGAACAGCATAAAGATTCGTACTATCATATAACGTCGAATATACTATACAGGGTGCGTCACCTAACATTTTCACCGCAAATGTCTTTGTTGTTTCTGAAGATACGTAACATATGGAAAGGACAAAGTTGAATGGTACAATAGAGCTGACACGATGGCAAAAAAAATTTTGTTTTGATGTCATTTTTTTAGAGATATCAAGGTCACCTTGACTTTTTCTTAATGGAATGTTGTATTTTTTATACCATAGATCGACAACTCATCATCGTCTCCGGAAGGTCAATCAAACCACTAAAGAGATAAATAAATTCCTATTTGGTTCCTGTGTCTTGCATTGGATGCAAACTATTTTTGTTTTTCATAAAGATCCGCGATCTAGTTATAAAAATCGTGATCCAACTACGCAATTGCTGGCGATTAAATCGAATCGCTAGCTGTTCTAGTATGGTTAATCAAGTGACCGGGTTCGGGTGGTGTTATTTAGAGCATCTCACCCCCATTTTAACGCACCCTCTTAAATAAAATGACCGAAAGGAGCACGTCAGGGTCTACTCACCTGGCGTCTGTATTCGTTGGTAGTGATACGGGTTCACGCAGACCTCGTCCCGTTTCTGTGTGAAGGCGTACTCGCAGTGCTCGATCGCTCTCAGCTCTTGATGCGACTGGAGGTCCGGCCAGCGCCAAAGGCGGCAGTAGATCACGTGCGGCAGACCCTTGCCGCGTGCTCCTTGGACACCGTTGTCGCCGACTCCGCCTGGGCTAGGCCTTTAACAAAACGAAAGATAATTAACACCTTGGAATCCTTCAGAACCAAGAATTCCGTATTGCAGGGGTAGCTAAAATGATTCAGCTATAACTGGAGAACCTCAAGAACCTCTTATCCTTGCAATTAAAACAAGGGTGCAAACCCCAGCTCCTATATCTTCCAATTAATACAAGCAATTTGCATTGTACATACAGATTCGCAATTTAATCATAAGGATCTCTGGCCATTGCTGCAGAAGCAAACATCCTAGCCTAGATTAACATAAAGTCAAGCGAAATCTTCATGACTAAAATTGAATAAGTGAAACACACAACAATGAAATCGTCAAAAGACTGAATGTAGTCAAGTTATTTTCAAATAATTATAATTATTAAGGCAAGGAATAAATTTCTATTTATTTCTTATTTCCTGCAATCGATGATGAAAATTCTTATTTTGCATAAATGTCACGCGACACCTTGGTCCGATTATAGTGCGGTTTGATTGACTGATCAACCCCCAGTGGTAGTTTGCGACCTTTTGCTTTCAAAGCGAAGATACAGAAAGTATCTCAAGGTGCTCCAGATGATGCTGCGCGACAAAGAAAATCCTTATACCGGGTGGTCCGTTTGAACAAGGCCACCTAAATATCTCCTCAGGTTATTGTGATGCAAAAAATATTTGTTACGTAATGTGCATAGTGTCAATGGACCAAATATCTGGCAAGAATATTTTTTTCCGAATATCATTTTTTTCGGAGTTATCAAGGTCATCGATGTTTTTTGGTACATATCTACATTTTTCTTTTCCTGCATCGTGTAACTGATCGAAAAATACATTCAGATATGTATAATAACATGAGATTGATCTTGATCTGAAGGTAAAACTTCAATTTTCGAAGATCAAGATCATTTCAAGGTCATGCAATTATACAATACATATCTGAATGTATTTTTCGATCAGTTACACGATGCAATAAAAAAGAAATGTAGTTATGTATCAAAAAACATCGATTACCTTGATAAGTCCGAAAAAAATGACCTTCGGAAAAAATGTTCTTTCCAGACATTTGGTTTTGCATCACAATAACCTCTGAAGAGATAAATTAAACGTAAATTTAAAATTTTATTAGGTGGCCTTATTTAAACGGACCACCCTGTATAGTAATCTCGTAATATAAATATAAGGCTCATAGGTTTTATTTCCAATCATGTTTCTACTGCTTTGCTGTTTTTAGAACTGTCGCAACCGTGCAATATTTGTTGAACTAATTGCATATTTTCGTTTGAGATAAGTCTCGATACGATCGTATCACCACTGTGGAAAACTGTGGTGCGTCCACCGTTTTACACGCTACTTCCGAAGTTCCTTTTACCTCTCTTTCGGTTCCGTCGACTTCTGTCTGCCGCGCCGGAAACGGTGGCGCCTAACTGCGAAAAGAAGTGAACCGACGTGGGTACGAGCGTTTATTTCCCCGTTCTTCAAAGGGAAATAGCGGGTGATGTTGACCCATGGAATGGTCCATCGAGAAAAAGTCTTTATGCCAACGAATAATTCGGCAAACACGACAGCGTAGACATGTACTCGGGAATAGCATCAAAGATGTTGCATCTTTGCGCAGTATCAAAGATGCAACACTAAACGATTCGACCAAAAGAAACAGAAGATCACCCACCGTTACAAAGGTCAAGAACCGTCCATATCCTGACATAATCAGAAAACTTAATGAAGAGTCGTTTAACAATACATTAGAGACCCCTATTTCATGTGTATTTACATACTTCAGTGAGTGTCATCTCTTAAGTATACAGGTATTTACACACGTGTACTATTTCACGTATACTTAAATACACGTGTATTAATGTACCCGCATTTTAATTCGTATTAATTTCTCGGATACAGTTTACTCTTTTTCGAAAGCAAAATATGGGTATGTGAAATAGGTACGAAAATTAATTTGAAAATCAATCACATAAAAAAAAATGTAATCAACTAACCCTCTAGTTTATTAGAAAAGAATTTGATATGTTTTAATGCTCTGACAATAAACGACTTCTTCTGGGATAACAATATTCTTACAAGGAGAGTGCAAGGCCTTCGCGTCACAGATTTAGTTGAGACTTTACAGAGTTATAGATCTCGTTCCCCTGATTACGAATACACCCTATTATAAGGGCAACTACTCAGTAATTTTCGAGATATTTGCAAATTAAAGTTTTATAGACGTAACATATCAGTTTAGTTCACTCTGTTACCAAGTATGTAATGGCGTGGGCGCGGGTTCGAGTCCCGTCGTAGTATAACTTTTTTTTATACTTTTATTTTATACAAATTAAGATGAGGATGCATTAATGCACGTGTATTGAAATACACGTGTACCCGTGTATTTTTACTTCGAATAACACGCACCACCTATATGTAAATACACGTGTACACGCATACACGTTCGAAACCACGATCTCTTAAATACAAAAATACTATTCTAGGGTGCCAAAGAATCTAAAAAAACGCTGATTTGTAAAATAATCTACAAAGATAGATGACTTCGTTTTAAATCCAGAGACGTCTCAAATCAGAAGAAGGAGGGTGTTTACAGTGAACTCATCAGGGTTAGACAGCGGATCTTCAAATTCATGTATCGTAATGGAATAATGCCCATGCCTGATTCAAGCGAAGTCGAACAGCCAGAGTCCGCGTTACACATTCGGAAATAATACGCGGCGAACAGACGTTCGTTTACCTTGCGAGTGCCGCGCGCCGCCGTCAACGGACTTATATAACTGTCACAGATACGAGACCACGGTCTCCCATGGAAAATCGCAGAGTCACACACGTGCGAGCGGCGGGGAACGCGTCGACCTCGTGCAGTAGTATCTTCGGCCTCGGCGAATCGACATTCCCGTCGTTCTACCCGGGAAACGAAGCCTCAAAAACGGATGCAGGGCAGCGATCTTGTCAGGGAACCGTTTGCAACCGCGATCTCGATGGAATTGTAACGAAAAATCCAACTGGGCCCAGAAACCTTACAGTCTGACCGGACACAGTGGTCTGAGCGGCCGATCTAGCAGTTTATGTATTAACCCTTTGCACTCGGAGCTATTTTAACTCGAAAATTCAACATTCCTTGCGACCTAGAATAATTCTATTGTATATAATTTTTTTTCATTTTATGGGTGTGAAATTGTGATACAGTAGAAGATACAGAAAAAATAATTTTTAAGTATTTTTAAATATTTTTTTTAGTAAAAAATATTAAAATAGAAATATTAAATAGGTTCGGCTGGGTTCACAAAAGAAAATTCGTAATGTCATCGATAGAAAATCATATTCACGAAATGTTCATTTCTAAATGCTTGAAATGATTAATTAATGTCGACATTTTCGGCATTGCTAAACATTTCGAAAGTAATGTAGATGCATTCAATACCGATATGAGACAAGTCATTTTTTGTCAACGTTAAACGACAGTCTCCCGATCATCTTATCGATGCGTTTTCGTCTTGCGGCCCCGCCTAGAATCTTCTTTCCCGTCGTTCTACTTCTGTGAATCTACAGTGTTCTTCTACTCGCTCTCTCTCTTTTTTTTTTTACTTGCCTGGCTCTTCGTCGCGAATGCATGTGTTTGGTGCGTGCGATCTCCCCCTTCCCCCTGGCCTCTCCCCTCCCCAGAAAAATCGCAGAACACTGCAATTGCATAATAATTCGGAAACAGACTCCGGTTTTCCTTCACGGATCGACTTTGAACGATTTCGATGCGGTACTGCTGCTCGTTTCTCGCCGAGACGTGTCTCGTCAACAGGTGTTCGTCCCGAATAATGTACTGTGCTTTACCGTTCATTTCGAGACGACGATGCAGCTCCGTCGTTGTCGCAAACGATTTCCACGTTTGATGCAATCCGGCCATCGCGTTGCACGGCAGGTGAAACTGCAAAGCTGCATCAATGATGCACGGCGGTCTCGTTTCTCCTGCGACCAGGCTGAATCAGCGTTCGCTTGCACAAGGACAGAGTCGCGTTAACCGTGAAATTCTTTCCACGTGTGCGATAAACGAGGGCCGAGGTTTGATCGAATTTAATTGATTGCACAAGGCGCGGTTTTGCATTACATTTCCTTGCCGTTGAAACGGAGAGACCGAAAGAAAACAACGCGCGACGAGATATCTGCACGCGCTGCAAACGTACTGGGTCGTTCTCCGCTAAACACAGGTAGCCGCGCGCACGATACACACGTGCGCGAATAGCGACGATCGCAGGTAAGCTGCAGGATCGAGCGTGGTCGATTATGTTTTCTAGGTTGCCCGTTGTCCTCAAGAGATGAGATCACCGCCAACGAGATGACGACTCCTGACATCGTTCCAGCAAGGACTAATTGCCCTAGTAAGCTTTCGATGGCGGTCTAGTGGGAACCGATACTTCTAGGGACGTTTCTGCAAGGTTCTGATTAGAAACAATCATTCTAGTGACTGTTCAACATGGTTCTAACAACAACCAATCGTTCTAGTACATGTTTAACACGGTTCTAACAGGAACCAATCGTTCTGGTCAATCTCTAGCAAGGTTCTAACAAGAGAAACTTCCCCAGTGATTTTCTAGTAACGTTCCAACAAGACCCAATCATAGTAGCACATTTTTAGCAAGATTTCAACTAGAACCAATCGTTCTAGTATATGTTTAGCATGGTTCTAACAAGAACCAATCATTCTAGTACATGTTTAGCATGGTTCTAACAAGAACCAATCGTTCTAGTGAATCTCTAGCAAGGTTCTAACGAGAGAAACTTTTCCAGTGATTTTCTAGCAAGGTTCTAACAAGACCCAATCATAGTAGTACATTGCTAGCAAGGATTCAACCAGAACCAATCGCTCTAGTCAATTTTCGAGCGAGGTTCTAACAAGACCTAATCATAGTAGTAAATGTTTAACATGGTTCAAACCTGGACTAATCATTCTAGTACATGTTTAGCATGGTCCTATATACATATATAACAAGATTCAATCGCTCTAGTAAATTTCTAGCAAGGTTTGAACAAGAATCAGTCGATCCATTCTTAGACCATATAAACTTATAAAAACGGCACAGATACTTTTCCTTGAGGAAAAGATAAAGTAATTTGTGACGTCACATTTTCCAAAGATGTATAAGCTATGCTCATCGACAGTGCCTACGCTTGGCTTATGGGGGTGAGAGGAGTCAGCGGGTGCGCCACGTATATGCACAGTACACGGAAAGAATGGACAGGATAATTTCAAAGAATTTGGCATTTTATCATGAAATAATCAATATATAAAGTATATTTGAGATACCACAAATGTTTATTCTATATGTTCTATTAAGGTATTACAATGAAGTATATGAGGTAATAATCCTATCATACATATTGACTATTTTATGAATCGATATTTGATTCCGGAGATTAACAACTTTCGCATATTATGCAGGTTACAGAATGTTGTTACATATAAATCGATCACGTTTACAACATTTTAAGCGTCGGTCGCCGTATCAGCCATTTTGATATTATCTTAAGATTTATCTTGTGACGTCACATTTTACCACTATCTTTTCCTCACTGGGCTCTCGCGGCTTTCCCCCCCCCCCCCTATACACATACTATACCTATGTCGGGTCTATAAGTACATATATGTATATGGTCTAAGGATCTATTAAATGTTTGGCATGATTCTAGCAAGGACCTTTTTCTAGTTCTAGCAAGAACTATTCTAGTGAATATCTTACAAGATACCAGCGAGAACCAATTATTGTAGCGAACTTCTATCGAGAACCAATTGTTCTAGTAAAATTTCTTGCAACGTTCCAGCAAAAACCAATTAGGGAGCTTGCAGCAACAACCAGTTGTCTCGATACACTTCCACCATATTTCTAGCAAAACTAATACGGGACAGCACACGCGTATCTAATTTTAGAGTACAGAGCATAAACTCTCGTTTTCATCGACGTCCGGAAAAGATCAGTCCCAAAGTAGAATTCGTCCTACATGTTCACGCAAAGGCTCATTTCCATCTATCGATTTTGTTACGTGAACGTCAATTAGCTGTCGTTACTCAAGAATAACTTGTGAATAATGGCAGGCTTCATTTCGTCAAGGTGGCTTCGAAAAAAAAGAAAGAATAACGGGACTCACGGTACAACAGCAAACGACTCGTTCTGTCCCCGAAAAGTTAAACGTCGATTGCCCGTCGTCGTCGTCGGTCATCTATCTTATCGGCGTTCCGCGAATGCAACGCGACGGTGAACGAGTTCCCGGAAAAACGGAGCGTCGCGATCAACTACCTCGACGAAAATGAAAATTAGCGAAAAATTAGATCCAAGAGCTGTCCGATTTTGGGTTTACAATATCCGCCGAAATGACCGACGAATCGAACGCAGCTAGATCGAAAAGGTTGCGAAATATTCGAGCGAATATAGAAGATTTCGCTTGCTCGGAGTGGAATTGAGGAACGCAAAAACAGTTTGCGTTTCCATAGAAAGATTTACCTTTCTCGGTGACGAACTGTTTCTCCCTTTCTCCCACGAGAATCCTTGGACGCCGCGACGACGTTGCCTGCGACTGTTATTGATAAAATGGCTACGAGGTGCGTATCGTGCCGCAATCAATCCCATTAATAATAATACGTCCTCGTTACACAGACAGGCACGCCGACAAAAAATAGGAAAGGTGTAAGCTACAAGGAAAATGGCGAAATCAATTCAGCTTTGAAAATACATAGTGTCCTTTGAACAGCAAGAGAAAGAGGATTCTATACGAGTTTCGAGTTAAGGATCCTTAATTTTTACGAATTTACAGTAGACAAAAATTGTTTAAAACGACTCTGTACAGGGTGAGGCGCCTAACTTCTAAATTGTGCGTGTTGTACAAAGAAAAATATTTCGACAGATGTTACACGGTATCAAGGGGGGCATGATGTGGTGTACTTGTATGACTTGTTTACAAGTGGAAGCGTTTAGAAGATTTACAGATCAACTTGGAACCGTTTATACATATATTTTTCTTTCTACCGATTGGTGCAATCTTTTTCCCCTATGAAAAAATAGCTCATGCAGATATTTTAATTTAAATATTGCCAAGAAAACATTTGTGTTGCGGTAATATTGGTGTATAATTATGAGACTGCGGATCTCAATGGAAAATAAAAACTGTCTGTATAAATTGTACAAAACAGAAGCCAAACAGAAATTTCATTGTTTGTTTCATGATTATAATCAATGCAAACCGACACATTACTAATTTTCAATTCAGTAAATTGTACTTACTCATTTTCGTCCTACATGCATAAAATCTGCGGTCTAGTTTATCATTAATAAATGAATAAAGTTTCGAATGAACGAAAAACGCCAGATCTCCGTCAAGATGTAACGATCTTAGTCGCAATCTGTGATGCATCGCGATTTGCAGTCAAACATTCTTTTCTTTCACGCGGCGTGCGAAATTTACGATCTGCAATCTCGCAGATAAGATAGACGACTCTAAATTTACCCGGACAAAATGCAGATGAATTCATTCGAAATCCTGCGGCGACCGTTGAATTAATCCTTTAAAAATTATATGCGATCAGCTACGTATACGACCACGGTGACAAGAATGTTTAAAGTTATATGTCCTCTCGCGCGTGTGTGTTAATTAGCTTGTATTTAAGTACAAATATTTGATCGACACTACCGTGTATTTATTTATTGATCAAAGAAATGCAGAGAAGAGAGATGTATTTAAGTAGAGATATATAATGCAGACGATACTGTCCGGAAATTGGACCTGAACAAATGCACTGGAATTATCGTTGATGCAACCACGTTAGTGGTACGTGCATCTATCATATGTGGAAAGTTTCATATTTGCTTCGAGTATATAAAAATAGACTGCAAAGCTCATCATTATTGCGAGTGTTCATAGTGTTCTTGTTGTACTTTATGTAATTTAAGTCTGTATGAATGCACAGTATCATTGCTAACCTAATCGTTATGCATTTATAGCGAAATTGGGTAGATGAAATTGAAAATTGTTGGAAAATTTTTAAAATTGAATTGTTGATTTCTCCTCTGTTAGAATCATTAAGGGAAGAAATAACATGCAATTTGAGATTTCTATCTCTTACAATCGATGCAGACGATTTTTATTTTGCTAAAAAATCCGCAGTCTAATCATTACGAAAACAACTTCTTTTTGTACTCGTCTTTTAAAATAAAAATAAAATATAGTAAATGATTTCGTGCCGCTTTATTATATTTTATTTCAAAAATAAACACATGAGAAATCATGTTACATGTTTTAGGATCAAATAAATCGTATGCGAATAATTGTTGATTTAACTTAATGAGAAAATATTCCAAAAATTCAAGAAAAAAACTTGGTGGAAGAAATACATTATTATCAGACGAGGATATATATATATATATATTATATAATGTTAGAATGAAATTTGTGGGAAAATTATCGTTCGCGGTCTCTGGTTCTTCGCTTATTTATTCCGAATGTAAAAATGACGGTAACAAACGTCCTTGATCCAGTTCCGCGGGTTCCAAACGTTCTCGATAAAAGAGCGTTAAGAAATCCGTCAATGCTATCGAAAGTTTTAACGGACGAGATAAAAAAGGCTGCCCGATAATGTTTAATGGGAAAAGCTCTTTTTCATGTGTTAGGAATAATGCATCGCATAGGGTTAATAACAAACTGAATGGAGGAAAAAGATGGACCGACGCGATGCGCGTGCGAACGTGCAACGTGTCGTCGCACGTGTTTCACGTTTTATTCGCGCCGTGTTTCGAAACCGGAACGGACAACGATCGCTGTAATTGTTATTTATTCCGATTCGGAACGCTACTGAGGACTATCAAAGAACCGTTTACACGGTCCTTCGTTTTAACGGTCTCACGCATCGGCAACGGCAGTTCCCGCCATTCCATTCGTTCCTTTGTACCCTATAGTTTTTCCGTTAAAATAGTTACATAATTACCGACGATAATAATCGGAGATCGTAACGCCTAACCATCGTATCGTGAAGAACTAATAACAAGCTCTGCGTCATTTTTACCTCCGCGAAAAAGTTCAAATCCAACGTTCTGCAATTGATAAAGAAGGTCAGTGCAAAAGTTTGCGCCCGAGATCCATTGTTGTATTTCAATACGAAATAATTCAAATAAATATACGGAAACTGACCTAATACATACATTTTATTTTCTAAGAAAATGAAAAATTGTAGAAAAAGAGATACGCCCGAGGACAAATAATATAATAAATTTTGCAAGGTGGTTCGTACTAGCCCTCACAATCAAATAGAAAGTTTAAAGCGGTTTGTTTCGGTCGGTACAACAGGTTTTGTGGCGAAACGATAGTTTAAATTTTAAATGTTCACATTTGAGTATAGCTTAGTCGGTGAAAAAGAAAACATATAATTTTAGTCGTATCAAAGAAATGAAATAGCAGACAGATTTGACCTTGATCTAAGTCTGCGAGAGTGCATTTACTGCTTTTCCTAACCTACAAGACCCGGGAAAGTGGAGATCGACATCTGTGTATACGAGTTAATATAAACATCAACAGCCTATTCATAGGTACATCTCTAAAACAGTAGTATTTTTAACCTGATTAGAAAAAAATAGGTTGACACACACACAGCGGTTACGAAATACAAAACAATAGATGTTCCTATTTATGTAGAAACATATTTCAGTCTAACAACGAAATCTCGAGGACCCGATTAAGTTTCGAGGAATTGTAAAAAAGGCTGGACTTAAAGCGGCATTCGAATTAATATATTCACGCTTTGTAGCCCATGTTGATGACTGTCATTTAATTTTTTTATGGCTTAATAACTCTTCCCAAGATTTGCTATCATACCTATAGAAATATTACATTGAGCGTTTCGAAACATACTGGAAGTTAGTAGTAAATGATATTGGTGTTGCTGAATTAATACACCGTGCTCCGAAGTACGTTGTCAGACGTTTTGCCTACCGTGCGAAGGCACACATTGCACCGAATGGGCAATCTCATCGGCGATGATGGTTCTAAACAGCGAATTCACGTCCGACTGCGAGCGATCCTGTTTTCTTAAACGATTCGATCGCGTTAGAATGTGACGAGCGTGACGGACTGTCAGGCGTTTATATGGAAGCATACATACGAAAATAGAAATCATCGGTACACCGGATCCTGTTAATAAGAACGGAAAGCCATCTCGTCTATGTTCGAATGCCGTGAAAGAGAAACGTCATAGGATAGACGTCGTGACATTATACGCACGAATATGTGGAGTGGTAAATAAGAACGAGGAACAAAACACTTACACAGGCGCGCGCGCGGCGCACACTATCTATTTCATGGAGTTTCGTCGTCGGGGACGGACAACACACAGAGATAAACGCAGAGAACGCGAAATCTCGTCGCGAACCCGTTACGTTACGTCACAGTGGTGGGTACAAAAACAGATTGGCAAAAAGAGAAAAGAACCGAGAGTCACAGAGAGATCGTAATATCTATGCACAGGGCAAGAGTAAGCGGGATCGAGAGCGTACCTTGGTATAGTGATGCACTTGGTGTTGCAACTCTGCGTGGTGATCGCTTTCTCGAGCTCCTCGAGGCCAGTTGATTTCTTTAATTTTTTCACCAGGCTTTTCACAGCTTTTTCACTCCATTTATCCTCGCCCTCGGACTTCTTCCAACCCAGCAATCGTTTAACGATAGGCGGGTTAAAGCTGGACAGCATCGAAGTCATGATTTGCGTTACGAGACTTGCACGCGACCCGCATCGGGCTGTTGAAACTTGCCACCACACTGGCGAATTTCCACTCGCGAATTATTGCAAAGTGACCCGGCCAGGATCACTAGACGATCTGTCTGCACCGTCAACCGCTCGATCACGGACAACGCGAATCCCTCATACGGGCGGCGAAAACTTTGCCACGGCCGCCATGTTATTCGTTAAACAGACTCGGCGAGATTCGGCTACCCTCGGTCGTCATCGAGTCCACGGATCATACTTATCGAAGGTGAAACCGGCGCTTCACGAGAATTCTCAACGCGTATGGCGTATGCCTTTGTAAATTTAGTAAATTGGTCTGTCGTGAACACAGCGCCGGATACATCGCGCATGTGTACACAAGTTGATGCGGCATTTCACTACTTTATACCCGCAGATATAAAGATTTTATTATTTTATTGTTTACCGACTAAACATTCATTCGAAAGTGAAATCTCGCGAATCATATCTCAAGTAACTTCATTTACGTATATTTAAACACGGTTGTTTCAAACATTGGTACGCTTTTCAATGTTTTCTGTGGGGGTGAGGCAAAAGACGGAAGGGGTATCAACTTGTCGGCCATGTTGATATCCGCCACAACCATTGTGTGGTTGTGGCGGATGTAGATAATGTAGATTTCTTATGTAGATAATGTAGATTTCTATTAATGTTAATTGTGTCGATTGATTTGGTTGTTAACGTTTATTTTGTTTTGGTTTCCTATCAACAAATTTATTAATGTAATAAACCTTATATTCAAATAAACCTTCTAAGAAGTAACACGTCATTTTATTTTGTGGACTATCTTACGCTACACATGGTTAAAACTGTGGTGCGCTCTATAGACGACTTTAAATACTAGTGTAGCGCCTATAGCGTAACTGAGCGTAACTCAGGCTCAATCCTTTATTATAGGTGATTATAAGTCCGTAGTCCGTAGGTACTGGTGGGTACTTCAAGGTTAACAAATTTAAAGACAGGAATGATCAAGATTGTACCAGAAGTTTCGCTTCTATAAGAATGTTCTTTATCGAATTGATCATAAAGCAATACTGAATAGAAAGTAAAGCCGACGTCCGTACTCCAAATTTCGTGCAAGTTTTATGGGTTTCTCTGCGTTTACGAGCAACGTGCATCCCTCTGTTATTCAAATTATTTACAGGACGTTGTTTTGTGTTATTATTCGACGTTCAACGTTACAAGAATAATTCTGAACGACAGTTTACCGGCTACGCGTTCACACAATTGTAAATACCTGTGATACATGTTTCATTTAATTAATAAATACACCGATTGGTTGATTCTAGATGTCTAACCTGACAAACCTGTGGGCCAAAACTGAAATGGCCAATCAGACGTGCTTTTCGTGAATTCTTTCCCAGTTTCTTGCGTTTTTTTAACGTAAATACATTTCCTCGAGTATGTTCGTCGAGTTTAAGCTATCATTAAAAATAAGGTGTTATTTAAAAATTTAGCGGGCCTCTTCGAGAGAGTTTTTATCCTCGACAATTTAGGAACAAAAATACTTAATAATACGTAGTGACAAGGTGTATATTTGTATATAAATACAATGGATCGTGAAGGTAAATCATACTCCTTTCAAACCACACAATAAAAATTATTAGCATTGATCTGATAATAATATATGTATGTACGTTTGGAATTGTCTACGTATATATATGCATAAAGTATCCAATTCTTGGCATTAATTTTGACATTCGTGGATACACATGCAAAAATATTTCAAAACTGTTGCGTAATTCTAACGCAATATTGTCTCATTTTCAGAAGATAGAAGCGAATCGGAAGAGGAACACGAAAAGTCTAGAAGTCGCTCTGTAGACTCTCGACGATCCAGCAGAAGTAGATCAAAGTCAAACTCCGCCAGCCGCTCTCCTAGGTTATCTAAATAACACAGTAGAATCTTCGTAACTGGAATCTCAATGGAAGAACTAAAGTCTATAAGCTATAAAAATTTTATCTTATCAAATTCTCAAGTAAAAAAGATTCAAGTTACTAAGGTTTAGTTAGGCTATATCTAGCATAATCTTAATTCTCTTCGTGTTACAGATCCAATCAGTCGTCACCTGCACAGCCACGATCACCAGCTTCAGTGCATTCCAATGCCAATTCAAGAAAATCATACTCCAGATCACCTTCGCGATCACCTTCTCCGAATCGATCAGCTTCGCCGGGATCCCCTAAGAACCAGAGATCTTCAAGATCCAGTTCAAAATCTGCTGGTAGAAGAAGCACCTCGAAATCTCCCTCTAAGTCGCCTTCTCCGGAGCACGATGGAAAGGTTGTGCATAGCAGATCGCAATCGCCACATTCCGCTAAATCTCGATCGAGGTCGAGATCGAAATCGAGGTCAAAGTCGAGGTCAAAGTCGAGATCAAAATCAAGGTCAAAGTCAAGATCAAAGTCAAGGTCAAAGTCAAGATCAAAGTCAAGATCGAAGTCAAGATCAAGATCGAGGAGTTCGTCGGTGGCGGAATCTAGGAAAAGTTCTAATGCAGCTTCTCGGCAAAATTCGCGATCGAGATCCAGGTCCAGATCCAAATCCAGATCCAAGTCAAGATCCAGGTCTAGATCAAGATCGGCTTCAGTCAAACACAGTAACCCACCGTCTAGATCTCCTTCTCGTTCTGTACGCTCTAAATCGCGTTCTCGATCCCGTTCTCGCTCAGGTTCTGGTTCACCGAAGCAGACTGCTAGATCTCGATCTCCATCTGGATCGCGAGCATCTTCTGCAGCTAGATCACGCTCCCGTTCGGAGAGTCCTCACCGAAAATCACACAGCAGGTCTCGATCGGCCTCTGTTGATAAGAAAGGCTCGCGATCTCCATCACGGTCCCCGTCTCCGTCTCCATCACGCGCTAAAGCTTCTCGATCCCGTTCACGATCACCATCGCCATCGGTGAACAACTTGGGAAAAGGACCAAATTCTCCTAAAAGTACGCATTCGAAATCTCCCGGTTCCGTAGATGAAAACCGTAAATCCAGATCCAGATCCAGATCCGGCTCCAGCCCTAGGAAACCGGCGGCAGCCTCTCAATCAGGATCCTTGTCTAGATCGCCTTCGCCGAAAGCTCAGTCGAAGTCACCGTCAGGATCAAGGCAAGGATCAAGGTCACGGTCTAGATCCGGCTCGAAGAAGTCCGTGTCAAGATCCAAGTCTAGATCAAGATCCAAGTCTAGATCAAGATCCAAGTCGGGATCGGTATCAGGATCGCGCAAAGGATCACAGTCTCCGGCTTCGAGAAAGAGTTCTCATTCACGATCAAGATCCAGCTCGAGATCATCGAAGTCTAGATCTAGATCTCGTTCCAGTTCGAAAGCGTCTCGGTCCAGATCGCGTTCAGGATCGCGATCGAAATCGAGATCAAGATCAAAGTCAAAATCGAAATCCCGCTCGAGGTCGCGTTCTGGCTCGCGATCGAAGTCAAGATCAATATCCAGATCACGATCGCGATCGAGATCACGTTCGAGATCGAAGTCGGGATCAGCAGCTGGGTCTAGACACTCGTCTCGATCAAGATCGAGATCAAGATCTCGTTCGGTATCGAAGTCCAGGAGATCGAGAAGCCGCAGCGAGGACTCTGATGGTGCTGTTAAGAAGAGGAACAGAGTTCTTTCTGACTCCGAGGATGAGGATGGCGGAGTTAAGGCGACCAAGAAGTCGAAACACGGTTTGTCGGACTCTGAAGATGAAGGCAATGATGAGGGAGCGGAGAAAAAGAAGGTCGGCGATGAACAAGGAGAGGAAGCAGAGGAAGCCGAGGCCAAACAGCTTGATGATAGTGCAGCTATTGGGCAGCAAGAAAATGAGGATTCGGACGATGGTGTCATCGCAGATGGAGGAATGTAAGTTGTTTAAATATGTTGGAAGATTTATGTTTAAAATCTGTGTTGTAATCTATGCCGTCGTCTTTGATGTATGCTTATCAGGAGTAGCAGATATATGTAAGTAACAATTTTGTGGAAACTGTAGTAAAGATAATCGATGCAAGCGAGGTCTATGCACTATGAAAAATTTATGAGAATTAATAATACATGTTTTACTTTCCAGGGATGATGCTTTGTCTGATTTCGATCGCATGCTGGCTCGCAAAAAAGAAGAACAATCGCGCAGACGTAAGAGGAAAGACATTGACATAATTAATGACAATGACGATATTATAGCACAGTTGTTGTCCGACATGAGGATCGCGTCAGAAGAGGATAGGAAATTAAATCAACAAAATAAACCCGCTACAAATAAAATAGCGATGCTACCGAAAGTATTATCGCAACTTAAAAAACACGATTTACAGCTAGCGTTTTTAGAGCATAACGTATTAACAGTGTTGACTGATTGGTTAGCACCGATGCCTGATCGATCCTTGCCTTCGCTAAAGATACGAGACAGTCTTTTAAAACTTTTGTGGGAAGTAAGTTATTAAGCTTTCAGCTTGAATACTGTAAAGCTATGTTTGCGTACGTCTAAATACATTAATGAATGTTTCAGTTTCCACGAATAGATCAGTCTTCCTTGAAACAGTCTGGTATCGGAAAAGCTGTGATGTATCTTTATAAGCATCCGAAAGAAACAAAAGAAAACAAGGAACGCGCCGGTAAATTGATTAACGAATGGGCACGCCCCATATTTAATCTGTCAGCTGATTTTAAAGCGTTATCGAAAGAAGAAAGAATGCAAAGGGATTTGGAACAAACGCCACAGAAACGGAGAAAAACAGAAGATGGTGGTACTTCGCAAAAATCACAAGATATAAATAAAGCACTAAAAGGAGACGCTAAGTATGAATCGAATCTGCTCTTATAGAATTAGATCAAATGAGATTATTGGAATATTAATGAATTTTGTTGCACTTAGACCTTTGAGACCAGGAGACCCTGGCTGGGTTGGAAGAGCCAGAGTTCCTAGGCCATCAAATAAAGATTACGTTGTAAGGCCTGATTGGAAGTCTGACATCGATATTAGCAGGGTAAGTGTACTTATTTAACCCACCGTCGATTAACATTTCATAATGTAACTTATAATCCCTATTGTAACATTTCAATAGAGTTCCAAGAAACAGATGAACCGATTCGAGAGACATATGAAAAATTATATAGATAATAAAAGAATGAAAGGATCAAGAAGAGCCGTTGACATTTCCATCGAAGGACGCAAAATGTCCTTATAATAGACCACATTTTTACACAAACTGGATACATATTCGTATACAGAAACCGATATTGTCTGATCATTAAGTTATAAAAATGAATACAATTGTAACTATAATTGCATATGCTCAATAAAAGTTGAACAACAATTCTAGCCAATACTTCATTTGCTTATAATTATATTAACCCTTATGTAGCCAACCAAAATGTATAGGTTATTTAGAACCTTTCTCTATTTAATTAATATATTAGAGACTAAAGAATTCTGAGAAATTTTGTAATATTTTTTAGAGAAACATTAACAAATTGTTGAAAGAAATATAGTATATAAATGGGTATGGGTATGTGGCACCTGAGTAGTACACTTCATTTTGAAAGTAATTTAAGTAATGTATAAATCTTAACCAAATGGACAAATTTTTATCTAATACTAATTTATGTTACTTTTTTTGGTACAATTATTTATATATACACACAATCTAAATTCTGACCAATGATGTTCTACGTTTGTGGAGAAAATAGTGGGGTACTATTATTAGCGGGAGAAGGGAGAATACCGGAAGAGTCCACGACGAGACGAACAGAGACGAACATGCTATGAATTTTTGGTAAGTTATTACTGGTTATTATAACACATTTTTCAAAAACCAAAAATTTGTAGCACGCTCGTTTCGTAACTGACTGTCCAATAGAATTCTTTCGTGTACCATCGATTCGGTTATTGTCGAAAATCGATTCTTTACGGAACAATCGATTATCCCTGCACGAAAGAATACTATTGGACAGAAAAAAAGTCGATTCTGTTTAGACCGATCCTTCGGCAAAGAATCGATTTTCTCAAAAGATCGAGGTGTAGAGGATCGATTCAACAGATCGATCTTTCTCTCAAAGAATCAAATCGGAATCGAACATCCCTATATACATTACGTTACAGACGCACGAATGGAGTGACCCTCTTTTTCCGGTTTATCGTGGTACCATACGCACGGCAAAATGAAAGCCAAGGGAGAAGTAAGTAAATATTGAAAATCCTATTGAGAAAACCGTAAATATATTCTGTCAAAAAGTGATTTACGATATTGAAATCTTATGCGTTGTAAAAGATCAACAAGAACGGTCAAAACGAAGTTGCATTGCGTTGTAATATGCACCTAACCTATAACTTTACGATCGCCGACACATGTACAGATTGTATTTAGAAGTTTCAGTGCGTTTTGTATTTCGTTATATTTAGAACGAATTAAATTACGTTTTTATTCTATAGAGAGAAAGAATATATGTTTTTGTGATGAAGATTACTATTTTATGTACGTCAAAATTAGTTGCTTGCAAACACACGTGATTACAATCCGACATTTCAATACAACACTATTGGAATTATTTAAAGGATTGGTTACATTGAATAATAACTGTTTTCTTTTTATAGTTGAAGGAGTTCGAGGTGATCGGTCGCAAATTACCGACTGAGAAGGAGAAAACCACACCTTTGTACAAAATGAGAATATTTGCACCTGACGCTATTGTCGCGAAATCCAGGTTTTGGTATTTCCTGCGTCAGCTGAAAAAATTCAAGAAATCTACTGGAGAAATCGTATCTCTTAAACAGGTGAATAAACAGCCTAATTATCACAAACTACAATTACTAATTGACCATGAGATTAATCATTTTCATGTTTTAATGGTCAGATTTCAGAAAAAACACCTGTCAAGATCAAGAATTTTGGAATATGGTTGAGATACGATTCAAGATCTGGAACTCATAATATGTATAGAGAATACAGAGATCTCTCTGTAAGCGGTGCTGTAACGCAATGTTACAGAGACATGGGCGCCCGCCATCGTGCTCGTGCTCACTCCATACAAATTATTAAGGTAGAAGTGGTAAAGGCTGCTAATTGCAGAAGACCACAAGTTAAACAGTTTCACGATTCAAAAATTAGATTCCCATTACCTAAACGTATTCAGCAGAGGAATCGTATGCCACTGTTCAGTGTTAGAAAACCACGCACCTACTTCCTGTAAATACTTTTAACCGAGTGTTTTACACACACACGAACATAATATATATTGTTTAAAACAAAATAAAAGGCCCTTTGATCATAATATGTTATCTTTTTTATTATTTACCCTACAGCATCTGCACGGCAGCAGTTAGCGCTGTTATCGATGATGTTCATTTTTTTTAGTACTAGTTTGGAGGTTTTACCACTACGAGAAATGGCGGCAAATTCAAATTTTATAAAGCAAACAGATTCTCTTCGATACTTATATTATTATATATTTTAGAAATAAGAGAGAAATTTGTCACGTAATTCTCTAACTCAAATGATCACAAAGAATCTTGAATTCCTTTCGATTTTTAGTTTCGTTTGTGTAACCAGGTTATAGCAGGTTACGGTTACAGCACCGACTAGACATAAGAATATTCTTATATCTAGTCGGTGGTTACGATTACAGTGTTACAGTGCTGAAGTCTGTACAAATGCTAGCTTGCTAGCGTTGCTATATAACTCGCATGCATGACATGACATTGACTCAGTGATGCTAGAAACGTGGTACCGTGGTACTAAACGATATCCCCATTATGACGAACTATTGCCCCTACTTTCCTTTTCCAGCGCGCGAGCGCGAGCGCGTTGGAAAAGGAAAGTAGGAGCAATAGTTCGTCATAGTGGGGGTATCGTTTAGTACCACGGTACCACGGTTCTGGCATCACTGCTCTGGCATCACTGCATGGACTGATGACTGATCGGACTCGTTGTCGTCGCCAGACGGGGAAATTGAGGGAATACAGTTTTACCCCCTCTCTGATAAGCAAAGAGTGAAAGAGTCACTCTTCGTTATAAATTTTACGTTTATGACGATAGAATGCGTAGGCGTAAAGTTGACTCATTCCAACAATCCCAACCACCGATATATATATATCAGTGATCCCAACTCATTCGCTGACTGAAACAGCGTAACTGAGCGTAACTATTTACTCTGCCATTTACATAGTAGTTAACATTCTTGAGGAATAAAACAATATTTTAATATTCGAAGCTGTGAAGAGAAGACCAATTAATTTTCCGCTGACTGTCAATTGCATGGCAGTAAGCAATGGGGCAATTTCATGACAACAGCATGAGCACACGCGAAGAATTCGACGAAGAAAGTGAAAATGGATTAATCTTCGCTGACAGGTATATTCCCGGCGAATTGTTAACACAGATCCTCACTTATGTCGACCATAAATCTCTGTTGAGTTGTCAATTGGTTTGCAAACGATGGGAAATGTTAATAAAAAGCTATGTTTGGCGCAAAGTGTCCGAACTAACGTCTGGTGGTCAATCGCTTTTACTAAGGAAGGAAGTACCTTGGCACGTGTACTATTTTATATGTAAAAAGAAGCCTTTTGGAAGAAACTTGATCAGAAATCATTCCGGAGAAGAACTATACAAGCATTGGGAGATTACGAGAGAAGGTGGTGATTGCTGGGTTGTGGAAAATCCTCCAGTAGGTGTTCCACCCTTACCTAGCGATGATCCTATTCTGGAGGGTAAACAGTATTGTTTCACTACATCCTACCAGTTCTGTGTAAAAAGACAAACAATTGACTTAGAAAAGGAAGGACTGATACCATATGTTCTGGACAACTTGAGACCTCCGATAGAGGTACCTTGAAACTCGAGTTATTGTATAATATCGGCATTTACAGATATTTCGCATGCATCAACCTAATCAGTTTTATATAGAAAATGTTTTTTTGATGGCTTAACACTTCTTTCGATAGATCAGCGAACATTATTGCTGCAGATGGGACTGTCCAGCTTTTTTTGAGCTTAAAGTGTTTTTAGTCAATGAGAACGATGAAGTCATGCTTACCTTCGATTTTAATGATACGATAACTGGAGAAACTCAAAATCAGTGGCACCGTGTACGTAGACAATAATATGAAACCACCTAAATTAATCCTAATTATATTATAAATAGTATGTCTTTGCTCCAAGAAGTTTTTCTATGCAATAACAAGTGTTCTCTTTTCACTAGGTAACGCATACATTTACGAATTATAAACCTGGACTCCGGAAAATTATATATTCTCATGGAGGTGTAGATAAATCATTTTGGAGTGGTCATTATGGTAGTAAAATGGCAGGCGCATGTGTACGCGTACATTTTCCAGTTGTACAACACTTTGCGCGCGCGCGCGACGACGAGGAAGATACGGAAGATGTGTTGTAGTGTATATAAAACAGAGATTAGGATTTTCTTAAAGTTTATTAAGAATCTCCTTTATATTAATTTTGTACAGTACAAAACGATTTAATGCTATAAGCATTCGAGTAGTTGTTACGCGATTTTGTATTCATATTCTAATTGTTATATTATTCGAATAAATATTCTTACTTCGTTGAAAGCGAAATGGACATTTGAAGGTTCGAATTGTGATAGAAAATTTTAATCTATTGTATATTATATAAGCGTGAATACGGAACTGTAAAGTATAAATTTATTATTAAGGTACTGTAAAGTAAGAAGGCCATTTTATCTAAATTTTGTGTATAAGAAATATAAATTAATTACCAAAAGAGAGTTACAGTTGTATGTGAAGTTATATGACAGCATAGTTAAAAAAAATAAAAGTATTTTTAAAAGCATGTAGATTGAGTATAGGTACATGATAAATGAGATTTATCAGTTATTTGGTGAAAAAGATAAACAATTTAACTTAGCGTATGTAACGAATGTAATTTAAATGCTATTTCGATTAAATTTTGCGGTGCAGAATCTTGATAGCACACATACAATTCCTTTGGATGAGGAGTTGTATATAATCGCCCGACAACCCAATAAGTAATATTATCCCATTCAAATAATACTCCATGTTCTTTAACGGCGATCAAACTCTTATTAATTACAGTTTTGTCCATATCCGAATTCAACATTTTCTTGAATCTCACTGTATTATGCAAAAGTCTGTGTATGACGTGAACACATTTATTAAAATTAACTATAATCTTATGATCTTTCTCCGAGCTTACTAATAACTTTGATGATAATAGAATACCCTCGGCCATATCTAAATGCACATAGTGATAAAGATAATTCTTATTACCTGTCGTCAATATTTTTGGTGTCAAGTATTCTGCTTGATTTAATAAATTCTCCCGTATATTTGATATGTCCATATTCAACAACCGACAATCGTTCTGCAACAACGTATATTATACAACGCATTATTTTCGTGAATAGGCGTCACGTAAAATGATTGATTTGTTATTTACTTTATACATATCGATGTCGGAATCGCTGTCATCAGAATATTTCGATCCGCTTGACATTTTTTCTCTTGTCGCCCGTCTTCCTAATATAGGCACAGCTTCATCGCTAATTTCGCTGACTCCACCCGTCCCTTGACTTAACGAATCTTCTGATGTGTGCAAGGAATACACTATAAAGGATTTTAGAACCATATTATTAGCGAAGAAGTACACGGTGTAAGAGCAGCAATGGTCATCCATTCTAGGGTGAATCCACGCCTTTGTAAGAGTAACATGCGGCAAAATTGTTGTTAAAATTTTTTCATACATAAATATTTTCTACTCATCGAGAAGAGAAAAAGTTCGAAAGGAACCATATGTTGCAAACAAACAGTTACCGAGCTATAAGCACATGAGGTTTTTGCAAAATTTGACTGCGTGGAATTATACGTGTATATTGTATATAAAAGCCTACTACTACTACATATTAACTGACTGTGTCGATGAGGAAGAACATAATTGTGTGCGTGTCGTGGGACAAACAAAACTTAGAAGGACGTTTAACGCTAGGTCTCTTCTAATTAACGATTCTATTTACCAGATCCCAACACCATTGGACTTTCTTCTGTGCTGCGTTTTTTCAAAATGGATGGTATCTCTTGAGCCTTTTTATTAGTAGTTAAAGCGAGAGACGATCTCGCGGGCGAACTTTGTACGTCGGTCGATTTGATAAGACCTAAAAAGTTTTCTGTGATGCTTGATGATGGTTTTGTAGACACATGATCTTCGTTAGGTATTACTTCTGGCCTTGTATTAGATGCAATCCATTTAGCCGCCAATGTTGTCACTCCTATCTTTTGTATATGCTTTAAAGTTTCTTGAGCTTCTTCTACATAAAATACATCGGGGCCAATGGTTTCGCTGCATCTAGATTTATAGAACTAGAAATAATTTAATAAAATCAAAATAATGAGAATTACAATTAAGTAATGGTATTATTACTTTGCTGTACAGCCACCAGATTCCAGAAGTACTGCTAGTAAGTCATACCCGTATCCAACAACAAGTAAAAACCACTTTCCATTAGGAACCAGCGGTTGGATGCTTTTACTGTTATCCAAATTTCCCCGATTACACGACGAGGGATAAACTTTCGTCCAAATAACAAGATTATTTACAGGCTCGTTCATCACTAAGTTCAGGAGACAATTGTGTCGAAGATAAGAGTTGACTTCGATCAAATCACTGTGCATTAAATGGGAACCGAGAAGGTATTCTTTATGATATACACAGCTACCTAAAATCGTATATAGTCTTTGGCAGTCCATGGGATCTTCGTTCTATGAAAAGAAAAGCCACGTTAGTTGTTTGCTTTCTTGCTTTCTTTGCGCGTACGTACCCAATCCCTATAGTCCATAGCTTCCATTTCACTTAAGGCAGCATCAATCTGAATCTGTGCATCTCTTGATAACTCTATAGAATTTGCTACTGAGAAAGTGCTCCTAAATTTGTAACTTTCCATGCTCTCGATATCATTGTTAATTTTCATAGTACACTCGGGCAATCCTACATTGTTTGCAAATTTTTTTAAATCTAGTAATTGTTCGAGACACAATATAAAAAAGTGATCTAAAGAAGAATGGTTTCCGATGGGCGTAAAACAATTTGTTAGTGATTGATGTACGAATTCTAAGGTTCTGACTATATCGAGCGATAAATTTACAGCTTCCTCGAGACTGCAACTGCAAACATTAACAATCGATAGATAGTTTATTGCTACTTAATAAATAATAAATAATAAATATTGTTCACCATTTTTTTGGTAATGCTATTAAAAGTAATTCATCGTTTCTCGGCACGTATACAATGTGAACTTCTTCGCTTGCCACCTGTATAGTAGTACTATAAAAGTTACATTATAAAAGACGATTTATGCATATTATAAAAATTTCGTCAACTATTTGTAAGATTAATAATTAATACCTAGTAGGCTGTGATCCCGTTATTCCTGGTAACAAGTGATTAAGAGTTATAAAAGCTCCTCTCGTCGTGCACAAAATAGATTGAGTATTTTTATTTTCTGACCGAGGAAACGTATAAAGAACACCTTGCAATTCTGGTCCCATTTCTGAAATTTCTGTAGTTCTCAGGTACAGAACCCCAAGTGGATAATTTATAAGAGATTGCATCAGGTCTTTGCTTTCCTCCTTGTTCATTAGTCTTTGTACCAATATGGATTGCTAATAACGAAAAATATTAAAAACAATATTGTACATACATTAAATAAAATTATAACTACCTTAGGACTGTTTGATTCAGGCAATTTTTCTGTTACATCAATGCCTGCAACTCTTTGCAGCTCTAATGTTACCTAAACAAGAAATAAAAATTATTAGTACACATATAAATATTTTTTACTATTGTTATAATCGACATTCTTACATTTGTTGCAACAGTTACTTCAGATAATATATGATCTAAGTTTTGATATGTGATGTTTGTCGAGTTCACACTTCGCAACCAGTCACCAATTTTAATATTCTTATTTTTCATTGCTTCCCCATCCGGTATAAATCCAGCTACCATAACTCTTGTTTTGTCTGAGAATACACCCGGAGTGATGCCAAAGTAAGCTTCGCATAATGTAGCTCGCCTTCCTAATTTATGTCTTCTATCCGGGTCAACCCATAGCGTGACTTCTCGAATTTCTCCAGCCTGTAATATTTATATATTTCTATGTAAAATATATACTGTTTCAAAGAGTATTTACACAACAATAAAAGCACATTCACTTGAAAATCCCTGAATGTAACTTCCTTAGTGGTACTTCCTTCCTTCCCAGGATTCAATATATTGTTGGACGTAGTACTAGAATAATTTTTCTTATTTCTTGTACTCCATCTTTTGCTTTCTTTGCGCCTTATAAGTCTCATAAGTTTCCCAGCTCTCGTACTACGGCGTCTTGTCAGCTCTGGTTGAGAATCATGCTCTGATTCATTGTACAAAGACTGACCATCGACTATACTTTCAGCAGCAGATTCTATGTAAAATAATTCTCCAGTAGGGCTGATTTCTGACTCCCATTCTGCAGCAGAACTGTATCCAAAAACATTATAATCTCATCACAAAAATATATTTCATCGGAGACTGATACACAATATTTTTAAACAATTTTCTGTACCTGTCTGTGTCTGAATAATATGATCCAGTACAGGATCCACTATCACTTGCCCACCAGTCATGCTCATTATCATCTGGTGGACCTTCTGCAGCACAAATTTGATCACTATATTTACATTGTGACTTTGTGGATATGTTTTTAGAGTTTGTGTCATCCATGCTGTTTACAATGTAATTTTTAATATTCTATAATAAAATACACTTATCAAAGTATGTATATAAATCTATATCTTTTGAATTGATGTGTTTGTTGCGCATCAGACATTTATTTCGTTTTATGCTTCTAAGGACAGGTTGGGTCAAAGAATTCTCACCTGGAGACTTGAATGCTTGAGTAGGAAGGGTGGGGGTTGAAATTACACCTTGAAACATATCGTTCAGCTATAGATCAAGATACAAGACATCAAACACAGGTAACTGAAATACATTACGAATACTTTTATTCAAATACAATAAAAAAATAGTTTCTACTTAAGAATCTCTTAGGTTGTTACATTCCGCGTCAATTATCTATGCTCTAGAACTATATAAAACAAAACTCAGTACTTCCAGGTACCAAGTGTCACAATTTATTTCAAGTATGTTTGCCAACGAGCGAATGAAAGGGAACCTCATTGCATACCCTTGTTGTAGAAATGCAGTTGATTCGTTGCGTTTCACACGTTTCAAAACATAAATAAAAAAGTTTATTTCTCCTATAAGCATAAAATTCTTATCGGATAGATTGCGTAAGTCTAGAAGGAACGGATTTCATTTCGCTGGGCTCCTTCTTCTTGTGCGGATCTGGCTGGAAGCATTTCCACAGTCTTAATGTTTCATCAGCACCTGCGCTGAGTATCGTGGTGCCATCGGGAGACATAGCCAAATGTAACACACGACTAGAGTGTCCTGTAAGCTCTGCAACCTTTGTCATACCCGGGTACTTCCATATGATCAATTGATTCTGCGCGTATCCGTGGCCGGACACAATTTCTTTGTACGTCGTCGACCAAAGTAGAGAACACACTTGTGATTTAGTGTCAATCGTATTCAAGCACGCACCTGTTATTAAAAGAGATACGTGTAAATCGGTTATTCTATTTTATTGTGTAGATAGTAGAGGTATGAAAAAGCCCCAAAATGTCGGGTTGAGAAGTTTACTCGCGATCGGGTGAGTTCTCGAATGTGCTCGAGAATCTCTAATATTCTCGCGAATCCGAATATATTTGAGAATCCAGAATAAAATTTTGATCGCACAGCTCTGATGTTTAGTACTTCGTCGCAATTACCCGTATTACAATTCCAGAATCGAATTGTTCTATCAGCAGTACCACCGCCACTCGCAAGAATATTAGTTTGCCATGGGCACCATGCCAGTGCTTTCACGGCTGCTTGATGTTGATTCAACGAATAAATCGGTTGCGTATGAGTATGATTTTGTCCGGAAATCGACGGCCAAATTTGAAGCATATTATCGTTCCCGCCGCTTGCTAAATATTTTCCATCAGGTGACCATTTCAAACCGCATACTTCCTGAGTATGGGCGTTTATAGACGTTATTACATGGTCCCTTTGTCTAACATCGTGGTGCACGATTTGTCCTGCTCTAGAAATCGAAAAATACAAGCAAATGATTAATAAATCCTTTTATTACCATTAGTATAATTTAACTGTGCTATAAGATGACGTTTACCTGCACCCACTTGACAAAATATGTGAGTTCCAAGAAAGAGAACCTACTCTAGCTGCATGACCATTCATTACACGTACTCTCTTTTGTTGACTGCAGTCCCATAATTCTGTATTTCCTACTGTTGTACCTACAGCTAAATAAGGGCCTTCTTGAATCCATGCAACGGAACAAATATAATCGTTGCCCTCTAATTCAAACAACTGTTCTATGGTTCCTGTTACAGCGTTCCATAAATATACATTAGCACCTAATGCTACAGCTAAGATATTACTTTCTGACCAATCAATCAGATTCAGATCTAAAAGATATATCAAATGTTGCTGGTCAAAATTAATTCTTAGAAATTAGCAGAAAAGGAAACGTAAAGAAGCACGTACAATAGTCATCAACAATTTCTGGGGCATCTAAGATCCTGTCAGGAGTCTGTGGAATATATCTAGTAGATGCTTTAACGCTAGCAGGTGTCTTACTCTGACTATAGACAACCCGTAATGGATTCTGGTATCCTTCTGGAGGAGCAGGGGCTTTGTTTTGGTAAGATAAAACTCTCATATTATTAATATCACCGCCATGCAAATTTTCACTCATGAGACGCTGCATTTCTTTCTTGGAAGGACTCACATTGTCCTGTTTCTCCTCATTTCTCTCTGCGTTCGCATGCTGTTGAAGCTATAATGTACAATTGTTTTGATTTAATGTTTGCATAGAAGTTCATAGAATTATTGAAATAAATTATACATTAAGGGATACAAACTTTGTAATGTCCAAGATCAAAATTGGTAGTGACTCTTGAAGGAATGAACCTGTCACCGCCGCTGGGTGTTTTAGCAGGTGTGGATCGACCTGATGAAATATTTATTTATTTTTACCTAGAAATGGCTACTTATAGTCGTAAAAATGATATCATACTTGGTGATTTCTTCAAACCTTTGGAAGGAGTCTTCTTAGCTCGATTTTCGTTCTTTTTATCTCTACTGAGATTAACACTACGAATAAATAATTAATGAAACATGTATGAAGATTCTGAATAAAATAGAAACAATTGAATGATTTATTAATATACTTATTTACCTTGAATTTGATGTTTCTAAACATTTCTTCTGCCAGCGAGGAAGCGGTCCTTTAATATTCTCATCCATTCTCGTTAAACTGTTCATTTCCTTCATGTACTTTAGATGCGACATTCTCGAATCTTACGATATGTAAAAGCTAGACTATTTAAACAATGTCTTGTACCGAAATACCGTGGTCAAAGATGAAACGAAAATCTCTTTTACTCTAAACAGTTCATTTATGAATATTCTAATTTTCTTAAATTAGAATAGCTATATTAACGTTCAAAGTTCAAGTCTTATCGTCGACGTATAGTAATACTTCAAAAATATTGTACTTCTTACTCAAAATAACAAAATTCTTTCTCGAAACACTTTTTAAACTGACTTTAGACTCGGTCAGACAGATTCGGTATAAAACAGTATAAAAGTTCCGTTAAAATTCAAACGCTTTCGTTGGCTAACATTCCGCCAGAGGTCGTTGTACAAATAAAGGCGCTTTCTCAAACTTGCGTTAAAATTTAGGTGAATTTCCAACGAATTAAAATTTTTGAAAAATATTCTTTCCCACATTATACATATATATTTATAATCAAATTGAACCATAAGAAACAAATAAAATAATATAATAGCGAAATTTAACGTGTTTCGTATTTGTGTGTATTTAAACAGTGACAATGAAAATTTTATATACAAAATACTATGTATGTGAATCGCACGCGTCTTATTTTGTATATATCCATAATTTTTATAATAAATATTGTATGGGAAATCTTTTTTGTACATTTTAGTTATATAATGAAATCTTGTAACTTAATCTTCTTTCACTATAAACTTACGTGAATCTATTACTTGTATTCTTACATGACATATAAACCTTACTAAATATACAGAAAAGAAATACCATAAAATACAGTCGTAGTAGCACTAACATAAGATTAATTCGAGGATCAGAAATAATAATATATTTACATGTTATTAAGTAAATTCAATTTAGCTATACAATGCGTTCTTTAGCTTTTCTTCAAATAAATTATTTTGTTCTTGATGAACTTTTAAACGATCCTCTACCTTTTTTGAAATGCAATGCACCTCCATTACTTGGGTCCGACTATACTCGCAGAATTCAGCTAATGGATCGATTTTAGAATCTTTCGTTTCTTCATTCCTAAATACTCTTCGTCTTTTCGTAATTGGTTCGTTCATGTTGCTGTTCATTTTATCTATCATTTCATATTTTTCTATATTTAAATCTTGCGTCGTAACTTTATATGCATTGAATATATTCGACTTAAACCACCACGGTAACGATCGGAAGTACTTTATGTGATTCTTATTATAAACCACTTTCAAATCTTTATCGATAGAATTCACCCTACTCTTAACGATATGTAATAGAACATCGATAAAGTTCGTTACGGTTAGCATACCAGATGTAAAGAATAAACTGTCAAATAAGCTGCACGATACTTCGTCGCCATCAACATTGCTCAATGCTTCTTTAAAGTAATTTGTTACATTCTGATGAAATGTGTTGTCATCATCTAATGGCCAGTCGTACCTGTAATACACGAATCAATTTTATTATATCCGTTTAAAAAAATTTACAATGTAACTCACCTCCACTGTGGTAATTTAAAAGAATCCAACACATCTTCTATTCTTGCTTTATGGTCCTCCTTTTTCCAACCGTCGTCGAAGTACTCGTAGTCACATGGGATCATATACTCGTTTTTAACGAATTTCTTAAATTCTGGAGCAAATTTTGTATACATAAATGATTCTGGATTCAATAATATATTCATTAGATGAGTGATTGCTTCGTTGTGTAGATCTATGATGAATTTGGGCTCCCTCAGTGCGTAAAATAATTTGTCATTGAAGGATGAGTCATCTTGTAGCCTGTAAAAAAAGCAATATTAGAAATGATAATAAATTTTAGCAAATGAAAGAATATTTTGTTGATTACCTTAGCCATAGTTCGTCTGTTAAACAAATATCACAAATATTTTCCAAATAGTCCATTTCCAATGGATTTTTAGGTGATTTATTTATGGACAACCAGAATATGGCACTTTGCGTCATATTCAAGAGCCTTTCCTCATTTAAATTGTTCTCTTTCATGATAGTATAGATTGATAAATATCCAGCATCTAATAATTTTTCTAACGTGGAAACCACTTCTGTGTCTCGCGTATTTAAATTTTCGTCACCCAAAATGAGGAATACTAGAGGAATGGGCATAAGTCTATCTCTGGATAATATAGTTTTCGTTAAACGTTTTGTAATGGTGTTTGTATTCTCGGTAGCGCTTGCTATGAAAAAGAGAGCATCCGAACCGACTAAATTATGATCGCTGATCAGACCCTCGAAATTCCGAATACAAATATGCAAAGTTTCAAGTGGACTTGCTCGATGCGTTTTTATAATCGGATTCACGGTATAGTCTTCGGGACAGAGATACTGATCCATTATTTTTTTATGATGCCATAGAACAGGTTTGTTGAACAAGTCTGGCCAGGAAATGACTAATTTCCAATAATAGTTCGAAAGCATGCTCATCTCTGGAGACCTCAAGTTTTCCTTAATGCCCATTAAAATTACAAGTTCGACTTTGTACAAAGAATCAATGTAAGATTTCAAAACTTTGGGCTTGTCTTGTCTTCTACACATGTTTTCAATAACTAAATTCTGGTTTTTCGAATATAATAATTTAGCGCATTCATCGCTGGAATACTTTTGCAACCATACTGGAGTATTATCCAGCGACTTCCGTTGTTGTTTCCTTTTTAAAATGTTAAACTTCCATATACTGAAATATTTTATGACTGTTCGTTTTTTCATTTTTGTCGACAGTGCATGTAATTTTCTCGAACTAATGATTTCTTCTTGTAGAATACTATCGCATATCTCCTGAGTAATTTCAGACAAAATTTCATTCATTATGTTCTCGCTTGATTTATTGCGGGTACTAATTCTGTCCATTTCTTCATCGACCAGTCTAGAACAGGAATTTTCAACAATTTCCATCTCGACATCGTTCAAAATTTGCTCTGCTAGTTCATCAATTTGTCGCATCCTCTTTGCAGAAATTTTCTCCTCTGATTTTGCATTCTCAACTTTTGCTTTCTCTTCTAACGGATTCGGACGAGCGAAAATGTTTGGAGCATCTTTTAATCTATTGTTACTATCAGTTACCGCAGGGATGCTTGATAATTTTGGAGCAGTTTGCACATTCGAGAATATCGAGGAAGACGTTACATTTTTCATGAATACATTTCCCTGTGTGGCTCCCGAAAATATACTTTTGTTTGCAGCTACTGTAAATGATGAAACGCTACTGCTATATGGTGGTGGTGGCTCTAATGATTTTGAGAATACATTTGACGATTTTGCAATCGTTGATGTAGCATTATATGCGTTACCAAAAATAGACGATTCTTTAGTTCTACTTGCTTCTGATACAGTATTTTCCTGTTTTGGTAGAAAACCAAATATGTTTGTACCTTCCTGTTTTTCTTGAAATTCTGTGATTGGCACTTGAGACTTGGGCATTGAAAATATGTTTGTACTAGTCGTCTGAGGTGTAATGATGTTTGTATTAAAATTACTGCTCACACTGGTCGTAGTAAATACATTTCTATACTCAGTACTGTAGCCAGTACTCTCAGGTTTATTTTGATTTTTCTCAGGGACTATGTCAGACTTCTCAGTTTCAATTATGTCTTCGTCAATATATTCGTATGGATCATTCGGAGTACAAACATCGTTTTTATTTTGGTCCTCTGCATTGACAGAGTCCGATAATAAATATCCATGCTCATCGAAACTGTTATGCGGAATATGATACTTGTAATTTCTCTCTGGCATTTTTTCTCCTGCTATGCATTCTCCGATAGACAACTGCTTCATTATCCTCTTAGATTCTATCACATTACAAGCTCTGTTTTGCTTCATGTTTATTACAGACATAGAGAAATTTTGTCTGTTCAATAGTACATGGAGTTCATCCCTTGCAACATGTAATCCTACTTGTTCGCAGAAGTAAATAGCTTCCTGTTCATCCTCGAAGCCTAAAATATCAATTAACTCATACAACGGATATGCCGTTGCTGCAGTCCTGCAATAAGCCTTTACCATTATCGATAATGCCCTTAATCTTACTTGATTGAAGTACCTAAGCAAGATACAAGCATTCAAATACGTTGTTTTACAAACAAGTTTGAAGAATTTATAATAATTATTTGACTCCAAAGCAGAGTAAACATTCTGTGCAAATTGAACTTCTGCAGATCTTTGCACGCTCTTTGGAAGCCTTTGCAAGTCCCACATGAAATTGCTGTTGTTCAAATTCAGTAGAATGATGTAAGCCCGAAACTCTGATTCATTCTTGCAATTTATCCCTTTCACTCTTAAATCGTGATACATGTACTTCAATGTTTGTAAACATTTCGTCAGATTATCCGAGTTGATCTTTTTGTCGAAAACAGACGGTTCTTCGGCGCAGAGCCTTTCAGAACAGACTATGTGAAACCTAGCGCATTGTTCGACCAGTTCAACACTATCTGTGCAGCATAGTTCTTGCTGTGTTATATCTTTTCGAATTCCCCTCGTTCTGTCCCACAGGAAATGATACCAGTCTCCCAAATTTGTACCCTCTTCGTCGCAAAGATTTGCTATTTCATGAAGCAAGTAACTCATAGTCATTTTCAAGGATTTTACAGGTCTTAGATCATGTGCCATCGGTTCCTCTTGATCCGCCGAAGACCTGGAATACTGTTTCACAGCAATTGCATGATTTATTTTATACTCGTTGCTTTCAAGTTGTTCATACAACGCGAGTTGTCTGTTTGACTCGCGCATCAGACGTTCTTTTTCAGGACACATGTCAGGGCACATCCCAACCATTGCTTTAGCAGCAGCCAGCGTATGCGATTTAGTTTGCTTTGTACGCATGAGTCGATCTCTTGCTTCTAATACCTTGTATTTATCTTCCGAGGTATAGGCTGGTTGACGGATCATTTTTTGCATTTCTTCAATGCTAGCATTAGGTAACAGATCTGATATTTGACTGTCTATTTTATGCTTCTCAGATTTAGCAGCTGCTTTCTCAGCTCTAGATGCTACCTTCGATGCACCCTTGACCTTCTGTGTTTCCTTCTTTTTACTCACCGAAGTGCAATTCAAATAATCAGAGTTATCTCTGTCATGTACATTGTATGCTAGATTCTTCATAGCATCTAATTCCATTTGGAGCTCGTCGTCATTCATAAAATTTGTTACCATATTCTTATGTGATTCTTTCCGTTTGGTTGGAGATTTTGGTAATGCAGTCAGTTTGGTCCATTCTACATTAAACTTCTCCCCATAGTACTCACCACTTTGATCGTAAGCGACAATCGCCTCTTCTTTGGTGACGTAGGTAACTGTAATTGTTTGCTTCTTGGGACGAATAGTGATCCTTGAAAGATTTCCAAACATCATAAAGTATTCTTTCGCTGTTACCTTTGTAAGCAAAGACTGAGGCACACTGGTGCAAGTTATTGAATTTTCTGGATTAATTTTAGCAGCTTGAGATCGAGAATTCTTCTTTAACTGCTCGTACATTGTGGTATCCTTAAGAGCTTGGGCAAAAACATTAACAGCAGGTTTGTACGTGTGTCTTAATATTTTAGGTTTGTATTGTTTCTCAGATGATCTCGTCTGATGCTTAGGTTCACTTAAAAGATTCGCCTGCGACACTGACGTCGGTGTAGCAAAAGTAAAAACATTTTTCTTAATAACCGACGTATCCAACGTTTCTGTATTAACCTCGGAATTTATACCACTAGGAGGACTAAGTACATTTGGTGCAGAGAATACAAACACTTTCGAAGATGCGCTTTCTGTTGATTTATCTTCTGTATTTTCTCCACGCTCCATTTTTTGTCTTTTTACAACTTTACTTTCAGCGTTAACTAAAGCGTCATTTGGTTAGATGTCACCTACTTTTACCTCATAGCTGTTTCATATGTGAGAATGGTTAGGGTTAGGTTTGTATATTTATCACATATTTATGAATTACATACTTGTTTTCGGATTTACGTATATAGATAGTGAAATCAGTTGTACGTCCCGTTCCTGGTGATCCAAAAAACACAAAGGTGAGTACAGCGCTATCTTGTGTATTGATAATGAATGAAGAAAGGAATAATTCGCTTAGAATTTATTATTGAATATTTTGAATATATATACATATATGTTGATGAAATTTCTTTGCGTTCATTTAAAAAATTTAGATAGATAAAATTATGATATCGCTCGCTATATTATAGAATTGCCACCTAGTGGCAAATGTGTTAAACGCAACGAAAATTATTTTCGAACACATTTCAAATGAACGGCGCCGTTTAAATTTCAAATTCAAATCTTATCCAACCACGATTCGAATATGTATTTCATATACCTTGGTAGGTGAAAGAATAATGTATAATTAAATTCATTACCCGTGCTAATAGCAAATATTCGGAAATGATCTGAAAATGTAAAACAATTTCAACGGAAAGGCGGGTTTGGTGGTGAAATTAGCCCCCGGCGGGATTTTAATCGAGCTTGCACCATTCGATAGCCTACCCAAAAAGACCCGTCTCTGCTAAGTTTCAGCCCCTTATCTCATCTGTAAGGGTAGTTATTGAGGAAAATCGAAAAATCAGTTTTTGGCCCATTTTCCTTAATGGCCGACAATTAAAAATTCTGAAAAAATTTGACACATTTCGGATACCAAGCCACATATTAGGTATCATTTTCAGATTTTTCCGTTGTGCAAGCTCTGGTTGTAAAAAATGAAAAACACGAAAAAAACCGAAAAAATGCAGATTTCAGATATAGAAATCTTAAGTTGACTATCACAGATTTAATTTAGCAATGAGGTATTACCGTAAGTATATGCTCAATTTTTTTCAAATATTCCTGAGAGTGGTGCGTCATAGTTAAAAAAAATAAAAACCACTTTTTTCGGCGTTTTTCCTATAAGTTATACTTATCTTTTCTGAATCTTAAAAATATATTATGTAATATTAAACGTTCCTACGTTCAGAGAAACATCTTCCAGACTTTAAAACTTGCGTAGTACAAAAAATGAAATTAATACTATGTACATATATTCGAATGTTTCGAAGGTGATCTTAACGGCGCCGGTTGGTGCAGCGACTTGCGGAACCGCTGAAGACTTTTTGGACCAAATGTTTACAAAGTACGAATCCCCGGTCAGGTCAATTTTTTTTCTAAGTTAATCAGTTGTTTTTTCGGTTCCTAACCATATGATTGTTGTTAAAAATCATTGTAAAAATATGTTTTAACTATGTTTAGACTATTTCAAAATAATTTTTTAGAAAAATATTCTTGGAGTACTTTCGGCTTATAGTCATTTACGATTTACGATTTACTACATTTAGATGTTTCTCTGAACGTAGGAACGTTTAATATTACATAATGTATTTTTAAGATTCAAAAAAGATAAGTATAACTTATAGAAAAATCGCCGAAAAAAGTGGTTTTTATTTTTTTTAACTATGACGCACCACTCTCAGGAATATTTGAAAAAAATTGAGCATAGTACTTACAGTAATACCTCATTGCTAAATTAAATCTGTAATAGTCAACTTAAGATTTCTATATTTGAAATCTGCATTTTTTCGGTTTTTTTCGTGTTTTTCATTTTTTACAATCAGAGTTTGCACAACGGAAAAATCTGAAAATGATACCTAATATGTGGCTTGGTATCCGAAATGTGTCAGATTTTTCTCAGAATTTTTAATTGTCAATAAATAGGGAAAATGGGCCAAAAACTGATTTTTCGATTTTTCTCAATAACTACCCTTACAGATGAGAGAGGGGGCTGAAACTTGGCCGAGACGGATCTTTTTGGGTAGGCTATCGAATGGTGCAAGCTCGATGAAAATCCCGCCGGGGGCGAATTTCACCACCAAACCCGGGTATAGCCTTTATAAAAATGGTTTAATGAGAATAAATATAGATCGCATACATGAGTTCTATAATTTTGCATGACAAGGTTTTGGATGAGATTTTTGGGTGTCGATAATATACAAAATAAATTCGCGGAAATAGAAAATGATACAAATAACAAGAAAGCTTTTGTTTTGTGCACGTGTCACCTTTTAGATGCTATACAATAGTTCACACGTGACAATTTCATCGAGGATACGAAACATTATTATAGTGGCATTTTTTATTTTATTAGTAAGTATTATTAAACTCTTTACATATTTTTGTCGTTATAATGAATAACTGGTAGAACTTTTTAACTTACACATCCACTCATTCAAACATGCGTGACAGACCATTCCGTAACTATGTACTCAGTACTCACAACTATGTCACATGATCCCCGACAACTTACAAGATTAATGCCATCACTTAGCAGCTTACAAAATCTATTTCTTAACACTTCGCCGAGTTAAACAAAATCCTAGGGAGAGCAAGAGACCGTCATTTTGTTAAATCCCGATTGAATGAAACTATATATTTATATATGTATCGCGACCTTATTTTACCGTGCATTAATTAGAAAGCAAATCGCGGTGTTCACGTATTTTATTGCAGAATTTAGAAACCAATCAGATGTCGTTTATTCGTATCGATATCAATGTTTCGTATGTAAATCGTTTTTTTCTCCTAAGAACAATGCAATACACAGTATTATTCACAACTCGTAAATAAGGTGTATACTTTTGGTTTCGTATATCGTTTGCCATCTGCCAGTTGTTTCTCTTAACACGATACACTATAATTTCGAAAAGAAATTCACTTCCTCCGTTTGCTTTTTTTCAGAAAATTTTTTTCCAGTCAGCAAATGTTCGGATATAAAACTAAAAAAGAAAAAAAAAGGGGAGAGAGAGAGAGAAGAAAACACGTATTTGTTTTTTCGGGGACCATAACTGTTACAACCAAAATGAAAAAAAGAACAATTATCTTTTTAATTGAATTTTTTTTTTATAAAAAAGTATTGTAAACAACCGAAAAAATTTTTCATTGCCGATAGTCATCGATAAGGGAAATTTATTTCGGTTAATCACAATAATCATCAGTGAGGGAACTTTATAAATTTATAAGTATATATATATATATATATATATATGTATATATACTGCGATCGCACATAATTGTTTTATAGATGCATTCTATTAATTAAATTTTCGGTCTTTTAATTTATTTTTTATGTACAATCTTTGGTTCGAATAACTAATAATCGCTGTTACAAGCAACCAAAATAACGTTTGAAAATAAACGTTTGAAAATACAGTTTTTAAATCGTGTGGTTTTTTAAATTTCTTTTTACATTTTATGGTTATTATCCTCAACTTAAATGAGAAAACAATTTATGTTATTGATTTCTTTTCATAAAAATTTTGGACATAACGGTTACTTTTGGTCCCCGTTTTTTCTGTGTCTTAGCTGTACTTATTTACGTCCAAAATTACTTATACCGTAAAAACCTCTTGCTAAATTTAGGAGACTCTCTTATAACAAACGAACAGCTTATAAAAACATTTAGTGGCAGATTTATTTTAGATACGATTATTACTTCGATATCTTACGACTCTTTAAGCACTTTCCTCATTACATGTAGTCTTATCACATACAACTATGTATGACATAAATACATTTTGTAACTTATTACGTCTATCCATACAAATAATATTTTTTCCTCTTTCTCTTGTTTTGCGACAAAAGTTTTACAAAGTGTAATGTCTGTGTGTGTGTGCTACGAATCCTGTGAAAAAAATTTATCCTCCCTTTTTGTTGCAATAGCGGTTGCAAATAAATACAGTCTACCGACGAGGAGAACGAAATAAAAAATGGCATTGATTCTTTTCCCTTCGTGTTGCTATTTTTCGGTTTTCTTCTGTCTTGCAGTCATAGCGGCCTAGCTTGAGACCCGAGTCGCATAGTATCAAATGTAATGGCTTCAAGGTTCCAAGCAAAGCTACACACTCATTGATTCATTTTTCTTTCATCTTTTTTTTCTTGTATGATACAAATCGTTGATGTTTTCATAAAAATGCAATAACGGTACGCACATCTGTTTCGTTCCTGTGGCGGCATTGATTTTTATTCTCACTTTTCGTAATCCCGAGAAAAAAAAAACAGTGCGACACAAGCGGTAAGTATTTTTTCCCTTTTTTTGTGGCTAATAATCGCCTATTCACGAGCAATGAATTCGATTGCACGATAGAAGCAATTCTCAATGTTCGTGAACGATGGAAAAAAATTTTTTTAATTCGCGCCAAGCGTTTTACATCTTCTTCTGCATTCTTGTAACACGTCACGTTCTCAAAGAGTTTCTCAGTTTCCATCTGTTTTTTTTTTTATAAAATTTATTTAGTCATTACTACCTTCACAGTTTTTTTTTTGTCTATAGACCATGTACCAATGATAAACATGTATTAAGTCAAGATTATTTGTGGTTTGTAAGTCGAAGCACCTGTAGCGTTTATGTTGACGGAGGCAAGCTCGAACGATCAGAGAAAATCTGCCTTTCTTTGATGTTTGGGTTCCAAAGAGTATTGAAAAAATTTTAGAACTGTTGTTATAAGAAATTATCACAACTAAGGAAAGATCTAAAGAAATATCTACAAAAAGAAACGGCTAACAGAAAATCGCATTTGAAAACAATTTGAAAGTGTTCAAACCTCGAACAACATTCAACCTCGGCTAATATAATACTATACTGCACATTGTAGAAAGGATACAACACTTATGGAAAATATTTTTCTTTTACTATTTCGTTTTATCTATATTTTCAGTCAAATGCTTCACAATTGCATTTAGAAAACTGTTAGCAAATACACATCTATTCTTGAGAAGCTGGTTCGCATACTAAAACGAACTAAATAAAAGAACATTTCACGAAGAAAAGAAACTAAAATTTTGTGTCAGTTAAGAGATATAGTAATGGCTATTTCCCCCATAAAGCAAAATGTGTAAAATATATGTGTTATATATATATATATGTGTGAATGATTTGAATTGCAAGAATATGTACTTCGAGAAGAATATACATTGACACATTAAAAGGATCCAGACTTTTTAGAATCCTTGTTTTTCTTTTTCAAATAAATTGTATTTGTTAATTATAACAAAAATATATACTATTTTACCCTGAATATATTTTATAATAAATCTACGAGTACATAGGAATTATTAGAAAAAGTGAAGCCTAAAAAATGCGATGTGTGAAGTTTCGTTTAATTTACAAAATTCCTCCATGTGACTTGCAATGTATCATATATATCTATATTTCTATATATGTATCTATATATAGTAATAATAATAGCATTACCATACAACTTTATGCAGATAAAAACTCACATATACGTGTAACATCCTCTAAATTTGTTGAAACAATACTATTTTATGCATACATATATAATATGTTCAAGATATCCCAATTTAAATTTAATGCATCTTAGAAAGCAGCATCCCCTAGGTACTATCAAATTGAATTCTGTCGCAGTACGATTATCGATTAATAATTACAACTGAACGAGATTTATAATATAATACATGTAACTGTTTTCAAACAATCGTGAATCACATAGGCATAACTTATGTATAAAAATATGCAACAGAATTTTTCTTTCTACGGACAACAAATATAGCTACCACGTGTATTTATTGTTCCATCGTTATCAAACGCTTTCAGTGCGCATCCATTCGTACACCACCTCGAATTCGTAGTAAATTTTTTTCTTAAATATCGGTATTTAAAAATTGTTTTTTTCTCTTTCTTTCGTTATTTTTTCCTTTTTTTGTTATTACATTAAATAGTATTGTTCAGCACACACTCACTTGTTACCCACAACAGAAGTTTTAATTCTATTAAAATCGCATAACAGACAAACAATTACCACGTTTCGGGCTTACCTCCTTAACAAGAATGTTATATTGTAATCTTGGCTTTAAAAAGTATATAATGACGTAAATCCATTTTGATGGTAGTTGTGGTACATGTGGGGGAAATTGCAGATCAAAAGATACGATAGTCTCTGTAACAGAATGTTTCTCATTGAGATGTGCAGGAAAGAAGTAACGAAGACGACTGGCAATTCAGTCCTGCATTTCTTCTGGTATGTCGTGAGGATTAAGTAGTCCCGGAACGGCCATTTGTTGTCGTCTTTTCTCTTCCTGAGCCAATCGCAACGCATTTTCCCGCTCTTCCAAATAGAGATCAGAGTCATCTTCACCGGTGTACTCCTGCGAGAACAAACGCGAACATATGTATTCTCTTCGATATCACCGCGACCAAAAATATTAGAAAGCATAGTCGACGCTTACTCTAATTTGAACAAGAAAATCTCTAAGATGTTCCTTGAATGCTGGGATATTTTGGTTAAGATTAAATAAACCTTGTACAGTGATTTTAATCTGATTATCAGTCAAGTGTGGAAATGCTGCTTTAAGCAATCTTGCAACGAATTCTTGAACGTATAATACATTGTCTGGTATAGGTCCCAATGGCACCTGAATTCGTCCAAGTTCAACCAATGAGAACATGTACGCCAGGATAGTGGCATGCATAGTAAGGCCTAGATATTCAACCAATAGATTAATTACACGAAAACAATATTAAATTAATAAGTTACTTCGAATGATGTTCATATAACTATACCTGCTATATGAGATGAGTCTGTAACTACGCTAAATATGTGTTGAAGAATATCTGTGAAATATGTTCGATAAAAGTTCTGAGCTGCCGGCTCGCTTTCGACGTTTTGTAGAAGTTGATAAAGTATTTGCAACCCTGTATCTGCGACATTTCTCATCGTGTGTTTGAAAGCCCAGATGATCGAGTCAAGAACGAGTTTGAATTGTGCTGGTCGAATTACAAGAAATGCAGGGAAACAGTACATATTTACAGCCTAAAACGGAAAAGAATTAAATACTATACATAACAATAAAGAAGGATATAGAGACGTCTTATCTTCTGGTACAGATACCTGTAGAAGTAAAAAGAAATTCGTTCTGTGCTCAGGGAATTCCTCAAAATCTTTGTTAATCATTTCTAGAGTACATTCAAACACAGCATCAAATATTTTCGGTATTTCACAGGTAATGCAGTCCTCTAATTTATTTACGATAATGGCCATAGCACTCAACACCTCTGGTTCTCGAGCACAATGAACATTCGTCTTTTGATAATCCAACAACACAGCGTCTAATAGCGGTGGTATAAAGTTTTCTGAAACCTGTAATCGTGGATATTCATGTAATACAACATTATTTCGATCGCAATAACTGTCTGTAATAAATGAAGAAACAAAGCTTGCCATTTGTTCGTCGATCGTTCTGCTGATCCAATCTGAGATCAATTTTAATGTTTCCTTTTTCACTACTCTCATACTCTTAATTAAAGATTGTTCCATTACTACTTCACCATTCAAAGCTATTGCAGCACTTATATTTTCACTCATAACCTGGACAAAAATCAATGTAAGTATTCATTCTTTGACAAAAGAATTTCATGTACAATTAACACATTATCTGTCAGCCATTATTTCATAATTTTTTAAAGTTCATGGTTATGAACTATTTAATAGAGCGATCAATCGTAAATCGACGAGTCATACCCAGCAATGGAATCTAATAACTTCGTTTCATATTATTATTATGAAAAAGAAGATTTTTATCCTTTCTTTCAGTACAATACAATGATTGAAAATCCTATTAATAGGCTTCCGGTAGATAAAGTGTTAAGACTCCATAGTTGGAAGTTCACCTTATAAACGTTCAACATATCTAAATATATTCTTCCTAATTGTATCACGTACGGATGCCCAAGAGCTTTGCAAGCTCTAACATTTGTTTTTAAAATGCTACCAAGTTGTTTTACAGCTTCTTGGTCTTTTAACACATCTACATTCTGAAAAATAAAATCTTTTTAATCAACGAACTATATTCAATTCGTTACACAATAAAGTTTGATGTCGTTTCGCTTACTTTAGATGCTTGGCTTATGATATCGTCCCAAACTTGATTTGGTAGAAGCATATACTTTTCTATCAGTTGTTCTTGGACTACTGTATCCGTCTGTGCACTTATCATATAACCAACTGCTTCATAGAAGGTATGTACCTAATCGAGCAGTGATTTAGTAAGGAGCATTTTTAAACTATTTAACACTCGCACAGCAGTCGGCAGGGGTCTTTTTAGACCCAGAAATTACAGTTTCAAGCAAGACAACAATTGTAGAATGTATGAATTGCGATGAGAAGATTCATTTAAAAAACTCTATTTTATAAATATTTTTGATGTAAACTTTTTGATTTGGTATAGAAAGTTGGTATTAAAAGACCCACCGATGGCCGTGTGAGTAGTTGAACATTAACATTGTGTGTTTGTGAATTCTCTTCATCTTACCTGTTGTGTTTGAAGGTCACAGATAATACTACTAACTGTAGAAAGAATTTCTTCGATAAATGGTACTGATTCCCCTAATTGTACTGTCACGAAATGTCGCCTGCACTTTAGTGCTATTTTTATAAACGTGTCACAGGCCATATCTTGCACACCATCATGTGTTTCTACAAGCAGTGTTCATTAGTAACGCGAACCGGACACGTTTAAAAGCAATGTAATTACAATGTCATTGCTTTTTGTAACTGCATACTAATAATAAAATGTTTTTACCATGCATAAATTCAAATAGTTTATTTACAACAGTCTTTAAAAACTTCCAATGTGCTCTGAGAAATCTTGGATATTGCCCAACTACATACATAATATTGCTAGCGATGATAGCTTTATTATCTTTGCCTTTTTTCTGTTCACAAAGACCGAGAAGGTCCTTGATCACAGTTACTAAAAAGCGTTTCTCATCTTCTTCGTGCATAGCACCCGAAATACTACCTATTGCCCAACATAACTAACAAAAGAATCATAGAAATTGTTAGTTGAATTGAATTATTCGGCAAAAAGAACGTATTACACGACACTGTGAAAGATTACTCACTGCATTGAGATTCTTCCAGGACCATTCTGTGCCATTCACTTGATTTTGTAACTTCTCTGTCATTATTCTATCGGTATCCAGATGATCAAGATGGGTAAGATACACGAGAGTCTCTCTCATATTTTTATATAAACTAATAGAGTCGGTATCCTTCATAAACTCTCTGACGACTTCTCCGTTTTCGTTCTCTACAACAAGAACTTCTTCCGGTTTAGCCATTCTGCTGATCATTATGTATCGCACCTTCGTCAAAACTGGACAATAGAATAGTCTTCTAGACGGGATTGTTATCGATTTAGCGACAAATACTGGTGACGGTGCCACGAATCTATATAAATCGATCGCTAACGAACTCCAATATTCCAAACAGATTTTAAATATTTCGACCTCCTCGACTTCGGAAATCAACAATAGATAATGCAACGCCTTGAGCAGCATTTCGTTTAGCTGTTTTTTCTCTATAAATGGGCCATGTTCCTTCAAACATGTACATAAAAATATCGCTAAGTTTTGAATAAAATTCTGTTCTTGATCTTGACCAGCAGCGTATGCCTCGCGTATGTTAGTTTCGAGCGGTAGTAATTGCTCCAACTGTCTCATCACGTTAACAAATAACATTACAAACACATCGTCGTATGTTGTCGCCGTGAGAGCAGCAATTTCGGTCAAGCATTTCAACGTGACGTTTCTGAATATGGGTACGTTCAAGAACTACAACAGAAGATAAAACGATGATCGCACCGGATGTTATTCAAGCATGAGCATTAACATAATAGACGATTTAAATTACCTTGAATACTAAAGTGTTTATCAATTTCGTTTCAAAAATATATCCAAGGGGAATCCAATTTAAAAATTTTAGGAGAGTTTCTAACGTGACCAATACCAGTGGAATATTTTGCGAGTTATCCAAAACATATTGACAAAGTTGAAAGATCTGGGAGAATTCACTACACATCGTGTCCTTTAAGTGTTTCGCTTTTGTTTGTGTCATTTGTCCACTAGAAAAGTCAAATACTTCTTCCGATAGCAATTTCAAAATTGTCATATTGTTTTGACAAAGGCTTTCGTTTGTTTTGCTTGCACCGACAATATCACCGATAAAAGATTCCCAATTTTTTGGCCATTCTCGTTTTAAAACCTACAAGGACAATACGTTTTGTTAATACGAGAAAGCTAATACTTGCTTCCGTTTCTTAAAGAGAAATTTGTTCTCACTTACCTGAACTAAAATCATATTGAGTTTATTGAGGTAAACTTTTTGTGCTTCCATTGTTTCTGGATCACTGCTTGTTTTTATAATAAGCCCTACAATATACTTTTTTATACCCTCGCACTGATTTCGTGGTAATACTTTCCATCGTGTCTTTATTACTTGTTCCAATATTTGTAAAGCATAATACTTTGTTTGTTGGTTCTATATAGAAACATTCGTGTCTATCAATATAGAAGTTTACTCGTGTTTCATAGACAAAGAATCAATGAGAATATGCTAGATTACCTGTGAATATTCTAGAATAGTATCTACACGTGTCCATGCATTTGGATGTTCCTTAAGTGTGGTTAATACTTCCTGTGCAAGCTTTTGTTGCTCGCCTATTCCATTATACATACAACCTACTACATTATCGAGAAGCGTTATGTCAAGCTTCTGATTAAAATCTAAAAGCTTGGATGCTTGTTCTGCCAAAGTTGTCATTGTTTATTATAAACCTTTCAATTCTCATACACTCTATCTGAAAACAATTAACATCCATGTAATCGATTGGGATCAATTGGAATAAAGTGTATAACGCATAGAAAGCTGTAATCAGACATAAATATTAGAAAGTACCATATTTACAATGGCACAATTCCAAAATAGAAAGAAACTGAGAAGACTAGAATTGTATCAAAATGAGGTAAAGCGAATGTTCTCATTGTTAAATTGAACAAGACAGTCAACAGTATAGAAGCGTACTGTGACCACTGATTTGTTACAAAACGCTTCGTTAGGATGAACAAACATTTGTTTCGAATCAGCACGATTTTACAGAGAAACAGGATACACAATAGGCACTCGGAAAAGGCAAGAGCATCGACTAATTGTTTTGCTTCAGCAGAAGAACGGTCCCGCGTCCCGGTTCGAGATGGGTAACGTAGACACCGGTGAAAAAACTCGAGCCCGGTGTAAAGAACGAGACCGAACCGAAGCAATAATAACCGAGGAAATCGCAGTTAACGTGTACGCGAGGGAGGTCACCGCACTGCGACCGTTCGACCTAACCTACATTTGACAATTGCAAACAAGGTTATGTAGAGATTTATCATGTACGATGTTAGTAAATTTGGTGCGGAAAAGTGTTTCACGTGGTACTTTCGATAGCGTGGAAAGGAAGAACAGCGGCCGCGTAAAAGTATCGTTAAACGGATCATCGGGATTCGTTGGTTTTTGTTGTCCGGGTGCACTTTACTCATTGCGTCGTTATCGAATGCAGAAAAGTGTCGCGAACGACGTTTGAACGTACCGCATCGACTCCCGCACGTGGATTCTCAATTCTCAAGTAAAAAAAACACACGTCTCGCACCAGCAATCACAATCTCTCGCAATAAATCACAAGCAGAAAAAGGCCAAACACACAACAACCGCTGATTCCCGCGCGCGACCAATTTCGTTCCTTCGTTTCACACACTCTCTCGCTGTTCCTCACCGTCTCGTTCTCTCTCTCTTTCTCTCTCTCTCTCTCTCCCTCTCTTTCTCTCTATACTCTATCTATCTCCCGCACGTTCTCTCGCTCGTCTCTTCTGTCTCTGGTTCGTTTCTCCCGACGATCGTCAGCGAGTGCTTCTCGTACGCGCACGTACGCGTAAATGTACGATACCCACCGAGGCCGTTGTTCGTCGTAACCCTCTTTTTTAAATCTCATGCGTCGTTTCGTGTCGTTTCGGCTGCGGCTATCAATGAGAAACGTGAAAACTTGATCACGTTACGCGCTCCTCAAACCCAACCTAAAGATTTTCGAAAATAATAACAAAATGGCTGAACACGTTACGCGGACCATTGCGGAGAAACGGCACGTCCCATTGGTCCTAACGATCTGTCTCCGCCAATCAGAAAAATTCTAGCGGCTCTTTCTGAAACGTCGCGAATTACGTCACGTGATGTCATGCAACACGTGTTCTCCATTTTGACTCGAAACTCTGCTTTAAAACGTTTTGCATGGAAGAAACGTTTTGCATCCACGTTAACGAATCATAACGCGACGTTATCTATTCATGTAATCGTTTCTTTTCTTACTGCATTCTCGCTTTTCGCTTGGGTATTATCGATACGCCGGGAACTCTGATAATACATATATATTCGCCGACGTTTATTTCTTCGCGTTTAGCCAATTCTGTGAGACGAAGAATCTCTGCAATACATATACTATCCCGTTCGCAAACATGCGACATTTACGAACGTATTAGCTGTCCGACGAACATGCGTATCAGCTTTGTCAACGTCTTGTTTTCAGCCTGACTGCTCGACCGTATACTATTTACATCCTTGGACAGATAGAACTGGATAGAACATCGAAAGAGCTATTTGCAGGATTATTATTATTTATGTAAGCGATTAGACATGTCCTGTCAGATCAAGGGGATCGCGAATCTGATTAATACGAGTAACATAAAGGAAGTACTTTTTGGTGAATCTTCCAAGAGATGTGAGTGTCCAGATTTTTCGTTCTGTCATCTACTAGGAATGTCAAACGTCCATATTACGTGTTTCCAGTTGATATTCCGCAAAATGAGTTGCCGCTGCAAGATTGTTTTATATCGCTGTCGTCGACGGGAGATGTTCTTGCCATGGCATATAATACAAAGATGATCATATTAATTTGTACGTATTGTTTCACGTATTTATACATATAATCCTTATTTACTCATATTTTCATTATTTCTATCATTTCCTGCAATGCGATTTGTAAATCAATGCACATTTTAATTCTATATCAGCAAGATGGGATTCCTTAGAACCCAATGAGACAAAGAACAAATTCCATATGATATGGTACGGGGAAATAGCAAGAGAGCCAAAGTAAGTCATCGTTATGCTACCTACCAAGTTTGCTGCCTTGTTAATTTTACGAATTCGTTTGAAAATATGTCCATATATTGAAAGTGTTTTTTAGCGAATGGATAACATCGGTGATCTGTTTACCTCTACTCTCTTTGGGTAAAGCCAGCAGTGGCAGTAATCCAGATTGGACATGCATTATTGTTGGTTTCAACACTGGTTTTATTAGGTTCTACACTGAAGTAAGTGGTGTTTACTGTTAACCCTTTGCACTCCTTTGTCGAGTTGCACTCGACATCAGAGAAAGAAAAATGTGAATGAAACAGGTTTTTATATGTATTTGGTTTTTCCTTGATTTATTTAATTTCTCATTTTTTAATTAAAAACAAATATAAGTTCCACAAATATAAATTACAACAAAGTTTGAGAGCTATATTTAATATAACTAGTAAACAAAATTGTTTAAAATAAGTAGCAGTCAAGAAACTGACCTTTGAAGTAAATTTCAAATAAAACTTAAAATAGTAGGGGGAACAAAATATGTAGTTGGCAACCAAATTGAAAAATAATTTGGAGTGCAATGGGTTAAAGATGCAAATACACTAGCAAGTATTGTCTGCATCTCACAAGAATCTTTGGGTATTTTCAATTTATTTTACTATCATCAAAATATCTGTACTTGATTCAGACAGGTGCATTACTATTAGGAGAGCAACTCCATAATGAATCAGTCATAGGATTAAAATGCCAGTCTTTTCGTTCGCCGAAACATGCAGGCGATACCGGTGTAACTGAAGAAGTACATGTAATCTACAACAGTGTTTTGTGCGTGCTGCAAGGTTTTCCTTTGTTTTCAACGCTACGAGCATGCAGAAATCATTTGGCCAGAGGTACGCAACAATAAGATTATAAAATAAATCGCAATTACATTTATCTCGTATCTACATCAATGTTTTATTATTATAGTGAAAGCAAATTGCGATGACCTACCACCAATCACAAACTTATCGTACAAGAAGTGGGGCTATAGAAATCAGGATATTATAAATGACTCTGAAGTAATTGGAACTACGTCTGTAAATAGTTTTGATCATTTAATGACTGCTTCGTTATGCGGCGGATATAATGCGTCTTACAGATCAAGTGCACCTCAACACAATCTGGTTATTGCAACCGGAAAAAGACCGTTTGTTGGTTTTCATTATGCATTGGAAGGTGGTACAGCCCCGGTGTTGTCCGATGTAGCATTAGCAATGGCCAGCAAATTAGCTAACGCTATTGGAACTGCTGTTCCGTGAGTGTTGCATAATGTATTAATGTTATGCATTTAGTGTCAGGAGATATATATCACCCGTAAGAGTGCTGCTAAAGTTCCTCATATAACTCGTAGCAGGCTTGGGTACATTTTATTTGCAATTAAATAACAAATGATATCATTTGATAACTAAATAAAAGAGAATCTAGAAAAAAGTCATTTTCATGTGTAAACTAATATCCAGCCATATAAGATGATATCAAATACTTTTCAAATGTACTATTCGAAGAATTCCCAAGTCTGATTCATAGTGTACTAGTAACATTTGTAGAGTTTTACTTGGAGTACTAGATCAGTGCAAAAGTTCGTACCCGATTCCGTATTAAAATACAACGTGGAATCGGGTACGAACTTTTGCACTGACCAAATTACATCTTTGTAATGTCTTTGCTTTCTAACTGCTACAAAATGTACCTGTCATGTTTTCTCTTTTAGTTGGCTTCCACTTAATTGGGGAAATTCGAAAAATCATGTTTCCCCAGAGGCTCCCAAAACTAGCACACACGAACCAGTTGAGCCAATGACTTGTAGATTTGGTCTGAGCGATATTACACGCGAAGGCTACTCGGTGATGTCCAGTCCAAATAAGATGTTGTCAGTTGTATCGGATGCAATGGGTAGGGTAATATTGATAGACAATAGACGCGGTGTAGCGGTAAGAATGTGGAAGGGATATCGTGACGCACAATGCGGATGGATCGAAGTGGAAGAGGAGAAACATTCTGACGTGAACAAGGCATTTACTAAATTTAAACAAACGTCACATTTGCGTACCGCGTTGTTTCTAGTTATTTATGCTCCAAGAAAAGGTATCATAGATATATGGAGTACTCAACAAGGTCCTAAGATCACGACGTTCACTGCTAGTAAGCATGGACGGTGGGTGGCGTTATAACATTAAATAATATATTTTTTTTTCGTTACTATGTATGTCAAAAAAAGTTTAATCTTGTTCATATGTTTCTACAGATTACTTTATATCAATTACGGACTTCTCGGTACAAACGATAGCGCACATTTGCCGGAGAACAAGGCCCAATATTCGTGTGTTTTCATGGATCCGTTGGGTGGTTTAAAGGAAATCACTGTCCCATTCCATTTTGCTCTTACGAGTAAAAATGGAAAGAGAGCGCGCGATATTCATCTACTGAGAAAATTGAAGACGTTCTTGCGCGAAGAAGAGTTCGACAATGAGAAACTAGTCTCCGAAATTACTAGTGTATGTACAGACTTGAAGACTAGCGAAATGAAAGTACAAACGATAGAAATGTTGATGATAAATAAACACATTATACCTGATGCTTTACTCGCGGCCACGGAATGCTTTACTAAGAAACCTGATGAACATGGTACAATTATCTATTGATACTATATTTTTATAGAAATTTAGGACAGTGTATAGCTTGCTTGTTTCAGACAAAGAAGAGATGGAACCCATAGAAAAAACATTGGAGATACTAACAACACAGTTGCAACAAGTGATTAAATTTTATAAACATATTCAATCGCAATTCGATAGTATAGGAGATCATAATTTCACTAAGGACGAGGATCTTAGCAGTACAGAACTAGCGTCAATTTTATTAACTTCCGAAACGGAAGTGCATAGGATTTATAAGTTATCCGATACGGTAAATAATTTTAAATGCTCAAGCTCCAGAGGGGAAACTAAAGTCAAGTTTAAAGAAAGTGGAAGAATTTTCTTGAACTTTTTATCGTGCTTTGAGTACTACGGGGTTCCGGGTTTGTTGAATGCTAAGAAGAACATAAAGTCGGAGAAGAAACTTCAAGTTTGTAAGCAATGCGACTTATCACGTAAAGTATATGTGTTATGTTCGCCGTTGTCGCAATTAATGTTTCCTTTTTCAATGTGATTTTTAGCGCAATTAATGTATGAAGGATGTATATACTCGAATGATAGAATTGAAGCTTGGAGAGAAACTGCTGCGAACAGTAACATTCAGCCTTTTGTTTTAATGGAGTTCGCTTTAATTTACTGGCTGAACAGGAAGAAGAAAATGTGTCTAGGACTGGAATTAAAACAATTCGTGCAGCTTTTGAACGCTATTTGTTCGATAAAAAGTAAGATCTAAAAGGCCATTATTAATTATTCCTTGCATTATATGATTTATTTAATACAATTTATTCCTATTTAACACTAAACCTATCGAGCCTTAAAAGTAATTGGTGCCTTTTATGAAAATCACAAGATTGGTTTTATAGTGTTAAATGAAATGTAAATCTGAGATTGCTATTGTAATTGGAGCTTCTGCGTTTACAGATGTCGCGGAAATATGCAACGAAAAGAACGAGGTATCTTTATGGTGGAAAAATGTTCGGACCATTCTCTCTGATTCCACGAACCCATTCAAAGCACTCACCGCTGCATTGGCGTGCAGAGCAGTTGCTACATCTTTGGAGAAAAACAGAGAAAAGGGTGCTAATAATACTGAAGACGATAGCTGTAACGAAAAAGATGCTAATCAAAATAGAAACGATTCAACAGATGTAGAGGAAGTAAAAGAACCTACATTCGGCATAAAATCGAACGACGATGCATACAATTTGACAAGCGAATGGGAGAATCTTACTAAAGATAATTGTCAATTTACATTGTATATTGGAAACCTTGAGGACATTACAATTTTAGACGCAATTGTGAGGTGAGTAATAGAATCGTCTATTGTGGATGAAGAAAACTGCAAATTGCAATGCACATGTACTGTGTTTCAGTCAGATGCCACTTTCGGACGAGACAACGCAATTTTTCTCCTTACCGTTCGTCAAAGTCGATATTTCTTTAGGATCGGTTCTGTCGAAAGGAAAAGGTACATACTGTCTTCCTATCCCATATATTTTTGTAATAACTTTCTATAATTTTCTCAGGCTTCGTGTCCGAGATAGTCGCAAAATGGATCGTTTCAACGGGTATAGATCCAGCTCAATTATTAGATATCGAATCCGATGAACCACAGTTAAACGAATCATCCCCATTGCCATGTAATGAAACTGACACTGAAGTAAAAGACGATCAAACTGCCACTACAAGTATTTTAGGTGATATACTCCGTTGTATTTCGATTTCCTATAACATTCAAATCTGCAAGAATTCTTTTCAAAACCCTGTGAAATTTTCAGAACGTGTCGCGTTGTTAAAGCATCATTTTCCATATAGTTTGACGAGTAGCGTTTTATTAGCTAACGTGTGCTGGGAATTCGCCATGTCGTGGAATAAGGATATTTCTCAAATGAAGTCCCTTGAAAGCGCATTGACTGTTTTACAACAGATACCGATGAAACAGATGAGGCATGGTAAATAATTTCATATTTGCATTATGCGTAGACTGCGGATTCTATACATTTATGACAAAAATAAATAGAGGTGAAATACAAAATTGTGAAGACATTAAGGGAATATAAGAATATTATTACATTATATTGTCGACATAATAAAATAATTCACAAAAAAGTCCACAGTCTAATCATGTAAACGTGTGGATTCTTTAGTTTCTCTTTTAAAATTAAATGTGTGTGTGTGGTTTTTTGATAAGGTGTTTGCTGTCTATTATGGTCTGTTCACATAAAGAAGAGAATGGAGTCTGTCGCAAAATTAATGAACAAGCTCGGCAAACTACCAAAGGAGACACTATGTGTTCAAGAAGTAGGCTTGAACGATTCACAGACGGTTGTATTTTTGGAAAACTGTGTTACGTTCTTGGAGATATTCATCGATGTAAGTTTGTGGTTAACATAATTAACAGATAAATACATTGTACATTCTACGTTCTGTGTTTCGCGTCTCGAGTCGAGTTCGAGTCCTGAGTTGATATCCAGAGTTGATCCGAAAGAACTTTCCACACACCCCTAATAAATAGGTATCTAATTGCTTTAGGCGGAGGTGCTAGAGGCAGGAGAAAACGGTGCAGTGAAATCAGAGGAATTATGGGACGGCTGCACTTCCGCTCCACAGCCGTTCGCCGCATTAGCAATTTCCCAAGCACCGGCTTGGTATGACCTGCTAATTTTACATGTACAATTAGCTAATGTCTTGTACATGATGGCGCATTTTAGTCTCAAAGTAGTGAAACCACTGAACAACTTGTTCGAATCTGTGGTGAGTAAAACGACACTATATCTTAAAGTACAACAACCTCGTTCACATTTCATTTCGAGTTCATCCACAGGTGCAACTGCATTTCTTCCAAACTATAACGGATAAAGTGATGCTCACGTGGTACAGGGACGACAAACGAGATAGTTTGAGGACAGAATTTTTGTGTCGAGTAATAACCGCATCGATGGGTTATATTCATCAAGAAACCGCCGATGGCAAGGCGTTGAGCTCGATGGAAGCTATCCAGTGGATGAGCAGATGCCAAACCCTAGCTACCATGTGGAAAATTAATAACGATGAACTGAGGATACACCAAGTCTGTCAATTATATGTCAATGGATTTGATCAGCTCGCGGAGGATGTAGGTTCTTGAGCTTGTTGTTTTACACATTATCTACCGGCGATTATTTCATAATTTTTGAAAGTCTGTTCATGGCTAGTAGGGATTGCAATACCGGAGCAAAAATACAATACCGGTATTAGGAATTTTCATGAAGGTACAAAAACACAGTTGTTTAATAGAAAAAACATCAACTAATTAATTGACCATATTTTTGAAATATGATTGTAAAAAACATAATGCATCTATTGAACTGGTACCAGACCGAAAAGAGCGCAGTGGCTTCAGCAGTCACCGCGGCAATGTGCTTTGATCGGCAAGCACACACACACATCGTCAACGGCTAAAGAGTAGATGCCCCAAAAAATATTTATTATTTATAGCTAATACCGAAAATACCGGTATTTTACCTTAGCAAATACCGGTTTCACGAAATTGCAAAATAGCACGAAATACCGGTACTGCAATCCCTATTGGCTAGGTCAGCTCCAGTAACGTAATCTAGTAACCTTGTTTACTTCCCTTTTGGTACAGCATAATTAATAAAAATCCTATTAACACCAGGTTTACGGGACATGTCAAAATGACGCGTTCTAATATTTTTAATTTACGATTATTGAGATTGTAAAGATACATTCATGAGGAATTATTTAATCAATTTTATTCTTGAAATAGAAAAAATTTTAAATAGAAATAAAAAAGAAAACAGCTAAAAATTTGGATAGACACATTCTCGTTATTTTTATAAAATAATGTAAAGTAGTCACTTATAGTGCTCCGTATACCTAGTGTTAACAGACTTCCGCTAGCTAAAGTGTTAAGTATTACCATATTTAGGAACAATATGAGATTAAAAGATGTTTACATTATTCTGTGAAAGGTTGTAGCTGCAGTGAACAATACAGAAAAATTAGCATTCAATCTCGTACCGATCGCTGGCAGAAGATTAACGGCTTACCTTTCGAAAACACTTGATCTTCGGGAGGAAGTTGCCAATTTGAGTCCCGCGCTCACCTTATATCTACAGAGTCTGGTACATATTGTCAGATAGAAAATTTATTTTGAGCCTTTTACAAACGTACAATTGCAAATACATTACACTCGATCATCTCGTTTCAGGACATACCGGAAGTGATTTGTACAAACTGTTCAAACGACGAGACCGTCGAGCTCATTCGACGAATTTCGAGGTACTTGCCTGAAACGAATCCCGAGTATCATCTCGTGCAACAGATGTTAGATGCGACGTTCATCTACGAGGGCACAACATGATGTACGACGTAACTAAAAAACAACTTAACTAAAGTTTGCCTGTAGCAAAGAGTCTGTTCAATAAATTTGTTTTAGCTTTGAACACATTTTTAATGGACTATACATTACCAATATTTGTTCACGCGACGGATCCTGTCGTCCTACTTTAGTTTTAGTGAAATTAGTTAATGATATTGTAATTTCATTGTTAATCTTGCTAAAATCAAAGTCGGATAGTTGGAGTCCTTTGCTTGTCAGACTGAACTTACAGGCTGAACCGCGTAACAAGATCGTTGTAGATCATTTTGTTGTGAACTAACAGAAATATTTATTTCACTCTGTTGAGGGACTGTTACGCGATTCATCCATCTATGTAATTATGAGAATTAATATGCGTCTTAAAACCGAAAGCATGTTTTATGTACATTAATATTAACGTAGCTTTACTGTATATACACGTTTTAATCCTCTGAGGACGAATGCCACCGATTCCTAAATTTTCACGTAAGATTTAATCTTCTAAGGGAGATGTTTTTGATAATTTAAAAAATTCTCGTCCACAAAGAGTCGATAATAAGCTACCAAGAATATCGACTTTATGTATTGTATTATTTACACTGTCACAAAACATTTAATATTAAATTCGACGCGAAAAGAGGTTTGCTATCTTATACTGGAAAGAGAGGTCCTTTCCAGAATTTCGCGAATGGTAGCAGATTATCGTAATTTAATTCCCTGTTAAAAACGTATGGCGAATCCTTTGTACTGTTGCCTGCTGACAGCTTCGAGGTTCGAGAATTCACAGTGATCAATCTTGCTGTCAGGACTTCCCACGTTTGTCAGCCACTGTGTCCTGGAACAGAGAATTAAAATAGTAAAGATAGTTCACGATTCGAAAAATCACTTTAAATCAATAGTTTTCACCACCCAGCTACTAGAAGCCTATTATTAGGCTTTTTAGTGACTGTTATACATATGTATGGTACATATACAAAAGCAGCTTAACAACTTTTCTAACAGTAATAATCTCAAAGAAAGCTAGCAAACCATGTTACTGGAAGTAACAAATAAAATTGTTGTCGCCATTCAACAATTTATCAAGACATCCTCAGTTTATCTTTTTAAAACGAGATGACTTTGGGCGTTTATTTTTTTATATAAAGAGGTTATTAATAACCTTCTTGTCCTAAAATGATAAGTAAGGAATTTCATTTTACAAATTACTAACGCCAGTACCATACACATCCCAATTTTTTACTTTTGCTGCAAGATGAACAGGGTACGTTGTATTTCTATAAGAAAAATCGTGCGGATTCTACGTAGCTTATCACATTTAAAAAATGGTTAAAAATGCCGCTCGTTTCGACCGGCTCGTATCTCTAACGCGGAACCCTGAATCTACGCGAAGCGAGGTCAGCGAGATGATTATCTGGGTCACTTTGTTCGAGCGTTGTTTCTCCGCCAATCGACAGTCATGTAAAAGTCATCCACTCGCCAAATAACAATCGGCTATGCGTGTGAGTTGCACGAGCGCCTATCCGCGACAGGCGATAGGCCCGCGGCTGTGGTGTCTCACATGTACCGCAATTATAATTAGCGGCTAATCAGACCGAGTTCAGATATTTTAAGCGGCTCTATCGAAGTAGGATCTTCAAAGTCGATCAGCTGTCCCGTGACAACAATACCACGAACGGTGCTTGTTCGTAATCGGTTTTTATCAGCGATTATCTGAACCCTCCTCGAAACTGTACATCGATGATTAGCTGCGGATCATTATACGAAATTAACATTCTCCGAGTCAGTTGCGCGGGCTAGAAGTCACATGCAAATGTATTTCTTCTTTTATTGATTCAATGCTAGGTTTACGAAACAGTAAAAGTGATTATTTTGTATTATTTTATAAAAATAACAAAAATGTGTCTGTCCAAATTTGGCCATTTTTTAAATAACATAGTACCCAAAGAAATAAATTTGCTGAATAATTACTCATGGATGCATCTTTATAATTTAAATAATCGTAAATTCAAAATATTAATAGTCATTTTGACGGGTCCCGTTTCGTTTTTAGTTTAATAATATGAAAGAAAAGGAATGTTTCCGACATTACTGCTGTCAATTTTATGAATCGTCTGGGATGAATTGGTAGTTCTACGACGAGAAAGCGCGCAAATAAATAAATAAACATGGTTCGTTTGATTTCCTTTCTGGGGGGAAGCCAGAAACCGATGTTTCGTCCTCGACCGAGCTATTTTCTTTAACTTCAGGTTCACGAACGGCGCAAATCCGACCGCGAAATCGACCTCGTGGGATGCCGTTCCCTAATTTATCATTCACAAGTCCGCGCACGCGTTTCTACACTGCCAGAAACACTGTTTACGACTGTCTCCTCTCATTTCCGGCCCCGTACATGATGATGGGCTTTATCCAATTCCGTTTTATTGGTGTTTCGACAGCGTTTCCGCGTCGAACAATCATAAGATACAATTATAACGAAGTTCTCGATGATTAAATTTCGTAGACCATAAAAAAATTGTATCAAATCATTATAACTTATAACTAGACTGCGGATTTTATGCATTTATGACAAAAATGGGTACGTACAATTTAAAACAGTGGACGTGTTAAAAATATTTAATAGGATAATTCAAAGAAGAATAAAATTTTTATTTGGCTCCCGTGTCCTGCAATCAATGCAAACATTTTTTATTTTGCATAAAGATCCGCAGTCTACTTATAACATACAATTATAAGACAGTTCTCGATCATCTAATTTCGTTAACAGCGAATGAATTTCACTTGTGTATACAAACACTTGTAAAACCAGCCGATTCAATGATTAGACTGCGGATTTCATGCATTTATGGCGAAAATGAGTAAGTGCCGCGATTGTTAAGTTCGTGTATTTTGAAGAAAAACTGATTTATCGGGCGTCGGATTGAGTATTAGGTTTCGTAGTCGTCAGCGATGCGTTCATGCGATTCGCCGGGAACCTGCGAAGGAAAGAGACAACGCGGCCCGCGCCATTATTTCATTAGAATCATTATTAAAGTCAGGCCCAACTAGCTAATGGCCGTTACTCGGCAATTTGCGGCTAAGGTCACGCGATTTTTAAGGGAGAGCCGAGAATCCGTGGGCTTGAGCGAACGGTGACAGGCGCGTGTCACGGATTCACGGGATCGAGGAAGACGATCGAGTGAATAAGAATGCTCTACCCGACTCTGCCGTCTTCTGCGAGCATGATTCACTCCCTGGAAATCCTCCCACAGAACTCTTCCGAACTAGCCATCCATTTCTATCTGCTTAAACTCGTACAACCAGAATCTATCGCATTCGAACAAGGTCGTTCCTTAAAAAAAAACTATGTCTTTGCTAAATAACGTTCTTAATCGAATTTGGAATTTTATTTAAAATATTCTGACCTATGTGGGAACAATAGAACTTTGAAAACTACCCTCTTCTGGTTCTTCAAGAGTTAACGTTTTCAACAGTTACAAAAAAATGCACTCGATGCTAGTAGTATTATTGAAGCTAGATATTCGAATGTCTCGGAAATAGTATTAATAGTATAATAATCCCAGCGTTGTTATAAAGAAGAGTATTGTTTCATCGAACGATTTTGAATTTTTAATGTCCAATTCTAGCAGAAGTTACGGAATCAGGAAATCTCGAAGGGTCACCGAAGCTTGAACTCTCTCGGATGCGGCGACAGACAAGTTTGCCTTTGTTGTTATCTCTTTCCTTCGGCAATCAGAAGCAGATAAAATTTAAATAAAAATGAACTCTCATTCTGTTTGCGGTTCGGCGCCTGGCAGCTCGCGAACGATCTCGTGATGATGGATCACAACTCACATTTGATCGACGTACGCCCGTGGACCTTGCATTTTTCCTAGAATCGTTCCGGTCTTGCTGTTTTTCACCCAACCGCAGATACCCAGCTGCAGGCAGATGTCTCTCACGTACTTTGGAAAGTAGACACCTGAAAGTCGTTAATGCTGATCAGTAACTATCGCAGGGTGACGGGGAATCAACAAAGAATCGCGTCGCGTTCCCGTCTGCTCTTTACAGGTTTTAATTCAACAAACAGTTTCATAAGCTATGCATAATGCTTTTTTTTTTTATTTTTGCATGCAACATTGTGAATTGTAATTTTGGGAAAATCTTCTTTGCAGACCATTTAGTAAATCAATGCTTCTAACTGCTTACAAAACATCAGGTCGGTTGGTACAATTATAATAAAATCATACTGTTTTAAAGTGCGTTGAAATACTTTCGTGCTTCACTGTATTATTCAAACTTGGCCGCTACCTAACACCTTTTATGGCCATTGGTTTAAAAAGTAACGGCCAAGTTTGAATAATTTAGCCCCCTCCATGTAACTCTTTAAAAATTAAATAGCGTTCTTTTAAACAAATTTATACAAACGCTTTTTTCAGTATTGCAAGAGGTATTTCTAAGCTAACGAACTCGGCTGTATTTTGTTTGCTCCTTTGTTGGCTCCTGTTTACAGGATGTTTTATCTTGAAACCGTGTGTTGGAAGCATAACAAAGTCTATCGATCTGTCGATTAGAAATCAAGAAATGCAATGATTAGTGTTGATCGTTGTAAAATTTCAACCCCTTAACGCTTAACGTAAATTAATTTTCCACTTCACGGTCGAACAAAATAATTAAATTGCGAATTGGGATGTCATCCCCTAAATTCAGTGTGATCTTCTCGATCGTCCGAAGAGCAGATCGAAGCGAATGCATCGACAACCCCACGTGGGTGTCGCTGTCAACATTTGTTGCTTCTCGTCGATCGAGCCAGGATCCCTTTATTGTTGCAAATTAATTCCGAGAAAACGTGCGCGATGCGATTATGCTGTTGCGAAGATACCTAGATGTAAAATGGAAAATCACATCTTGTAAGACACGATTTTCTGCGCGTCCAAGAAACGTTTCAAACGAAGAGCTGACGGAATGGTCGTCCGTGAATCACACGCTGACGATCCTCGACGAACGATTTCTTAAGAACAGCGATCTCCGAATAACGAACTAAATTGCCCCGTGTTCGTTCTCAATCTTAATCCGCCACGGACATAACTGGATTCGGCCGGAAACATGACAGTCCTCGCTGTTTCGTGGATTTCGTTTCTTTGAACGCGCAACGAGATCGTTTTCTCCGAAGAAAGCCTCCGAAAAATCGTGACACGACTACCACTCCAAAACACGATAATAGAAAAGGATTGTCGGATGCTTCAATGTCGATTGCAGCGGTTAATTCTCTCAGCAGCCTTTATTCTCACGAGCTCAACAGTGCCATAATTAGATTTTAGGCGTTTATTTACCTTATTTAACTTATTAGAATGATTGAAGTGATGAATACATTTTTACTAGACCGCTGTTTCTTACAATTGATGCTGCAGTTCACTTCGACTCGGTAATGACTGAGGTTTTATAGTTCATATGTGACTTCTAAAGATACTATCAGCGGAGATGATCTTTCATAACGATAATTGACACGAACAAATTTTTAACGCTTTGCAGCCAGAGCTGTTTTAACTTGAGAAAATTGAACATTTCTCTCGAGTTAGAATATTTGCGTTCTACATGATATCTTGTACAATATTTAAATGTTTGGAAAATCAGGGCCGCTGTTCGAATGCTAAGGGTTAAATATTCGCCAGAGTGAGCGCGGTGTGCTGATATCCCCGGAGGGTTAAAGGGAAATCGTAAGGGTGGGAAATGTGTCTGTAACGCCAGGTGACCAATGAAAGTATTCACCCTTACCCTGCACCTTGCCAAAGACCTCGAATTCAACGGAAATTAACGGCTCGTTCCGGAGGGGGTCGTCCGCTGCCATTTTCTCACTGGAGGGGGTGTGCGTTTGTCAGCTGAGTGAAAGTTGGTCACCTGAGGAACTCCGACTGGTGAACTCGTGAAAGTTCGAGACGCCACGGGAACGCGATCAGCATACAGTCTCTTGGCTGCGATTACTGGTTCTTCTGGTACTCTCGGACGACACTTCACCTTTCCCCGTGATTAGACCAGCCGCGACGACTGGTCCACAGCATTGCACCACGGCGTCGCGACGACGCCTCAAATAGACGCCCCACTACCCGCAAGAAAATCCAATTGCGATCGATCGAGAATCGATCAGGGCTATCCGATCCCCTTCGTCCCCCCAGGTACAAGATTCCGACCCTTTCCAAGTATTTTTAATTCGCCCTTCGGGTTCGAACGCTCTGAACAGTCTGTGTGGCCGAAAGCTGATTTAATTGAACTTACCTCGGGGGAAAATTCATTCTCACTGGGCGGTAAAGGTGAATGAAACAGATGAAGGGAGAAGGTTGAATGAAACAGTTGAATGGTGGGGAACTGTTGTAGATTTTTGTTTTCGGTTTCCAGTCATTCGTTGCGGCACTCGTTAGTCAAGCTTGGAGTGAAATTATTCTTTTATTGTGGAGTGTCTGAAGAAAGTAGTGTACGGATACTTTTGAAACGGATAAGTGTGTGCATTTCTTAATCATTTAAACAGGTATGCGTTCAGCAGAGTATACCAACAATAGCGTAATCCCCCGGGACTTGGATCCATTTTCAGCTTGATATGCTGGTAGTTGCAATTCGTTGTCTCTCTAGGGTGCGTCCTAATTATTTTCTTTGTAACATAGTCGAAGATTGTGAATTCGATGTGACATTAAGCAGCGGTGTTGATGATATAAATGATTAAACAGGGGACGAAAGGGGTGGTGGAGGTTCGAATAAAACTCGCCAGACTTGCGATACGGTGGTGTCCTCGGTTTTGTTCGCTTTCTTTATTATTCCAATCAATAATCCGTGTTAAAAGTCGCATACACGAGCCTATAAATATACATGTCATAGTTCCTCTCGGCTGAAACACCCTGTACTCGTTTGATCACGCGTCTTTCGCTGCGGCTCGATCGGACAGCATGCACGAAACAGCAACGGATTAGGTAGCTGTGTTCCGAACGTGTTCGAGCGACAATTTTGACTAGGTTCTCGATCTCTGTCCGGCTCGGTGGCTCGTCGATCGTTCACGATTCCGTGTTTCTGGGGACGCACGGCCGGTGGCGGCGGTCGTCCGGGCTTCTGGCCCCGTCTGGCTCGCGCCATTGTCCATTGTGAAAATATTAAATGTAGGCCAGGAGGGCAGGTCGCTTATCGTCGAACTAACCACTTCCCATCGATGCGTCCAGCCGCCCATTGTCCCGTCATTATTCCAGTTAATTAATTATTAGTACGCCATGACGTCGTAATTGATGCACAAGAGCAAAATCCGCGGGGTGTACAGGATGCGGGGGAGAAGGTTATAACCCATTTATAATGATCGCGTCCAGTCTATTACCATTGTCATCATCAAGGTCTCATCTAGTGCTAGGATCGCGGCCGCACGATCCGTTGGACCGAACGGATCGTCAAACACCAAGAAAAACCATACTGGGAGCTTGGCAATTGACACAAATGTTGCGCAAAAATGTATTAGACTTTTGCTTTCTCTTGTGTCCCAAGATTGTTTCAATTGTTTCTACGAAAACCACTTCTTGGGTGAAATTCCTTCGTTGCTTTGTCATCTGATATAATCAATGGATGTGATCAATATTGTTTGACTGATTAGGGAAATAAGGGTGGCTTTTTTCTATACGTGCACGAAGATCTCAACACTTAGGACCAATTATAGACTGTGCCATTTTCCAAGCTCCCAGAGGTAGTACGATAGAACCTCGTTTATCCCAACCTGATGAACGACAAAATCGTTCGAGCAACCGACGAGTTTGGATAGTAGAGGCTCGTTAGTTATTCCTACTACTTAATCCTATCAGTTCCAATAGTAGAAGTATATTCCAGCTTGAACGCCGATTTCTAATCAAACTTTCAATTTCTTACCGAAAGTCATCTGTAATTGAAAGTAATTCGGATAATAGAAGCTGAAAAATTTGTTCGTATGACCGAGGTCATACGTGGATAAACAATGTCCTACTGCGATCGATAGATCACTGATCGGGCGACGATCGAAGCGGGCCGAATCGATGACTAGAAATCTTGTGAAATCGACGCTGACGAACGCATTCACTCGAAACTGATAATCTTGTAGAGAATGTTGACGCATTTACACTCCTGCACAGGGTTGGTCAAAGTATAATAATAGAAACAGTGCTTGTAGATTGCGTAGTGTTCATTTTGAGATTGATAGTAGTTAGTTCCTCGAGTCTCATTCGTATTTTTGTTTACTCGATACTGTCAGAGGTGTAGAAATAAGTTCTTTTCCGATTGCGGAATAAAATACTGCGCTATAGCGAAAGCGAACTCAAAAATCTCCGTGTTTTAAATAACAATTCTACAAGAAAAGATTAAGTTACGTTGTCTGGGGTGATTTGTTAGCTCGTGATTAAAACTAGTATTGCTAAAAATTAAAAGATGAATGTCACAAGATCTGAATCTTATACAATCGCAAAACAGAATGATGTTTATTCTGCTTCATCATTCAAGCTCACTAGGTCAGGAGATTTTCACGTTAGGCAGTGTTTCTTATAAATTGCTATGATGCTTCGAAATCGCTAAAGACCTAGAGAGAACATTTTCACTCGAATACATGTTCCGATTCTGCGAAGTTTATTGGAAAGAGTTCATTTCTACACCGAATACATCGTTTACAACATCGAGTTCTCATTTCGTCAATGATGGTCCTCTATTTTGGAAAAATTCAAGAAATCGCTGATGTACCTGTTCCCCTTCTCTCATCGGAAACGAACACACGCAGCAGACTTAAATACTGTTTGGGACTTGAATGATTCCCTTCCGATTCTCCATAATGCAACACGCTTGCACTTGAGGACGATGCACGTTCAATGCACGCCACTGCACTCTCAAAGCACACGGGCATCGTATTCCACAGCATTTCCCGACGAATGCACGATCGTCCCTGCACTCGTTCACAATCGTTCACTGAATCCGCACTTCGATCGTCCGTCGATCCTCGGTCCAGATTCGATCGAGAGCCAGAGATCCACACACAATCGTCGTCTCGATCCTTCTCGATCCCTAACTTAATCGGTTTCCTAATCGTCTATTTCTGATCGTCCATCTACATCTATCTGTCGATCTACACACCTATCTCGCTACTCGAGATCGCCTAACCGTCTATCTCGGGCATGAGCACGACTTGCCCTATGGGGCACGGCGGGAGCCAATAGGCCACGCCCAGTCTTTTTAACCAATTCAAGAGTCTTTCCACTGAAAGTTGCCCCTGGGGGCAATTCAAGCTGCTCCCGGGCCAAATGATACTCGCGACCCATGCCTGGCCTAACTGCTTACTTTAATCACTGCTTTCACTGATCACTCGTTCGACACAAACTCGACACGCGTCTCTGGAATGTCTCTTGGAATGTCTCGTCTCGCTTCGGAATGTTTCGGTTTCGTTTTTCTCGTTTTCTTCGTTCGATCGTTTCGAAATGTAGTCGTGGGTGCGGGTCCTCGACGCGATGGTTACACCAGAGATTCAGGATTCGTCGGCAAAATGGTGGTGGGGGCGCTGTTCGGCAGTAGTGCGCCGTTTTCTGTGTCCTTTGTGTTGCCGTCGGGGCGGGGCCGGAGGTCCTTTGAAGCCACCAGCAGGTTCCGTCGACGGGCCTCCTTCTTTTCGCGTTCGACCTGCCATTAAACAATTTGTTAATTAACGACTGTAACGCGACAAGGGACGAGACAACCCCAGGGGCGCCAGGCCGCCTCGGCACCACCCTGAGATGAATGTCCCTTTAAACTTCATTTGGCTTAAGGCACACACACGATCATGTTCTGTCACATCGACACGGTCGTGTGGACTGTAATAGTAGACTTTTGTCTATACGTATAATTCTACACAATCAAATTTTGAAAAAACAAGTCTGATGCTTCGAAGATGACTTCCTGTTCAGCGATTTTGCGGATGTTTCTTGTATGAAAATGTTTTATGGACTCTCTCGAATAGGACATGATAGCTTAAAATTATATATTTGTTGTGTTAATGTGTTGAAATAATATACAATATTACTAATGTACTGTCTGGAGCGAGACACTCAAAATTCATCAATGTTTATGGATGTTTTCGCAAAAGGTAGATCATCACCGCAGATCCTGAAGAACCTACCTTGAAGAACAATCGAAAGTAGTGGCAAGGGAACGCGACGCATTTGCCGTCTTCCCCTTCAGCATCGATGTAGACGCCCCGGACGAGTATCGAGTTGCTGCAATTAAGCAGTACGAGGAAGATGAAGCATCCGACGTGTGTGATCCAGCAGGACAGTTCCAGATTGTTCGGAACCAACCATAAGTCCAGCAGGTTCCATATGCCACGCCAAACATTCACCGTGCCCAGGAAGCTGAGCAGAAGGAAACCGTCGGCGATGATCAATCGCGCGAGACCTTGAAGACGTGCGCACACGTATCTCATCAGCGGCTGCAGACAGAACGTCACCGTCACGATCACGTACCCGATGGCCTGCAATCCAACATGCCAATCGTTAGGACGCGTTCGCAGAATCCGATTTATATCGATCGCAACCAGTGAGCAATGCCGTGAGAATAACGATGATCGTCTAAGTGCAAGCGTCCCGATTCGGGGACCGATTTAGTGGACTGCCATTGATTTAGATTAAACAATTGTCGCCTGCCATTTCGCTGTTGGGCCAATCGTCAATTTTCGGAGATCGATGGCGGAGCACGATTTTGCACACGATTTTTCTGCTGAGATTTATTTATTAACACGTTGACTACCGCGCGTGTTTCCAACGAAATCTCCTTCAGGCCACGCGGAAAAATGATTCTGGAATAAGCATTAGACGCGCATGCAAACTATGCTATTCGAAGGCAGTAGTAGTGACTAAGTAGTCAAATAAGCGTCACCCGAATACGGGTCTTAAAATCTTTATCTAATTCGGCAAGCTGTCCTAACACGTTACCGACCGGTGATTATTGCGTGATTTTGAAAAATCCATGGTACATGGCTAAACACTTTTTAATGGAACCTTCAATAGCAACAACAATTGTCATTGTAAGCTAACGAGTCACTCTCAATAACGTCATCTAATAGTTTCATTTTAGATTGCAATGTCAAAGAAAATCTCTATGCTTTCTTTTGGTACAGCACAATTATTGAAAATCCTATTAATAGGCTTCTGGTAGGCAAAGTGTTAACCCTTCGGGGATGACGATTATGAATTAGTTTCTGTATGGTCAATGTTATGTGAATGGGTGTCTGGAAGAAGAGGACCTACGTCTTATTTTGCTCTTTAACATTTAATAAAACAGACCGTAAAAAAGTCTTTCAGTGTTCAGTCTTTGTCCAGTGGAAGAAATCATTTTCAGCTGGTTTTTATTATTGCAATTCACGTTTTTGTGATAAAAATTGCGCTCCTATAAAATTTAAAAACCTGACATAAGCCCTTCTTCCAGACACCCTTTCATATGACGTTACAGATGGTTTCGTCTTTAGTCTGTTTGATATTTTCCCTAGCTATCGTCAAATTTTGTCTGTTTTTCTAGCATCGATTTCCAACCCGGTCAGATCGATGGTGTAGAAAACGATTTAGTCCGCTAGCGCAGCCACGGCTCGCGTTCTTAACAATAAGAGAAGTTCGACCGGACACGATCGCACGACGGTCGCGACAACGTAAATTCTCAAGAGGGTCGATGATTGTGCGAGGGTCATCCAATTCACGCATCTACTCGCTTGCAATGCCACTTCGAAACCGTGAAACCGCGGCCCGCGCGATTTGCCGGCTGAACTGATTCGCTGAAAGCCCCGGCTAGATCGCGAACGTAATCCCGGACCGTTTTTCTCATTCGTGTCAACTGAATCGAATGGGAGAGGAGATCGTTCTCATTCGTCCTGCCGCCGTGTCGGATCCATTGATCCGTCAAACGATGACGAATCATAACGAAGAACCGGATAAACGTCCTGTAAAAGTGCGAAACGTCCGGACGAGTCCTGTCGCTTTCGAAATTCCATCGAAAACATTTACAACAGAACGAATCATGTCATACGATGCATAGAACTTTCAGATCGGACTGCCAACTGTCTACTGCCAACGGATCTAGAGACTACTACGTCTAAAAACCTCTAAAATAGTATTAACACAGCTCGCGAAAGAGCTTAGGATAGACTTCGTCGGAATTCGATGATCGTAAATGTTTCAATAAATTAATCTTCTATGAAGGCAGTGGGCAGACACATTTTCTAGTTGATCGTTAGTGGCGAAATAAACAGTTAACGAAAGCTGAATAAATCTAAAACAGTCGAAACGAAGGTTAACACATCGCAGGACGAAGCTAGGGTATGTTTCGCGAACTTCGTTATTTTCTACTGCATCATCGATCTTCCCAGATTGAAGATCTACGATACATTGCTAGAAAATGGCAGCCAACAAGTCTCAACAAATCTGTAAAGCTCAAAAATAGCCTTAACATAGTCTCGTACAGTTCGCCCGCATTTGGTCATCATTCAAGACGACGAGCAGCTGATTAAAATTGCAGAACTGTTTTTGTGAAAATGTCACAATCGGCAGCAACGGTGCATTTCTGTTTTAAAAGCAAGTAAAAATGTGTTAAATGACAATGCACGTCGAAGTACTATAGATCAGATATTTTTATAGAAAATCCAGTAGACATTTTTTATTTATTCGAGAGGCAAGCAGAGGTGGGTATTATTTGACGAAACAAATATTTCAAATATGTACTATTTAATATTTTAGATTTTATTTTGTGTAAAGAAAATAGTATTTTAAATAAGATATACAATTTTTCGAAAATAAAATATTTCTCTATTTTAACAATTTGATCCCCAAAATAAAATATTTCTACTTTAACAATCAGAAACACGAAATAGAATATTTTACTTTTTGCATTGTTATTATTAGACTGCGAATTTTATGCATTTATGACAAAACTAGGTACGTACAACTTAAAGCAGTGGACATATAAAAAATATTTAAGGACATCAATGTGTTAATTCCAGCTTAATAGGATAATTAAAAGGAGAATACAATTTTTATTTATATCCTGTGTCCTGCAATCAATGCAAACATTTTGTATTTTGCATAAAGATCCGCAGTCTATTGTACAATAATATTTAAAATTGAAATTGAAAGTAACGACAAAATACAAATATTTTCAATGTTCTTCAAATAAAACACTATTTTCAAAAAAATTATTTTATTTTCAAAAATTACTGCATTAAATAAAATATTTTATTTTCAAAGACTACTGCATCAAATAAAATATTTTATTTTCAAAGACTACTGCATCAAATAAAATATTTTATTTTCAAAGTTGTACACACACTTTAAAATAAATAGGATTATTTACTATTTACTATTTAAAATACTATTTTCCCCAGCTGTGGAGACAAGCCTGAGCGTTTACAAATAGCAATAAAAATACTTCCATACAAATCTACCTGTGGATTTGCGTGGTTTTGAGTTGATAGTATCGGATAAGAAGCTCAATTCTCCTGATCCAGATTTGTCAATTGAATGAATGAATCGGCTATAATTTACCATCACGATTTCCTCTAAAATTAGCTCGCGGTAACCCGAGTGTTGCATCGTTGGTTGCAATTCGCATCGTTTAGGATACACTGGTGCCCGTTTCGCGTCGATCTAGATAATCCGTGCAAACTGATAATTGCGAACGAGCTTCCGTCTGGCCGCGAAAGCAGCCTGGCGCCGCAAAATTTTGTTTACGGGTCTCCCGGCGTGTTTGATCGAAATCGGAAAGTTACGACCGCTGCCTCGCCTCGCCTCGCCGGAGGAAGGTGGTTGATCCGGAGCTGCGAAACGCGTCTTCGACGATAAGAGGGATTTCGCGTGGCCAACGACGATCGTGCCCGGCTCCTAGATCCTTATCGATTGATCCGCGTCGGCGAGACGCTTGTCGCGGCAAATTTCGATCGGTCGTCGATCATCGATCGCATGCGAGACTCGGCGCCACGCTGCGCCGGTTACCAGGATATTGTTTGTTATTATCTGAGCCGGCTACCTGGCGCCGACACGTTGCCATTTTGCACTGTCCAAACCGACGAACCAATAAACGTCTTTAACAACACTTTTAACAAAATTTTGTTCTCGTTTACCGTCTCGTTTTTAACCACGATTTTTAACGAAGCTTTGTATTCACTGTTTTTAACAAACGACTCGATCGAAGTTTTGCATTCAACATTTTTTACCAACGTTTTCAACGAAACTTGGTACTTCAAGTTCACAGGAACGATTTCGGTGAGAAATAATTAGGTTGAACATAATTGCACATTGCACGATGCAGGTACACTTCGTGAGCAGTAATCGTTTTTCAAAATCATGTAGAGCGTTACTCAAATGTTTTCCCTACCGTAAATAGTTGTGTACTCTCTCTCTCTCTTTGATAAAAATAGCCTTATTGCTCCAAACCCACTTTGGGCCAACATTTATTCATACGTTTTCGAAGGATGGTATTTCGCAGTACATTTTGGATCTGCATTTTGGGTGACGTGAACGAGCTTTGGTCGCGAGACGATGAGCCGTGATTTCGACGGTGCAGTTTCGAATAAAACATGCCTTGGTGACGTTAATGGCGGCAAACTGGCCGGGTTGGAGGACCAACGATCGTCATTATTGAAAAATTAAACAAATCCTCTCGTTGACCGCGTTCTCCGCACCGCATTCAGACAAGTAAACGCGGCCTGCAATAACGGTCTCTTACATACATAGAGAGAGAGAGATCAACAGTTTTGTCATGTGCCCTCGCAATCATGCAATTGGCGAATATTCAATTATACAATCGGACCAACAGCGTGCCGCTCGCGTACAGTGCGTAGGTGGCACGTTTCAAAATGTCGTTCAACACGTGATTGCTAATGACGCCCGACGACACGCGTTCATCGATTCCGCTTCGAACTTTTCGCGCCTTTTAACGGAATCGATAATGATCACGTGTGTTCAATAAATCGGTGCAATCGTCTAATCGAATTGTCATCTTGCGCTTCTTTATAGCTCCAGGTAAGTTTTCTAATTGTGATAATACACACTACCGACCAAAAGTTTGGAATCACGGCGTAAATTCAGAGAAACAGAAGGTTTATAAGAACTGAATGTCTTTAGAACAACCAAGGAAGATTAACTTGTCAAAAAATTTCCGAGCAGTATGTTTTACATTTTGTATTATTTTTTTGATCAAGAAATATGTATTTATCTTCAAATTGCTCTTTCATTAAAAAATCGCCTTTATTTTTCATAACGGCCTGACATATTCAAGGCATCCTGGCAATTAGTTTCTCGAATGTTTCTAATTCGATCATTTTTTCCATGCTTCTTGTAGAAGTTGCCAAAGATGTCCCTTTAGAAAAGTGCATTCCGAAAATTGTCTTACACACACACACACTGGGTTTATAAACTTTACAAGAGCATTATGGATAGCATTATGAAAAATGCTGAAATCTGTTAAGAAATATTATTTAACTACTTAATATTTGATATTCGATTATATTATATATTTATTCGATTTTTTATATATTTATTCGAGATATATTCGATTTTTACAAGAATCAGCAAGTGATTCCAAACGTTTGACCGGTAGTGTATGTATACAGAGTCAAGATTGTTTATGATACACTCCACGTCATAAAGATAGCCCAGGTGTGCTATCTTTAATTTCTCAATGACGCATGTTAAATTTTTCCTCTGTAACGTACAATATCAGAACATTATGAGCTCAGAATATGCGGCATGCAGGAAATAAGTCACAATGTCGTAGATGCTTGTATACCAAAAAGAAAAACTGTTCCATACTAAGGTCGAAATGATAGCACACTCTGTTAATATGTTTAGAAATTGTTCAGTATTTCGTGATCTATCAACGAGTAAAGATTACAGTACAATATTATATGTATAAATTTGTAAGTATGGGACGCGGAAAAAAATTATATAAACGAATCTGAAAAAAAGCAAATTCTTGAACTAAAACAGCAACAGTTATCAGTAGCGAAAAAATCGAAAGTAATAGAAAGAAGAATGCATGCCGCATATTCTGAGCTCATAATGTTTTGTTATTATACGCCACAAAAACGCGTAAAACTTTACATGCGTCATTGAGAAATTAAAGATAGCACACCTGGGCTATCTTTTTGACGAGGAGTCAAAGTAGGGAGAGATCTTCTCTTTCCCTTGTAAAGCGAGTTATTGAAAAAATGGCGAATCTGACTTACAATTGATCCAATCGATGAATACTTTTGATCATCCGGGAAGAGATAGAGATCCACGAGTATCCAAACACCCCTCCACACGAACACGACCAGGGTCCCAACGACACCAACGCTGAACGCGCAATCCAAAAAGTACAACGACCAGTCTCTCGTGTTCTGTAATCAAACAACATAAACGATAGATAAGCGTGAGATGTGTGCGAAGTCTTAGGGAAATATTTGAGGAGATTCGAGAACTATGATAAGCCATATTCTGCGATCGATGATGGAGCATAGTCAAAGATTATTCATTTACTAGACTGGCATGATGGGGTAAAAATGATATTTAAAACTCGATCATCCAAAATAGTTTCGCACAATTTAGAGCACCGTCTCCAAAACCACAGTGGTAATCTAGGAATTAATTGTGCACAGAATGCTGGATTGGATGGCGCGTTTAATAATAGCAAGGAAATAATAAATTTTATTTTTATATATGTATACACGCACCGAGGTCCTTTTATAGAAATGTTTACAGTCGTTTACACTAGAACTGATAAAAACAAAAAGAAAATAACGAAAAAGAAACAAAAAAAGTGTTAACCTAAAATTTACATAGGAAGGGACAAGCGCAAAACTAAACAAATACAGGTACGATATTAACAAATAATCTTGCGTAATTTCTTTTCTTTTGAATGCCTGTGCCATTAAAAAAATCAGTATTATTGCACAGTGTGTTTGAGCTTGCAATAATGTGATTTAAAGGATTTATTACTCCATATGTGGATTTGGATTTCTTTGTTTGAAATCCTGCTCTCGTTCTCAAAACACGTTCAGGTACGTAGAAATTGATTTGCTTCAGGAAAACGGGACAATCCGTATTATTATTCAACAAATTAGAAATAAAGCTCTGGTCGGATACTATTCTTCGATCAGGTAATGTTTCCAGGTTGACTATGTTTATAATATTTTAGAGTAATCATGATCAAAGATTGACATTGGATTGTTTGAATTTTAATATTTCGCGGATGAAACGAAGTAGTATTTGAACAAGATCTATCAGTTTCAATGAGAAATTTTTTATTTGTGCAACGAGTGCTGTGATACCGCATGGAAATTCCTATTCGTTCTTATCGGTCAAAACGAACGTCCTTCACTTCTTAATAACACAGTCAATTCAGTTCCGTCAACTAAAAGTTCCAGATATTGGAGAATCCACATAGTCATTGGATAATTATTCCATAGACTCTGAGGTGCTGATTTTCTTTTAGAAATTATTCCAGAGCTAGTTTCGACCTCGATAATTTCTGCATGTATTCATACTTCGCGTTATGAGAACCAATATAAGGGAAAAATGTGTATTTCATTGAATAAAGGTTGAATTGTAACGAGAATAAAATAAAAGTTTTATTAATTTTCAGGAGGATGCAAGTTCTCTTGCATTTTAAAGATTCGCATATGCCGTAAATGCTTGACGCTCCATTTATTAATTTTTGTGTTCAGCTTTCAGAATTCATTTTTATTGCTGTCTGTTGCAGTACGCGGATTTCCATTAGGATTTTCAGGGCCTAGAAGGGTTACAAGAACAATCACTGCAATAGATACGAGCTTTTTGGTTCCATTGACAAAATAGTTAGAATTTTTACGAATTTTTCGGGTCAATGGTGAGGCAGTCATCGCGTAAATGGTGTCACCGCGTCATTGGCTGCGTCAGTGTATTCAGTTTTCGCGCGGATCGCCTAAGTCACGCTTCCCCAAATCCACTGATTCATTGAACAGTAAATTGCTGGCGCGTCGAAGGGGATATATTACAGCGATGTCACACTGTCGATGGAAGTGAAAATTGTGGAAGAAAACAGCTCGAAAACGTTCCATCTGCTACCAAAAATCAAATCCAAGAAATATCTCGTCGTTCAGCAAACTTGCGACGTGAAGATCGTCAGATATTACATATTAAGAAAAATATCTGTCATCGATTTTTGTCTTGATCGATCTGCGATTAGTGGACGCAGGATTTTCACGTGAAATCGATCTCCAAAGGATCTTCCGGTTGACGCACCGGCGCGGCGGCAGTGCACGAGGTAAACCACGCGTCTGTGTGCACCGCCCGATTACTTTGCACCCTTCTGTCCTCGATTTTTAACTGACATAGAGGACTCAACTGACGATAATTAAGTCAAGATTCGTTCCACTGTCTCCGTTAATTTCACAGCGAATTCTGAACACTATTTTCCAACGAACAAAACGAACCTCGAGGAGAATCACTGTTCGATTCGAAATGGAATTAAATCGGTCATCAAATCTTTAACCTACCACCGCCGGCCGGTCAACAGACCCATTTTAGATTTTTGATTTCACAATTATTGAAATCATGAAGGTGTTTTAGTGAATACATTTTTTGATTTCAGTATATATATATTACGATAAAAACCGCGTAATATATAAATAAATTTAATCTTACGTTTATAATACTATACACATTAGTCACTCGTGATGGTCGGTAGGTTTAGCGTTAAAAAATTTCGAACAACAGAATCCACATTCCTATTTCACACGCAGCTAAAAAATCAAAATCAACATTCCACTCACCGAAGAAAAACAATTCCGAAAAATCTGCACGCTCGCGAACCTAACAAGAGATCATTCGTAAATAACACTCGTATAGTCGATCGCGGCCGAATAAAAGCATAGTGATTGAACGGAAGGAACGGAAGGCTGGTTTTGCATGAAAGCTAGATCAAAGTTAAATTAATCAATGGTGTGGAGTATCAATGTCAAGAGAAGCAAACGCGGACAATTCATGGTGAAAGGAACCCGGTTCGAAGATCGAGCGAGGAAACGCGCGCCGTTGGACTTCAAGGTGAGATTATTATGAAAGAGAATTGAAGTTGAAAGAGAGTCAATTAGGCGTATAAGCTTTTAAGGTCAAGATACGTAATATCAAAAGTTCAATGTCAAAGGAGTTTTGCCCGGCAAAGAGCGACTATTCGCGAGTCGGAAACGGTCGAGAGCTTGCAAATCCGGAAAAGACGTGGTTGTGGTTGTTCTTGTTGTTGCAGCGAGGAAAATGGCGGCTGAGAGAAAGCGTGCGTGGCAACGAGCCGCACAGAAAATTGGTGCAGTGGAAGCTGCGCTCGTGCGTGTGCAAACTGCACGGACGCAATGCTGTTCGACTGTCGGGAGAGACAGCCGGAAACTGCGCTTATACCTTACACATCGATGCTGTGCAACGCACGGGCTCCAGCGATGCGTCAAAATGCACCGTCTAAGCTCTTACGTTTCCTACTTAACATTTACCCTTCTTCCGATCGTCGACAGAACGAGCAATTTGTTTCTTCGACCGATTTTCACCCAGAAATCACGTTGAAACAATTGCCAATTCCTGTTTTCCTCAGGAATTGAATTGATCTGGAATACCTAAGTGCACTTATTTTTCGAAGCATGATTATTCCCTTGTGTCTTTTGTTCGTTTAGTTGCAGTTCTTTAAGGCAGAGGCAAACAATTGTATTTAATTTTCACTGAATCGTAGATGATCACATAGTGTATTGTTGATATACAATATACAATAAACGAAACGGAATTGCAGAAGATCGTAGGAGGATAATCGAAGATAAAGGGTGTACACGGCGTTATCGTGCAGGGGCAGAAAATTTTCCGCAATCTCGTTCAGGTACAAAGACATCATCATTTCCGAATGACCGATATCAGCAACGTCAACATTGCAATTCGTCGGTGCCTTCGACCTTCCTCGTAGCAAAACGTAAAAGATCAGTTGGTACACAAGTGTTTTTTCTTTGAGAAATTTACAAGATTAAACAATACTCCCTAAAAAAGCTACTACAATCTCTAAAAAAAGCTAGCCACAAATATATAAAACCAATCATGATTAATCTCTCCAAATTTCCCTACCACCTTTGTTTATTAATTTTTTAGCAGTTTTTATTTGAATGAACTACCCCCTTCATCCCCTTTTCATTTTCAACACAAATCAAACCACTCAAATTCATTTTTATATTCAAGCTGCAACTCTTAAGGCAATGTTTCAGAACCGATTCGATATCATATTCAAACAATTTTACAAACGTGAACTTAACCCTTTGAAAAGGAAAGAGCTGTTCTCTTAGTTTGAAAAGGCTATTTTAAGTGTATACTTGAACTACTACAAATTTTCAGCTATCTCAGCAGCATCTCAGCAAAATACGGAGCAAATCTCGGAACGAATACATGCTGTTTTAAGAAGAACCTCTGTAACTTCCTCGTAGGAGGTCTGAGAGTCATCGAACCCCCAATCATGCTGCGTCTCTAGGTCAATTCTTCTGTGATCTTCATTTTTCACATAAATGTGATGTATAGACTGCGATGTCTGCAATGTGTCCCGACGCCATTTGCATACTGGGACGTTTAAAAAATTCGACTTTCAAAAAATCGAAACAAATTCTAGGATACATATTGAAGTCTCTATTTTAATGTACAAAATGTTTGATGTATAATCTAGGTTGGAACGTCAAATGTGTAAAGGATTAACGGGAAAAAATAAATATCGAAAAGGAAGAAATTCAAGAGTGAAATCTCACTCCGGACATAAACGACCTTGGTTACCCACGGAGGGTAAAAATTAATTTCAACTATTTCGTGATCAGCCAAACGTGCAAACAATCCACAAATCCCCATGGGAAACAAAATCCACGTGTTCTCGAGAAGAATCTCTACAAGAATATTAACATCTTCATACGTTCATCAACGTCTTCGTATGCTCATAAGTGCAATCATACGTTCATCAACGTCTTCGTATGCTCATAAGTGTAATCATATGCTCATCAATGTCTCCGTTCGTTCATCAACGTTATCGTACGTTCATCAGAGTCTTCGTACGTTCATCAACGTCTTCGTACGTTCATCAACGCCTTCGTACGTTCATCAACATCGTCATACGTTCATGAGCGTCTTCATACGTTCATCAACGTCTTCATATGCTCATAAGGGAAATCATACGCTCATCAACGTCTTCGTACGTTCATCAACGTCTTCGTACATTCATCAACATTGTCATATGTTCATGAGCGTCTTCATACATTCATCAATGTCTTCATATGCTCATAAGTGCAATCATACGCTCATCAACGTCTTCGTACGTTCACCAACATCGTCATACGTTCATGAGCGTCTTCATACGTTCATCAACGTCTTCATATGCTCATAAGTGCAATCATACGCTCATCAACGTCTTCGTACGTTCACCAACATCGTCATATGTTCATGAGTGTCTTCATACGTTCATCAACGTCTTCATATGCTCATAAGTGCAATCATACGTTCATCAACGTCTTCGTACGTTCATCAACGCAGATATACGTTTATGAACATCTTCGTACGTGCATCACAACGTCCATATACATTCATCAACCTCGTCATACGGTCATGAGCGTCTTCATACGTTCTTCGACGTGTTTCGAAGGTGTCCAAGGGCGATCGGACCCACGATATCTCTAGCTGAGGGGATTCTCATGCACCGGAAAATCTCGTAGATCGATCTACTTACATTCACACGGAACATGGTCTGCACTTCGAAGTATCCCGGACAGGAGTCCAAGCAAAGCGAGAACGGCGGTGCGGAAATGTTCCTAACGGCTCTCAAGATCGCAAGGCCGAGCAGACTGACAGCAGTGATGGCGAACACGGTGCTCGGGGTGAGTTCCGTGTACAAATCGAGTGCCTGCCATGCGCCGCGCCATGCGTTCACGCAGCAGAACCCGAAGACAGCGGTATACAGCCTGGACCCGACATAGTAAGACAATCTATGCTTGTCCGGGTGCAATAGTCCGTTCAGGAAGTTCTGGGTTACATTGAACACGAACAGGCCGACGAATCCGATCAGGATCGAGGTCAGGCTGCTGAGGGCAGGGTCCTCCGGGTAGACGTAGACGTTGCTGAGGCCCCATGTACCTCTCCAGTAGCCGACCACTGCTGGCGCTGCCACGGTCGCCGAGAACACCTTGTCCAAAATCGTCAGTATCGTGTAGTGCAGCCGACTCGATGATCGACCACTGAGCCCGCTCGTCATCCCGGTGCCGCCGCGTAACTCGACCATTCTCATCCAATCCTGATCGAGCCTAGACGCACCGCTCATCATGCATGACTCTGGGCGAAGGCGGCGCGCTCGCTCTGATGCCCTTCGGCCCTCTGAGGACACCGGCAGTTAGACATTCTTTGGTTAAAGCAACTTCCAATGTCTTCTTCTTGGGGTTCAGATACAATTTAGAGCGCGGTTCTGGTTGATTACAGTCGTTCGAGGTACTCAAAATCGACAAGGACCTGCTGGCTTTCCGTTGGTAGCGGCAGACTTCTCAGAGAAAGAGAGCTTGGGGACACTCTAACGGTCCCAGAAGAGGATTCTGGGCCTCAGAACGATTTGGAGAATCTCAGCCATGGCTCGTAGCAGAGATTGACACTCTTCTGGGCTTTGATTCTTGTGGTCTCTTTAGAGGATGTCCTGGGAGGATCTCCTTAGAGGATCGCAAGAGGGAGAGTCGACCTTTTAGTCTGCGTTAGATCTTAGGCTAGATCTTTTCTCGCGGAGATTGATACTTGATTCTTGTGATCTCTCTAGAGGATCTCCTTAGGGTCAATCTTTTTTTTTTGGTCGATCGACTCAACGTTTACAGCGAATCTTCTTGAAGTAGTATTGTCGCTGGACCGCAATGATCATCCTACCCTCGCAACCGTGTTCACCGAGTGTTCCTTGCTGGTAGAGGATCCTCGGCGTCTAGGGAAGGAATCCTTCCTAGTGGACCAATTATAGACATCCTCAGATGGTCCGCAGCCTCGGCATCGGTCTGAAGTGCCACAGTCGCTTAAATTTGCGTAGCCTCGCTGCTTCCAGTTGCCCTTTGCAACGGTTGCTGTCAGTGGTCGTTTCTGGGATAATCCTAGACGCTTTCGGCGATAGTGAACGGTATCCTAGTCACTGAACGGTAACGGCAGTCGCCGAGGATGGTGCACCGATGCACACGGGGCGAGTACGCGGTCTGTCAGCCGACAGGTCGGGCTGCGGGTGAGTACTGGCATCTGTTCAGTCACCGCTATCTTTTATCAAGTGCTAAGCACGGACCAACACTATCGCATTATCATGAACGGCTTCGTCACACGGGACGGGCCATGGCATAGAGAATAGTACGGTGCTCTCTGCACTCTTCTCTTCTCTTCCCTTCCTTCCGCGATCTCGCCGACAGAACCCCCACCCACACACGTGGTTGCAGCCAGCAGCAGCAGCAGCCTAGCCGTAAGCGTGTAAAGCTACGTGCACTCGGTTGATTAACGAGCGCGGGGACGGGCTTTCGACACCCACCGAGCCACGACACGCTCCGAGAAAGCGGCCGCGGGGGGCAGATCTCACATTTCTGGACGGTGTTCCGCGAACGAGCTTTTTCTGGCCACTTTCGTGCGTATACGATGGTTCTCACAGGGTCAGACAATTTTCTCCGATGTTTTCGCCTCACCCCTGCAATTGTCACACTTAATCGTCATCGTAAAGTTGGGCAGAATAAACGACTTCAGCGCGTCAAGTCGCAAGTCACGCATGGGTGATATTAATTTTTGGTGAGATTCATTTTTATTGAGATTCAGCCGAATAATCCAAGTTTGCGGAGAAGCAGGGAGCTTGAATGATTCATCGACGACGTCTCCGAACATTTCGATATGGCGGCCGTAATCCACAGGACAACTATAACAATTCTTTGCATTCACGATTATAATAGTAGTGTAGTCGTAATCTGACGACGTATCTCCCGGTCCAGCCAAGAAAACGTGATCGTATCAGCTTTCAATGGCACGCTAACGAAGTCTGAGGATACTTCAATCTGTCCAGCCCCCCTGGTGAATGAAACAGATACGGAAAAGCGTGAACACGATCGAGCCGTAGTCACCGGAGAGGCAACGAGAGTAGGTGTCCGTTTTCGCGGGCAACAAAAAGCACCGGCGTCGCGAAAAACAATTGACGGGTCAAGGTGAGAGAGGATCGTCGTAATCCGAGCTTGATTGGCGCACAAAAAGATGCCGATTAGCGACGGGTTCGGCAGGACAAAAGCTCGATGAAACGGCCGGACAGGAAACGCCACTCAGAAAAATGAGGCTTCAAGGTGGCTCGACACGCGGACATCGTCTCTTCTGCTGGCCTCTTCTACCATTATCTTGTTTCTTATCGATCGTGTATACCGGTTCCAGAATAGTTAATCAACGGCATTAGCGTTGGCGCACACGTTCCGTCGATCACGAACCACGCGGCTGCCATTTCGGTGGCCGCCACCTCTCGACGCCATTCAAGCCGGCCACCACCGACCGCAAATTGATTCTGATGAAGACTGGAGATTGAATTTAGGGGTTTTCTTCTGGTATATTGTGTCGCACAATGGCAGAAAGAGTTCCTGAGAAAGAGATTCATTCAATCAACACGATTCAACTGGATCGTACGCTTCAGCTCGAGAAGCTATTACACTTGGTTAGGGTAAAGAGATAAGATTGTTACGGAGGCCCGGCTTCGCTGATGATCGAACACGATATACGAAATTACGATTCGATCGAACAGTTCGCGATGTAAATCCAGACGTAAACACTGTGCTCGTCGCTCCGGTCGCAGAAGAAAATTCGGAAGGCTATCGTGTTCGGTATGGCAGCGGCATTGGCATCGGAAAAGGGAAATAGATCGTAATCGGAGGTGGAGGATTGATCCTGCAGCCCGTTAAATCAATAAGAGCACGCGACACTCGCGTCCCGGAATACGCAGCCAGCAATCATGATTCACGAGCTTCAATGAACCGCGTGCATGATAACAGGCTCGTTATGATAAAGCGATAATTCCAATTCTCGTTAGTAAGCTGCCTCTTAGCATATCAAATCGATTATGCTGCAATATTTACTGTGTAATCACTTGCAATGCATCGGCGAAGCAATTACTAGTTTCATGAAAATGATAATTTACATTTGATCGTCAGATAATACAATCATCTTCGTCACTCATCGCTAGACTGCGGATTTTATGCATTTATGATAAAAATGGGTGCGTACAATTGTGAACGCAATGGAGATATTAAAAAGATTTAAGGACATCAGTGTATTACTTTCAGTTTTTGTTTGGCAAAATTTTTATTTGGCTCCTGTGTCGTGCAATCAATGCAAACATTTTTTTTGCAGAATGCAATTATTCTCCATCGATTGCACGATATAGGATTTACGTAAAAATTCATTTTCCTCCTCTGAATAATTTTATGTATTCATCTGTTATTATTTCTGCGGATCTTTATGCAAAATAAAAAATGTTTGCAGTGATTGCAAGACACAGGAGCCAAATAAAAATTTCACTTTTCTTTTAATTATCTTATTAAGGTAAAATTAGTACGCTGGCGGCCTTAAATATATTTAATATCTCCACTGTTTTAAATTTTAAGTACCCATTTTTGTCATAAATGCATAAAATTCGTAGTCTAGTCATTAACGGTTCAATGTAACCAGCCGGAATAATGTTTATTAAAATTTAGCTATGAAATTGGTAAAAAGAATGTGGTGATAATGTGGTGACTGTAACAATGTTAATTGTTTTTTTATGGATCGTTCAGAAGAATTTAGTGGCGATATACTATCGCAGTAACGGCGGTAATGAAACTCATTCAAACGATACTACAAAATCGAAGTACACCGATAGGCGATTATCGTTTTCGTCCAGCGATTCCGCTAATTGATAAAAGCTGTCGCAGAGAATGTATATGTATATAAATAGAATGCTGCGCGATAATAAATATTTACCTGCGGCCATCATACCGGCAATTGTATTTGCAGAGCGAGGAATTGCTTCGCAAAGATCCCGGGGAAAAATGCGCGATTTCAAACCGTTGCGAGAAACACAGGGATTTTACCGTTTCTGCACTGTTCTTTGAACTCGACTGATAACTTATGCTTCTTGCAGCACTCATTAGGCGTGTCGGAGATTGCACTTAATCGGAAAGCTGTCAGTCAAGCTCAACTTTAACTATAATATTACGTTGAACATGTTACAACTTTTTCAACTTCGGTTTACCGGAGACATCGAACTTTTCTGTTCTCTGTTTCTTTAAACTCAAGTCTATAAAAATGTATATTTTTTTATTCGCAACTCTATAATATTCAGTTAGAGCTACCTTTGTCACAGATAATTAATTTTCAATTTAGATTTATCAGCGACAACAATGATTTCCGTTTGCTATTCCTTTAAAATCAAACTTCGAAAAATTTAGAATTGGGTTCACAACCAATCGAATTAGGCCCTCCTTTCCCTCGTAAAATTAGCTATAATTTATCCATGTTCTCTCTGATTTATCCAGCTATAAGTTTGTTATGTTATTATACACTCTCGAAGCAGTGTTTTTCCGCGCGGAAGGAGAACTACGTAAAAGGAGTCTAGGATACACAGCAAGTATCTCTCTCCAGAAATAATGGAAGAGCAAAAAAGACACCGTGTAAAATAAGATCACGTAACTTGAGGTCGCACAAATCTAGAGATTATTTACCGCAAAATTGAGAGAGATTATTTAACGCAAAAAGAATCTCGCATAAATGCCACGTAATGAATCGAACCGCAGCTCAGGTGTAAAATGCTAAAACTCACCGATTCGTATCTCGTTGGGAATCGGAAGACGAATCCGAGTTTGTCGATGAGCACGACCGTGGGTGCTGCCATAACGTTTCGAACGGAACGCAGTATCACCAAGCTGGTCACCAACATTACCAACACGCCAGTAATTGCCCTGGAAGAATCAGCTATTAAAAAAAGTTGTTTCCATTCTCGACAACGCGATTATATTATTGAGTTTCTACGGCGTCGAATCACAGATAATTCCCATGCGTTATTTATAATCGAGAAACAAAAAAGTCGACAACACACTCGTCGACGTTAATCCTCGACGATTCTCTTCATGCTTACAATACTACCAGAGCTACATCTGCACCAACCGCAAGATTAACATAAAGAAGATTAACAATCTATATTCGTCGCCTGTTGGACAGTGTGCTCACCAGCAATACGTTAGCAACACGATCCATATATTCTGGTCTCTAGAACGAGAATAAATGAATATTTCTTTTAAAAACTGACAATTTTCGCCGTGTTATTAATTTTCAGCTAATTCAATATGTTGTGGTTGCAAGTATATTCATGTGATTACTGTGTTTAGGCTCGAGCAGCGTTAACCGACTCACCAAACATGGCTGCCGAAGTAGTAGTCGAAGATGAACCATCCGCCGCGCCATTGCGCGTTGCAGGCGACTGCGAAACTGTATGTGTACAAAATTTGCAGGCTTTTGAAAAGTATTTTGTTTAGACAGTTCTTCTTTCTCGACGAGTGGTCGACGCGGGACTGCAGGCAGTTCCTAAAGATCGCGAAGATCATGTGCAGCATGGTGCCGAAGATGAATGTCAGCACTTGAGGGAACCTTGGGACAAGAATAAGTCTACTTAAATGATTTAAGAAAGAAAGAAATTCGTACTTGGCTCTTGTTCCTCGCACTCAATGCACAAAATTCGTATACCTTGATTAGCCGAACTTACCATTGAACATGCAAGTCCATCAAGGTCCAAACACCCCTCCAGAAGCCGACAACCATCGGTGTGATCAAGAACAGTGCAAACAGCGCATCAATCCAAGACAAAAGCCTCTTGTTACTTTTGAACTTCCGCTCCCAGTAATTTTCATCCTCCGGATGATCATCCTCGTACTTGTCCTCGTGCAACGGGTCGACAAAATTAGGTGTGTCCACAGGATTGATCTAATCACAGCCATTGTTAGTAAAACGATTCCACACAACAATAAATTTGTATTTCATTACCGTCAAATTCTTCTCGGTGACACGATTGAACTCCAACATTGGTATATCCGATATTTTCAAGAAATCCTCAGCTCCGCCATCGTCGTTTCCACCAGATTGCGATGAATCAATGTTCCTCTCGTTTAGGAGAAATTCACTGGGTAGATACCCTAAGGAGGCTTTCGATAAATTCGGTTTCGCGTCATGCTGTCTGCGGTTAGGCTTCTTGAACACTCGAGGAAGATCGTCCAAGCTCCTCACCCTCCTTCCGTACAGATTCGACATGTTATCGGAAGCTGTCGATCGTCCGGAGGATCGAGGAGCTAGCGACCGTGGACTGGCTGTGGACGCTATCTATTGACAGCCTGTCATTGCTGACAAAATCCTCTTACGCCAGTCCGCGTTCCTTCTACGCTATTTGTTATCACTGGACGCGGTGTGAATGAGACGCTTGCGCAAAAAACCTGTTCCAAGCATTGCACACCGGGATTTCATTAGACCTGATCCTGGTGCACACATACGCGAATTATTTACATTTATAATTAGACGTATTATAGCCAACGTGATTACGATATCCGATTTTTTCCGGTCGCAGACGCGAAGAGACGCCCATCTTGTTATGGCTGCGATGATCCTAGCGGATCTACGGTTAATCCTGTTTCGAGAGTTCGTCGATCTTGTTTGCGCGATCTCTCCGTCTGCGTGTGGTCCGCATTAACCCTTAGCAGTCGAGGGGTGACTCGGAGTCACTACTAAAAATTGTTCTATCATTATATTCACAGTATTGTTTAAATTATTAAATATGGTGGCATCTAATCAATTACTACACATTTGTGTATTGTACGAGGTATTACAGTGGGTGTACAAAGTATTCGTACACCTTTTAAAAACTACTAACCTTTTTATAATTATACCAAACGACCTGACATTTTATAATCAATTTATAAACATTAGTTTACGAAACGATATATGCAAAAAGATTTTCCAAAAATTATAATTTACAAGGTTACATGCAAAAATAAAAAAAGCATTTTTTAAAACTTTTTTATTGTATTTGTACGTGTAAAGAACTTCGGAGATTTCTCGGTGTGATAAATTTCTACAGAAGATTCATTCCAAACGCCGCGTTCTTGCAATCACCGTTAAATCAACTGCTTAAGGGTAAGAAAGCCAAAATCTTCCGATTTTCCGATTTTCGAAAACGATCTTCCGATCGTTTGGTCAAAGCCGAAATCGCGTTTAAGCAGTTTAAAGAAGCGTTAGGGAACGCTGCATTACTCGCGCAAACCCGGGATTGCTCGCAACTCGCAATCATGGTTTCGCAGCATCAAAGAAATTCGGGGCAGCCTTTGGCTTTCCATACGAAATCTTTGGCGCCTGCTCAAAGAAATGTACAGTACGTACGACCGAGAACTGTTAGCGATTTATTCTGAGGTGAAGCATTCCGTCACGCGGTAGAAGGTCGTGCGTTTACAGGTTACACCGATCATAAACCTTTAGTGTTTGCGTTCAAACAAAGGACTGATAAATGTACACCGCGACAGTTTGGATACCTAGATTTTATTGGCCAATTTTTCATTAGTGGTAAGGACAATGAGATGGCAGACTCTCTATCACGACTAGAGTCAATTGCCACGTCGCTAAATTACGACGATTTAGCTAAATCAGAAGAGTCCGACGCAGAGTTAAAGAAAACTCTTATCGACATCTGGGACCTCATTGCTTTTAAAATGCGTTAGTTTAATAGGGACCGATAAACGAATTTATTGCGACATTTCAACGAGCAATGCGCGACCGTTCGTTAGAACACCTTTTCGGCGACAAGCGTTCCTCTCAACGCATGGACTCGCGCACCCTGGAATTAAATTAAACAGCGTTTTGTTTGGCCTTCAATCGATAAGGATTGCCGCGAATGGACTCGCGCGTGTCATAATTGCCAACGTGCGAAAATTAATAAGCACGACCAAGGACGACAGTTCCAGTCGCAGTTGTTTTTGCATGTAACCTTGGTAAATTATAATTTTTGGAAAATCTTTTTTGCATATCATTTCGTAAACCAATGCTTCTAATTGATTATAAAAAATCAAGTCGTTTGGTACAATTATAAAAAAGTTATTAGTTTTTAATAGGTGTACAAATACTTTGTATATCAATTTTATATCCATAAAATGAAAAAAAATCATATACAATGGAATTATTCTAGGTCAGAAGAAATGTTTAATTTTCAAGTTAAAACAGCTCTGGCTGCAAAGGGTTAATTTATTTAGCGTCCGATTTTTTCGGAAGTGCGTAAGAAAATTGTATTTATTTGGACTTACAAAAAATCTGACCTGTGGTGGTACCGTTAGCGTTAGTTTATGTGCTTGTAAGGGTACCAAAAGTGTTTTAAGGACCTGTATTCTATTACATGCATAGACAATTGCATAATTGTTCTTGAGTCGATTGGATTAACTTAGAAATCTAGTAAAAATTTTTTAAATGCCATGTTTTCCAATGATTGCCAGTTTATGTCCAAGCTGAAATTTTCCGGAGTTCGTCTTCGCTGGCCTGATTCCGTTGGTTGCATTTCGAACGAACGGTTTTGTAAGCGAACGTTGTAGCGGCGTCGTAACGCGATAATTTACTATCACGACGGTGATGTTATTGTTGCACCATTAAACATTTTATCGGAAGTAACAGCAGCGGCGCGGGAACGCGACGGGATCCTTGCAAACAATGGATGCCAGTCTGCAATCCAACAATAAATATAGAATGTCTTTTCTACAGAAGACACGGCTGCATGGATAATTATGAAATCGGACCAGCGAACTATTATATTCCAACATTCAAAATTGTAGTGCGATAATTACCTGTGCACATACAAAACACTAGTCCAATGCTGCAAAGTGTTCCCAATGGCTGTGTTAAATCGTTGTGAATTGATCAGGCAATGGAAATGTCACAAATTGAATTAACGCTGCGATATTTTGGACCATTGGTAATTTCAAAATCAACTTTACACGGAATTTAAAACATCGATACGGTGGTAGAAGAAATATCTAAAGTGTTTGAAATTAAGTTTGACTAACTCAGTAAGAGTTGTCTCCCACTCTACCCTTCCCCTTCTGTGACGTTATTGCCTCATTTTTCGGCTGCAAGCATCCCCACGCTTTACGGACCTCACGGACGCTTTACAGACCTGTTTTTAAAAATACCACGTTTAAAAAAAAAGAATATATATATATATTCTTTTATTATATTTATTTTTTTTATTCTTTATATTATACTTTTTAGTCCGTTTTTAAAAATTTATTTTTATTTAAATTATTTTATACTTCTTAGTCCGTTTTTTTCTTTATATATATACATACTAAAAATATTTTTTAATAAAATAAGTATTTTCGTTTACGAGGCGTAATTTGCATGATTCGTAAACGAAAAAATAGGACTTTTTAGGGCGATAGCGCCCTAGATCGATCTTTTTTACATAGCGGTTTTGACTACAGAAAAACCTGATTTTTGCATTATCGAGAAATGAGAACGCGAATCCCGCACCCTTGCAATCCTGGAAAAGTAGTCTTCTCCCAGTTAAAAGTGTCCAGATTTCAGACGGAAAGCCCTAGGTTCGCGATTTTATAGATGGCAACCCTATTCGCAATTATACAGTAATTACAAAATTAGTGCAGTAAGCGAAGTAAGCACGTGCTTGGGGCATCGTTGCAATTTTCTGTATTTTACATCTATTACGAAGTTATAATATTTCTCTTTATGTGCATGTGCGAGCGAGTGGAAAGGTGTGACAAAAAAATAATAGTAATATAATAATACAATATAATAGTAATATAATAATAACATATAAATTATTAAATAATAATTAAATGCGTAGGACCACATTGCGTTGAAGTGATCCAGCATAAGGGTCCCTCAAAATATCTCAAGTGCTTGGGGTCGTCAAAGCTCTCAATCCGGCACTGAGCAAACGATAGCATTTTCTTGTTGTTTAACTACATTTGAGGCAGAGGTGCTTGAAGTCGAGTTTACCTGTCAGTTACCCGCGGGGTCGACAAGTCGAGGTTAAGGAGCTGAAGCTGGCAGGACATTCGATTCGATTGTTGTTGGTCAACAGGAATGGAATTTTCCGCGGCCACGGGACGACCGCTGATTGGAAGGGGAGGGCAATTTTGCGGCGGTGAGATCAATATAAAAGTCGTCGTAATGCAAAAGTACCCTGCGATGAACAACAACCTCTAAAGAAATAGTAGAAGGGTTGTCATTGGTGCAACAATTAATTGAGTAGTCGATCTCGAACAGTTTCGTACGTTTGTAAATAAACGTGAATAAATAGTTTAGTTAATTATAAAGTTTTGGTAATGCAAAACTAACCTGCGATGAACAACCCCTAACGAAGTAGTAAAAGGGTTGTCAATTAATTGTTGTACCAATTAGTGAAGGAGTCGATCTCGGACAGCTTCGTACGTTTGCAAATAAATGTGAATAAATAGTTTAGTCAATTATTGAATAAAGTGTTCATTGAAATGCCGCGTGGAATGATACGGGACGTGGGGAGAGTCTAATATTTGTCAAGGATGTTCTTCCAGTGATAGTGCGAGGATTCGCAAATGGCCAGTGTTTGCGCAAAAATTTGTTAGCGCAGGGTATAATGAACTTCGATAGAGCGTACAAGGAGTGTCAATAAGCAGTGCAAACAACGATATCTGTTTCGTTTGGACTTAGTCGAAAGCGTTTCGCGTGTGGTTCTTCTCAGGCGCCACTGATAAACGTCAATTGCGGCGCCTGAGTTCAACTGCATCCATCAAAGCGTCTTTAATTGCAGTTGCATTCGGATAAATTGCGTCTAAACCCTCCTGGCAAGCGCACGTGTGTTTGTCCCTCTTACTTCGACATGAAACTGGCGGGTTACCTCTTTATCCCAGATTCGGGATGCTAAAAGAATCATAAAAGCCTTGAAAATGCTACCGAAATGATGCAGAGAACGTAACATCATTCCTCTTATCAAAAGTTTTAAGCTATAATATAAGTAGTAGGATTTCTTAAAAATCCACAGGAGGATCTTATCCGACGCCATTTTGTTTTCGCTTGAGGGCCCGTCGATAATGGCGGTCGTTATTTGGACCACAACCGCGTTTATTGACTTCGTTGTTCGGGCAGGTTATGATTTTGAAATGATGCAAATATTATTGGAGCTAGTATCTGTTTGCAACAGGATTGTCAAGTTTACACGGTTTATCCCGCAGACTATGTTTTCATTCCGACAGACTAGCAATTGAAGCTGTGTTTACGTTTCTGTCTGAACTGAACACGTTAAGTATTGTCTCAATAGCAAAAGTAAATGAACGTGTATGCAATATTCTGTGGGAATTAACACGACAATGGCGCCCCTGGCTATTAGTATGTTTTACAGAGTGGAGGAGAGTGCTGTTTCAGAAGCTGAGAGGAATCAGTTTCTTTGAAATCGCCTTTGTGTCTTTGGTATTGCAGGCTAACAAATACTACTGCAAATGTACACTACAAAATAAAGAAAATTTTACTTAAAATACTTTGTGCGTCTCCAACTTGACTTCAATTAATTACAAGGAAAATGTAACAATGGAGAGGAAATCGTTCCTTGGATCTTATCCCCGTCTGAGTAAACTGCGGACTTTATGCATTTATGACAAAAAAAATGATTAATAATTCTAATACATTATTTGTTTAAGCATTAGCGTTATTATACAGAAAGAAGAAAAATTTTATTTGGCTCCTGTGGCTTGCAAAAAATTTTTTAAATCTACAGTTTATCCATACAGGTCCTCTTCGTTTGTGCATTGTGGGGTGAAATAATTCCAGTCGAGCCTTGTTCAGGCAGTACGTCGATTGCTGTGGAAGGAGTGGATTTTGTATACGTTTCACTTTATTGTAATTTTACATTACATTGACAGATGTACACCGCCCTCCGTAAGCTCATCTGTCCTTATAAAAATACGTAACAAAGCTCGATCGCGCAGCAAGCAAGATTAACCGATAAATTAGAAAGCGAAACTAGCGGGGCCGTTAAATACAGTCGTTTATTTTGTACCTCGAATGAATGAGTGACTATGGTCGTGATCCTCGTTCTGTTTTGTGCGTGTGTCCGGTGTCGTTTCTCGCCCGGTAAAGGAACACCACGTCCGTTAATCAGTATAATCGTTAATCAGTATATATCGTTAATCAGTTTCGTTCGTTCGAATCACTTCGCACGTGTCTTTTCCTCCGTTTAAGTATCCGATATCCGAAATCAAAAAGAAAGTAGAACAGATTCGATACACCCTCGTCGATATAATAAACTTCTATACATATAATATAATATAATATAATTTATTAATTATTATTTACTCCTATCTCGTTCGAACTAGCACCAATGACTATTCGCGTGGCGATTGCGCTAAAGTACCGATCAATGGACGTTTTTCGTTTCTCGATTTATACATCGAACTGCTCTCTCCCATTCTCTCATTCTCTCACACACATTCTCTATCGTTTATATACACATATAAACGCAAGGTATAAAAAATAAAGTCGGAGAAGATATCATTCCTTTCATTTACGTTACTAGCAAAAATACGAAACCCACCGGAAAGGTTGCAGACATTTCGCGTGGTACGTGCGTGCACACAAGCGATTCGTTTCCTCGTAATAATATAATCGTTAATAATTAATCGTCAACGTTCCTCGCGCATTCCATGTGACATTAGCATTGCCTTCGCACGCTTTCTCTCTCTCTCTCTCTCTCTCTCTCTCTCTCTCTCTCTCTCTCTCTCTTTTCGTCGTCAGTTTGTCCCATAAAGAGTCCCACTCCCTCTAGAAACACAGAAAGATACCGAAAGAAACTCGAACAATTCGAAACTCAAAGGATTACGTATCGACACAACGACAAATCGCGTGTAATGTTACATGGAGTGTCGGGCAAACAGAATCCGGAACCGGAAACTCGTCGAGTCACGAGAGGTCGTCACGTCGTGGACCTTCTGCGCGGCGGAAGTGGTCACGACCTCGCGGAACAGGGAATATTGCACGGAGATCACGAATTATACAGAACGACAAGTATAACTGATGCCGCACGATATCCTGATCGTGCAGCGGCGATCCTTTTGGTCCGTATAACGTGCTTATTTATAAATTACAAACGTTCCTATCACACACGTGTAAAAATCGTTTTTCGTTGCGTCGACCGCTGCGGAGAGAGTCCTCGGCTTTGTCCTTCATTTCGAACGTCAGCGATCCGCTATAGTCACCCGAGGACTGCTGCGCGGCGGTCGAGGCGATAAGATGGCGTCGATGGCGACACCGATGGATGTTGACGAGGAACCAGGAAGAACATCCTGGAAAGACTTCGATCTTTCTAAACATTGATCGAGGTGGTTTGCTTTAAATATTTGTCCAGGAAGAGAAATGTCTTGAAAGGACCTTTCTGTTGTCTTACACGATCTTTACGAAGGAATTCGATTCTTTTTGAAATTCTTTGGAAATTGATTGAATTTGTTCATTTTAAATAATAGTCCTGGAATAGTGTAGAAACAGGAATGTCCTCGAAGGATGTTTGTCTTCCTGAACAGTCTCCACTGAAAGGATTCGATTTTGGTCCTGGAATAATTGCAGGTACGTCCTGAGAGGATATTCGTGTTCCAGGACGATGGGAAAGGATTCGAGTTCTTTTCAAGGGTTCCTCGGTGCAAGATGGCGGTCGCCATGCGACAGACTAGTTAAGTATGTACGCAGATCGCTCGCGGTCTCGCGTTTCCGTTTCGCGCGATTTTTAGGAGCTCGATTTGATGATTTTCGAGGACTCGCGAGGTCGGTGCGTCTACCGAGACGTTTTATCGTTACATCGGTGGTGGCCCGTTCGGGTAAACGAGTCTTGGCGTGAAACTTCTCGCTAGATTGTTCGACAACATGCAGCTGTAATCTTCTTCGGCGGATGGGACCAGAGAGGCGAAGCCGAGGACCACTAACATCAGAGCTTGGATTGGTAGCGAGATGCGCAGCACTCGGCCCAGGAAACGGTATCCCCGAGACAATACCGTGGGATGGCCATCGTCACCACTGAAATCGGTTAACAGTTTAGTTAGTTTTTGGAGCCACTGTACTTCTTTCAAAATTAAGGCGGCAGACTCGTCTCCAGAATTGCAAGGGTGCTGGATCCGCGTTCTCATTTCTCGAAAATACAAAGATGGGATTTTTCAATAATCAAAAGCGCTAGATAAAATATCAATCTAGGCCGCGATAGGGCGAGTTTACGAGGCGTAATTTACATTATTCGGCAGTATGTAGCTATGAAAATAGCGTTTTTGACTACTGAAAAAACCCCATTTTTGTATTCTCGAGAAATGAGAACGCGCATCTCGCACCCTTGCAATCCTGGAAAACGAGTCTACTCCCTTAACGTGAACTTTAAAAGTTCGTAGTAGGACGAATCCAGATAAGACAAAAATTTATCCTATTTCTCAGACCTTCTAGCTTTGAAATTGCCAGGTAACATTTAAGCTAACATGATTCATGAAAGATTAATCGTTTCAACACAAAGTTTTGTTCGTCTTTCCGAAAATTTGATTCGAAGACCGATATTTCTTCGCTTTACAATATCCAGAAAAGTTTGAATTTCATCATAGTTTTTCATCCCTCCAGTGATAAGAATCCGAAGAAAAATGTTATTCGTTTGTACCCTTCACTGTCATCAAATTTCTGAATGGTCAAGAGAAATGTTTGTTGCGATGATACTTGTATTCTTTACGACATTCATGCGAGAAAGCATAGTTTTAGCGACCTGATTAATAAGCAAAAGGAACTATCTTCTCCCGTGCACTGGAGGGTTAACGCTAGATTTACGGAACTACATCAATTTGAAAAAGTTGGCCAGATTGTTAACATTATTAGTTAGGGTATTAATTGGAACCTATCCAAATAGGAGTAGGTACATAGTCCGTAAATCTGGTGTTAATTAAAGAAGACTGTCGTTAAAAAGTCTGGAATCACTTAGGAATTATTTCTGTTCCAACAAGATGTTTCTGTTTAATCGCGAATTGAACGAGCGATTCCAAAATTTCGGTCGACAGCTAGAACTTCGCTCGAGCCAAAGTGTTCCAATGTTCTCGTTCTAGTCTCATTCCAGTTCTTTTATCACCGATAAAAGTACGATTCTGTCGGAAAACTTTGTTCCGAAAAAACTAAAAACAGAAAATGTTACAACGTACTCTGTGCCAGGTGCGTCGCGGGGCTGTACGGTCCCAGAGGCAGCTTCGTCGAGCAGCTACAATAGGTAAAAGAGAAAACACAAACAATAAGGTACTGTGCGTGTGAATGCTACTATAGCTGGTCACGGAACAATTAAAGATCACCGACAATCCTTAACAAACAACATCCTAACAACTTGAAAAAATGAAACTGCCGAAACAATTTTTATTTTCCATAAAAATCAGTATTATCTCTCGGAAAGATAATCGGACTTGTCAGATATTAATCAGTTTCCGTGACCAGCGTTCAGATAATAGTTTAACGTGATCCTACGACGTGGTGCATACGTCTACACCGAGGACTAACATGTAAGAAGCGAGAACCAGTTTCGGCTGTCGTTCCCTGGAAAACGAACTTCGAAAGCTCCAGCGGTTTAAGATATTGTATACCTCTATGATACCGAATCGTACACTGTTTCAAGTTTCTGTTCGAAATACGAGAAGAAGGAAAAACGTCGGGGCTTACGTCTTGTGAGAGGGAAGCGAGGGACGCGGTGGTGGTCACGGCGTCTCTAGGGTCCATTCCAAGAACCACGCCCAATTTCAGGGTGTAAATCCCTGTGAGACGGCGAAGGGACTGCAACCTGAGTCGCAGCTCCTGCAGGCTCGCTCTGGTTTCGCCTCTCTCGTCCAGCAACTGGTTCGCCATTTTCTGCAGCGAGAGAACTCGCGGCTCGCAGCGCTCCAGATTGTTCCTCAGCTCTCTGAAAAAGATATTCCACATACATAACTCCTTTAGTCCTGCGTGTTGTTTATGTGTGATTGCGGATCTTTATGCAAAATAAATTTCCTCTGCATCGGTTGCACGAAACAGATTCTTTCTTTTTAAATAACCGACACTTTGCAACAATGTCCAAATAATCTTGTAATGAAACATAGGCTATTTAAAAATTTTTTAAAAATATTGCATTGTCCTCCAGTTGTGAGCTATGTTTAAAATTTCAAGTCTCTATCAGGACAGAGTCTACCGAACAGACAGACAGACAGACAAGAAAACGAGCTAATAAAAACAAGGTAAAATAGGCGAGCTTACCTGAACTTATTGTACTTGGCAGTAATAATGTCCATAGATTCGGTCAAGTCAACGGGCTCGCTGGCCCTGATACTGATTTCCGTTTTCTCCAGCCAGGTAAGCAGTTCCTCGATGATCCGGTGGAACTGATGATTCGACATCAAGGCGGCTTGCAATTGATCCTGCCAGCGCGCGGCCAGCGCGCACCCCTTGTCCCACCTTTCGTTTGCGATGGTCAATCTTTCTCGGAGCTGCGTGGCTCTTCTGATATCCTCTGTGTGCTCAGCCAGGTGAGCACCCACATTATTCAAGCTGGCCAGGATGCTCTTGTGACTGTCCAAGTCCAAGAGGAAGGCTCGATGGTCTTGTATCACGTCTTCGAGCTGGTCTATGTCGTCTGGTGGAGAGTGTTGCTCGCTTTGGGTACCTTCTGCGAACTCCAGCCATATTTCCAGTCGCCATAGATCGTTCTCCAGCTGGGCCCAGTTGCGACGGGAGCACAGTGGACAGGTCAACCTGCCGTTATCACTGGAAAGATAAAAAGAATTTTTGTGTGCATTTACGGAAATGGTCTATTTTCTCAGGGTTTACCAGAAGTATTCTCAAAAGTCTATATGAAAAGAGTTGGTATATGAGGCTGAGAAGGATCCTAAGCATCATGGATAATATATCTGTGCAAGAGATATGTATCTATCTTTTGAGGATTAAATATGAACAGAATATGATCGCAAAATGTAGGTAGGTTCGACGCGAGAAAAACCGGGTCTAAAACGAATGGAGAACGTTAACGATCGTTAACGAGAAACTGTTAGCGCGAAAGGGGGACCGCTCGGCAGCCCTTAGGGGGAGGTGTATAGCACACGTCGGTGTTAGGTGACCTGTGTGCGAAAAACGTCTCGTTTAATATTGGCTCAATGGTCTTAATCGGGGAAGCCCCGCTGATTAGTCGCAATTAAACAGTTACGGTAATTATCTGGTACAAGGTTCCCACCTGAGCTCACGGATCTGTTGTTCCCGGGTCCTTGCCAGTTGCAAAAGAGTCTCGTATCTGTCCGTCAACGCCTCCACCTCGTCGCTTTTGGCAGCCTGCGGTGTCAACTTGCCGTCCGCTATCAATAATCCATGAAGATGTCGAACCAGCTCGATCGAGGACTGACAGGTTCCTATTAATTTACTCTGCAATGAAATTTACAAATCTAATTTAAAGGATTCTTATAAAATACTAACTTGTCTTCTTCACTAGGGGTTTCATTACATTTGAGTTGAGTACAAGAAGTTGGAAACCTTATTTTAGGCCAGAGCCATAGCTTATTCAAGTTAATTCTTGAAATACTTTTCTTTCTCAAAATACATGGTGGGTGAACCAAGATGCCTGTCAAAATTAGGCTACTCTCCCCTATCATTCTTTCACAAAGTGCTAGATGCGTGATCACGATACTAGACACACTTCATCCTCCATCAAATGACCAGAAACTCTATAAATGCATGAAATCCAGAAAATCTCCTATTCAAAAACTTACAATGTTCTTGGCAGCCGCGGTGAGTCCAGGTCCAGCGACAGGATCGGGCGTGACAGCCACCTCAAAGGTGTCCAAAGATTCGGCGCATTCGACAAGAGCAGCCTCCAGCTCCATCAAGTACGCATCACTGGAAGTCATCCTCAGCAATCTAGGCAACGTATCAACCTGCACAGCACTATCCTGCTCGAACTTCAAAGTCTCCACCTGCACAGCCTCATCGACTTCCCTCTCCTGCTTGACTTCCGTCCACAACGTCGCCACGCGGTTGTTGATATCTTTCCACAGCAACTGATACTCATCCACGAGTTCCTGTATCGCAGCGACCTCATCCGGATGGCACTTCTTCATCACCTTGAGCGCCAGTTCGTCGGCTTCTTGAAGCGTGATGTTCTGTTTCCTGAGCTCCTCTTCGATCTCATTCAGTTGGTGCAATCTATTCTGCGCTAGGTCCGGGGTAGCCAAATGCTGAATCCTCGTCAAGAGTGCGTTCACATGGGTCAGGCCGAAGATTGCCATACCGTGCGTCACTATGAACCTGCGATAGTTCGTGGTGTCTTGTTCGAGCGCCAGTAGCACGGTATTGATCCTCGGTTTAAACGTCTGCCACTTATCGATAAGCCGCCGGTTGTCGCTGATAAGCGATTTCAGGTTATCTGGCTCTAGTCCCGTCCTCGACAAGCGTCCGAAATTCTGCTCGACTTGTTTCATCGTAATTTCCCTCAGCTCTACATCGTCGGCTATCACCTTGGCCCTCTGGATGGCATCAGCGGATTCTTCTTGCGATATTTCTTCCAGATTACCTTCCAATTCTGCAATCGACTTATCAGTCCTGCGGACCCAGTCCTGGTTCTCCTCTTTGAACTTCTTCAACTCCTGCAGCAACTTCCAAGCTAGGAGAATGTTCTTATTCCTCTCAGTAGACTTTACACAAGCAGCCGTCCATCTACGTTCAAGACCCTCGATCCCCGTTCTAATGGCCTCCGTGTTGAAGGTCTTGTTCCACGCATCGCAGTCGTTCAACAGAGTTCCGCACAGCGTTAGCACCTCGCTGATGTTCGCTTGCTCCATCATGATGCTGTTTTGCAGGTGCTTGTGGTCCTCCAGCTTCCTGTCGATGCAGCTCTGCGTCACAGTTTCGATCACGAACGTCTCCGACAGCTGAGACTCGACGCCGGCCAGCCAGCTCTTCACCTCGTTGATCCTTTTCTCCAACGAGCTGATCCTCCTCATCAGATCAGCTAGTTTGGTGGCTCGAGCCTTCCCAGCAGCCAGGAGACTGTCCCACCTCTCGTTCACCTCGTCCAGCGACTTCTCCAGCCTCTCCCTTTCATCCTCTTCGGCTACTTCGATCAGCTCTTGGCCTGTTTTCTGGAGCCATATTAGTTCCCGTTGCTTCAGCGCGATCTCTGCCTGCAGCTCGCACTCCAGCCTCTTCAGCACTTCTTCCGGCTCGTTTGGCGTGATCGTGTTACAATCCTGGATATGTATCTCCGTTTCCCTGATCCAGGCCAGCAACCTCGAGGATCGATCCTTCCATCGATCGTGGAGACCGCAGCGCTCGTCCAACCTGTACAGCAACACGGCAGCTTGATATTCCAGGTCTCCGTGTTGTTGGCACAATAAAGATCGCTGTTGGTTCAACGTCTTCATGTCCGACGGGCTCAGACACATCCTCAACTGCTCCGTGGTGACACCTAAAGAATCTAAATCAGGGATCATGCTGGTCAATCGAGCCTGCAGCTGTTGGACAGACTCCAGCTGTTCTTTCGTCCTCGTTAAGCTAACAGACTTCGCATGGAATGCAGTACTGAGAGTCTGACTGATCTCGTCGAACACCCCAGCGATCCTCTTCGTCTCCTCCTCGTACTCTACATGGAGCTTTTGGATCCTCTGGATGAAGTCCCTCCAGGTTTCGAGACCCGCGCTCAGATTGACGATCCTCTGACCATTAGCCGCGTGCTCCATCCGAATGGACACCGCTAAGGCGTCGTCACAGTTGACTAGAAGAGAGTCCTGCTGCTCCTGGAGCGACTCCAGCTGAGCCTCACCCTGAGGAACCTTGTCCAACAACGTCTGTATCCTCTGCAGAATCTTGTCCAGTCTTCTCAAATGGATGAACCTGAGTTGCAGCTGACTTCGCTCTCTCTCTACTTCCTTCAGCCAGGATAACAGCTTGCTCTGGTCCTGTTTGTACCTGTCCCAAGCTGCTAATCTGTCCCGAACCACAGAATGCCTCTCCATGATCTTCGCCAAGGTTTCGTTGTGCAGGTTCGTTAAGATGTTGAATTGTTCCGTTGTCGAGAGATTGTTGCCCTCCTCGGTCCTGACTGTCAGGATGAGATTCTGCTGGTCGGTCAGAAGATTCCTGTGCACCTCGCAGAGGTTCCTGTGCTCTGATAGCCCGTTGTAGTCACCAGGACCGTCGTGCGATAAGAAGTCCTGCACGTGCGACAAGTACTCTTGCCATAGTTTCATCGCTGTTGCTCCATCTTGGGTTTTGACTAGACGAGCCGAGAGACGATGGTATTGTTGGAAGGTCTCCCTGAAGACTCTTTGCCACAGTTGCAGCACTTCTACCACCGATGGCTCCTGAATGGTTACTTCCAAGCTGCGTTCCTTGATCGACTGCAGCTGCGGCTCTGTGCAGGTCAGTGCTAGGAGGTGGTTGCGCAACACGTTCAACTGCTCCTTCGAGTCTCCTTGGTTCATAGCCGTCAGGCTCTGAAATGGGAAACAGAACGGTTAGGAGGAGTGTCTTTTTTTTTTTGGAAGCGGTTTTTTCAGAATTTTCTTTTGGGGTTCTGAGTTAGGTAAGCCACGAGGCACACAAGTCATTTTTATCTTATCATTTAACATTGAGCTTTCCGAGCATAAAAAGTGACTGGCATGTATTGCTTTATGTGACTGGCGAGATTTAGTTTATCTAGACTGTTTGCTATTTTTATAATAGTATACACGGTGAGACACCCAAGCATGAATATGGTCTTCGTACGTTGAGTTATGCTTTTTGAAGAACAACTTCGAACGTCATTCGAAGGTCAATTATATCATACATGGTTGAATTTGTCAGTGACTGTTACACTAATCAAAAAACTTCTCCGTCACAATAATTGCCCCACGGATCCAAGCATTTCTTCGCATTACTAAAAACAACGGACATATTTTGTATATTTGATTTAAGAAATTTATTCAATCGTTTCCTAGGAGAGAAAAAAAGAGTCTTCCTTATTAAAAAAATTCTTCCCGAAGATTTTTAGCAGTCATCATGTTAACACATCGTGACATCAATAAATTGTCAACACACAATTGAATATACAACAACAATCCAATACTTAAAGATTGTTCGTTCATCAATGAATTGTTATCCTGAGCGTGCTCAATATCCTCGAGAGATCGTCCCAAGAGTGCCTAAGATTTCGTTCGACTTTCGGTTGCGGTATCGAATGAACGAGCAAGCAAAACGGAGCCAACTGATAACGCGGAGAAGTTCAGCCATTATTAATTGAATCTCGGCTCCCTATATCAGCCGTGCTCCACTTGGTCGTGTTACTTTTTCCCCTATCGACGTTCCAGCGAGTCTCCGGCCTATTCTATTCGCGGTTTCGCTCGTCCTTGGCTATCTCCGTCGACAACGTTGCTCGAATCATCGTGGCGATTCGTAAATCCATCCAAAACAGCCATCTACAAACCCGAACACTATTGCAAACCATAAAGGAACGTATTCGAGCCAAGCAAATTCTCGGATAACAGTCCTTCCGGAAGAAATCGACATTTCAATTCGACATTGTCCAGATCATGAAAAAAAGTAATTCCGACAAAAGATGAAGATCTTAAATTTCTTAAAATAATTTAATCGGTGGAACTGAGACCACAAAATTAAAATTTATCATTGCAGGCGCTATATCAACCCTTCTGTATCCTAAAAATCCACATCAAGCTTGGTTTATTCGAGTAATATCACAATAAAAATGGAGGCGGAAATTAATGTCATCTGTGACCGACGCGGCACTTGTTAAATAGCGTACAGGTACAATTCGAATACAAGCAGCTTCAGCAGTTCAGAAAACAATAGAATGGGTCTGCGGGGCTGGCTCTCGTCGGATCGTTTATCGCTCGAACAGAAACGTACCCTTAGACGTATTCGAAAGTTTCGGCAAGAGTGTGAGCCCGGCCCGAGGGGGTGCACGGCCGGGATTGTTCAGCTGTTGCGGATTTCGTGACTGATGTAATTGCCACCCCGGTTTTAAGCCCTTCGGCGGCCTTGACACAACAAATTGTTTCGGAACTACCGCGATTAAAATATAAACGCGCGTGCGGAGCTAATGATCGCGGGCTTGTGCCAAGCACCAATGGCACGCCGGAAACCGATGGACGCGTACCCAAAACGATAGACACACCTACACTCATCCACACGGGGGTTGAAGAAATCACCTTGACGAACAGCCCGGAGGGAATTCCCGAACAGTCCAAGAACCACGAGAGACGCGAAACAGAATCGGCCAAGGTCCTCTATCTCTCAGGCGCCTGCAATTCCAGCCTTGCACACGATAATAAAAATACACCGGGTAACACGCTCCACAACTTCCTCCGGAACCGTGGTCGTAAAAGATCGAGTGGAAAGCGATCCGCGGGGTGAAATTGGCAGAAACATAGTTCGCTTCTTATCCTTCTTGTACAGGGTGTATAAAAGGCAATGGTCATCCATCTAGGGGCGAATCTACACTTCTGGATCGGTGGACATTTGTAAGAGAAACTTGCCGCAAAATTGTTTATAACAAAGAAAATTGTTGTTAAAGTTGTTTTTTTACATCAACTTCATATTTGGCTACTTTAAATTCACAATCCGAATAGGCAGGGAGACGATCACTTGGTACGGGCCTAGCGACGAATGTCCCTTTAAACGATCATGTTCTGTCTCATCGACACGGCTGTGTGGACTGTAGTGGTAGGCTTTTGTCTATACGTAATAATAAACAATTTTGTGGCAAGTTTCTCTTACAAATGTTCACCGATCCAGAGGTGTAGATTCACCCCCAATATGGATGACCATTACTTTTTATACACCCTGTACTTGTTCTTGAAGAAATTGCATGAAGAAATATTGTGAAGTAGCTATCAGCGAAATGCAATTTTTAGGCAATGAGGTGAGTCGAGAGCTTGTAAGATGTATTCGTGACTGCTCAATTTCGCTGTACATTCTGTTAGCATTGGGTTATGTTGCAAAGGATGTTAGAACGAGCGGAAGCAGCAGTGAGGATTTAATGGAGAGGTATGTGACCATCGAAGTTGTATGTAAATGTTCCATCATTATATTAAACTCGATCTAACTGTATTACAAAGGAATGTTTAAACTTTTAAACAAACCTTTGGTGAAAAGTTGTTCAAAATTTATCTCAAAGATTTTTGAGCACAGTGATCGTCTACTACTCCGAATTTATCTAGCCTTTAGTACGATCCGTATAACGCAGTAGATATTTCGTTTCTTTATTTGAAAAGTTGTTGAATTATTGTAGAATGGTTTCGAGAATTTTGTGGAGAGCATTGTACGGTGCTAGTGGATTTTTGAGGATATGTAGGTCTATTCTGGGGTGCAGTATAGGAGGTTGCAGGTGTTGGGCGCTATGCAGTCTGCGAAGAAGGCGAGACGACAGCCGCGAACGATCGGGAGGCATTTCGTGCGTCGGGGCGAATATTCGCGAAGGCCAGAACAAGAATAAGAGAACGAGAAAGAAAAGAGAGGCGCGTATGTCGTTCTTCAGCGTATGAAACTCAGCGTTGCTTTAGAGCACAGCCCTCGTTTCTCGGAAATGCTCCCCGAGGAATTCAGACGTCGCGCCATCATCGCAGCGATCCATGCTTTACGGCGATTCACTGCCGCCCTTTTACTCCCTTTCTTCACATAAATTTAATAAGCTGTGTCAATCCTTGAACTTCCACCATTGTCAATCTTTGAACTTTCACCGTTGCCAATCTTTGAACTTTCACCACAGCGGAGTAGTTTGTCCCGAAAAGTCGGAAAGTCGATTTCAAAATTTTGCATAAATCGTAAAATTTTTGCTGTCGACATAGTTAAAGGTCTGAAGAATAAGGCTTCAGTGTCGTTTATTTTTTTTGCAGACCCGCGAAATACTCTACTTCATTGAAAAGTCAATAGATTTTATAGCACCCTTTGCGTTCTTAAACAGTCTCTGAAACATTCGTTAGCGATTTTTAAGTGTTTCGAGGAAATTGTGTAAATTCTTTCATTGCACAAGCTTTTCAAGTAAGTATACAGGGCACTTTCGCACAGATTCAATTTTATTATCATCTGAATTAGTATAGTTGTTAATATTTGAACATAATTAATTATTCTGTAAGTTTTAGAAAGTGATAAAGTTACTGTCGGTCAAATCGTGTCCGTGAAAATAGTCTCGGTGAAGTGGGGTATCGACGAACCGAGGGGTAACCCAATAAATCAGTTTTTAAACAAGCACAACCGAGTGCTTGGAATAGTATTGACGAAAATGTTATAAATAAATTGTTTGAAAGTATGCCTAGAAGACTTGAAGAAGTCATAAGAAAGGATATTAAATGTATTAATTATGTCGTTTTATTGTTAAGAATACACTCAATTACGAATTTTCAATGCTGTCAACATACTTTCCGCAATCGACAAAAAAGTTATTCAATTTTTTCTGTCATTATTGTAAACCTCATGTCATCTTTGGTGCTACACATACTAGTTTGTATTATATTAAATAACATACATAATATATATTTTCGATTAATTCCTATAAATTATTGATTTAAAATAGAAAATATGCATTTTTGAGACGCGTCAACATACTTTCCGCGGCGACTGTATGTATATTAGATCATCCCATAAGTTCGTGCCGTTTTTCGAGCGGTTGCATATGTATGTTAATTTTGTAAACATACCTTTAAGTTTGTTCTAGGTATTTTCAGAACATCTGACATCTCCTCAACTGATAAATTTCGTGATTTGTATACAAGGTATCGAATTTTATTTTTGTCTGTCTGAGGAGGACGCCTGGAACGTTCCTCGTCTTCTAAACAAAAATTCCTACCTTCAAAACGTTGATAACCACTTCCTACAGGTACGAAATGAAAGCGCACTTTCTCCGTAAACAGTACATAGTCGTTCGTGGCGATTGTTACTGAACTTACTTTCCGAAATTCATACGACATGAGATATCGGAAATGGGTATGCATTTCGTTCATGATTTTTCACTGCTAGTAATCACTGTGTTCACTATTTCACGATCTTATACCCACGAAAACCTCCTCTAGACTGTTCCCGAACAGCTACGCTTGAGTGCATTGGTCCTTTATCGCCGTGAAGTTTATAAATCGACGCATGAAATGTATATGTTACGGTAAATGTGATTAATCCGGTGATTATGTGCATAATAACCGGTTATTATACATAATCACCAATTTATTACATTTACCGTAACATATACACAAAAGTCGGCACGAACATATGGGATAACTTAATAAAATTCTTTTCCGACGAAAAATAGAAATCAGTTCGACTTTTTAAATGTTAATAAATTTTAGTTAAAATTCGAGGTAGAATTTTTTCGGAGAGTAGAATAATTCAAAATTTGTACCCAGGCTACCAAATTATAATTTTCCTACAAATTCGGGCCGGAAGAGAAAAGCTATGTTCCCAGTAGCGTCTGCAACTAATTCAAATAAACTGGTGTCGGCCAGTCTAACCACGCGGCTCTAGGAGCACGTATGTATCAACACAATTTCCGTCGATACCCACATACACTATCAAAATATTTACGAATCCAGGCCCCCCGTTTACGAATTTCCCCGGAAATGTGAACGGGGCCGGGGGTTTGTCATCCTGAACGCGGAGCAGGATTTACGATGTACAGTGACTCCCAAAAATATTCGTACATTAAGTATGACTGACTTTACGGCTTGATAATTCGTTTGTTGATAAAACAAACATCCTGGGAATTGTTTCCAGCATTAAAACATTTATTAATGTTGACAAACATTTATAATAGATTTCAAGTATATACATACATTTCATAATAAAAATTATTTAGTCAATGTAATTTAGCATTATTAAATTTGTTTAATACTTCGTCGCATAACCATTTTGTTTTGTTCGGCATATTATTTGTAATGTTTTAAAAATATTCTACAGCAATATATTTGACCACTGAGTGACAAGTCTTTGTTTCAATTCGGCTATCGATGTAATTAGGGTTTCTCGAATTTTTCTATCCAATTCAAACCACAAATTCTCGATAGGATTAAGGTCCGGTGAGTGCGGCGGCGGACGAAGAATTTTGGGGTAGCAGTGTAACAAAAATTCATCGACAGTAGTAAAGCGGCATGGATATGTAATGTTCCTCTAGATTCTGTATGTAAACAAATGTTTTCGCGTTCTTGGAATATCACGTTTCCAGAAGGAGAGATCGCCAGAGAAATATAATACGCGTCCAAATATTTTTGTGAGCCACAAGTAATACATTATTTCTTATAATAATTTTTATCATGAAACATGTGTTTACTTTCGAAATAAATTATATATGTTTATCAACATTAACAAATGTTTTATTACTAGAAACAATTCCCAGGCCGATTATTGCTTCATCAACAAACGAATTGTCAAACCGTAAAATTAGTCATACTTACTTAGTGTCCGAATATTTTTGGGAGTCACTGTATGTATATTTGTATGGCCATTTTACTCAGGATGACGCCGTTCCCAAATAATCTATCTTCCAGTTTCCAAGAATCTACAGGGAAAATTTCGGTGGGGAGACCGAGAAAGTCCTAGTAGCTTCTTCCAAGTTCGTCGACAGAATAGATTATTGTAAGTGGCTCATTAGCATTGAAAGGTTCTACTGTTTACCAACAGACGACCGCTTTTATCGGATTATGTGAAAGTCATATGGCTGCAACGGAGATCTTGGGGGGATAATTCTTCACGGCCCACCCGATATGCATAATTAACTACGCAATCGAACTCTTCCAACAAGTTGCTTCTTATTCTAATTATTGGGGCGTGCGAGAAGATGGTTCGATGTCGACATTTTCATTTACCAATTCTTAAATGTTCAAAGTACTAACGAGATGGAATTGATCATCCAGATTTTACAATTTACGATTATTCAATTTACGAACCACTGGCTTTGTTGGAAATTGTTAAGTAATTTATTCCTAATTATGAGAAAATTACGTTAAGTTTCGTCGAGGGCACTCTTGTGACGTTTTCGAGAAACTAAAAAAAGAAAATCTCTGACCCAATTTTTTCTAGTCTGAACACAAGTTGAGGATGGGTTGCAGAAGGTATGACGTGAGTGGAGTAAAAATGGTAAAATCGTCGTAAACATATCCGTTCCGCTAAAAATTTCGAGGGAGAGAGAGAGAGAGAGAGAGAGAGAGAGAGAGAGAGAGAGAGAGAGATAGACACATTCTCCTTATTTCTTATAAAGTAAAATAAGGTAGATGTGTCCACTATCAGTGTTGACGACTGTTTACGTCGTTTTGTGGTGATAAATAATAATTATAAGTACAAAATTTAAAACAAGCTACATCAATAAATTTTAGTAATAGAAGTGAAAAATTGGTGCCCAATTAAATTAGAGGACTGAAAAAAAACAATTTCTTTGTGAGTCACAAAAAAAGTAATACAAAGTAATATAAGAAAAAGAAAACAAATGTTTACGTGAGAATGAACTCTATAAAATTTAATTTAATTTTACTTTACATTATAAAAATCATATAACTATTCCATGAATATAAATTACTCATTTTTTAATCAATGTAGTAAATGATCAAGTTTTTTACTGTTAAATTTACTTGACGTGATGCCAGTAGTTAGGACAGCTATGCTAACATGGTTACGGTGTGTGCAAGTTGATTTTATTTATTATAAAATTTCAAATTGATAAAGTTAAAGATATCTTTTTTATTCATAAGCTACAAGTGTACTCTTTTAAATTTCATTCTTAGTTTATTCATTTCTTGATAATTTATATTTGAAAAACGTATTTAAAAAAAACTGCAACACTAAATGGCTTATAGAGGGGACATCTACCGTAGTCGCTTTCAGTGCTCGGTAAGCCTACTGTTAAATAGAGAGAAATATTTAGGTGGAGCGGTTTGGTAATCTGTTCGATAACGTTTCTATCGTCAAAAATTCCGCTCGTTCCAGAATAGCGTCTAAATGGCTCGGTGAAAATTTGTTTCGCTATCCATAGATCATCTTGTACGAGGAGGCGAGGGCATAGTTGATGGCACGTGGCGTGTGAAAGAGCAAATCGCGGCGTCGATCGCGCGTGTTTCTCGTAGACGGTAGACCGTCCCGAAAAGCCGACGGCCCGTGAAAAGATTATATAATTACTTGCCTGTTGGATCGAGTCCAGGAAATTTTTCGTCTGACATAAATCGCCGCGGGCGAGCTCCTGGTTAAGAGCGCGGGCGTCCGCCGTGTCCGCGAGACAGGACAAGGTCTCGCGGATGTCTTCGAGACGTTGTCCGAGGGCCTCCACCTCGCAGTGCAACGGTGCACTTGCATCCAGACCGACGTCAGATGCAATCTGCGCCACCAGCCCTCGGAGCTCCGCCAGCCTCTCCTTGTGCTCCGCCATCGTTTCCTCGCAAATCTGCAAAAATATTCACACAACCCTGTAGACAAAAGCACCCTCAACAAGTGGAGAATAGAAATGAAAGTCAATGAAAAATATTTTCTTATGCAAAATAAATACAAGATGATCACGTTTTTACTTCAAAGCAATTTTGCAATTTAAAAGTAACCTTTCGACGTTTCGATCTCTGCTTAGATCATTTCCAAGAAAATTAATGACTGCGTCTGTAAATTATTAAATTAAATAAATAGTATCGGCTATTACCATCAGTAAATTAACCATTGAATATCTAATTGTGCAAAGCAAAATTGCTTTGAAGTAAAAAAGTAATCGAACCAGTGCTCCGAAAGCATTAATATTGATCAACAATTACACGCGATCGATAGAAAGGAATATTTAAAATAAATATTGTATGTGTTAAATGCAAGATGAAGGAGCTACGTAGACTTCTCGTTTTTCTAACAAATAATTTGAATGGCTCGGAATAATTCAATAGTATAATATTTGAAATTCTGGAATTGGTATTCTTGCAAGAATACATTTTATAATTGGAATTGCAGTGCTATACATAGTTAAAGCTGATTATAAAACATGGTTTATAATTGAAGCAGTACTCCAACCTTGAATTTATATACTTTAGTTTATAATTAGGATTGGGTTTTATAACTTGAGTTGCACTCTTCATTGAACTGATACTTTTATATTATAAATAATCTGTGGATTTTTATGTGCAATAAAAAATTGTGGAGACAGAAGTTAAATAAAATGATAACAAAATATCCTTAAATTCTTCTGATATCCTGGCCTTCTAAATTTTGTAGTTTGACGTATTCATTTCTGTCATAAATGCATGAATGAGTTGAAAAAAATTCAAAACTGCAGAAACATATTAATATCCAGTTTATTACAAGAATTAAGAGAAGATTCAAATGATTTTGATTTAATGATCATAGGATTGTGTGATCGAGTTCATGTTGACATTTTTCTATTTCGATATCCTCTTCGCAATTCTAAAGAATCCTAATCGAACCACAGGCACTCCGCATCCCAGAGTGCCACTAGGTCATCATCTGAATAGCCGACTAAATGAAATTATACTTGATCATTAGCTTCGAGAACCCTCGAGTCGAACACAGCACAGTTGTAGGGGCAAACTCAGATGCCTCTCAGAAGATTTTCGTGTTTCTTCGAAAAGGGGGAGCTCGCAGCTGGTGCAGAAAACGCGCATACAGAGAAGGCTTGCATCGGATGCAACACACTGGATGTATTCGTCATCTATGACACGGGGAATGACGTACACAAACGTACGCGGTAGTACGCGAGCGGGTGGCGCACGAGCGCGCGCGCAGAAGTGAATGGTTTCGAATGAATGAAGAAGAGAGAGAAATAGAGAGAGAGAGAGAAGAGACAAGTGTTGTAGAAAAAGGCATGACTAGTACAAACGACAGATGCGTGCACCAGATGCATTACGATGCTGTTCGAATATTCCACCCACTATTTTTATCGAGACTATTGCTAACCAGTTATGCTTCTCATCGCGGAGTCATGGGATCGTGGAAATTGCAGTGGAAGTTGCTTATCAACCTTTCTCTCTTATCTAAGTGCGTTCAACGCCTCGAGATAGGAAAATTCGTCACCTTGATAAGGAGCTTCGAATCGAGGACAAAAAAGGAGAGACTGCTTCACGAATGCTGGAATTTCAATTCTCGGACGATGAATTCTCTTCTTGGAGGTTTATGGGAATTTCAAACGTGGAACATTTTGAGAGAATCTGGTTCTGTGTTCAAGTTAGGCTCATTTAGATTTATTCAGATTGATTTTTGTCCATTTAGAGGTCTTCGATCCTTCAACTGCGAGGATTGGTTCGTGAATATTTTATTTTCGGAGCAGAATAGGAGTTTGGTATCTCAAATCTTTGCTCAGATCGAATAATTTACGTTTTATCACGAAATCTCGCTCTTTTATTCTTGCATATTTATGAAAAGCAAATGCGTACTTTTAGCCAGAATTGATTCACGCAAGGATTTTAATTGTAGGAGGACCAAGATGTTTTTGAATATTGAACAGCAACTTCGAGAAGGAAGACATGTTTAACATTTAGTCGGAGCTGGATAATAAACGCAAGAATTTCAAGTTCCGCGTGAAAGTAACAGTACGTTGTCTCCCCGATGGCAATCTTGGATCTAAATATGATCTCTCGTTTGAGTCCTTCGATACACCTACTGTTCGAAGTAAATATAAACTAGGATTTAGCTAGAATTCTCTGTGCACAAGGGTTTCACAGAAATTCTATTCCAGTTCGTTGCGTCACTCCCGATTGGAGCTCAGAATCTCGCCATGCTTCTGATTAGATATTGGAGAACCAGTCTCTTTGTGGAAAGAGAGAAAGTAATGAGTAAGAAACCTTGTTTATCTTCCGTAGGGATTAACAATAGAAGATGACGAACGTTGTGGTATAATCATGAACACAGTTGTAGTACACAAACTCTTCTTCATTCTCCATCTGATGAGATGCTACAAACGAAGTAGCAATGAGAAGAATCCAAAACTGCGTGCTGAGATGACACACCCGAATAAATTTTTATAGAGTCTCTGAGGGACCATGAAGATCATTTTACCGATTTTTATTATATATATGGACACAAATTATAGACATAGTCAGTGATTTTAGTAAACGTTTTCACTTATCTATGAGTCGTTACACAAACATTCAGTTTTGTACTCTGATATACATAAAAACCTCATTAACTTTCTCCACAATTATTAACGAAGCTTATGCTTCTGCCAATCATATGTGTCTAAACTCTAAACAGATGATCCTGTTCACATATAATTTCACGAAGTCCAAAGAATAAATTTCTATCACCAAGTGGAACATTTTGACACAGCACATATCCACACACTATGGTTCCAACATAAATAATTTCACACACACACACACAGTTGGAAGTATCATTAAATTCATTACAAGGGTGTAAATCCGAAAGAAATTCATCAGGATCCAAAGAAAAAGAAATCTCTCCGAGTATCAGTGTATATTTGGTCTAACAATAGAAAATAGAGAGAGAGCGAGAGACTGCAGACGAGGATAACGCCCCCGAGGGAGAAGAATAGGGGTTGCAGGCCTCGATCGTTCTCGGGGCGTATCAAATAGAGAACGAGCGAGATAGAAACACGCCTAGAGGAAAAAAAACACACCGAAGAATAAAGCAGGGAGAGTGGAGGCGATCGATACCACCGGTGGGATCTCTGGATCGTACCTTTATCTCCTCGGGCGTGCACATGACTCTCAATTTAGGTCACCATTCATCGTTCCTATTTTTCACAGCGGTTCCGCGAGGCGTTTTCGTAGCGGACACGTGTCGGCCCGAAGACGCGCAGCACATGCTTTGAATTCTCGATCGACCGGAAACCACTCGTGGCGACTCCCGGCGACACGAACGGCCGCATAATCGCGGTTAGGCTATTGCTAAATCGGTCTCGTTTGCGATCAAAGGTCTCTCCTGAGCATGATAACCGCGTTCCGAAGGCACGACGACGGGAGAAGATGCGGGAGAGTAAAACTGGGGGGAGTTCGACGCGACGACGGATAGAAACAAGCGTCCCGACGCTCTGGACCAGACTGGCGTCCTCCGGGGATCGATGCGCAGACGACCTGAAAGTGGGGAGCAACTCTCATGTCCCGTATCCCAACGACCTACCCTCGCGGAGTCACGTTTCGGCGCACTTGCGTAGGGTGAATCGCCCAGTCGACGTCCTGCTGCGCTGCAGACAGGGTGGGGACAATGACACCAACCCCCAACAGAACCTTCATTCAAGGGATCGACTAGCCATGCGAACATCTCGCGAGATATACCGTTGTAGTTTTTTTTCGGAATGGCTGCGAGCCAGAGATAGCCGAACCCCTTCTTATGGATTTTAGTGCGGGGAAAGTGAGTCGAAGGGGTGGCAGTGTGGGGTGTGGTTGGGGTGGCGTGGGTGCTGCTGTCATCCTGTTGTTTAGTAGGCTTGGTGTTTCAGTGTGGATTCTTGCGAGATTTGTTTAACGACAGATTTTCTAGGGGTGTGATCTGGAGATATACAGGAAGGGTGGGGTGGGTGCGGCTATCACGTTCCTTAGTCAACATATTTTGAAAATAGCTTTTAGTCTTATAGAAGGGGTTGAATAAGGAGTATCGTTCTCTCCTGTCGAGGAGTCTGCTTGCTCAGTTCATTATAGATTAGAAAAATAATTTTAGTGGAAGACTTCTAACGAATAGTTTGGAAAACAATTTTTGGGGATGACTGCGGTGGAGTGGTATTTCATCCCTCCTTTTATATTCCTCGGATTAGGGTGGAATGAGTGAATCTACCAATTAATTCTACCGTGGACTGTTACGAGATTTATTGGTAGTCATGGTTGGTGGTCCTTGATGAATAGTTTTAGTAATTGTTTTTAGGGATGGTTGCGGTGAAGCGATGTCGTTCCCCCTTTTATTTGTTTTGCATGTGGAAAGAGTTCGGAGGGTATCGAGGCAGGGTTTTGGGGTAGCATGAAAGATGCTCCCCCCTGTCGTTTCGTTAACTTGAGCATTGTGAACTTTTACAGAAAGATAAGCAAATATTGAACAACAGTAAGCTTGCATGAATGCATCGGAATTAAACAATCCAGTGAATATATCGTATGTATAGAGATTGTATAATAATTGTTAGAGAAGAGTACATGTTTCATAGAAAATAATTAGCTTAACAGATTAATTGACTCCGCAATGCAGTGATTTAATCATTACCGTGGCGTAAACGGGGGTAGTAGAACGAATGTCTTCGAGTTTCTTAGGTCCTTCGAGCCTAATGAGGGTTGTTCAAGTTTGATGTTTGTAGTTTGAAGTTCGAATGAAGATCGATAGACTATCGAGGCCGATTATGTAAGGCAATTAGCTAATTCCAGTTTAAGAAAGGGATTAAAATAGCTAAGTGCATCCTCTCTCTTGAAATTTGAATATATCTATTGCCTCTTTCGAAAGGCGTATTTCGGTTGATAAATCTCAGGTGCCAGATACTCTGCTTGTCTAATCGTGGCGGACAGTTTGTTCGGTAATATGTACAAACGTTACCACATTTTGATAATGAATATTATGTCACCGATGTTTCACAGACGATAAGAACAGCGCTCGGTACCGAACTCTCAAGCGTATTCAACATTTTCTTAATTTTGAGTTTCGAAAAATGCACGAGCATAGAAAATAGTCGATTAGGAAACCTTAAACAACTTTAAAGTGCTTAAACTGGCAATATGTAAGTGGAAAACACTTAAGTGAGTTTGCTTAGGAGACGTCGGAATGTTTGTTCAGGGGCCAATGTTCACTCGTTTATCCGGACATTACAAAACACTCGGTTAATTTACTATGTTTGCTTAACATATTCGTTTTCTACATCAGGCATAAATTCAATGACCGACGCGCGCCGATGAGTCACGTCTGCTGGGACAATTAACCGCTCAGACGAAGCACAATATTTTAGGGCTTGCGATACGAGATAATCCCTTACTCATGCGAACACGTAGAACCAGAGAATCGAACGATTTTTGTCACTGAAGTCATATCGGCACACGGTAAACTTTATCCGATGACTCAAATGCTAAATATACGCTCGAAACTTCCCATGCCTTTGCAGTTTTATTCTCACTATTCCTCGCATTAAAGAATGAAGAAGAATGTAATACTTATTTTTATACAGCGAGAATAAACGGGGGAAGCTAGCTTGGCAGAATGTTGTGTCATTAACGGGAAACGCGTGTGCGGATGTTATCGCTCTCCGATCGATGCCATTTTTGTGAAATGATTTTCTCCAAACAATTATCAAAATGTTATTCACTTGAGAATGTTAACTGAACTTTCGACATGAAGATCTCACCTGAGCTTTTAGCTGGGATATTTTAATTGAACTTTTAACATGAGAATTATAACTAGACTTTTAACTTAAGAACTTTTTGGTTGAACTTTTAATATGAGAATTTTAACTGTAATTTCAACTAAAGTTTTAATTGAATAAAGAAAAAATATAATGGAGGTTCATAGACTATTTTTTTATGCATATTACGAGAAGGAATGAACGAAATAAATTAAAAAAAAAACTGGAGGGTCTCTTTGATAGAAAATCATATAAAACGCGTTGAACAAAATAAATCTCTTAAAATAACTGGAATAAAAGGAACTGCAAACAAGCAGGTCTTTAGAAACATTCCAGATCTAGAAAACAACAGAAGCAACGAACCAAATGAATTTTGAAAAATAACTGGAGTGTCACTTTGATAGAAAATCATAAAAATGTTCAACCTTAAAATAATACTGCAAACAAGCAAATCTCTTAAAAAATCGACAACACCTACAAAATAACAGAAGCAACGAACTAAATCAATTTTGAGAAATAACTAGAGGGTTTCTTTGATAGAAAATCATAAAAACGTTCTCATCAACCATATAAATCTCTTAAAATAACCGGAATAAAAGAAACTGCAAACAAGCATATCTTAAGAAACATACAACACCTAGAAAAGAACAGAAGCGACGAACCAAATAAATTTAGAAAAATAATTGATGGATTTCTTTGGTAGATAAACGTAAAAATCAATTGTTAGAGGTGTAAATTGCCTGGCAAAGGATTGATGATTAGGTGTATGCATCGGAAAGAAGAGGTGGTTGGCCGTACCTTGATGTGTTTGACGGCCTCCTCAGGTGGCAGGTTGGCGACGCTGTCCATCTGCGTGTCCACCCAGGCCTTCACCGCAGCGCTCGAGTCTTTGTACTGTTGCCACAATCTACAGGCGTGCTGGTACTTGGTGCAAAGGGCATCTAATTCGGCCCTGGTGTCCTCCCAGGCCTGCACGGCCTCATTTACCGCCGCCTCGACCTTCTCGCGGACCTCTGCAGCGCAACCCTCCCGCAGAGGTTCGGCAGCCTCTCGCAATTCGCCAATGAGAACTTCTCGCGCTCCCAAATCACCGCTGAGGCCCTGGAAGTCAGATAAAAACACGTGTTTTCGTTTAAACTTGTGTAAACTTGTGTAAACGCACTCTCGCACACTAATCTGTCCCTATCTCGGCCGTTTCCGTTCCGAGATTCTACCACGACACGCTGCACTCTTCGTCTTGCGAAGTTCAACGCTTCCGTTTCGAGTGAAAATCATATTAGATCAGCGAAGGAGTTTCTACAACTAAATTCTGTCAAATTTTATAGTAGAGAAGTTTTAAAAAATTTTCAGTATTTTTGACTTATAATTTAGAATTATTTGACTCATAAAAGTACCATTATTTCCCTTTCAACATATCAAAATTAATAAGTCGAAGGATCTTTATGCATTTATGGCTTCTAAACGTTAACGCAATGCTCTACTGTAAAATTTAACAGAACTTTTGTTTTACAACTATTTCGCTGAGCTAATAGAATTTTCTGGTATCTCATCGATTTTGTCATAATTGCATTAAATTACTTCTGCGGGTAGAATGATGTTTGGAGAAGAGAAATTTGGTCTGATAAATTGGTATCATTTCATGGATTAACAGCAAAGCAGAAATAATTGACTTTTTCGTCCCATCAACAATTAAGTGGATTCAATCAAGTTCACTTGATCGGTCTATTCGCCCGCGTGCAGATCAAAGAAGAGGTTCGCGTGCGCATCATCCATCGAGCTCTGCAGTTCAATGAAACATTAATTGATTTAGCTTCGTCCACAGTTAATTATTTACTCTTCGTTTTCTTTTAAGTTCGACGTTTTCCTGTCCCGATACGCGACCATCGCGTCGCCGCGCCGCCTGTTGCATGTATTGTATGCATAATGCTGTTTGAAATTCGCTGATTTGCGATTCGAGGTCATGATTTCATCGCGTTCAACGCAGAACAAACATTCTACCGAGGGAAACTGCAGCGTGCCCGCGTTTCACGGTTATTGCTAACGATTAAAATTATCTGTGACGCATCGTCGATGATATTTCGCGTCGATACACGACGTTTCGCCGGTTCTTTCGCGATCGTCTGGCATCGAGACCGTTGCGTAATTGAAATCAAAGAAATTGTGGACGGGCAGTGTCCTGCTTCTTTTATTGTGCTAGTGGAGATAGCGCAATGGTATCGTCGTTGTTTTTACTCGATAGTATCGTGGATAATTAAGATCATCCTAACCATTAACCCGACGGACCTTCGACGCACGATTCTTCAGCAACAATTCAGTGGCCGAAATAATGATAGGTTCACTTCAATTTTTTGACATTAAGTTGTGTTTAATGTAGTATTTTTGATTTTACTTATTATTATTTATTCATTCTAATAAAATTAACGAAATACACAGCTCATTGGGAAAAAATACCGCAGTAAAACGTACACCCGCAGTAATAGATACATTTAGCCTAGCAGCGGAAACATGAAATTTTTCTATAATTGCAAAAATGTTTCCAGAGACGAGTCCAACTCCTCAGTTAGCTCGAGTCGCCGATCGCGCGTGCTCGAGCGGAATTTTCACCTGTTACGAAATTCCGGAAGAGCCGACTCGCGTTCCGGATACGTTCGCGAAAAAGAGTCTGGCACGCCGCGCCGCGCCGCGCCATCATCTGAAGAATGCGAGATCCCCGGCCGATATTCGCACGATCGTCCGATATCTGTGCGAATCGGATTCCGTCTCTATGCGGCGAGTGTCGGCTGGTCACGTTGCCCAAAGAATGCACATGTCGGTTTTCCTTAAATACGAACTATAAATAATTTTGAGTCACGAGACCAGCACGTTTCGAGGGTCTCGCGGCCGCCGCGCCGCCTCGAATTCGGTCAGAGCACGGTTGTTGGACTAATTCTGTGCCTTCGTGTACTCGAGTTCGTTCACCTGGCCGAGAGGAGAATTTTCCACCGAAACCGTAAGCGGAAATCGAATCCTGAGCACACGTTCTAGCCAGCCACCGAATTCCCGCGCGCGCGGAGACCTACGCAAACTTTCAAAACGCGTTCCCTGTGTTCCGACGATTCTCACACCGTTCCCGTTGTATATTCAAACCGCTCACGGAAGTTGCCAGTTCAAACTGTTAGCCAACTGTTTCTCCTCGGAACGCTCCATATACATTTTCATGCTAATTCTCTGCTTGCCTCTATTCAATTAAATTTCGCGACCCAAGAAATCCATTTCTTGATGAAGATTATATTCTGGGAGGTCGCACAATGGGCTACTTGGCCACTTTAGCCACATTCAAAACTATTGTAACGTTATTAATAGTGTCAAGGTTATAATATTATACATCGTTGAATCCGTCCTAACACCAGCTACAATATTATCATATCGAAACTACAATTTAATATTTAAAAAATCAAAGCGACCTTCATCTTTTCTTTTAAACAAAATTTTTCAAAGTTTTCTATTATGATAGTCGGAAATTTTACAAAAATCTGAACTTTAGTGTGTCAATATTTTTAAGTCACCGTACATATCGTGCATTCATAAGAAAAGTGACATAAGACAAAAAAGAAAATTTTACAGGAGAGCCATTTGAAAATTACCTAAAATTGCCAATTCTTTTTATTGTATATCACAAACTTAGAAATGTAAAATAATTTGTTGTTATTTTTAGATACTCGGTTAATTGTCATGTACATTAGTTGTAAAGTACACCATAATTTATACATATACAGTGAGCGTAAGAAGTATTCGTACGCCTTTTAAAAAAAGAATAACTTTTTTATAATTGTACCAAACGACCTGATTTTTTATAATCAATTAGAAGCATTGGTTTACGAAATGATATGGAAAAAAGATTTGCCAAATAATTATAATTTACAATGTTACATGTAAAAATAACAAAGGCATTTTTTAAAACTTTTTTATTTGGGACCCCTCTCTCTTTTGTAAACATGTACAAAATTCTATACATTCTATGTATAGAATGTATGCGTCAAGACGAATCCAACGACCTACATTTTTTATGACCCTGAGTCCATAAATAATAGTACAATATTTTATATTCCCGTTTTTCGGCCAAATACCCCACTAGGGGCGTACGAATACTTCTTACACTCACTGTATTGATTATTATATACTTCTTTCAGAAATATATTTTGAGTTTTGTCACACACTTTTCTCATGAATGAACGATATGAATTTCATATTTAGAAAATCCGATTTTGCTGAAGATCCACAATTTTTCACAAAACAGTATACATCTATCAATTTATAAGCGATGCTCAGTACATTATCCCAGCTAACGGTACAACTCGCAGCCATAGTTGCTACTTTATCACCGCTAATTAGCTAGATGTGCACAAGATAAGAGGAACGATGTTGATATTTAATAAATCCAGATTGAAATTGATTGTGCTCGCTGGCTTGTGAATAGCGAATAGAGAATTCGCAAAATTCAGGAAGCGAGTTCAACACAGCGTGCTCCCGTTACTCATTCGGATAACAGAGGTCTAACTATGTATGTTTTGCAGGGACCAAAGATAACAGTTATTCTTCTACGATAAAAATCTATATAAATATATACTTTGTATAAATACACTATATAAATACACAACATATAAAGAAAAAAATAGATGCAGCATTTTTCGATTCGATCGAAGCCGATCGATTTTTGCAGACCGGAAGTCGCCGAATGCACTGGGCCTTGGGATATGGCATTGTGATCGCGGAATTGTGATAAGCAACGGGACAGGAAGTTGCGGCCGGTCGGGGGCTTCCGCTTTGTTTCGCGCATATGTATCTCTAGTCGTGTGGTGACCCGCAAACAAATGATTATCAGACTGCAGATTTTTATGCAAAATAAAAATTTTCTTCGTCACTTACAAGATTCAGTACCCTATAAAAATTTCTTCCTATCTTGAACAATTATAATAAATTGAAAATAACATATGGGTGTCCTTAAATCGTCTTATCGTTTTTACTGTTTTAAATTACATCCACCCATTCTTGTCACAAATGCATAAAATCCGCGGTATAATTATCACTATCGGAACCAGGAAAAATTGTACAGTTAAGATACAGAATTGGACTGTTTAGTTTTAAAGAACTGTATGTGTGTGTTTGTGTGTATGTGCGTGTGTGCGTAGAGTGCGAGCTTGGTGCGTTTTCATTCAACTTCGGCCTGCGAGTTGCGGTCAGAGTTGAGAGTTCAGAGTACTGCGTTGAGTTTTGACCTGCGAGGTGCGGTCAATCGCGTTATGTGTAAATATTTATTTATTTTTAAATATATATATATATATATATATATATATATTCATTGTTTATTAATTCCCGCGCGTAGTCAGTTATTTTTTCCCACACTATGATAGTTGGACTAAATAAAACTACCACGAACGAGTTGTAGACAGACTGTGGATTTTGATGCGCAATAAAAATTGTTCGTATTGATTGTACGACTAATTAAATAGTAATCGTCCAAGCAGAGTTCTCTCCGATCCACACTCGAAGTCTCCGCGAAAATCGAAACTTGCGTGATCAGTCCCGCCACGGCGATAAGTAAAAGCGTTCTCGTAACTCAATTTCAGCCTCCACGCGACTCGATGGAGAAATTAGAGTGTAACAGTCAGACGAGTATAATTTTGCCAGAATCGCTTGGAATGTGAATACGGTTTTTTTACGACCGCGTATTACGATCGACGTGTGCCGCCCGTAAAGACGACTCTAAGAATGCGCAGTTAGGCGAGTGAACGACGATAAATTCGTGACTGGAAATTTCGGCGGACGGAACGTAATCGGAAACGAAATTGCTACGAAAGGAAATCATAAACAGTTCTCCGCCGGGAGTAGGTAAACCAGTGGTTTTCCACGTGGCATAGTTTACATACCGTATTTCTGCGTCATAGCAGCAGACAGTTCGGTCGTTCGTGTCATCGGTGTAATTATATCAAAGAGGATTAGACGAGTGACGTTCGTCCGGCGTTTTTCCGTCTCGATGCAAATATGCGATTGGAATTTCAGTCTCGCGGAAATGTAACCAGGATAATAATACACCTTTTATTTTTAACTGAATTCAAATTATGCATATCCTGCTTACAGCTGAATTTGTTTTTTTGCAATTTGTAACGCGGATGAACGACACTAATGGACGCTTCGTTAGATCTTTGACACGTTCGCAGTCGGTGACGTAATATTACGTCTAATAAGCCGGTGCAACGACCCGCATACCTTGCAATTTATTCGGAATTTAAAACTCGATGTGCAAACTGTAATTAACACTTTGTCCGACTACCTAGCTACCTCGAAAGTTACATAATAATTCGATTTCTCATTTATTCGATGATATACGAACTGAAACGATAAGGCATATTTAGTATTTATTTTTAAATATTTTTAAGTCTGAACAGATTATTGTCTCTCATTTCTGAGAGACAAATCAAATTGAAAGTGTTATTAAGAAGATAAAGTCTCTATCAAGAAGAGTTTGAAGAAAATGTTTGAGAAAGTTTTATTACTATAATGGCCGGGCTTTATTAGCTGGTTTCACAGGAAAAGGATTGCAGCTCTCGTGGGAAATGATTGAATAATTTAATTTAGTCGCGAATTGAATTGCAATCGTAGTTTGCAAAGATGAGTCACCTTGCTAAGACTAGAGTTAAGATAAAATTTTACGGAACAAGTATCGTCTATGACCGAGCTAATTAGAAACGATCAAGTCGGTTGCCATCATCTGCGGTTTGGATACGCCAATTTCTTATCGCAATCGCGGTTTCAAGGTTTGCACGGATATTCTGCTGGATGATCACGTGGGATCGCGGAATTTTACGAAACCGGAGAGCGTCGCGTCCGTTCTTGTGAATTGGGAATGACGAATTATTACGAGCGAAGGTTTCATATCTGTCGTTGTTCAAGGTCGATTTATTCCGACCAACCTGTTGCTGATTACTATAATTACTACGGCTTGTGGTATCACTCTTCTAGTAATTGTCGAGTATAAAGAACTTGTTTTTAAACCATGGGATCTGCATATAAAGTAAAACTTGTGTAATTTAGAAAAATTGGATTTAACCATCGTTAGCAGAAAAGCTTGCTAAAGGAGAAATTTGTCATGTCACTATTGTCTGCAGTTCCACAGATATTAACACTAAAGCTACCGAGCCTTAAAAGTAACTGGTACATATTCCCTTATAAAAATGACAAGATTGATTTTATTTAGACTTTGTGCGGCTCCTATTGTAATACGTGCACTACTAAAGACATCTGTACATTCGTTTCTTATGAAATCAGTTTTATTATTTTTCTGATTGTAAAATAAAATACCTGGAACCGATCATTTTGACCGGTGTTGGTAGGGTTAGTGTTAAATGTAGAAACAGACTATCGATAATCTTTCAATATTTACAGAAGGGTGTCGTCGAACGCTGCCTCATGCGTCTGCAGACCAGCTGTATCCAATGATCACGTCAAAACAGCTGTTTTTCTATGTTTGTGTACACGTATTCTTTACTCGATTCCTGTATACTAATACACAATGACCTACAACACACCATTGTCAAGAGAAAATACTTTCGTTCTATTTTTACCACAGAACGTCCACACAAGGAAGGAAACAAGAATTATTCGACTGCATTGTCAGGCAAACTCTGATTCTATCTATATTCTACTTTTCAATAATTCACCAGCTGATCGTTTCAAGGTAAACCTTCGATCTGATACGATGATTAATCATTAACGATCTTCGGAGATATATTTTAACGGGTGTCCGATTCAAAAAGAAAATGAAAAAGAATGAAATTCAATCATTCAACCAACTACATCAACCCTATACCTCAATTCATGCCAAATATAGTAAATACGATGACTTTTTAGAGAACTTTTTCAGCATATCACTTGGATTTTTTTGAGAAGGTAGAACAATTAATTTACTACAACGACGTGAATAGAAATTTTGAAAGAATTGCAATTGGTCGGAATAACGAAGAATTATATAACCTTGACCGATTTTGATGAAATTTTCAGAATATGTATAATTGAGACAGATTTACATAATGTATTTTTTAAATTTTCAATATAGGCCCCCATAGAAAAGTTGTAAACAACTTCTAGTATTTTCTCTGTATTGCAATTTTAAAAAATTTGTCACGTCTTGCAGTAAACTAATTGTTCTAACTTCTTAAAAAATATCCAAGTCGTATGATATGATATTAAAAAAGTTATCGTCCTTTTAAAAGTGCCCGAATATTACTGTGGTTCACTGCAGAAAAGAGAAACGGAGGAAATAAAAAATTCACATAATCGTCTTATCTGATCATACAACTAACAACATCTTCAAACCTCCACCAACCTAAAAAAGACTATCCAGGGAGACAAGTTATTACACCTTCTAGCGTAACATCCAACCATTCCGCAGACCCTAATCGCGACCTGGAGTATAAAATCGACAGCTTCGCCGCCAAAATAGTCAGCTTACTTCCGGACAGACGATCCGGTGTGCCGAGCGCAAACGTGCTCGGCTCTCCGCGAACTGGCGTAGATCGCTTGTCCGCAGTTCCTCATTCTTCATATCATGATCCCTCTCGATCGTCCATTGAATCTTCCGTCTCCGATCACTCGTCGATCAACACCGCCACCGTGAATCGAATCAAAGAGGGAGAGAGAAGAAAAACGAAGAAATGAAATAAGAAACCGATGGAATACGAGTTCACACACGAGCGTTTGAACGCTCGCGCGGCAGATGTTCACGCGACGACGGGACTCGCGCCACTGATAGCCGAGTTACGATAACACCGTTTCGAAAGCAGAAACGCGCACGCGTCGCATAGTCGCGCTTCTCTTGCACGTGGCGAAGGTTACCGCGTTGGGAAGTGCGTCTTTCGGTCCCCACGCGATCGATCCATCGATCCCCAATGCATTTTCGGCTCGAAATCCTCCGATCCCTGAATCGTCAACCTTTTCCTCCGATCTTGACAAATTTTTCTATTTTTTGCGTCCATTTTCCGCAACCGTTTACTCGACTTTAGACGTTGAAGTCTCTGTTACTGGGATCGTCGATTATTCGCCTCGATCTCGATGGATCTTGCATTTTTTCCTTAGCATTTACCACATTGTTTTAATTAATTTCAGACATTAAGCTTTCTCACGGAATTTTGCTTTTTCTCCCAGTAAATTTTTAAAAATTTAAAGATTCCTTTTTTCCGTTTCTTATTTGATATAAATAATTTATGTACAGAGTAAGTACATGAATTATTTATATCTATGTATTTAAAATTAATTCAGTGCTGAATCATTCTCTGATCAAATCACTTCGTATCAAAATTCTTTATTGAAGTGAGTTTTTATAAAAATTAGTCACCGAGAATTTCATAAACATTTAAAGAATCATCGGAATTGTCGGAATCGATGACTGTCTATTTCTCGTTCGAATTCATCATTTCTTTCGCTGCGTTCGGACAGAAAAAGATTCTCGGGAACGATTGAAAGCCCGGCTGCAGGAATATGCAGGTCGCTCGATACCCACGAGCTCTAGTTATTCGAACTTCTAAAAGTTTTAACGCATTCCGGGCTCTGTCAACGGCTCGAGGAATTCTCGGTGGAAGTGGTTCGTGCCGCAGATCTCGGGCATTCCGAATCATTTTGTCGCGTTACCGGGTCGATTCTCCTTTTCACGAACTTTGCATTACGAGATAATTAGCCGTCCACGTCGAGCTGTATTTACAGTGGAATTCGCGTTCGTTTCGGTATCGTGTGGCCGTTCGTTCTAACCCGATAAGCTTGGCGAATGACAGGCAATACCGGAGTCTATTTTCCTCAACAGAATTTCCAATAAATAAATGGGTGTCTGTATTTTTGCTTAAAAAATAGCAGTAACTTGTTCCAGTTCCCAGACTCACTTTGTATTATTCTCAACTTGTCGAAAGAAGAAACGTAATAGGGTTCGTTGCAATTAAAATTCCGCAATCTACTAAAAACACGAGAGCACAGAGGGATAAACAAACGTTTCCACCTTGAGATCACACCAAGGTCTAAGCAATACTACCTCAAAGAAATGACAATACAAACAGCCCAATCCTCTCCTGAAGCATCATCAAACTATATCTAGCTACACTAAATCGTTGAAACTTACCTCGAGACGTTCGGTAGCCTTGAGCAGCCTGTCATAGTCCACGGAGCCCTGCACAGAGAGGAGCTCCATCATGTAGTCAGCCTCCTGAACACTTTGCTGGACCATCTCCAACTGCCTCTCAAATCTCCTCCACAAAGCAAGCCTATTCTTCAGCAACGCAAGCAATCGAGAACACCTTGACTCCAAATTGGTATTAGCGTCTTGCAGGTTTGAGATGTCTCGTTCCACACTAATTGGGGATACCGAGACTCTCATAACTGTTGGCAGAGTGTGCAGCATCTGTCTGAGACCCATGATGTCCTGCCATAAGACGCCTAATTCGTCCGCGACCAATTGACAGCGATCGACTGCAGCCGCGACCACGTCACTGCCTTCTCTTTCGCTGCCTTCGCACTGGTCCAGTATAGTTGCATGCCGTTGATGAGCTTTCCTGACCCGGCTGAAGCCTCTCTGGATCGCCTGAAGCCTTTCCCGGAGCAATTGTGCGGCATCTAATTCCTCGCTGATCTGCGACTCGATCTGGCGAGCAGACGGCAATAGAAGACCGACCTTCTCGCTCTCGGCGACCGTCAATAAACCCAGGCGACCCAGCTCGTCCTGGATCAACGAGATCCTGTTAAACAGGACCGTCAGGCGCTCTATGTACAGGTCCAGTTCTTCCTCTGTCTTTAGAACCCCGTGGAAACCCTCAATCGTTAGTCGAAGCTCGTGTAACTCTCGTTCGAGCAGTTTCAGTTTGTCGGCTGATGAGATCTCCTCCGATGAGAGGTCTCTTGTCACTTCCTCTTGGATCTGGCGGATTTGATGGGACACGTCGTCCCAGCGATCCTGGATCTCGCCGTGGAACTGTCTTTGGAGCATCTCGTCTGATAGCGGGATGATACTGAGAGCTTGTTCGAAGCTGGTGTTTGCTTCCTCCCGAATGTTGTTGTGCACTTCGTATTGTGCTTTCAGCTCCTGGGACCAGAAAAGAGTATGATGTAAATTAGTATTCAGTTAAATGTTCTTTGAAGAGAATATGGAAAAATGTTTTAGTTGCGTGAACTTTTTTAACACTAAACGTATCGAGCTATAAAAGTAACAGGCGTATGTTACCTTACAAAAATGACAAGATTTTATTTATTTAGACTTTGAGAGGTTCTTATTGTATATATGTGCTTAAATAAAGATATTTATTATAAATCAATCCTTATGAAAGCATTTTCATTATTTCAATAATTGCAAAATAAAAAATTCTAGAACCAGTCAATTGACCGGTCGTGGTAGGTTTAGCGTTAATTGAGCAGGTCTTTGGTAAATTGTGCTTCCTGAATAATATTCCCAGTACCCAGAATTGGCGAATATGGCCACCGGTAGGATCGCGAATTGTCTCCAATTCCCTCTCAACCGTGGTCATCCAGTTCTCCACACGGTTCATCAACGCCTCCTGATTATACCAACTCTCTCTGAATGCTAACAATCTTCTCAAAGAGGACTCTACGTTGTCTTGCAGCTTAACGATCACTTCCAAAGCTTCACTGTAACGATCCTCCGGGTCCTCGATGTTTATCAGCTCTTTTAGACTGCGAGCAACATTCAACAGTCGAATAATTCTTGCATGATGCGTCGCTACGTCCGTCACCAGGGACTGAAAAAAGAGTTGGTATGTATTACATTTCTACTATTAATGACAGATGACATCTGCTAAGCTGACACTTGATCCGATTACATAAACGTACATATCTGTACTTTTCTGAAAATGTGCAGACAGCGTTGCATTTTCATACTATTATAAATATAACTAGATTGACAAACATGAGTAGATGCAATTTAAAAAATTTTTCCTAAAAGTACATTTATGGGAACACTCACTTGATAAAGGGAGATGTACTGATCATAATCGGTTGAGGTCACCGTCTGCAAGTCAGGGACTCTCTGATGAGCCACTTGCAACCATCCTCGTTCCTCTTTCACACCCTGTTCTAGCAATATCCACCTAGAAGCAGCCAAAGCCATCTGCTGCGCTCTAGACGCTGCCTGGTCCAACAAGGCCGTAGCTCTTCCATGCAGTTCTTCATGAAGATCCGAGTACTTGGTCCTAGTTTCGGGATCCAGATTGCCCTCTAGTGACTCCAGGATAGCTCGACAGTGATTCAAATTCACGAAGAACTTCCTGTGCTTCTGCATCTCCTCCTGAAGGTGTTCTAGACTCATCACCGAGATCGGACTCTCTAATAAATTCTCTGCGATCTCCGTAATCTGAGCAAACTCCCTGAGAGTCTGCTCGTATTCTTCGGCAAGGGCCAGTAGCTGAAGAAGACGCTCTCGTTCGATGGCTATACCATGCTCGATTATTTTGGTTAACTCATGGGCTGCGTAGGTCTCTTCAGGGATGTGTTTGCCAGGGTAATTTCGTAGTAGATCGTGAGAGGCTGTTAGGAGGTCAGCCGTCTTCCACATGTGGCAACGATTCATGTTCTCTAATTTTTCTAGCTCCTGCAGTTTCCACATTGTGGACGCCTCGAACTCGATCAGTTGGTTCAACTGGGCACGTTGCTCTTCCACTAATCTGTGGAATTAATTAATTATCAACTTAGTTTCTGTAATCAATCTTTTTCATTCGAGGGGACTTCCTAGCTTAGGGCTCTGATTGTGAGACGATTGTTAGGAATTTTTTAAAAGGAGTATTAAGGAAGTAGTAGGGATTACTGGGAGACTTCCAAATTAATTATCAAATTCTCACCTGTACATGTTGTTTACTCCTCCTACGAACTCGTCCCACCTGGCCAGCTCCCCAGTAAGGTACTTCTCCCCATCGTTGGTCGCATCCTCGATCATTCTCACCTGGTGCATCAGCGCATCAAGACACTCCTGCAAGTTAGCACGATCTTCTCCAGGATAATTAGTCTCTACTTGTTTCCACACATGGTTCAACTCCTGAATATTCTCCTCCACGTTCTCTACTTCATCTTTCAACTCCACATAAGTCTTATCATCATGGGAGGGTCCACTGGGACACTCCTTACTCAGGAAGACCCTATACTCGATCGTCTCTAGCCAAGTAGAAATCGTTTCAACGATGACCACCAGTGTTTCCTCGACAGCCATGGAGTCCTTCTCTTGAGCAGCATCTCTGAGATGAGACAGTTCCTTTCTGATGTCAGCAGCACGTTCCTCGGCTAGCTTCTCATTAGCTATCTTATCCAAATGAGCAATGTGCAAGATGTTTCCTAGATGACTCGGTTGTTTAGCATTTTTGAGGCTTTGCACTCTGTCAGAGATCACTTTGGTGGTCTGACTACTCTGAGTGAGTTGATGTGGAGGTTCATAGGATGCCTCTAGAGTCTCGTGTAGAAGGAAAGCCTTGGAACTGGCTCCCTTTTGAATCACAGAAGGCTGAGACCCCTCCCAGGTGGCTTGGTCTACCGGCTTCTTCGAGGATTCACTGATGATGTCCGCGTAGGTCTTGATCTTGGGTCGTGCTTCCTCTTGGGGAACGGTCTCCACAGGTGAGAAAGGCTCTTCGGTAGTGTCCATTGGCTCTGGTGACATGCTAGTGACTAACACGTCACCTGTCTTCATTGGTAGTTCTATCTTAGCGCTCAAAGATTCCTGAGTCTTCTTAATTGCCACCGGTTCTGTTGCGATAGCAATCGAACCACTCTGTACCTCCTCTTTTGGTTTCTCTGGTCTTTCCTCAGGACTCCACGTCGTCTCTCTAACATCAGGCTGCTCAGACAGCTTCACCAAGCGACTGTCTCCTACAGGAGACCTCTCCTTAGCATTCTTCTTAGCAACATCAGAGTAAGACAGCTTCAAAGAGACATCAGGAGACTCTGTTGGCTGTCCGAAGATGGAGCCAAGGTCTTTATCAACCGTCGACGAGATTTCAATCGTCTTGTGCCTTCTCTTCCTCTTCTGCCTCTTCGCAGCATTGCTGTCGTCTTTAGCTGTGCTAACAGGATCCTCCGTGAAGGTAGTGTCCAGCGAAGTGTCCGTCAGCTTGCTGGTGCTATCAGTGGTGTCCGATAGCTCTATGGTCGCCTGCAAACGTATCTCGAACGACTCAGGTGCCTGTTTCTCCACTTTTTCAACAACTTCGACAAATCCGGGCTTCAGTTTCTCTTCGACATCATCTTTAGTTTCTTGTACTTGTGCATCAGGTGCTACTGGAATTTCAGTATACTTTGCAGGCGTGATCTGCACCGACGCGTCAACCATGTCCGTCGATGCAGCCACTTTCTCTCCCTTCTCAGCGACAGACTGAGTCTGTTGAGAGACTGAGACCAGCTCCTTCCTCTCGCCAGGAGTCTGCACACCGCCTTCGCATGTCTCAGGAACGATCTGCACGCTTTCCTCGACTCGAGGCACCAACTCCTCGTTCTTTATCTGTACCGAGCTGTCCAAAGTCTCTATCCGATCTGGCGAGCTGGTCTGAGACTGCTCCTCCATCGTCTGCTTAGCTTCCTCTAGACTGGTCTGCGCTGAGAGGTCGCAGACGTCGATTTCCACGCGTGGAGTGCTCATCGGACTGGTCTGGATCATCATTTCTTTGGTAGGCTCGTGTGGGGCTGTCTGAGACTCAGTTTCCAGGGTCTCAGCCCGTCTGGGACTCTCCTCAGGGGTAGTCTGAGTCTGGATGAAATCCACGGATGGTGCCATATCCGCTTGAATATTGAAATCCAGCGTGATCATCTCTGGACTGGCAGGTTTGATGGTCTGAGACTCCGTTTCCTGGGTCTCAGCCTGTCTGGGACTCTCCTCAGGGGTAGTTTGAGTCTGGATAACATCCATCGGTGGTGCTATATCCGCTTGAATATTGAAATCTAGCGTGACTTTTTCTGGACTGGCAGTCTTGATGGTCTGAGACTCCATTTCCTGAGTCTCAGCCGATCTGGGACTTTCCTCAGGAGTTGTCTGAGTCTCCGCCATCTCGACAGACGGTTGTTCTATCAAATCTGCTTGGATATTAAAGTCCAACGTTGTCTTTTCTGGACTGGCAGGTTCAACGGTCTGAGACTCCGTTTCCTGGGTCTCAGCTTGTCTGGGACTCTCCTCAGGTGTCGTCTGAGTCTCCATCAACACGACCGATGGTTGTTCTATCAAGTCTGCTTGAATGTTGAAGTCCAATGTTGTTTTTTCTGGACTCGCAGGCTTGCTGGTTTGAGACTCAGTCTCGATGGTCTCTTCAGCTGCGACAGTCTGGACAGCGACGCCAGTTAGCCTAGTTTCCTCAACTGGCGGTGGTGTCGTCTGCTGTCCAGTTGTTGTTAGAGTCTTTTCGATAGTCTGCGTCTCTATCTCAGCTGGCTGAGACATGGGCGACGTCTGCGCCTCGATGGACACCATTTCTGTCTGTATAGTCTGAACCTGAGTTTCCTCAGTCTCAGCAGATGGCTCCTCCACGGGACTGGTCTGCACAGCGTACTCCTCAACCTGTGTCCGAGACGTCTGAGTACTCATCTCTTCAATTTGCCGGGTCTCAGCAGCCTGGACTGCAAAGTCCGACGCAGGAAGCGGCGAAGTCTGCATCTCAGTGTGCTGAAAACTTCTCTCAGGGCTCGAAGTCTGGGTGCTGAAGTCTATCGCAGGCAATGGTGACGTCTGGATTTCAATATTGACTTCCTCTTTTCTCGGCACTTGCGTTTCCTTCGACTCCTCAGAGGCTCTGGGAGAAGTCTGAACTTCTTCGTGAACCTCGTCCACTTTTATAGGAGACGTCTGCATCTCTGCGTGAACTTCCTCTACCTTCGGCACTTGGGTCTCCTTCGAATCAGCAACCGGAGGAGATGTCTGAATTTGCTCGTGAGCCTCCTCTATCTTCGGTACCTGTGTTCCCTTCGAGTCCTCAGGGACTTTAGTAGTTTGGACCTCCTCGTCGACGTCTTCTGTCTTGGACACTGTTCGAGGAGACGTTTGCACCTCTTCGTGAGCTTCCTCAATTCTCGGCACCTGCGTTTCCTTGGATTCTTCACGAATTTTGGAAGTCTGCACTTCCTGATCAACATCCTCCACTTTGGGTATCATGGGTTCTGGGGATGTCTGCACTTCATGGATTTTGAATGCTGTAGCCTTTACTAGAGAAGTTTGCATCTCTTCATCAACGTTCTCAACTTCAGGTGTGGTAGGTTTAGGTGAAGTTTGCACCTCTTGGATTTTGGATTCTGTAATTTCTTTCATGAGCAGAGGAGAAGTTTGCATTCCTTCGTCAACGTTTCTCACTTCAGGTGTCGTAGCTTCAGGGGAGGTTTGCACCTGTTGGGTTTTGGATTCAGTAATTTCTTCCATCAACTGAGGAGAAGTTTGCATTTCTCCATCAACGTTTTTAATTTCAGGTATTATAGGTTCAGGAGAGGTTTGCACCTCTTGGATTTTAGACTCTGTAATCCCTTCCATGAGCTGAGAAGCAGTTTGCATCTCACCATCAACGTTCTTCACTGCAGGTGTAGTAGGTTCAGGCAACGTTTGCACTTCTTCGTGAACTTCCTCAACCCTAGGAGCATGCTCCGCAGGGGAGGTTTGCACATGGATTTCAGCAACCTCTTCCTGCTTCGGTGACGTAGCAGTCGAGACAAACTCTCTGATAGCTGTCTGAGTGTCCGCCTCGTTCGACTGCACCCGAGGAACCTCCACAGATGAGCCTCTCTTCTTTTTCTTCTTTTTTTTCTTCGTCGCCTTGGCATCCTCGGACTCCGCCGGAGCCACATCGTCGCTATAATCAGAATCGTCAGCAGTACTCTTCGGGAACTCCGAGTGCTCTTCATCTTTAGATCCCCTGATTCGATCTTTCCTCTTTTTCATCTTCTTCTTCTTCGCCATGCTCTCCTTTTCAGGCGTGGTCGTCGACATCAGCGTCCTATCATCAGCCTGGTACCCATCCTCACCCTTTGATGTCTCATCCTTCAAGGTCGAAGACAGATCCTCCTCGATCATCTCTCCTACATCCGGTTGCGGTGTCTCAGTGCTTTGCTTCGACGAATCTGACAGTGGCACATGAATCTCCAATGACTCAGCGATGTTAGAAATCACTGAACTCGACTTTGTGTCTTCTTCTTCATGATCCACTTCTGAAGTTCCAGGTTGAACATCCTTCTCGGACGTAATGATAGACTTATCGGACGTAGCAACTTCCGGTTCCGAAGTGACGATGGCTTTGTCCACGGTGTCCATTTGCTGGAACCAGATTGGCGACGTCTGAACGATCTTGTCGTGGATGACCATGACATCTTTGTCAGCCGGTAGACGGATTTCAACGTTCTCTTTCACCATGCGGAAAGGAGGACCAGTCGGCTCAGCCTGGCTTTTGACGGACACCGTAGGCTGAACCTCTTCGCCCTCCTTCTTCACTGCTAACGAGATCTCGACCTTGTGCAAGATCGGCTTGTACTCCGGCTTCAGGGCTTCGTCGACGCAAGCGTACTCGAATTCAGGGTCGAACGAAGCCTTGACCAGCTGCTGTTTGTCGGTAGGCAATGCGACCCTCTTCTTTTCCTCGGTGAACGCTTCTTCGGCGTGTTCTTCGTGGCTAACTCGCTTCTCTTCGGCTTTCCCTCCTGAAATTTGAACGGTCTGTACGGTCTCGCCCCTCGAGGGCTGTCCTCCGATCGGTGACTTATCGTCAGTATCTACGGTGCCAGGGGTGTCATGGTGCTTTTCTACATCTACCGTGTGACCATCTACCTCGATACCAGGTGTTTCGCTGCGTATAGGTGCATCGACAGACTTACAAGTCGCCTTCGTGACGGTCGGCGTGTCCGAGACGACGGAATCGATTGGTGTGGCGACCGATTCCTCCAGTGTCTCGCGCACTTTCACCTCTAGCATCGGGCTCTGCAAAGCAGACACTTCAGCATCGATGAACGCCCGACTGTCAGGCAGTCGTCTCTTATCCTTTACCTCGGTTGTGAACTGCTCGTGCTCGTACTTGTCCACTATCTTCGGCAATTTCGTTCCTCTGTCCTCCTCCTCCTTCATCAATGACTCCCAATGACTTGACACTGGTCCTGTCGAATCATCATCCACAGGCTCTGGACTAGCATCCTCCTTCGGTACCTCAACATCAGACACAACCTCTTCAATAATCACACCTTCCTGCTTAACGTCCAACGAGGTGTCCTTTCTAGGTGCCAAGTAGTCTGTAGGAGGTATGTCTTTAGCAAAGGCTCCAAAGAACGGTCCTTGCAATACATCATCCTCTCTGCTCTTCCTATCTTCACCCGGAAGCTTCTCTTCCACCGGTTGGCCGTCAGAGCCGAACTTTCTATGTTCCTCCTGCTTCACCACGTTGATGCTGATGTGAGGGATACTCTTCTCATCGATCTCCACTTCCTCAGGTTCTTCTATTACCTCCTCAGTGGCTGTCTCCTTTCCATCGATGATAGTCACTTTACGGATGATCCTTCTAGTCTTCCTGACAACTCTCCTAGTCACCTGTTGCACCACTGCGTGCACACTGGACGTCTTTGCCTGTAGTTCTCCACCTTCCAGCAGGATCCCCTCTTCCAGAGGCTGAGGACCGACGTCCTTGATGCTACCTTGAGTGACCATGTGCGTGTACCTCGGCGCCGACTCATACTCTTCAACGTTGACGTTTTCGAAAGGTGTTCCTGTAGCGACTCTGCCTCCATAGATCTGTCGCGTGGTCGTTTCTACGGTGCCGTCGGGTTTGGTCGTTGTCACTGTCACCTGCTGGTCCCTCAGGGTAGCGTCCGAGAAGGCTTGGACAACGGCAGGAGCGTCTCCGATTGCTGTAGAGGTTGAAGACAGATGTTGCTGAGTGGTTTGTCTACTGGTCACCGTTGTCTTCCTCAGTTTCCTCACGATGATTCTCTTGGACCCATCTTCATCGACCACCACCTCTGTTGTCACGTCATCAGGCTCTACTAGAACAGTTTCGAACGACTGAGGTGCTGCGTGTACGATGTTCAACTCGCTAGTTTTGGTCTCAGTGTTTTTAGGGTCCTGGTACTTCATGTCTACCACGATGTCCTCCGGCAAAGCAGCTGATCCTTCCTGGACAACTTCTTGGGCAGCGGGCAAATTCTTTGTCGCTATTTCGATCACTTCATGGTCGCCGTCGGTTTTCTTTAGGATTTTTATTGTTTCTTGAGTTTGAGGGTTTTCGATGTCCATCGTTTGAGTTGTTAAGGAGTGACACACGGCTTCCTTGTTTGTGGAGGTTTGTTTGGTTAATTGTTGAGGCTTCTCCACGATGTCGTTGGCTAGCAGGCTCTGGCCTGTTTGCAGGGACACGTCCGCAAGCGATGGCATGCTCGTCTCCAGGGATGAGTGCAGAGAGGGCGCCTGGTCGAGGGTGGCGTCATCTTTCTCGGATGTCTCGTCCGCCTGCGCCTCCTCGTCGCAGACCTCCTGCAAAATGGGAATGCACCTGTTTCTGATCCTGCCTGTTTCGCGGTTGAAGTGAGTCTTGAAGTTCTCGCGGGCTTAGGGGACTAATCGTTTGATTGTCGCGTGACCGGGTGCATTGGGATTGATTGGGGGGATTGAGTTATGTGAACTTTTGGGAGCAGACTGAATAACACCTTCGGTGCCAGAGCGTTTGTTTCATTGCTCATGTTTGTTGATAGGTTTGATTAACAAGGAGAGGTCATAGTGCTGGGGTCATCGATTATGATTAAACATTTGCTGGTGAATCTAGAGTAAACTTGCTAGTATTTGATAAATTTAGTAAATCCAATGCTACATTTTCTCTGATTCTCTCGTAGATTTTTAAACATCCTCTACATCCTCGCTCTTCGCGCATCATTCTCGATCGCCTTACACGTGAATGGAAGTTATTCCTGTCTTTTATTTTCATTAAGAGAGCTTCGATAGCACAGCGAAGACTACATTTTGCTACTTTTACCAAGTGAACAGTCTAAAATTACCATCAACAAAGAACTTTCTAAATAAAATAACTTTGCCTCAGTCGTAGCTTCTACCGATAACGATAGGTAAGCACAAAACCGTATCGAAACAAACAAGCGCTTTTAAATTACAGTACACAATATACAATAACATCTACGGTACACAACATTTTATTTTCGTGAGAGACTATGATGGTACATGAAAATGAATGATCACATGTATCGTAAAGAAGCAAACCTTTTTGATCATACAGGTGGCAGTGTTTGTGTCCATTCTTTAATTTGTCATTTCTTTCAGATAGTCACTGATCAATTTTTATAAACATATTTCTGAAGGTACCTCATCTAGAATTAAATAATCGATCTTATTGCATTCAACTAAGCAGCCATCAATGTATTAAGTGTACAAATTAATTCGCAACGTAAGGATTATTATTTCCAAACAATTAAATTATATTCTACTATCGAAAATGATTTCCATCACATTTTGTGCACTCACTCCATCTTATAAACAATTAATCTTCAATCTGAAGGATGAAAGATTTGCGTTGAAAATAATTTTTATTCTGAGGGTCACGAATTAATTTCTACAATATTCACTGAATGTACGATATTCAAAATTATTCACTGAACAGCTTGACGTCTTTAAAAATGAACCCAAGTACCGCCACACAAAAATTAATTTCCAACATAAAATTACATTTTTTGCACATGCAGAACAAAAAAAGGCTGCACCGTCATGTGCACTGTTTATTTACCATTTACTGTGAGTTTCGCTTTATTCACTCTGTTAACACAGGGCCGTCTTTCACGCCAATGGCGTACAGGGCCGTATCTACGATGATATGAGAAAAAGCAATGGTGTAGTAGGCGATGTGTGAGCGCCCTCGGGCAGCAAACCCTAGACCAGGTTAATAGTCCTCTGCTGTTAATGATGCGGCTAGTAACGTTAATCACTGGTTTTTGTTATGTCGTGGCCGACTGTTACGTGAGTCGAAAATATCCGGGAGAATTCGGTGCGACGGTGCTGCATGGTGGCCATGGGGAAACGGAGACGAGAGAGCGAATATCATTTCGACGAGCATGATCGCGGGCTAGAGCACCAGAACACCGAGAATATCCGCGGGCAAGAGCACTCCGCGCAACACTGCGTATTTTTAGCGTTAAATGAATGCCGACGCTCGACTTTACATTAATACGTCTATTTCCGACACGGTTATGCTTCGCCTAATCACGTGGGTCGTATACCTACTCGAAGGAAAATGTTCTGGCTGCCACGGAAGTCTGTGACTCGAGTTTTCGGTTCGGCGATTTAAATTCCAAAGATTTTGCACGTTTCAGGAACATTGGTCCATCCATTTGTGAAAATTAGATAGTTCCCGAGGAAATGATCATATCCTCATCTGTGTAAATATATGTTAAATTCGTTATTATACCTGGTCATAGACTGAGAATATTTTTGCAAAATCAAAAGTTTCTGACGTAACTGCAATTAAATAAAAGTGCTTGGAAACAAACTGCTTGGAATGCATTCGATATTGGAATTTGGTTTTTTTTTCTTAACGATATAGTAAATTTTAGGACTTCATGTTTCTGATTTATTCACGTTTACAGACAAACAAGTGTGACGAATATTTTGTATAGAATCTGTTCGATGTTTGATCGACAAATAAATGAACGTTCATTCATCGTGCGAAATCGTCGTCATCAATTACATCATTTGATTCAATCACGTGCACATACAATTTTGTAATCGACTGCATGATTCCGATCGCGAGCGTCGACTGGCAAAAGGGCAACGAAATTTTTCGATCGACTGCCAAAATGATAAGATATTTATTGAAATTCTGAAACGGGGCATTAATAATTGTACGCGTTGTCAATATCACGGACACAGTGTTATCGATCACGTCTTTCTCCTGATATAGAAAACTGACCTCGGCTCCGTTATTTTACACGTATATATACACACACGTGCGCGGATGTACACACGGATATACATATTAATGTTCGTTGTCATAGTACTCGCACGTAACGGCGATACGGGGGGGATAAATAAAGGGGGGTAAGGTGGGGATTAATGAGAATACTTTAATTGCATGAAAAAAAGTACAGTAACAATGTATTAACATTCCTTAGACAAAATGCCGTGGCCTATATTTATATATTACATCCATTACCTTAAGCTATAGAGGAACATAAAGTGTGTTATAAATAATACAAGGTGTGACGTGATGCGAGAAAAAAAAGATAAGAAAAAGAAACGTGATGATGAAGTGAACATGGCGATGGGTGCGCGGACTGCGGAGAACTTCCGGCTTCATTAAATTTTAATCGAGTAAAGCTTAATGAACCTTCCGCTTCCTCGACTCGAACTTAATAAGTTGACTGCTGGACCATTTATGATATTAAACGTCTCATTTCACGCGAGGAAACATTAATTATTCCTGCAACCTATTGAGACTCTTATACAGCTTGATTAATGATCGAATTAATTTATTGAACTGTTCGAGGTTTGCTTTTGATCGCAGCAGTCGGGAAGCGTGTTTTGCTCGAATCCCAAAGTGTTTGCAAAACACCCAAAATTTATGAAACAGTGTAAACAACACCAAATTAATTTTATTTAATACTAAACCTACCGGACACTAAGAATTACAGGCAACGGAATTTATTTAGTATTTGTGCGAATTTAATCGTAATACTATTTAGATTGAAGTACCATTTTAAAATTGTATTATAAAATTCCAAATTTTTGTAATTTTAATAAGTGTGAATCAAAATATATGAAATCTGTCATTTGGCCGTCTGGCAGGTTTAATATTAACAAAATTTCATGAATGTTTTGTTGTGGTCATTAACCCTCCGACGGCGGCGGCTGGGTCTTTCTCGATCCAGTATACATATAAAAGTTGTTACTTCATTAAATGATTAAATTAAATGAACCACTACAAGAACTATCTCCAACAATATTCCACCAATATGTTAAAGAGAATTGATGAATGAAGTAGTAAACAATTCCAAAGATCATCAACTATGAAGTTGTAAGAATGGTCCGCCATCCGAGGGTTAAGTAAATGGTCCTCGGTCCCCAATTTTGGTAAATTGTGACAAATGATTTGGATCCAGCATCCGCAGTCCGATGATAATAATAATAATAATAATGCTGCGTGGTGAGAAGCCTCTTAACGCGATGACTACGTGCGAATGAATGGCGGTGAACACGTTCCTGAACCATCTAGATTACCCATAACATAATCGTGCAAAATGAAAGATAGTGACGAACATAAATTACTACGTCTAAGCAGCGAAACAAAAAAATATGACATGCTTCTAACGATCGCCCTGCTTCCGTTTATTGTACAGTGCAGTATATATAGATTATCCCTTCATATGCATACTGAGCAACGTTCGTCGTTCTTCGAACAATTATGTCTTTTTCACCACGAGATGACTAGATAGACTAGATACGACTGACGAATGACTAGAAGCGACTAGATTCCTGGTGCTGGCCAAACAAGATTCAAGTAGTTGTGATACTATAATTATTGTAGAGATTTGTACAAACCAGATTTTCTTTCACATTCTTTCATACTTCCAGGCAGATGTTTGTTTATTTGTTTTAACTCTTAAATATTGCAGTAACTCGAAAATCATTACAAAATAAAAAGATTTCAACTTCTCTTTTTCCTCTACGTTCATCGATGAAAGCAAAAATGTTCAACTAAAACTGGAATCTAAATAAAACGTTGTGCTTATCGAATTATACTTCCTTTTATCGATCCAGTTGCGCTTCAAACTTTGCTTGTACCACTACATTGACCAACAAAAGCAAAAATTTGCATTAAACAGCTACACTCTAGATAGAATATTCTGCCTACAAAATTATGCTTACTTCTACCGAGCTAGCTGTACTGTAAATTCTTCCTTTTCTTCTGCATGAACAGACAAAAGCAAACATTTACATCGAATAGCTAAAAATCTACTCATTCTAATAATTTAGAATCGTTTCGAGCCAGTCGTATTTCGAACTTTCGATTAAAAACAACATACAGTACATAAATAAAGCATTGAATAAAATACTCGACAAATAAAATAGAAATTAAATATTCAAAATTGTTCTGAGCGAGTTATCTTGTAAATATTGAACCTAAAATTGGCCAGTTAAATCCTTGAACAAAACAGAAGTGAAACATTTAAAATTGATCTCATCGAGCCAGTCGTTTCTTGAACTCTCCTCCGTCGTTAACCAAAAATCTCTAATGAACAGAATCGTTTCAAGCCAGCCATATTGCAATCACCGAATCTAAAATTAAACAGTTCAACGCTTAAAAAACGATACTAAATTAACGAAAAAGAAAAGGAACAACCAGAAATCAAACATAAAATTTTTGTGCCGGTCACATTTCAAATATCGACTATCCAAAATGAATTACAATCAACTCGCGGACGTTCGAAATAATTCTTATGGAGCCAGTCGTATCTAAAAGTTGGTCGTCGCAGCAAGCTCAACGTACGTCCCCGTTCGCACCGCTTGCGATCTTTGGAAAGAATACTATGACGGTCTGTGTGTCGGTATATTCGTTCCTATCGTTTCGTGCTTTGCTATCCCACTACCATCGCAATAGTTCACGAGACTGTTGCGCGAAGACCAGCGAAGTTTGCGAAAGCCCCCGAGCATTGGAAAACGTTGTTGGGTACCTGCTGCCGTTGCTGCAGACGCGACATCACTTCCAACAGCGCATTCTTCAGGACCTTTGCCAGCGTGCTGATTTCTGGCAGTGTTTCAAGCTCCGACACACGCGCAGCGTGACTGCTTAGCTCGTCCTGCAAAGCCTGTTCACACAGATACCTACAATGTGTGTGTGTGTGTCTCTCGCTCTCTCCCACTCTCTTTCTTGTCCGTGATCGCTGATTAAAAATAAATCGCGTAGCCGGTATTCTAAAACCGGGGATTACCGTGACATCGCGCCGGCGCCGGGATAAACTATGCGGCTCCGAGGCTAATCGATCTTGAAAGACGACCGCTGATACAGTTTGCGACAAGGAATTGGCTCGGCACACCGAAAACTGGCCTGTCCCTCCTTTGTTCGCGACATTGGAACCGTTTTCAGGAAATGGAAATGAAAATACCCAGGAAACTTGGACCCGATTCTCGTTACATCATACGGTAGCAATATAAACCTTCCATTCAGTTAATTTTGATAAACTAGAGCTGCTTTTTCACTGGGAGACGTGGAACTTCATCCGAAGTCTGTGATAATTATAATTAGACTGCGGATCTTTATGCAAAATAAAATTCTGTGCCTCGATTGTGAGGAACAAAAGCCAAATACAATAGTTCTTTCTTTCTTTTAATATTTTCACTATTTTAAATTGTACTTACCTATTTTTGTCATAAATGCATAAAGTCCGCAGTATAATAATAATTTATAGTCGAAGTAAACAGACAATATTTTATGCAAAGTTTGAGAAAAAATTCAGAGTTCAGGAACAATAGAAATTATACAGAATTGTATTTGCACACTTTTGTGTCTTTAAGTGGGACGAATTAATTCGATGGAATAATGACACAGTGATAGCCAGAATCAGTCTATTAATACTCCAGAGTGCATAGGAAGTTTAACGATCAAGGTCGAGTTGATGAAATCGATAGAAAACGCTATAAATATCTAATATAACGACTGGGGGTGAAAGCAACCCTCTTGTTGCGACATCCCAATCCGTGTCGCATACTATACCTACTTTTACCATGCCTTATTCGAGTTCTGAGTGAGAATTTTTCTTGAGCAATTTTTTCTATCAAGATCGAATACGAATACGATCAATTTCAACTAAAACCCTGATCTTTTTCACGAACTCAAGAATTGTTCATACATGATGTACTCAATTTTATATGCAGACGAATTTTCCTTGTATTTTAAAGAACAACGCACCTTGTTCGTGGCAATCGGCGGCTGTTCCCTCATGCCAGCGACAATGTCCTTTAACCAAGCGTCAGTCTCGTCCAAGAATTGTTTATAAGCATGAATATCATGACCGCGCTGTTCATGATGGCCACGCGAAGCCTCAAGGGTAGCTCGTCCCTCTTCCGTTTGCGACAAGAGGGTGGCGATACGCTTCTGAACTTCCGTTAGATTAGCTAACAGCCTCTGGGCCTCGTTGTCCGCTGGAATTTCGTGTACCAGTTCCTCCAGTTCAGTTGCTTCCTTCTCGTAGGATCGCAGCTCCGTTGACAGTGCCTGTAATTGACATTTGATTCTTCTACTTGGACGGTGGACTGTGTGAAATGGGACAGCGAGTGATTTCGAACGAAATCTCAAATGATTAACAGACAAGAAAAACTTCAATCGTTTTCCAAAGCTCTGGGAATTTTCCTGGAAGTGTCTCGTTTATTTAGTATTTATGTACTTTGAATGCCCCATTAGCAATTAATTATTGGTCCAAGGTTAAAACTGACTTTTTTGAAGTTAATCTATTCAATGTGCCTTTGGTAAGAGGATATGCAGAAAAATTTGTAGTATCCACAGATTTTTACTTGTCACTTTTTGTTTCACCAAATAAATTACTTCACTGAAAAGAAGACCAAGAAACCCCATTTTACACAACCCAATAAAAATCCCTGCAACTTTGGAAGCAACCCTTAAGTCTAAAGTTTAGTTTAAATGTTAAATGACCAACGTTCTGTTGAGAACTGAATCATAATTTTACCGTAAGTGCAGACAGCATGGAGTCAATGCTATCTCGTGGCAAGTAGGTTCCCTTCAAGTTCGACAGACTCAACTGCAGAACCATCAGGTGCTCCTGAATGATGTCCTGCAACACAGCCATGATTTAACAGACCCGTCATATTAATTTCCGCGAGGGAAACGCGGAAAATATTCAGCGTGCACACGAGCTTCAACTCAATTAGTTAGATTAGCCTTTTGGGGAACTCACGAGACATCTAGCAAATCCTTCACACAAAATTATAATACAGAAAGGAAAGATAATAACGTTTTCACGGAAATTCTGCATCGTTGAACAATTACCATGCAGGTGTGTCGTCAAAGGGCTCGAAACAATAACGATTGATTCACCGTCCGAAAAATCGTGTGAAAGCTACAGGGCGTTCCACAAGGTCGTGTGATCTCGAATTTATTCTAAGGGATCGAACACTATCGGGGGAGACAAGACACTCGCAAGGGATCATGAGGAATACGTAATGATGATCGAATAGTTCAACGAATGTCTCGAGATGTCTGAAAAAAATCTTCGACACCAAAAACATGATTCAGATGTGTAATAAAGTTCGAATGGTTCCGAATCGCAACGCAAGCCGAAAATCAAGTAACGTTCAAGCGTTTCTAGTCTACTGTCATGCAGAAATGGCAAATACTAACTAGGGAAGCTTCTGAGACCGGTGATTGATTTCAAGAAAATGATAGTTGGAAGTTATAACGTGGTGAGTACAAGATTTGTAAAGAAAACTGTGAAGAAAATTTAATTATTAATTGCTTATGGTCGTACGGCCTCAGAGGACATTTTTCCAGATTATCTCAAAATTTCCAAAAGCCACTGACTGCGGTGACCTTAAAATCTAGTAATTACTAAACGTTCCAACCAGTATTTTTCTAAAATCAATCACTCATCTGCGCAACCTCCTGTAAACAGCATCACAAAACTACTGTAACAAAAAGCGGGTAGCATTAATACAGCACAGGCGATTAACGTAAACAGTCGGTGAAGGCGGTGAGATCGAGCATCATAGAAAAAGAGATACGCTCGAAGTACAGAGGTCCAAAGAATAGTGACACGATCAGAGTAACACACACGCACACGGAAAACCTTAAGAGAGTGGCTTGACAAAACGGAAAGAAACAACGAAAAATCCAAGAAAAAAACCGACGGCACGTAGTACACGCGCACACGCTCGAACATTATACACCACATACACGCAACTCCGCACAAAGATCGAGCTCGATCGAGCGCCGGTTGTGACGTGGTCGCACCTTGATCCCTCGTATCCTCTTTTCAGCTTCATCATCCTCAGCTATCGGGGCTGTGGGAGTCTTCCGCAGCACCGCGGCCCTCTCTCTACCTAAATTGGGACAGGGTGTGGGACTGGGGATCGAGGAGCTATCGACTGGATCGGAAATAACGGACCCGCTACGATCTAACCTTTCAGCTTCAACACCAGAAGAATCCTGATCGATTGAACATAACACCGATTCGCTTAAACTGAAACCTTTCTGTGTCTCCTGGGCTAAAGATCGCGATCTATATTCTGGATCGCGGGATTTCCAGGTGGGATCGCTACTTAGAACCTCGACCGAGATCTCAGCATCGATCTCACTATGATCGAGCTCTGAAAGTTCGCCTGGTCTCTCGTTTTCACTGAAGTAAGTGCTATAATCGCTCCAGCTAGCTATGCCTCCGGGAAGATCGGCGATTAGGCGCTCCGTTTGCGGCCCCCCCATGAAGTACTGGTTCATGGGGCCCCCACTACCCCCCCGATCATTCATACCCCCGTCGCGATCGTCATCGAAGTCGTCTGGATCGTGGAAACCACGATCCACGCCGTCCGCGGAGTTTCTTACGTTATAATTCGCGAGGTTCTCGAATAGATAGCGTTCGGCTTCATGGTAGGGGTGCTTGTCCGGCCAGAAGCCGCTGTCCTGAGACAGGAACTCTGATTTGTCAAGTTCTGGAAATGTTTTCAAGATCAATGATGGCTGAGGTTTCTTTTTCTCCGGGCTTAGGACCAAGATCTCGTCAGCTATGTAGAACTGCACCTTCGGCTTCGCCGGCTCGATCACGATGTCCACCGTCTCGATCTCTGGCTCGGCCGATATGCACTTCTCGAACTCTTCTTCAGTTTCTAGCTGAGATTCTATCGGATCTATTATGATTGGCGATGTGTCAATATCTTCTGTTAAGAGGTCTATCGGTTTTGAGATTTCTTTTTTCTTTTTAGATTGATCTTCTGCAATCTTATCCGAGGATTTTGTCGCTTCTTCTGCGATTGAGAGTTTCACTTCAGATTTTTCTGACCTTTTTTCGTGAGGCTTGATGGGTTTAGCCTTCTCTTCAATCTTTTTTGATTCGTCTTCTTTTACAGGTTCTTGTGTTGCATCTTCTATCTGAGGAGTCTCTTCACTTTTCTGTACTGGAATATTTGCAATTCTTGTTGACTTATGCAGCACTTTTTCTGGCTTTTCTTCAGTTACAACCTTGCCTTCAGATTCACCAGATTGTTTGCTTACGTCTGTAGTAATATCTTTGACTACAGTATCGTCTTTGTCTTTCTTCTCTTCTTTTGTGGTCTGCGGTGCTTGATTCTCTTGAGTTTTTAATTCTTGTGGTTGTTTACTTGCATTTGTAGCAGCATCTTTGACGACGACATCATCTTTGTCTTTCTTATCTTCTTTCATGGTCTTTGGAATCTGCTTCTCTTCAATTTTTAATTGTTCTGACTGTTTATTTCCTCCTGTCTTTTTCTCAGGTGTCATAACTTCAGTCTTTGTTTCGTCAAACTTTTGTTTTGGAGTATCTCCAGGTGTGACTGGGGTAGTGACTGTGGTTGAAGACTTGCTAGACTCTTCGCTTTTCGAAGATACTTCTTCAGGTTTGGGCAATTCAGCAAGTTTAGGCTTCTGTTCTTGTTTCGTTTTCTTCGCCTGCTTGTTCTTACGGATCGATTTCTCTTTCGAGGCAGCTGTGAATTCGTCTTGTCCTGGTTCGGATTTATCTTCAGCTGTCTTTGGTACTTCTTCAGTTACTTTCGGTACGTCTGGCTTTTCTTTACTTGCTTTCGATACTCCTAATTTTTCTTCAGTTGGTTTTGATGTTTTCAATTTTTCTTCAGTTACTGCTGGTGATTGTAATTGTGCATCAGTTACTTTCGATAGTTCTGTCTTCTCTTCATTTGCTTTCGACACTTTAAATTTTTCTCCAGCTATTTTTGGTGCTGTCAATTTTTGTTCAGTTGCTTCTAATTTTACTTCAGTTGCTTTAGGCAATTCTATCTTCTCTTCATTTGTTTTTGACACTTTCAATTTTTCTTCAGCTGCTTTTGGTGCTTTCAATTTTTCTTCAGTTGCTTTTGATTCTTCTAATTTTGTTTCAGTTGCTTTTGATGCTTCTAATTTTGTTTCAGTTGCTTTTGATATTTCCAACTTTCCTTCAGTAACTTTTGGCCTTCCACTTTTTCCTTTGATGCTTCTTTGATTTTTTTCGATCCTTCTTTTTTCTCTTCTATCATTTTTGGCATCTCAGTGATCTTCATTTTGTCTTTCGTAGTAGCGCTAAACATAGTCTCAGGCGCAAGCTTAATTTTGTCACTGCTCTCAGAAGTATCAACATTAACTTTCTCGACTTCCACTGGGTCTTTCTTAACTTCCATTTTATTTCCTCCAATAGCTTTATTATCAGGAACAATATCTCCTGGAGTATCAACTGCTTTTTCTTCCACTTTAGAGGACTTCTTACCCAACTCTTCATTTTTAGCCACCGTTTCATGGAGTGAAATATCCTGAGCATCTCTCACCGATATCTCTTTCTCTTCACTGACTCCTCTCGAAGCAGACTTGTCTTTCTTCTTCTGCTTCTTCTTGTCTCGCTTAGACAACTTTCCTTTTTTCTTCTATCCAAGCTGTTCTTCGACTTCTAATTTAATTTCTAGTTTAGTGTCAACCTTGTCTTGAGAATCCGATTGTTTCTTCTCTTGGAAATCAGATTGTTTCCCTTTCTTTTTCTTTGCAATTTCAGGCTGCTTTTGTTCTGGTTTCTTTTCAGTTTCGGGCTGCTTCTGCTCTCTTTCCTTTTCTGTTTCAGGTTGCTTCTTTTCTCCTTTCTTCTCTGGCTCAGATCGCTTCTTGTCTTGTTTCTCCTCAGGCTCAGGTTGATTCTTTTCCTGTTTCTTCTCAGGCTCAGGTTGCTCCTTCTCTTTTTTACTCTGTCCTTTAGATTGATTTATGCTTTGTTCATCCTGTGCTTCTGGTTGCCTCTTTCCTTGTTTCTTTTCAGGTTCAGGCTGGTTCACTTCCTGTTTCTTTTCAGTTTCAGGCTGCTTAATTTCTGGTTGTTTCATTCCTGGTTTCATTTCAGATTCAGGCTGCTTCACTTGTTGTTTCTTTTCAGTTTCAGACTGCTTCACTTCTGGTTGTTTCTCAATTTCTAATTGCTGCTCTTCTTGTTTGTCCTCCTTGTCTTTAACATGAGATTGGTTTTCTTCCTTCTTGTCATTAACATCAGATTGTTTCTCCTCCTTCTTCTCCTTAAGATCAGGTTGTTTCTCGCCCTTCTTCTTTCCAGCTTCTGCTTGTTTCTTTTTCTGTTTCTCCTGAATTTCAGGTTGTTTCTTCTCTGATTCTGGTTGTTTCTTTTCTTGTTTCTCCTCTGGTGTTTTCGGACTTGCTAATTGCAGCTTCTCTTTCTTTTTCTCAACCTCGATCTCCTTCTTTCCTATTTCTTTTTGAGAATCTAGTTTGTTGTCTTTTGTCTTCTGCGACATCTCAGGTTGTGTCTTTTGAATCGTAGAGTCCATTTTTTGATTCCTCTGCAGTTCAGTTTGCTTTTCGTCTAATTTCTTTTCAATTTCAGGTTGTTTCTCCACTAGCTTCTTTTCAACCTCAGGTTGCTTCTCTTCTAATTTCTCCTGAACTTCATCTTGTTTCTTTTCTACTTTTTTCTGATTTTTTTCAGGTTGCTTCTTCTCCTCTTTCTTTGTCTCTATGGTCAATACTTCAGAAGCGATTGCCTCTTGTTTCTCTTGCACAGCAGGTTGTTTCTTCTTATCTTTCTTTTCTTTCGATTTTTCAGGAACATTCTCTTGTTTCTGTTCTACTACTTTCTCTTTCTCCTCAGAAACTTTATTGATATCACTCACCAGATGTTCCATTAACAGGTCAACTGTTTCCGATGACTGGATGTTCTGAGTTTTTGCGCCTTCAACTGCATGTTTTCCTTCTTTCACTTCAATTTTTTCTGATGTCTGTGCCAATACTTTTTCTCTCAGTTTGTCTGCATCAGATTTTCTAGCACTATCTTCAACATCTGAAGGTTTTCTAACATCTTCAGTTATGTCAATTATATTGATACTTTTAATTTTGTCTTTTGCCTTCACAGATTGTTCTTCATCGTCTTGTAACTTTTCACCTCCAGCCTTTTCAACGCTTGCTAATGTACTCTCTTCTAAAGCATCAACTGTGGACGTACCTTGAGACATTGTAGACTTCAACCATTCAGATTCCAGTTGAGAGTACACAGTCAGAGGGTATTTGAGAGACTCTTTGATAAACGCCATTTTTCTGAACTCTGCTTCAGATGGTACACCTTCTTGTCTGATTTCCTCAGGTTTCTTCATGACTGATTCCTGGACAATCCTCTCGACACTCTCCGATTTTTCCAGTGCAGAACCAGGTAGATTTTCTTGCAACACCTCTACCACTTTAAATCGTTGATGGAAATCGCTTTCTGCTTCGGCATAGGAGTGATAGTTGCACCAATACGGTTTAATCATATCGTCGGCATAATACTGAGCCATTGTATGTTCACCTTCAGCCTCGGGACTCTGGCTTTCAACTATAGTTACCTTCTTCTGAACTTCAGTTTCCTGTATCTTTTCTTTCTTATCTGATTGATCAACAGCAGGTGATTTATCAATTTCTTCTATTTTTATCGTTTCAGATTCCTTAGCTTTTAAACAAGTCTTCGATAGTTTCTCAGCGTCAAGACTCTTCTTTTCACCAGAAAATGCTTCCTTAGCTGCTTTTACTTCTTCTTTCTTCTCTTCGTTGCTTAATATTTTGCTAGCAGGTGGTTCAGCAATTATTTTTTCCATTTTGATAGTTTGTGACTCAGGTTTCTTAATTTCCTCAGTATCTTTTACTTTAGTTCCCTCTTTCACCAATTCCTTAGCAACTATACTCTTCCCAACATCATCTCCCACTTCAGTTACCCCAAACTCAGCCTGTTCAACTCCCAAACTAACTTTCTCTTTCTTACCATCGGAAGTCTTTACTTCCACCACAGTCACCCTCTTCTCTTTAACCAACTCCTCCTTCTTAACAATGCAAACCTCATCGACAACCTTTTCCAATTTCTTACCTTTAACCTGTTCAACATCCTCGGACCTAATTTCCTTCACCTCAACTTTATCATCCGCTTTTACGTCAGAACCCTTACCCGGTTCTTCAGTAACCAGCTGACCTACCATCGCCACGCTCTCATTCAAATCTTGCAGAGCCATTGGACCCTTCGTGTCTTTGATAAAACAAACCCCCTCGTCCTTCTCTAACAGTTTAGGGGACAAGGGTGTCCCGGACCGACCCCTCCTCCTATCCTGAACGCTACCAAACAGAACCGGCTGACCGTTTTCGTTCAGACTGTCAATGTAGACCGCGTAATCCGAGCCCGGCCTCTCGTCTAACGATGTTCGCGCGGCGACACCAACGGCTGAATCATCCGATACCCTAGCATATCTAGTGGTTAGGCTGGCCTCGACTGTCTCGGGACGCAGGGTAATTAGTTCGGTGGATTTGGAGCCTACGATCTTGGGTAGGGGGATGCTCTCTAAGATCTCTACGGATTTCACGGATTTCACGTTGGGCGGTTTCACTTCGACTGATCCGGGCAGGTTGGTGGTCGTGGTCACCGTGGTCACCATCTTCTCGATGATCAACGCTTTGCCTGCCGCCGATGACTCCTCGGACTGCGAGTCTGAGTCGGAAACCGTCGGCAGACCTGTTTCCTTCTTCTTGTCATCTTTGGGGCCCTTGGCGGTGACCTCTTTCGCCTTTTTCTTGGACTCTGGAGCTTTCACTACCTTCTCTTTGTCTTTGTCCGATGCCTTGGACTCTGGAGCTTTGTCTTTGCCGGATGCCTTGGATTCTAGAGTCATGTGTTTGTCTGATGCCTTGAACTCAGGAGCTTTGGCTACATCTGATATCTTGGATTTTGGAGCTTTGTCTTTGTCTAATGGCTTGGACTCTGGAGCTTTATCTTTGTCCGATGCCTTGGACTCTAGAGTTTTGTCTTTGTCCGATGCCTTGGACTCTGGAGCTTTGTCTTTGTTTGATTTCTTAGATTCTGGAACTTCTTCTCTCTGTTCTTTGTTTTTGTCCGATGCCTTGGACTCTGGAGCTTTGTCTATTTCTGATGCCTTGAACTTTGAAGCTTCGTTTCCTTTTTCTTTGCCTTTGTCTGGTGTCCTGGACTCTGGAGCTTTGTCTGTCTTGTCTTTATCTTTCTCCGATTCCTTGGACTCTGGAGGTTTGTCCTTCTTTTCAGTAGATTTGTCTGATGATAAATCTTTGGCTGGTTTCTTCGAAGTTTCCAAGGATTTCTTATCAACTGGCTTTTCCTCCTTCTTCTTTGATTCCAAGCTTGGGACGCTAGGTTGATCAGACTTTGCAGCTTTAGATTTCTTCTTTGCAGAGTCCTTCTTAAACTCTACAGCTTTATCTGCAGACTCTGATCCTTGCTTCTCCGTTGCTTCAACAGGGGATTTCTCTTCTTTTTTAGATTCAGTAGGTCTTTCTTGTACAATTTCTGCTTTGGGAATTGTCTGTGCTTTCTGTGGCTCAGTTTGTTTTTCTTGTACAATTTCTGTTTTGGGAGCTTGAGTTGTCTGTGCTTTTGGTGATTCAGGTGGTGTCTGTTCTAATTTAGCTTCTACTAGAGAGATATCAGTCTTTTTACTGTTTTTAGTGGATACCTCACTAGATTTTTCACTAATTTCAATATCTTTCGATTGTTTCTCCGTGAGAGACACAGGTAGATCATTATCTTTACCATCCTGTTTCGTCTTAGCATTCCTATCAAGCTTGAGAGTACTCGGTTGACTCATTTTAGCCTCTTCTTTGGACGTCACGATGGGCTCGACTTTCTCAGTTACTGTCTTTTCCTTCGACTTATTTGCTTTTTTCGGTTTGGATCCAGAAGCCTCCTGTTTCTGAAGGTTCTCAGGCTTCTCTCTGCAGACTTTCTCCGTAAACATGCCTTCTACATTTGCTGTTACTGCTTCTAAACTAGCCAAGCTAACTTCTTTAGTTTTGCTCTCAACAGGCACAGTAGCTGTTTCTATTAGCTTTTCTTCAGAAATGAACTGTTGTCTCGTTGTCTCTGGTTTAAGTTGCAAGTCAGGTTTGCTTATTGCTTCACTAGCAATTTGTTTGGGTGTGTCTTCAATTTTAACTGAAGTGACTTCATTTTTCTCTGCTGAAACAGCTGTCTGTTCTTTTGGTTTCTCAGAGATAATTTTAGAAGGAGCAGGCTTCTCTTCTGAAATGATGTTACTCGTTTCTAATTTCATAGGAACTTTACTTTCATCGACAGTGTCACGTTTCTCTTCTAATTTTGTACTCAATGTCTGTACTTCAACCTTTTCAGTCTCTTTCTTCTGCTCTACTATTGCTTCAACTATTCCCTTCTGTCTTTCTTTTTCTACCGTATCTATAGTAGCTTTTTTGTCTTTCTTCTTTTGAACTTGTGGTTTAGGTTCTGAACTTTCAGTCTTTAATTCTTCTTTAGCAGGTTTCTCATCAGGTTTTTCTATCTTTTCGATCTCTTTCTTTGGAATCTGTTTTGTTTCCGCCTGTTCCTTCTTAGACTTCTTTCCTTTGCCTTTGCCTTGCTTCTCTGGTTCAAGTTTCTTTGTCTCCTGGGGAGATTCTTTCTTCAACTCAGCTTTCACTTCTTTCTTATCACTCAATTTCTTTTCTGAAGCTTCACCTTGTACTTTATTTTCTTCACTCATCGTCTCTTCTTTCTTCACACCCTCTGTATCCAAAGTACTCGATCCTGAAACTCTTAGAGATTCTCTCGATAACGTTTCAGTCATCGTAGATTCGATTACTCGATCCAACTCGCTGATCACAGCTTCTTGCTCCTTCTCCATATCCGTTTTCGACACTTTTTCCACTAATATTTCCTCTTTCTCCTTTCTCAATTCTTCATTTGCTACTGTTTCTTTCACAGGTTTCTTATCTTTCACAGTTTGTGGCTTCTCCTTTTTCTCAGGCTTATTGTCTTTCTGTTTTGATTTCTCTTCCACTTTCACAGCTTCTGTCGCTCCTCCTTTCGCAGACTGATTTCTCTGCTTTCCTTCAACATCTATTGGCTGAGTCGATTTTTCAGGTATCTGATCTTTCGATTTCTCTTGTTCACTCGCTTGCTTCACCTTCTTATCCTTTCCCTTAGCATTCTCCTTCACCTTCGATTTATCTTGCTCCTTAAGCTTCATCGATCCAGTTTTGCCATCGTCTTTGCCTTTGCTTTCAGATTCAGCTTTGTCCTTCCCTTCCACTGAACCTTTACCCACTTTATCTTTCACTGCAACTTCCACTGTCCCCTTAACCTCAACAGTCTCTGCAATTTTCAACTCTTCCACTTTCCCATTCTCCTCTTTCTTCGCTTCTTGCTTCACTGCTTCATCGACACCAGACAATTTCTTATCACTATCAACCTTCTCCTGTTTCACACTCTCCACAGGTTTATCTTTCGCCACAGTAGCCTCCTTCTTTTTCTTCTGCTTCTTCTTCGGCCCAGATTCCTTCCTCTCTTCTTTCATCTCCACCTTGGTCGCACTTGAGTCTATTTCCGTCGCAGACTTCTTCAACTCGATTTCTTTCAATCTCTCTTCCGTTTCTTCGACAACTTTAGACTCCTCCTTTTCTTCTTTCTTTGTCTTCGGATCGTCTGGCATCTTAACCTCCTCTTTTTCCTTCTGAGTCACCGCAGTCTCCAATGAGTCCTTCACCTTTGGTTCTACCTTTGATTTACCATGTTTCTTCTTTTCTCCAGCCTTTGTATTTTTCTTCTCACTTTCCTCTTTCACTTTCTCTGCTGTCACGGAGTCTTTAGACTTAGCCTGGTCCTTGGATTTATCCCTCTGGCCTCGCTTCTGCTTGCCCATATCCTCGATCTCCCTCAGAGCTTTCTCGATCTCATCGTCCACCCTTTCCGGCTTTTTCTTCTTCGCCTTTCGCTTCTTCTCCAGCTGGGCCTCGCCCTTCTGCTGATCCTCATTCTTTTCCACCTGCTCCACCTGCTTCTCCTTCTGAACGTCCTCATCTTTCTTATCTCTCGCCTCTTTGCTAGCCTCTTTGCTAGCTTCTTTGCTCCTCACAGGACTCTCAACCTTCTCTTCGACCTCTCTAGGAACCCACTTCCTCTTCTCAGCTACCTTCTGACTCTTCTCCTTCTGCTCCTTCTCTTTCTCACTCTTTCGACCCTTCTTCTCAACAGACGGAGTCTCTTGCCTCTTCTTCCCCTCCTGCTGGTTCCTCCTCGGCTCTCTCTTCCTGGTCGTGTCCCAGGCACTCTCCTCCTTCTTCTCTATCACCAACGAGGACTCTTTCACCTGCCTAGCCTCTCGAGGCGGCGTAGTCTCATGAATCGATGAAGCCGCCGAGTTCACCGGCGACCTTGACCTCTCCTTCTGCTGTCTAACCACGAAACTAGTCATGGTAGTAGCTGGCGCAGCTACTGGTACCTTAGGGCTAAGGCCCTGAGAAAGGATCTGAGCATAGGAGAATGTCTTGCTCTCATTTTGCACTTTCTTTGCCTCTGAAACTTGAGCTACTTGGGATAGTTGCACCTCGACTTCTACCTGTTTCGCTTCTACGTGTTTCACAGGCTCCACAGGTTTCACTGGTTCCGCGGGTCTCACATGCTCCACCTGCTCTACACTCTGAACTTGAGGAGGAAGCTGGGGTGGTCCCTGAACAACCCGAGGGACATCCACAGTAGGCACTTGACTAGGAACACACTTTTCTTCAGGATTCTGTACGACCATCGGAGCGGTTCTCGCGGGGTTCTTGAATCTAGGCTGTTTATGATGCTTCTGCAACTGACTAGGCTGATAGATCTCTGTCTCAGGCAGGTAGCTAGGCTGAGCGACGTACTGTTCAGCCGGGAACGGTATCTGACTATCGTAATGAGGTAGAGCCACCTGCGGAGGCGGTGCTGTAGGCATGTACACGTAGGAACTTACTGGATAGGCGATCTGCGAGCCGATGAAGCCCACCAGCTCGGGCATAGGCGGATGAACATAATTGTACACTTCAGGAACTTGTGCTCTAGCGTCGTAACTCTTCTCCAGCAGACTATAGTCATCCATAGGCTCGTCTGCCCAACTAAGTTGACTCTCAGGCATCTCTTCCGGTTTCATTGGCGCAGCAATCTCTTGCCTATGATAGGTCTCCAGGTGACTGTGATCTTCAGGAGCCTGCTCCTGCTCTTCCACCCTGGGAATATTGATCTCTTTCTCCTCTGGTTCCTCCTCGGCATCTTTAGCAATCGAGTACACAGGTTTCCTAGTCTCCACTGAAGGACTTCTCGAAGCACTAGCCCTTCCTCGTAGAATATCAGCATAAGTGGTAGACCCAGGTATCCAGATAGGGCTGGCAGACCTTCCTCGTCTCTCCTCCTTCGGGGCCAAGGTGTTCTGTAGGGATAGAGGCTCTCTTCTACTCTCTCGAACAATCTCTTTCTCCAAGGGTATTTGCTTGACTGGTTCAACATGTTCTTTTCTCATTGTTGGTCTTCTAGTTGGAGGCCTCGGCCTGGCTTCCGCGGTGTCTATCTTGGACACGTGCTGGCGAGCTGGTCTAGCCTCCAGGTCCTTTTGTACTGGTTGCACTTTCGTCTCTTCCAAAGTCTCCGAGTCAGATTTTCTTGGAGGAGAGTCATTGTGGACTCTCTCCGCGATCGGTTTGTGGATGGTTGGCCTTAGCAGTTGGATCGCCAACGGCGAGGATGACTGACCCTCTTCCCGAGGGTTTCTGAAGGGACTCGAGCCCCTCGAGTTGGGACTCGTTCGGCCAGCTGCGATGTCCGCGTAGGACACCTGGCCAATCGGCCGGGTCTCAGCAGAGTTTTGGACATAGTACGGGTCCACGGTGTAAATCTGATCCGTGAGTGTCTTCGCGCGCTGCCTCCATTCGTCCATCCTTTGCTGCAGGCTCTGCGTTATCCGCCACGGAGGAACGGCCAAGGCACAACAATGGAATACACATATGTACGTCAATTTTCTAGGAGTCTCGTTTAGATTTAATTGTTTGTATATTTTTGGCTTTGGTTTTGGTTGACTGATTGAGATTGGTTTCTTTCAAAGGGGGTCAAGGGAATATAGTGCGCGCGGGATGTTTTCGGTTGACATGTGAATAATTTGTTAGAGGATCGTTATTAAAAAAAAAAAGGGTGTTGTTGGGGGTTTTCGGTGGTATAGGTGGGCAAGTGAATTAATCTCGAAGAGTTTTAGTATGCGTGTATGCTAGATTAACGTTATGATCAGCGGTGGCTGGTGAAGAACAAAGAAACTGAACACCGTTCCCATTGTTTCTATTTCTTTCGTTTTCTCTTGCGTTTTCCTTTCTTTCTTTTTTTGTTTGTTATCTCATTTGTGGTACGCAAGAGGTTTATTGCTCTCATTGAAACGCTTAGACAATAGAGTTACACGAGGTTTTTGATTCGCTCTCTATATTCGTTGATATAGAACATACTTAGAACAATTTGCTCGATATAGTATATCATGTATATTATATGTATAAAGTTCGCTAAAAAAGATCCTGAGGTAAAAACTGTTTCCATCCGGGAGCGGGGATGATCTCGGGCTTGAAGTTCTCGAGCTCGAAATCTTTAGGTTCTTCAATTTCGGATCCCATTTCTGGGATCTAGGTTACTGGATCTTCAAACTTCTGGGTTACTAGGTCCTTATGTTTTCAGATTCCAAAAATTCTAGGTATTTAGGTCTCTGCTTTCTCCAATTTTTAAGTTCACTAGGTCCCTAGATTTCTGGGTACCTACATAGATTTTAGAATGCCTAGGTTTCTGAGTCCCTGGACTTCTAGGCACCTAGATTTCTGGGTCCCTAAGTTTTTGGATTCCTAGATATTTCAATGTCTAGTTGTTTGAGGCCCTAAATTTCCAAGTACCCTGGTCTCTAGATTCTAATGTTGCTAGATCCTGAAGTCTCTCAATTCCTAGATACCTAGATGTCCAAGTACCTAGGTTGTTGGGTCCTTAAGTCTCTAACTCCCTAGTTATCTAGATGCCCAAGTACCTAGGTTGCTGGGTCCATAAGTCTCTAAATTCCTAGATATCTAGATGCTCAAGTACCTAGGTCTATAGATTTTAAAATTCTTGGATTCCTAGGTCCCTAGATCCCGGAATAGCCGACTTCTCGAGCCTCCAGAAGCCACCAGAGTTCCTACCCAAGAAGTTTGAGGTTCCAGCAGTCTCACTCACAGTTTCAAAGCACTCTTATCCTCGTCCCGGATGGAATTACGCTGGAGAACGAATAAACGCGAGGATCGGACGACACTAGCTGTCAGAACGGAGTCGTTTCTCGATGGTTCCACAACTATAATTCCGGGTGGTTTCTACTGTCATGGATCCAACGGTTCTGGGTCGGGCGTGCCGCGTTGCGCGAGGATCTTCGACCTTTCTGTACGCGCCTGAATTTTGCTCTGCAACGACTTGATCTTCTCCCGGCAGAACTGATAGTCGCAAGTATACAAGACACGCCGAGCGAGCGAGCGAACGATCGATCGATCAATCGAGAGACAGAGATTGGACGTCGCAATAGATCCCGAGGATCGATTCAGATAAAAGAGAAAGGGAGAGAAAGTGAGAGACAGAGACAGAGATCCAAGAAACCAAGCATAGAAACGAGAGAAAAATTGGAGCCGACGAGTAAGAAAACCAACGGTGGACACCAGAATTCGGACGACGAGACGACAAAGCGATCGGGATCGATGATCCATAGACAGAAACAGAAAGAAAGTGAACGAAAGATGGAGTGACGGAGCGGGTGGTGTAAAAGGGGGAATGGCGGATGAAAAGGGGTGCAGCAAACAAAATTTCTTAAAATCATATTATAGCCGATGGCGACGGGTTGACGGGCACACGATAAGTGATTATCCAACAAAACACAAACGACAAACCAAAGAATAGACAGAAGAGAAGTGAGAAATGATAGAGAAAGAGGATTAAAGGTAGATCTATTGTATATGTATATGAGAATTCTCGAGCGGCGTTCCTCGACTTGTGCTCGCTGCGTTCCTTCACAAGTCTCGACGCGCGTGTCTGTGGAGGTCACTTGATTTTCTTGCGTATCTTCCGTTTCCGCCGTCCGCGAAATATTCTCGCGGTTTCCCGGGCCCGCGATTCATCGACTTTTCTCTCCGGTTTATCGGACCGATCTTGTTTTTACTGGTATGTACCTTTTTGTTTTATGCGTGAGCTACTCGTGACGATCAGAACTCAACAAAGAAGCCTACGGTGATATACAGTATCTGGTGTTAACGTGACAGAGACTCGAACTGTGTTGGTGGACGAGACAGTGCTACTACATACTGACATTTTCGCGCCGGTGAGACATCGACTTCCGGTGTGCGACGGTGCCGCGGAAACGCGATCGTCGATCGCTCATCGATCGCAACCTCGATCGCGACCGCGTCCCCCGCGTGATACACAATTAGACAGTGAGAACGGCGAGATAGTAGAAACAGAACACGTGAATTACACAAGATAAAGAAAATGAAAACAAGCAAAATCAAGTAATCCCCTCACGGTACAACAACACATTAAAAAATATTATGGTTGGCCCGCAGAATCGGTTCGAAAATGTACATGCAGCGAACCACGATAATATTCGGACACTTTTAAAAGGACGATAACTTTTTTCATATCAGATCATACGACTTGGATATTTTTTTAGGAGTTACAACAATTAGTTTAGTAGAAGAGGCGAACAAAATTTTTGAAAAAATTGCAATTGGTTGGAATTACGGAGAAAATACTAGAAGTTATTTGCAATTTTTTTATGGGGGGCTATATTGACAATTTAACAAAATACATTTTGTAGATTTGTGGGAATTATACATATTCGGAAAATTTCATACAAATCGGTCAACGTTGCAATCAGCTACAAACTACAAACGTTTAAAGATGATGAAAATTGCACCGGTTTTGATGAAAATTTCAGAATATGTATAATTGACACAGATTTACAAAATGTATTTTTGAAATTTTCAACGTTGGCCCACGTAAAAAAGTGGTAAACAACAACATTTATTGTTTGCTTTGTGTAATAATTCCGACCAATTGCAAATTTGTCAAAATTTCTTTTTCACGTCATGTGATAAACTAATTGCTCTAACTTCTCAAAAAATATTAAAGTCGTATGGTCCGATATTAAAAAAGTGATCATCCTTTTAAAGTGTCCCGAGTATTACTGTGGTTCACTGTACACCTTGTTCATCTTGCAGATTCGAAACATGTGGGCAAAAGTTTGCTATACTTTATTGGCTTGCAAATGAAAGTCCATAAAAGTTGCGAGTCTCTTAGCTCCTTGTTTCGAGTATGGATGCATGATGTACGTAGACTCTCGATGATCGATTGTGCGCGACAGTTAAACTTCGAACAGAGAACAAAGAAAAACAATAGAAAAAGAAAAACTAAAATCTAAGAAAACGACAAGGACACGTGCGTGACAGTGTGACACGGTCGAGATTATGTTCTCGTACGTTTTCAAGTAACAGAACAGAGTGAGAAAAGTTTAGTTAGGGCGTGATACCAACCAGTACCCCGTAAGAAATGTACCACCATGACGATAGCGCGGGTACCAAGCAATCGTTCGTTCGATTTCTCGAACGAACGATCGTTTTCCATCACGATTTTTTTTAGACAACCGTTCAAATCAAATATTTTAATGTTTGCGAAGTTTGAGGAACCTCCGAAGAATTTAATGGAAGAAATCAAAGGCGAGAGAATGAGTGTAGCAGATAGAAGAAGGCTGAGTAGAGGATAGAAGAAGGCTAAGTGGTTAGAGATTGTTAATGAGCTCTATTTGTCGCGAGTGGGATTAATCACCGATGGAAAATTAAAATGGCTGAAAAGCTTGTTAGTTCAAGAGCCTCTGTGGGAAGGGCTGTAGGATTAATATTATTAATTTCACCCTTTCGTGAGCAACTTCGACATTTTCTATACCTTTTGTAAGTAAATATTCAGAATAAACATTTTAGAGAGTGTAGTTTTACATTGATTGACATTTCGGTTGCTCACAGAAAGGTTGAAGAGTCAGTTTGGAGAGAACAAAATATGGAAACACCTTGACCTAAACTGTGACTGAAAAAAGAGCTTTTGTTTTTCGACCTCTGTCTCCCCTTTAATGACACTTCCAAGGTCATCAAAATGTTTCCAGTGACAGGGCGATGCTGTCGTTAGTATGTTACGTCTGTCTATTGACTGCTACGTGTTTTATTTACTTAACATTTCCTTGAGAATCATTTCCCTTTCTTTTTCAGTGAATTTCAGAAACCATCATAATGAGTGGCTCTAGTAGAACAAAACTAAATGTCCACTAAAACGTCTTGAATTTCTGAACAAAATTATTAAAATTGCACCAGTGATGAAGACTGCATTAGTAACGAAGGTAATTTCTGACTTTCCAACGAAGCAGCCAAAGATCGGATAATTAATTCGCCCCGTCTCGGTTAATGATTAATGGTGGCTCGGTCGACGGTTAATAGTTGACTTGTTAGTCACGATTCTCTAGTTGTGCAGGCACAAAGAAATTCGCGCGTGTAGAAGGGGATTAAGACCGGCGGCGAGCGCGGACGTACGCCCCTCGGAGAACCGGAAGAAGTGATGTCGTTTATTTACATAGAACGCGGTTAATTCAAAGACGAGTAATATATCCTGGTGGTGGTCTTCAGTTGGTATCGAGCAAATGCAAAAAATCAACTTGCTGCTTTTAGCGCACTTGTGCAGGTGATGAAAAGGTGGGACCAAGGCGAACCTACCTGTTGCTCCTGCAGCGCCTTCTCCTTGTCGGTGGACAGGTACGTCGGGCTCAGCACTGTCCTCAGCTGCTGCTCCACCTGCATGATCTGCTGTCTCAGCTGCTGTATCTCCTGCAATTAGACACGTTGTCTCAGATCTGCATCCCTTCCACTGCCGGGACCATTGCCGATCCTCTTCCCAAATCAATCGTGTTAAATATCCTTAAATGTTTTAATAAACAAAATAGTCTGTATCTCTTCTTAAACGAAATCTAGAAAATTCTTGTGTACAACACACTGTCTAGTACCAAATAACATTTATCGTTTTATGTATTTCACTTTTAAAGAGCTCTAACTCAGCAACGGACATCATTCTAGCTTCAAAAAGATTTTTGGAGGTTCAGAAGGATCGGCAATCGGTCCCGAAGGAATACAGTCCTCAGACCAGGACGACTGAACATCCCCGGACTCTGTGACCAGTCTAAGCGTCCCCTAACCTGCTGATACTGATCGATTTGAGTCAAGCAAGCCTCCAAAGACGCGGCCTGTTCCTTGACGGTGCCGTGAAGGCTGTCCAACTCGGTCAGTAGTTCATCAACGGTCTCGCTGATGCGACTGTCTCCACCGATTCCGGACCGGAAGTGGACCTGCAGCTTCTCCATCGATATACTGATTTTCGTTTTCTGTATCGCGATGTCGCTGAGCATTTTCTCGCGCACACTGTGCTGATCCCTCAACGGTTTCTTTTTGCTCTGCGGCGACTCTAAGCTCTGTCTCGCCTTCTCGATCCATGATTTCACCTCCTTCATCTTTCGCTCGCATTGCTCCCATTCCTCGCTGGCCTCTTGCAGCAGAGCGTTCTAAAAACGGTACAAGATTCTCTGTCTGTCATTTAAAACCGCTCGCGACCTAGCACGAAAATATGAACACGAACCCTTTCTAACAGCTGACCCTCCACGTGCACCTTAGCTTCCTCAGCTTCCAACAGCTTTTCGGGCAAGTCGCCCACGCTGCAAACCTGACCGATATTCTCGAGCTCTTTACCCATCTCGCTCAGGTTCCTGTTTATCTGCTTGCAGCTCTTCACGGCTGTCTGTAACCCACCCCCACCGGAAAACATTTGTAACGTTAGAAGAGTTCTTTTCGAATTCGTTCAACCAGCTTTGGCCATCCCTTTCAGAGATACATAGTCTAGGGACTGGCATAACTATTTTCATTCAGTTTGATAAAGGTAGGAAAGATAAATGATTAAATCTACACATACATCAAGTCCCAGCATTCGTCTGTTTAAGGCATGTCTTGCAGAATCAAATCAACTTTTTTTATGATTTCAATATACTGTGTTGGGCCCTTCTTACAAAGTTTCTTGCGCTGATTCCGAATCTGTCCTGAATTTTTCTCCTATACGCACAGTTTTCGGAAAACATGGCTTTGAAAAAAAAAACATATTTTTCAACTTCAAACAAATATTGTGATGTTATTATAAAAGATATTGAGTTGTCCTTTACAGCAAAAGTTTCTTAAACATGTTTAAACAATCATAATGTATTAATATTATATATCACTGGATTCGGGAAAGTCTACAGAATCTTTTGCTGTAAAGAACAATTAAATATCTTTTATAATAACATGACAATATTTGTTTAAAGTTGAAAAATATGTTTTTTTTTTTCAAAGCCATGTTTGTCAAAAACTGTGCGTATAGGAGAAAAATTAAGGACAGATTCGGAATCAGTGCAAAAAACTCTATAAGGAGGACCCAACAGTATATTGAAATCAAATTGGGTGTTGGACAGTGTAACCAACAAATAAATCCCAACTCTGGAATTCCATCATCTATCCACCCTATCTATCGAACTATCCCCACCCTCATCAAAGTTAGACCCGCAAACCCATCAATCCCAATCCTATCCTCATCAAAGGACCTCCAAAGCGTCCACCCCCTAACTCCTCGACATACCGAGTACTCGTGCAGCCTCTGCCTGGCTTGCACCAGTGTGCTGAGCTTGAGTGGCTCAACTAGGAACTGTTTCTTCTCCTCGGTCCAGGCCTTGACAGCTTCGTAGAGCGTCAAGAACCTCTGCCAGGCGTCGATGGTGTCTGCGACGACTTGCTTCCTCTCGTCCAACCAGTTCCTGACCTGGTTCAGCTGCTCGGTGACATTATGGACGGTGCTGTCGATCAGCTGTTTCTCGGTGTCGTCCCTCGTATTCTCAGCAATAGTGCGTCCGTTTCTCGTTAATCGTTCGAGCTTATCGGCGATCGTGCCCAGCTCATCCTGGACCTGTTTCAGCTGCTCCTTCAGCGGTCCAGGCTCGATCGATCGGTCCTGAACCTTGAGTTCAGCCTGTCGTATCCATGCCTGAACCTCGTCCAGGTCGGTCAGATAATCCGACCTGACGGTTCGGGCCCGTTTCTGTTCCCTCTGCTTCTCCTCCATCACCTGGGCAGTCGCCTCTGCGCAGAGTTCTAATCCTGTCAGGTGTTGGGCAAGGTCGCTCGGCACGAGCTGCTGGCTAGCTTGGTACCGCGCCTTAGTGCTCCCCGAGAATTTCTTCGCGCTGTCGAGCAGATCTTCCACGATGGAACGGATCTCCTCCAACGAGGATTCAGCCGCGTCCTGGTCCGGGCCGAACACGTGCAGCCCTGAGGCGCGATCACGCGCCTCGTTCAGACGCTTCCTCAGCTGCTCGATCTCACGCTCGGTGTCCTCGAACGACTCCAAGTCCTCGTCCGCCTTCCGGGATCGCTTCTGCAGGGAGTCGACGAGCCTGCAAGGAGCGGAGTTCTCATTCGCGAAACCTTTCACACTCTTTTAGGATTACTGTATCCAAGGGACGAAGTCATCGTTCCAACTGAATTCGTTCAACCCTTATATTCATATTCAAACACTTATCATAAACACCCTCCATTAAACGTCCATCGAAAATAACAGCAGAAAATAGTATAAAATGAAATGAGCAATGAGAAGCTGGAATAAAAGAATAATATAACAATAACATAACAAAGAGAGTGTACCAAACCAACCCCTCAAAAAAATACAATCTTTACGCAAAATAAAAATTTTCTATCTGAATTGCAACAAACTGGAGTGAAATAGAAATTAGTATTTTAATACAGTATTTTTAAATTCTTCTAATGTTTCGGCTGCTTTAAATTACAACTATCCATTTTTGTTATAAATCCATAAGAACCGCTGTCTACTAATAACAAGAACAAGAAAAACTGAATAGAGCATGGACACCGTAATACAGTAAAATAAAATGAACAACGAGCCTAGAAATTGTTCCCGAAAAAGAACGAAGGGTTTAAGGACTAGAACAATGTTCTTGAACATTGAACAAACCACCCCTTCGTTCCCGAAAAATCTCCACGTTTCCACGAGTCGTCGATCGAGTCATCAAAAGTCACGCGAGTTCCGTCAAAACGGCGACAACCAGGAAACGACATAAGCGTCGTCGACTTACGTGTCCTGCTCGCGTTCAAGTGTGCGACTTTCTAAATTAGGTGTATTCCTGTGACTGGTGTTTACGGAATACCAACGTAGCCGTCAGCAAATCCGGTCACTACCTTACTAACGGGAAACGATTTGCCCCTTAGGCAGCATACTTGTGCACGTCGGCGAACGCGTAAAAATAGATTTCAGCATATTTCCTGTTCGAGTCTCGGGGTCTTTGCGATAACGCGTGCCAGCTCGCGATCATCGCTGCCTAACCGAGCTTAGGGCAAAGGTTCTTCTAGGAGGACGAGGATGAAAGAGAGATTGAGAGAGTGCGCGCGCCTCAAGTGAAAGAAGAAAGAGAAAGAACACCGTTTCGGAATTGATCGGACCTTAAGGAATTGTCCGAGGTGGAGACACGACGGATTTAGAATCGGAAATGCGTGTCGCTGGTTCGGCTCCGAAGCTGGCTTTGCTGGCTTTGCTCCAGCCAGAGCGGAGGACGCCTCGGCTAAAAGTAGACGGTGTGTGTGTGCGAGAGAAAGAGAGAAAACGAGAAGTGAGAGCGAGAGAGAGAGAGCGTGTTCCTGTAACCGTGCGCGAATGTTTCGAGAAGAACTTGTTCGAATCGGAATTACTTCTTTTGCCACGGTCCCGGCGCTATTTTGAGACGACCGCTTTCTCGGTTTTCGGGCCAGTGGAGACCCGAGAGTGCAATTAACTGATGGACTCGAATGATCGCCGATGTCCATCGACCTGGACATCGAAATCGAAATGTCAACTTTCCTGGAAATGGACAAGCTTCTACTTCGAGGAGAATCGATTGCAATCTTGCTGCTGTTCCGAGTTTCATTCCCTTTTTTAACCTTTACAGGACCGACATTTTCCCATTGAAAACTTCGATTTTCTTCAACTAATCTAAATCCAGCTTGGCGGAAAAACTGGTTGCTCCATTTATAAAAAGGTTGAACAATTAATGTGTGTAATGTAATGTACCTAAAGGTTAAGGCTTCGCTCCCCTATTCGAGGGTCTTTTTGAGAGAATTTATTTTCGAATAGAAGAAAGATCAGATGATTTTAAATGAATTTTCCTTTATAATTGTTTGAAAAGGAGAAATTTATGTGTAACTTCTCTTTCTTATAATTAATACGGACAATTTTTATTTTGGCTATTGATTAATTTAGAATTGTTAATGGAAAAGCTTGAGCTCCGAATATTTAAGGGTTTCACTCCCCTCATGATGGTCTTCCAGATCTTTGAAAGAATGCTCGAATGAAAGTGAATTCGAATGAACAAATTTCTATATGATTTGGCCACTTTGAAATTCTCGAGGAAGCAGAGGATTTTGTTGAACTTGTCGTTGCAACAGTATTTTTTCCAATGAATGAAAACTTCTAGAATAATTACAACGAATTTACTCGGTTTGCATTTGCTGCTTACTTTAATTCGAAGTACATACGAAACATGTTCGTATGAATTTTTTGAAATGGTCAGAATCTAGATGATTGTTTTCCTGTTCCTGCCTACTGCCTAAAATTATCGTACTTTCAGAAATATTAATTTTTACGAAGGAACTATATAATTAATTCGATTGCTTGGTTTGTTGTCAAGCTTTCGCGCACATTGGCCTTCCGCGCGAATCCGCAACAATGTCGCCAACAAGATTGTAAAATGTTTTGCCAGAATACGTATTGCCAAGTGCAATCATACGGATGACAACATCGATGATGCATTGAGCCACGAATAGTGTCGCAATAACCGACTTTTTCGTCTGTCGTCGTGACACACGCCGGTGCACCATGTTTTCGTAGTGTTTCTGGTTGGATAACGATTACGTCAGAGTTAAACACGCGTGAATTATTAGTCATATCAATCGTGTCTTGATCCACTATAGCAAGACGATCATTTTGATACAACGAGATACAAGTTTAGAACACAGTCACGTTAAAATTCCAACTTCTACTGAATGGAGCACTCCTATTTCATTCTCTCACATTCGATTCAACTTTTCCTTCAAATTTCAGCTATCTTTGGAAATTATGGTAACAGAGATAATTCGTTTAAAAAATCCTTCGAATGATTGGAACTTGGAAAATTGGGCTGTGCGTCAAAAAAGTCTGCTTTAAAATTTGGAAATTTAATAATTGTTCAGCTATGTTTGAAGATTATTCAGAACAATTCTTTGAACAATTGGAACTTGGAAAATTGGGCTGTGAGTCAAAAAAGTCTGGTTTAAAATTTGGAAATTTAATAATTTGTTCAGCTATGTTTGGAAATTATGGTAATAGAGATAATTCATTCAAAAAATCCTTTGAACAATTAGAACTTGGAAAATTGGCTGTGGGTCAAAAAGCTTTCTTGGAAGTCATGGTATTTGCAAAGTATTTGTGGCTTCCATTTCGAAAAATTTGGGAAACGAAGATGGTCAAAATGAAATTGGAAGATGTTCTAACAGAGATAGTATCTCGTGCCGAACTATGTCGGAAGCAGCGCGTTTCCAATGACTGGGGAAGCAACACGGTGTCAATGTCAAGTTTCGTACGCTCCACTGGTTTCTTTTCGCGCGCTGACATCATCGTTGCTAATAATGAACGGTGTTTAACGGTAGTGCAATCGCCAGACCGGTGCAATAAATTCAAGACACGGCCGAGGTTTATGATACACATTCCACAGTGGGTCGTTTCCCGAGCTAATACGAATTAGGGGAAAGATTGAACAATGCGTGCGATGCTAAGTATTTTTATTACGCCAGCTCCGGGCGTGATGGTTTTTGAGATCGTCAGGAAGATATCTCACGGAAATATTTCCTTCATATCCGCTATAAAACATTTCTACGTTCTTTTGACTCTTCTCTCGCCAGAAATTCAAAGTTTTGCAATCCTAATCGAGCGACATGTACCATTTCCTCCGAACCTTTTCAGAGATTGCCTGCTATTCTATTCTCTTAAAACTTCTACTCAGAAATCGAGAATTTTTGCAATCCTAATTGAGAGACAGCATCTTCTAAGGATTTTTCCATTTTATACAAGTACTCGGCAATGTTTATAATTTTTACATCAATGATTGCGTACGTTCTTCTGTTTAAAATGTTTTTGAAAAATTGAAAATTGCTACGGTTCTAGTTGAGAGATTTTCTTAGAATTTTCAATTTTTCAATCTTCTATGGTGTTCAGGGATATGTATATAGATTTTTTACGACGAGCATTTTCTACGTTCCATCTTTGTAATTGTGTAAAGATTTCGTTCGCAGATCTTTGGGTTATTTTCCTCTGTGTGGACACTTTCACAAGATTTCGCAACGTTGGACAATCCTTAACACAGGGAAATCCGTATAAATATTGATGAATCTTTTTCTTTGCAGTACTCTACTCACTATTTTGAAGATATACGAACACTATATCCATTACAACTCTCTATACTCCTATCAGATACCACAATATCAAAGAATTCCTATAAAAATGAATACAACAAATTTCACCTCACGAGCTTCTCCTCTCAGAAATCAAAATTCAAGGGAGCAATATATTCAAACAACATCTGGTTATTTTCACAAGATTTCACAACATTCGACAATCCTGCCAAAAGAATACACCTCCAAGTACTGTGTAAACTTGTTTTTCCAACAGTTGCAAAAATAGCCAAGGACCTGCAAGAACTAACTACGAGACTCCAATTTTCTCTAAACAATAACCATAATCCTGTTTGCAACGGTCAAAGTCTGACCAAATGAAAGAGAGATTCTACAGATGGTATTTACGGAAAAACAATTTGAAAAAGGGTATGCTAAGCCGGCATCGCGAACAGGAAGTGCCGGGTCCACGTGACGCAACCTTATGCGGGCATGTGACTCGAGCCAATGTTCTCCGGCACATCATCGCGGCAAGATCACTATGATATTTCCGTAGCACCAAACGATCCACTGTTTCCCTCTCCGAACCACTACAAACCACGCGAGAGAATCATCATCTCGAAAAAAGCAACGACGAAATTAGGGGAAAAGTCACTTGGATCCACTTCGAACACGCGAGGGCGGATATCCTAAAGGGGACGGTGTTGAAACGAGAGGATCAAGTTTCCGGGAACAATTTCGACTGGAACGATTGTTCCCGGCACTGTGAAATCGTCGGTGATCGAAGGAGGATGCACGCGATACACTTGATCGTACCTGTCCTATGAGGATCGTCGCGATTATTCGATCTAACGATTCCCGGTCTTTATCTTGTTTCGCGAAAATTCCTGGTGGCGCGGGCTCTCGTTCTATCGTTTTGGGAATCGATCTGATCGCGAGATATCGGGGAAGTTTCCAGCTGGTGGAAATCGGATAACAGTATGGCGCGGCACGGTCAAGCTAAACAGCAGCGTTCGCGGTTCGAAACGTTATTAGAAGGGGCGTAATAGCGTTAGCTTTGAATTTTCGTCTTGGCCAGGCGCCGCGACGCATGCGGTTTAGAGGCCCCGGAGCCGGCCAGGAACGAAAATCGACGACAGTGTCGAAAAGAGGCGCACGCCGCTCCTAAGAATAATACACCATCTTCTTCGCGGGAACGCGAGAACCGCAGACCAAGGTTCATTGGCTCCCCGAGAGACTCTCTCCGAGACGACCAGCCGATTTTTCCACCCTTACCCGTGCCCCTTGGCACACCACGCGATATCATTACTATGCGGATCGAGCGGTTGCGCTCTCTGTTGCAACAGCTGCCAGTTTTGCGATCTTTCTGTACTTTACTGCGTGGTTTTTCGGATTTTTAGTACAAGTTACGGTGGACAGGTATCGCTCCAGACTTTCAACAAGTTTTGGAATTAATATTGTGTTTCTTCAAAATGCAATTTTTGTGAAGCTAGATGCAGTGCCGTGCATTTTTTATCGAGAATACTGTGGGCTCCTCTTTCTATTTCTATTTAACACTGGGTGAGTCACCTAACTCAAGCCCGCCTGACAAGGGAAGTTACCCAACCGTAACACGCTGATTTTAATGAAATTTTGGTATGATATAAAACTCTTTGAGAAAAAATATTTGACACGTATTTTTTTATAGCGACTGACATTCATGTTAAGGGGGTGAAAATAGCTCTCAAAGTTGGGGTGAAAAATCGATTTTCTTGAATATCTCTCTCCCCGAGAGTATTAGGCCTAGACAAAAATTTCAAAATCCAATTTGTGCGTCTTTGAAGGCCTAGAACTCTAGGCCTAATATAATGGAATATTTTTTAATTGATTATTCTAATGTTACAAATGCATAAAGTCCGCAGTCTATTTGCATATGTATATTATGTGCTTCCATTGATCTATAGCAGGTCTACAAATATGCAACCGAATTCGTGACTTTCATAATTCCTGGCACGATTAAATCTTTACCGTTTGTAATTGAAAATCGATCGATTCAAGTTTGACCCTGCAGCATGGGATCCTAACTTTAGACACCGCAGCAGAAACTTCACTGCTTTGTGCTTCTACTACGAGGACCTTTGCCTACCGAGGGGTCTAATGGAATAACGTACCTAACCTTTGCATTTAGCTCTGCACAGTCATCCAACGCAAAACTAGACTTTCAACTAACTATTGTAACTGTATACTTGCACCTATATATCAACTGTAGTCTTCCAGGCACTTTATGATATTTTACTAATATTATTATCATGCAGTTCCCCATAACAAATTCTTGAATAAATTCTAGACAGCTCATTTTAATTTTAATTTAATTCGATGCTCATTTCTTCGGAATATATATATATATATATATATACTATTTATTAAGATAAATTAAAGACAAATTCTAGACAGGTTATATATATTTCAACGTTAATGCAATCCGAGCTTCATTTCTTCACAACTACTGCTAACCAAAAAATTCATAAATTCTATTCAATCCTAAATCTAATTCAACTTAACCTCTCTGTTCACCTGGGGGATGAAATCTCCAATCCCAACAACCAACAAACCTAACCACAAATTCCCAATTTACCACCTCTTGCCAAAAGACCACAAACACAACCATTGAAGCTTCCAAATTTTTGCACAGAAATGTCGAATGAACTTGCGAAATATGCATGAGCGAACCGATTCTATAGAAAAATCCCCATCCTCCACCATACCATTCCGCGAGCAACCGACCCTCGGCAGATCCACGCGAAACCAGAATCGCAATTCGCGAAACAGCTCGCGCGATTCCTCGTACTCCACCCGCACTCCGGCGCGTTACAATCAGAACACGCTGCGCCGCCAGAGACACGTGCACCGAAACACGTTTCGGTATCGATCGGTGATAGAGCCCAGCTTGGCCCTGCTACGGTCATAATATTTAAGCCAATATAACCGGCCACAATCCGCGGCTAACACGATCAACACGAGCGAAAACACCGGCGAACAATATCAAACTAGACAATTTCTACGTACTATCAATCGACATGCCGCGGGATGCATCTCAACTTTCTTTTTTAACAACGTTCCCAAGTGTAGTTCCTTCTTGACCCCATCAGTGATCATCACGAACAATAATAAAAAATAAACAGATTCCTTAAACTCCACCAGATGGATCTCCACGTTTCCCCAACGTTTCTAATTCTTCTAAACGTTTCCCAGCGGGGTTGCCAAGTAAAATCCTTCTTAACACCATCAGTGATCATCACGGACAATAGCAAGAAATGAATGGATCCCCTAAACTTGACACATCATACATACTGGCAGTCGACATGTCACAAGATGGATCTCCACGTTTCCCCAACGTTTCTAATTCTTCCAAACGTTTCCCAGCAGGGTTTCCAAGTGAAAATCCTTCTTAGCACCATGAGTGATCATCACGGACAATAATAAAAAATGAATGGATCCCCTAAACTTGACACATCATACGTACTGACAATCGACATGCCGCGGAATGGATCTCCACGCTTCTCCGACGTTGCCTTCGCTATCACAGCTTTTCCAACACCTTTTGGAAGCGTAGATTCTTTTCAACACCAGCAGGAATCACCACAAACGATAACAAAACCAAGAACAATCACTGAAGGTTTCGAAGAGGATTGGAGATTGTCTCGCGGAGAGAATCACTGTCGTTTCGGTGTCGTCTTGACCGATGGCACTGCGCGAGCTGTTATCACGACCTAACTGGCGATATGTTAACCAGCGAACTGCTTAAAGGCTGTTCCACGGATTATTCTCGTGATAATGTGACGTCGTCGGCGGATCGTCGTCATACTTTATTTCCAGGCATCCCCGCGCCGAGCCGCGCCGCGTGCGAATCATGACTGAGGGGCCGCGAGCCGGCTAGATATTACGCCATGAAATTCAGAAGCGGGCCAACGTGCCGCCTCTACCGACGACCAGCCCGCGCCGCTCTTCTCTCACTTTTCTTCGACAAATCTATATTTAGTGGCGAATTCGATCGACAACCCGCGGAACCCCTGATTCGCGTGGCCTGCCGACGAACAGACTCGCGGGAATCGCACGCCGAATCACCGAGGGGATGGTTTCCGTGGATTTGCCACCCTCTACACTCCCCCCCCCCGTCTCGGTGGTAATTGATTATTTTATTAGTTCGATTTCTGCGTGACGGTAATTGCTGCGCGTTACGGGGTTCGACGATGAATCTAAGTAAAAGCACTAAACGCGGTTCCTATCGCTTCGTGAAATCAAGATTGCGTATACTTGGATTTTTCACGATCCACAGAAGGTTGAACATCTACAAATTTTTAAATAGAAAATTTCGAAATAAATTGTTTGACAGAGAATAAAAATCATTTTGATTTTTTTAATATTAAAATGCATTTTTGTTTTTATAATAATGTGGCTGATATTAATATTAATTCAACGATTTACTACTATCTTACGACCTTGAGACCATAAATAACGTTAAAATGATTTTTTCCGACTTTTCCGGCCAAACTGTGCGATCCTTAGTGTAACGTGTTGCGACTTTATTTTAAATCAATAAACAATACCTTAATTAGTAAATAAAATGTCATGAATGAATGACATGTCTTAGTTAGTTACCAAACGAGTGACGAACAAATGGTAAAAATCCCTTGGCAAGTGTTCAATACATATTAGAATTTCAAATAATAATATCTTCAGATTTTTCGGGGTTCCCTAGATTTTAATGACATCGTAATGAGAATCGTTGGTATTTGAGTGACCAGAAATGATGAATTATTGATCTGATTCCGTGATAAAGGTTCCGGATTAATCGTTAATCGAATCACGTCCCTGGCAGGCCTTCCGGGAAATTAGCGTGCGGTTATTGAATCGATGGAAATGCGGAGAATCCTGGATTATCTAACGTTGCTCGATTAATGACCCGCACGGAATATAAATAATTCGAGGTGCAACCCCGTATTGTGCAATGCCCCCCACAGTTGTTTACAAACAGCTCGTGGGAACGTGAGCTACACGCAAATCGCGAGATTCGGATAATTAAAGGTTGATTCATTGTTGCTGCGATCTTCCCCTTTCATCTTGAATTACTTCGCGTTTCATTATAGCGCGGAAGACAACTAATTAAAATTTCTTTCGTGATAAAAATGGAGAGTGAATCCGTTCGTATCTCGATTCCGATTACGACTCCGCTCGTAATTGCCAAGTGAAATAATTGTATCGACGAGCAATTATCGTTTGAAATCGCTTCTCTCTTCTGATCAAAATTTATACTGACAAATTTCTGCTTAAAATTGTCAAGTGAAATAATCGTAACAATAAGTAATTATTTCGAAGAAATAATTTGTATTAAATTAATAAATTAAATTTCACCTCGAAATGATCAAGTTAAATAATTACATCAACTCAATATTCTGTATCGAATATTTACTGAATATTAAAATAAAATAAATGTTAGATTGAAATAAATTTAATCCAATTTTGATTAAAAAATATATACATAAAAATTTGATAAAAAAATTTGATACATAAAATTGTTAAAGCGTAGAAGCAAGACAAAGATTTTCTGTACACTGTTGAACAAAATTGTGCAACAAATTCGTAGCTTGCGATTCCACAGTCCTCAAGATGCATCATTAATGTACTTTATTTCCGTGCTGTTTGTGTACTTGGATTCAATCTAATTTCGTTGTTTCTGTAGTTGCTTCGGAGCGCAACAAGGCCATCATTATTATTATTAATCATTGTACAGCCACGTATGCCAAAAACTTTGTCTTTGAATCAAACCTGAAAACATCTTGAACACTTTCGATAGATCGTGATCGAGCGTGTAGGAAAGCAGATTATTCATTAATTTTCTGACGTGGAACGATGGTAACGCATCGTGCGCAACTATTTACACGGCGTAATTACGTCATGGGACTAATTTGGCTATGATGGAGCGTAATGCGCCACGTAATGCATGCTAAATCGATACGTGTCGTAACCCATAAGGAATCTACTCCTGCCGTGAAACTTCGCGCTCGTCCTTTCCCTCCTCCGGATCCTTCACTCTTCTTTTCCCTCTCTGTTTTGCAACGACCTAACCGAATTTCGAAGAACCTCTGACATTTCGAACATCATCACTGAAGCCACGCGCGCACTGACAATTGTGTCTCGAAAGAGGAGAAACAGCGAGCGTAAGATGACTGTGACGGTACTTTTAATTAACGAATCGTGGCTTTTTATGCAAATCATCATTTTCATTTATGGAACAAAAGAATTGCTTCTTTCGTAAAAATTGCAGTAATTTCTTTTGCTGACTAAAAGAATCTTTATAGTAGAACCTTCAAAATCTGAACTAGTCAAAATTGTATTTAAAAAATGGACCAATAACTGAAATAGTAAACATTGTACCTAAAAAAATTCATCAAAAATTAAAGTAGTAAAAATTGTATAAACATTTGCTACAGCTAAAATAGTAAAAGTTGTATAGAAATAATAAAGTAGTTGTATATATGTATAAAACAGTTTACAGAGGTTTGTCCTGAAAATAAAGACCACGTAAAATGTCCTAGAAAAAGGATAAAATGAACGAAATGGTAATTATATATAATTAATGTCGATGCGATGATCATCTGAAACAGACTGAAAGGGTGTGGGAGGAAGCGGAGAATCACCTCCCTTTTCAGAAGGTAATATGCAAAAGCGGGGCACACACATGCACATGCGTCGAAATTGCACACGGAGGCACCGCATTGTTCGACGCTCTTTTACGAGGTATAATTTAGAATGCTGCATACTCTTCGCGAAATAGTATAATTAAACTATAAATAGAATCAGTCAACATTGTGACCGTCCTGAAATTTGTAATTCAATAGAAATACAAACGCTCGTTTTTCAATAAATAATCTGCGAACTACTCAAATAATAGTGCATAATAATTTTAAACGAAGCTGTGATAAATACTATGCTTGAAATGGTACGTGATTGTTTCCTGAAAAAAAGGAACTGTCGGTGGAAGATAAGATTACTAATTTTAAATAATATGAAGCTGGCTATGCATAAGATCGTTTCGAAGTTGAAAGAAATTTCTTGATGATGAAAGCAACATTTTGAAGAAACTGTGACGCGCGTGTGGCGTCATCGGTGTCGTTGGCGGTGCACTCGCAACATCAATAACAATCAGAAAAATGTGTTTTCACTCACGCTTCGACGGAACCCTGCAATTTATTGAGTTTCTTCTCCAGAACGTGTGCTGGAGCTTCGGTGAAAGCTGCGAGGTAAGCGAGGACAGGTCCTGCGAGAGCTCTTACGTCCTCTGCCATTGGTTTCAGCTTCTCTGCTTCGGTCACTAATTCCTGTGTCAAAAAAAAAAACACCCAATGAAACCAGTAATCATATTTATTCTCGTGCGCAACTTCATTAATTCAATTGCACTACACCATTTACATATTTTTATAAGCCAAATGCACATATCTAATGGTTAAGACATGTGATTTTCCTAAATTAAGAAAAAGAATTTTCCAAGTGAATTTTCTAGATTTTCCTTGGGAAAATTAGCAGAATTAGATAGGAAACTCACACGATGAGTTTTGATGGTATCAAGCAAGTGATTCTTCGAGCGTATCACCGAGTCGACAAGCTTGGATTTCTCCTCGGTGGCATTCACACGGCTTTCGATCAGTGACCACTGAGCTTCGAGTTCTTCCCAGTGTTTGGCGAGCGCTTCTAGAGCATCTCTGCGACCCTCTAAACCGGAAACTAGCTCTTTCCATTCGGCCCCGGTTTCGGAAAGTTGAGACTCTATCGTTTTCTTGTTGTGCGCGTCCGCCAGTCCGAGGACCTCCCGGCCACGTTCATTGAGGAGGTCCAGTTCAAATTGCTGATTCTAAACATACAACACCAGATCAATCAGACAACGATAAAAATTCTAGAGCAGTCTGCTTTGTTCAAAATTCCAATTTCAATTTTAAGTGTAAGTAAACCACAGACTCCTTAAGTGTAGTTGGCATTGTAACAGTGACAAAAATGGGTGAAATATCTTTGGAAATATTCAATCATTTCGTGTGCTTGCTATGATCATAGATGCTTACCTGTATATCATTTAGAGCGTGCGTGATCTTTTGAATGTTGAATTGTAAGCCAGCCAGAGTCGTGACAGGTTCATCAGTGAACCTAGTTCTCAAGATGACAGCCCGCACCCGTTCCAAGGTTTGCGTGTAGTCCCTCCAGGTTTCAGCGCCTTGTTCAAGTCTAGCACGTTGCGACTTCGCTGTGTTGAGAGTGTTTTTCAATAATTGAGTGTGTTGTTGTTGCTCTGCACTCAGTTCCTCTTGCTCGGAGTTGGTCAGCGATGGCCAGATCTTGTCGGCCGCCTGTTGAATCTGTTGGGAGACTAGCTCGCGGATGGAAGGCTCGCTGCTGAAGTAAATCTGGAAGCAAAATAAAAAATGTTCACGTCAGTATCAGTACTGTTTCTATAAAATGTGTCTTTTCAACGGTTCTAAACTGTTCAGATTCGATAAAGCTCAAGAAAGTCCCCAGGACTCCAAGAAACCCCAAGAAGTTGGTTGAAGCATTTCAAAGAAGTTCCAGGATTCACATACCTTGTGCTCTTCCAAATCACTGAGAATATTTTCGAAGTCGAGTCCATCCTTATCGCTCTCCAATCTAATCTCCGCCTCTCGTACCCAACTTTGCAACTTATCCGTGAGCGCAGCATACTCCTGCCTCATCTTCATATTACTCTCCAAGTAATTTCCACGATCCTCCATCTCTCTAGGCAACGATGTCAGCATGGACACAGCTTCACTTAACATCTCCTTCAACGATCCAGGCATTCCTTCTTCGTAGGGTATGGAGTTCTTCAGGTTCCTGATTCTATCCAGATACTCGTTCACAGCTTCACAGAGCCCATTGTGGTTCTTCAGCTCGTCTTCCACGCTGCTCGAATCTCTTTCTAGAAGAGGTCTTGATTTGATTTCCTTCTCTTTGTCTTCTAACCAATCAAGGATTTCTGTTAGTTCGTTCGCTAATCTCTTGTGCTCAGCGGCAGCTAGCTCGTGTTGCTCTCTCTGAGTCTCCACAGCTCTCCTGAGGCCTTGAAGTTGTTGCTTCAAGGATTGCAGTTGCTCTGTGATGTTGTTTCTGTCGACTGGTGATCCTTCTGCTGCTATCTGTTGTCCTTTGTCGGTGGCACTGGCCAGAAGAGCTTCGCATTCTTGGATTTTCAGGATCGCGTCATCGTACCTATTAAACAAACAATTTTATTACGTCAAAATATTTTGCAAGATAAAATTTATCTGCATCAATTTCAAGAGACAACTGTATTTGACTAGTTTAAATTATACAGACTATACAATAAGGATTCTAGACACAGAATAATAGCTACCTTTTGATCTTTTCTTCCGTGGTCTGACCAGAGTTCTCAATGTCCCTGACAATCTCAGTATACTTTGCAATGAATGTTGTTATCTCAGTGATCAGAGCAATGAACTGCTGTCTCAGAAGCAACAACTGCCTAAGCTTCGCTATCTGCGCCTCAATAGCCTTTATCAAATCATCCTGTTGGGACAAAACACCATGAAGATCCGCTACATTCACCGATTCCAAGTCAGATAGCTTCGCCTTGTTCGCTGTCAGATCGTTCAAGATCCTTTCGTATGCGTCCAACATGGCTTCCACATCTTCTACCCTAGAACCAATCGGCTTGTTCAACTCGTGGAGTTCTTTTTGGACGTCCGTCATGTATTGCACAGCTTCTGCGACTCGGGCTAATGATTCTTCAGCTTCGTTGATATTCTTTTGGAGAGCCTGGGCTCGTTCGTTTATAATTCCAGCCACACGGCCGTGAGCCTCCTTCATGTTCTGCAGTTGTTCGTTTAGTTCGAGCTTGTCTGCATCGCTGACTGTTGGCAGGATCGATTTACCTTGCTGGAGAATCTTCTCGATGTCGTCTGCGTAGTCCTTTGCCTCCTTCTTCAAGCGATCGTACTGAAAATAGAAGCGAAAATTGTCTCTACTCCATCGCTTACAAACCTAAGTTGTTAAACTTCTTCAACCTCAACATCACTTTATCCAAAGTACCCCATCCCATCATTCACCCCATACCTTAGCAAGCTGCTCCCTGAGGATATCAATGTTGGAAGTCCTCAGGTCTGAAGAGGTAGCAACTTCAGCCTCATTGATCCACCTCTGGCACTTGTCGATCTCACTCTCAAATGCTTTACGACCCTGAAGAAGATCTGCAAGTGCCGCCTGTTTCTCTTTCGCTTCATTCTTCAGCTCGTCATAGTCCTTGCTCAACTCCTCCAAGATAGCTTCCAATTTCGCGCGATCCTCGTCACTACACTCCTTCAGCAAAGCATTCCCCTGCTTCAACATATCATTGAGATCCTTGTCACTGAAGGAATCGATGTCAGCTTCGAGTTCTCCGTGCTGAACGATGTCCTGTTCGACTTTAGCGGCTTTCAGGGGCAAATATCCGCTCAGCTTCTTCAGGTTGTTGCTCTTGGACTTGATCCAGGCTCTGGCTCGTTGTAGATCAGCCTCGAACTTGCGACGAGCATCTGCTGCTGCAGTCGCGCTGGAAATTCCTTCTGTTAGGATGTTGCAGAGCTCTGCCTGCTCGCCTCGAAGAGCTTTGGTCTCGTTTTCTAGTTGCTGTTGTTCGTTGGTCTCTAATTCGTTTTGCATGTTGCCGACACGTTTTTCGAGGGTGTCGATCACCAGTTGCTTTCCTTCTGCTTCCTTCAATAGAGCCTGGGACATTAAAATTAATTAGTAGACAGAAAATCTTGTCTTAGAAGAACATCAATAATTACAAGATTTTACAGAAAAGCAGTACGCATCACGAATATGTATATCAAAATGTTAGAGTACCTTTAAGGCGAGCAGCTTCTCCTCAGCAAGCTTGCTGTCATATCCCACAGGATCAGCCAGCTGCGCCTGCTGTTTCTTCTGTTGGATCCAATCCCTGTTCTCTTGAATCTCCTGTCTGGTTGCTTCAATACCCTGAGCAGTCATGTCCAAAACCTGCGCCTTCCTCTGCAGCTTCTTCGCTATATCAGCATACCTTCTCTCCACGCTCTTAATCTGTTCCTCAATCTGCTGAGAATCCAAATTGCTCACAGAGTCCATCACCTGATCACTGAGTCCCTTCACCTCTCCGAGTCTCCCAGGCCCTTGAGACTCAAACTCAGCAGTGATCTCTTTAACATTGGATATCTTCTGGGCGATCGTCTGCCCGTTACCTTTCTCAATCACGTCAACTTTTTTTGACAGAGCATCCAGCCAAGATTGAATATTCTGCACCTGAGATCTATATTTCTGGATCAGCTCTTGGGCAGCTTGTTTCCCAGCGATGGCGTCTGTTAGTTCTGCTTCTAGCTTGTCTAGACCCTCTTCTATGTCTTGATCGTCTTCATGGAGGAATAGTTCTGTTATCGCGTGAGTTCTTCGTTCTCCTACGTTGGTTAGAAGGTCGTTCATTGCTTGGAGCTCTGCTTGAGCTGCCTCGGAGCGCAATTTTGCTGGACGAGACTTCCATTCGGCGCAGAGGGCTCTTTGCTGATTGATCCAGGCTCGGAGAGCGTTCTTCTGTCGGGTTTGCTCTTCTAGCTCGTTTAGGGCCTTTGTCACGGTCATCAAGTGACCTTGCGCCTGGAACAATAGGGGTCATGGGTTAAATAGTGCCTCGAGACAATTGAAACACCATATCTTGTAAAATAGATAGCCTACGGTACCCGAAGTTTTCTCAATTTTAGAATAGATACCCTAAGGAACTCTGTTTTAAAATGGACACCCTAAGGAGGTACCCAAGACACTCTATTTAAGAATAGATACCCTACGATAACCTAAGATACTCTATGCATTCTATCTTAGAATAGATACCCTAAGGTACTCTATTTTAAGGGTTGCTAAGGGTTACATGAAAACACACTCTCGTACCTGATCGATGAGTCCTTCCAACTTGGTCCTAACCTCGACTTCTCTAGCCGGAATCTGAACAGGTGGTGCATCCAAAGGACTCCCAGGCCTGGACACACAGGCCACAGCAGCTTCGCAAGCTTCAACAGCCAGAGCCAGCCTGGTCTTTTCTCCCTGCAGCTTATTATGCAACGCGCGTGCATTATCGAATCTCTCCTTAGCCTGCTCCAAAGTATCAGTAGGAGCTTCCATCTCCTGAGCAATCTCCGGTTCATAACTACTCAGATTCTTCATAATACTCTCAAGAGTGTTCTCATACTCCTGGAACTTGACTAGAGACTCAGTCAATCGCTTCTTGATCTGCAGAGCGGTGTTCATCAGAGAATTATAGCTCTCCTGCACGTTTTGTAGTTGTGTCTCGATGACATTCTTGATGTCCGGGTTCACAGCGACGTAGCGATCGATTTGTCCATTGCCTTTGACCTTTAGATCGTGTAGAATGGTCGTATAGTTCTCGATCTCTCGAAGAAGAGCCTCGTGTTGTTTGATTTGGCTGACTGTTTGCTCTTTGTTGGTGATGTAAAGAGAATTGTGGGCCATCAGCTGGAAGGAGATCTGCAGCAGCCATTTCTCAGTCTCCTGAAGGGCTGCGTGATAGGCATTATACTCCTGCATTTCATTTTCAATCATCTTTTTACGTTCGTCCACTTTATCACTCAAACTCTGCCACATCTTCAGCAACGCTCTCGTCTGATCTAGTGGTTTATTCTTCTTCGCCATCTTCGATAGTTCGCTGGCTTCGTCCATCAGGTGGTCCAGTTCTGTCTTCTTGTTCTGAACTTCCTCCTGGATGTGCTTGTACCTTTCCAGCATTGTTTTCATGTCGCCAAACTCTCCTTTCGTGTCTGGTATGTCTTGGATGCTCTTCTGGGTGTCTTCTAGCCAGATCTTCAGCTTCTCGTGAGCCTCTGCGTGGTCGTCCCAACGAGTTAGCAGGGATTTTAATTGTGCTTGCACTGTGTTCAGGTCTATGCTCAGTTGTTCCCAGCTGGAGCGTAATCCAGCCATGTCTGATCTCAGTTGATCCTGTTGTTCGGGAACTGCTGTGTCTATTGCTTTCGTGAAGGCTGTCTGCAACGTTGACAGCAGGTGCTGACCCTCGGTGATCCTGGTTGCGACGATCTACAAGATGAGGAAGAGAGAAGTTGAATGGGTGCTTTCGATTTATTACTGAGACGATTATTTGTTAGTGAACAGATTAAATAAACTACCTTAATGGTTTCAAGCTTGTCCTTGGCCCACTCAGCATCCCCAACGCCCATGCAATCCTGCACAGATCCCCTAGCAATTTTCAACCAATCCTCCATCTCCTTCTTGGCCTTGAGGAACTCGGTATGATCGGACAAATTCTTCTCCACCCTCGACACCAACCCTTGCATGTCGGTCAACAAAGAAGTATAAGCTGATTGCAACTGCACTGTCTTATCCCTAGCCCAACTGCAGGCACTCATTTCCAACAGAGCCTCGCATTTATCATTTAGATCCTCCAGGACTGGTTTCTGTTGCACAGCCTCTTCTACAAGACTCTTACAGCGAACTAAATCCTCTGGAGTCTTGTTTTCCTTCGACTGTTCGTCGTTCACCTTCTTCTGGAAATGATCTATCCACCTCTTCATGCTGTCCAAGGCTGCTGTGAACTCAGACCAGCTGGAGATACAGTTCGATAAGGTCTTCTGGGAATCATGGCATTGAGCTTGTAATGACTTCCAGTTGGCTTGCAACTGTTTCACGTCTTGCTTGATGGTCTCTTGGCCTTCTGGACCTGTGCTGGCGATGACTCCGTCACTGAGTTGAATTACTTTAGAGATTAGAGTCTCTCCTCTAGGCAGCGAAGCGATGATCTGGTTGACCTTGCTCTCCCTTTCGATGATTCGATCTTTCTCACCGTGGGTGTCACAGTGCTGTTGTAATTCTAGCTTGTTGTGACGAACCCAGTCTGAGGCCTCGTTCAAAGCTTGCTGGAACTTTTCGTGGTCGTTTACCTGCTCTTCTAGGTTCTGAAAATTAAATTAACAATTTATAATGCTGGTCCATATGGGCAGGATACTGTATATAAAGAAATTATAAGTATACAAATCCTCAAAAGACACTTGCCTTTATTTTCTCAGCGATCAGTTTGTTCAGCTCATTGTACTTCGCTATAGTACTCTGATAAGGACCAACAGGGATGCTTGAGTCCTCAGCCAACCGAGCCTTCAACCTATCCACAGTCTCACCATGACCTTGAATATCCCTTTGCACAGTTTTATACTTCTCCAAAACAGCCCTCTTCTCACTGAGATCATTCTTGTACATCTCTCCAGGCTGGATCTTTCCTTCGATCTCTTCAATCCAGTCAGTGGTGAGTCTGTGGATCTTGTTGAGTTCTTCAAGGGCGCTGGCTCTAGCAGATAGCTTCTGTCTGATGTCCTCCACATTCACCAACAGTTTCTCGAACTCTGTCTTCAAGTTTTCGGTGTCTTCTTGGATCTTTGCTGCTCCGTTTTGTTCGGTGTTCATGATCACCTTCTCTTTTAGCTCCAGCGCGTATCTGAGCTTGTTCTGACCTTGTTCTAGGGTTTGTCTGATTGCTTTGCAGGTGTGCAGCTTGTTGTTTACCTCGGCTAGAGTGCTGGGGATCTCTTTGCACTCGCCCAGCTTGTCTCGAGTCCTTTCGATCCAGTCTTGGCACTCTTGGTAGAGCGTGTTGTGCTGTTGATGTTCCTGAAGATCATGTTAAATGTTAATATTAGCAATAGAATATTGTTTCAATTTGATTTTAACTCTAGGTACACGGGGCGTGTCAAAATTACACTTTTTGATATTTTAACTTTACGATTATTGAGATTGTAAAGATGCATCCACGAGGAATTAAAAAATAGACTAGCAACATAGGAATTTTTAATTATCTAACTAGATTCGCCATGGAAATAGTTGATTAATTATAGTAGAAGAATAACTAGTTGTACCTGATAGTGCAGTTCAAGTCGTCGCATAATCTCCTTCGCCAGAGACAGCAGCGCATTATACTTCGTCGTGAGCTGCGTGATGGCATTCGAGATCCTAGTATCAGCACAAGTCTCCAGCAGCATCTGAGCCTTCATGTTGAGCCGATCTAGCTCCTTCTGCCAATCGAACAGCGTCTGTAAATGAATCTGGAACTGTTCTAAAACGTTCTTCTTTTCTTCTAGGCTATCCTGAAGCTTGTTAAACGATTGGACCAATTGTTCTGTCTGTGTGAGCCACTCGGTAGCCTCGGAGAACTGATCTTCGTACTCGGTCCACTTCACTATTCCTATTTCTAACAAGCTCTTCGTGTTGTTCAGCGAATCCCTGATCAAGAAGACAGCGATACCAACAATTTAACTAGGGGATAATACAATGTTGAATTTAAAAGAAGCAATCGCTAATCATACTCACACATAGCTATCATACTCCTCTTGAAGCAATGCCACTTCCTCCTCAATGATCTCCTTATCTTCTTCATTAGCAATCTGGCAGGCAGCATTGCCTTGCTCCAAAGCATGCTCCAGCTTCTTCTGACCCTCAGGTAACTCACTCTGCAGAACCTTCAGCTGGGTAATCTTGTTAGCCAAGGACTCCTTATCCCCAGTCGGTTCAGAACACTTTCCCAGCCGCTCTTTAGCAGCCCTGATCCACTGGATGAACTCGTTACCACTATCAATGAACGCCTGATGCAGCTCAACAGTCTCTTTCTGCTTAGCATACAGCTCCTGCGCCTGTTTACTGAGTGTCTCGTACTTAATAGAAATCTCTGTAGCTGGAGTAGCTTGTCTAAGGTCCTCAGCCTTAGTAGTAACCGACTGAATCATCGGCTCAAAAGCCACAATGTCCTGAACGATGCTGTTAGTCTGTCTCAAATTGGCCTTTCTCTCACCAATAGCTAAAGAGCTCAAACCAGCTAGGCCTTTTCTAGCTTTGGACACCTTCTGCTCGCAGACTTGTTGCAGTTTGGCTTCTCTATCGTTGATCCATTGTTGCAGCTGCAAGTAGGATGAACTATAGTCTGCCCATTGGAGGAGGCTCGTCTCTAGATGTACTTTAGTGGTCGAGATCTTCTTGACCAGCCTCTCCCAGTCGTTCTGTATCTCTTTGAGCTGCGCGTTGATCTCTTCACGTCCATCAGACCTTGTATTCCGCATTACCTTCTCGCCACAGTTAACAGTTAGGTGCACCAGGTTCTGACCCTCTTCGCGTTTCCTCAGCAATTCCTGAATGTTATCCAATCTATTCTGTAGCTCCTCTCTGCTGCTGGTAGATGCAGCCTCTGTTCCTTTACGAATGATCTGTTTAGCGTTCTCAATCCAAGCATGAGTCTTCGCTAGATTAGCTTCGTACTCCTTATGCTGTGCAAGGTTTGTTTCTACTTTGTTCAGTACGTCCTTGGCCAGGTTCACCTGTACTTGGTACCGCGAATTAAGGTGACGCAACTGGTTGTTGATGTAAGTATCCAAGTGGGAAGATAATAGTCCTGAAGCTGTCTTGTTGAATCTGTCGATCTGCTCCTGACCCTTCAACAGGTTCTCCAGGATCTCCTTGACTTCCTGCACCTGTTTCTCTTTTTCGGCGACGTTGGGTAGCAAAGAGTTCTTCTGGGCTTTGATGAGGATATCGAACTGCTGAAGCCAGTCGCTCAGACGTTCGTATTCGTCCTTGTAGTCTCGCCATTGGCTCACTGTTTTTTCCAGTTGGTCCTTCTGCTGCTTGATCTCTGAAATTTGGAAAGTGGAATAGAGTTAACGTTACGGAGTAATGGTGTTCGTTTTATACGTTGCTCTATGATATTCGGAAATGAAATTAAATGTAATTTTTACGAAGAAATTATCAACAGATTAGAAATTCAGTTACTCTATACTTCAACCAAAATCCCTACTCACCTCTGAACAGTTCCTCGAAGCTTTGCGTCAGAGCCTTCACCTCATTCTTGATGGTCTCCTGCCCCTGAGGACTGGTACTAGCACAGACAACCTTGCCAGTATGCTGAAGATGTTCCACGAGCAGCTCACCCTGAGCTTTCTTATTCAGCAAGCTCTCCAATGGCGCCACAGCATTCTCAATCGCCAGCTTATCACTAAGAGGTCTCTGTTTCATCGATGGAATCTTCTCTCGTGCTCTGCTCAACCAGTTGATGATATCATCATGTGCTTCCTTATAATTCCTGTGGTCCTTATACTGCTCCTCTCTTTCAGCCAACAGGGATTTGATCTTCTCAAAAAGGGTATCGAATCTGTTCAAAATACTCTGGGCCTGTGAGGCAGCTAGTCCTTGAGGTCCACTGGCGATCATCTCAGCTACCTTGATCTTCAGCCCATCCACCTCGATGTTCTCACAACGGACCTTCTCTTCTAAAGCCTTTATACGCTCCAGCTGACATCTTTTCTCAGACATAGTTGCCTGGAAGGGCAGGAAATCATTCAAAGTAGACTGCATATAGTCCACAGTTTTATTCATCGATTGGATCTGCTCTAAAAGCCCAGCCCACTTGTTGATGGAATCATCGAGGTTCGTCTTAGCCTCCAGCATCTTCGAAGCCAGTGCACTCCACTGCTCCTGCAATTTTCCAACTGCATCGTTGATATCTCTGTGCCCAGTGGGTGCAGTGTTAGCTAGAACAGCCTGAGCTAACTCCACGATCCCCTGGACCTTAGCAAAGCCATCCTCCTTGTACAACAACAGATCCTGCACGATCTCCATCTTGTTTTCCAAATCCTTCTGAGATGACGCTCCAAGGTCAGAGCAGTAAGCTAGCTTCTTACTAATATCGTCCAGCCACCTAGTACACTCAGCGACTTGATTATCAAACTCTTGATGACTGGTGACATACTGGTGCCACCTGCTGTTAAGATCCTTCACCTTATTTGAGATCTGCAGGTACTTGATACTCAACTCTGACATCTGAGACGTTCTAGACGTTAGATTCTTGTGCAACTGCTGAGCCTTTTCTGTCACAGCGTCGATCTCCAATTCCTTTGCTCGAACCTGACCCTGAAGCGTCTTCAGCAGCTCTAGCTGATCCTTCTTCTCCTGAAGGGTAGCCTTCAAGTCCACAGCATGGAGTTTGGTGTCAGTCTCCCTCATCCAAGCTAGACACCTTTCCCTGGAGGTCTCGAACTCGTTCCACTGCTGCAGCTTGTTCTCCAAAGTCTCTATCGTTGAAGTGACAGCAGTCACTAGACTCTCCCATTCTTGCTGAGAAGAGTCTATCTGCGAGCGGATATTGATCTGCCCAGATTCCAATGTCCCTGGTATCACTTTCTCACCTAGGGTTCTAATTTGCTGAACCCTGGGCTTGTCCTCCGGCAAACTTTGCAGAAGGTTCTTCAAACGATCCAGGTTCGAATGAAGAGACACTCTCTCCAATTCAGTGTCGCCCCACAAGATGACAGCGTTGTGAGTGGCATCGAGCCACTCGTGGGTGTCCAACACCGCCTTGCTGTACTGCTGATGGTCGCTAACTATGCCTTCGTACCTCTCAACGTACGCTGCAGCTCGTTTCAGCACTGCTGAGTGTCTCTCATTTAGCTTCCTCAGGATTTGGCGCACTTTGTCTGCGGAGTCTGGAAGATTTTCAGCTTTGTCTCTGAGATCTAACAGATCCTGTTGATGAGACTGCACATCGTGTAAGAAGGTGCGATATATTTGTAATTGAGCTCTCTTTTCGTCCAATGTTGTTTTTAATTCGATCTCAGGCTTCAGTTGAGTCTCTATAGTCCTCAGCCAGTTTTCAAAGGCTTCGTTCGACTCATCGAAACCTGACCACCGAGAAATCTTTGATTGTAGTTCACGTTCTGTTGAGGAGATGCTGTCGTATAGTTCTTCGAAGGCCTGTTGTAGGTCTAGGAGCTGTTGTCGAACAATTTCTCTGCCCTCCATGCCAGTTGTTGGGTATAATCGTTCTCCAGCTTCCACCGTGTTGTTGATTAGAAGCGTAGCTGCTGATTGGCGGGATAGCAGGTCCTTTAAGGTGAAGACGTTGGATGTGAGTACATGACGAGTGCTGCTGAAGTCGTTCTTGATGGTCTGATAGGATGTTCGGGCATTTGCTAGCCATTCTGAGCACTGCTTGTAGCGTTCCAGGTACGCTGCGTGGTCTGCTACTGCTTGCTCGCATTTTTTCACCAATTCCTGGAAGATTTGACTATTTGGTAATGGCAGGTTATGGCAGCAGGGAAAGTGGTTTTGGAGTGAGTATTGTTAAAAATCCTCTAATTTCTATAAAATTGGCAGTTTACCTTGGCTGTAGCTTGTATAGACTGGAACCGGGAAGTAATTTGCTGGACACTAGCAGAGAACCTGGTCTCTCCGCTTATCTGCATCAGTTCCGATGACTCGTCGCTCATCTTGTCGAACTCTGCTTCATTCTGTCTCAAATTCACGATCAACATCTGAAGAAGATAATTAATCTTTAGTCCTAATGATTCTAATACCATTTTTTTTAAATAGTTCTTCTCTGATCAATAACTTGAATGGAGTAAAATGATATGCAAATGATGCGGAGCACAAAGATGATGCTTCATCCAGAATTCAATTCAAAGATCGGCGTGAATTGCATCGCAATGGGATCTCAGAAATACAGTTCTTTGATCAAACGTGCTCAAAAGTGACCACATGCATCGAGGCAACATTGATCGAATCGTTTCCACAAAACAGAAAGTTGTCGACTTTCCAAAATTCTTGTTGATCGTTTGAAATTGTCATTATCGTGTTCACAGACTCTTTTTGTGGAGTGTAGGTGATATAGTACTCAAAAAACGTAAACACAAAAATCATTGTCGAGCAAAAACGTGAAATAATCATCCCACTTATTAATGTAAACTGCCTTCCACATTTTTGGAAGATGAGCCATACAAACGTAATGTGGTGCCCGGAATTTGATAAGTAAACAATACGGCAAAGCCGTGCTGACGAACGGCGAGATAATTACTGCTGAAATTCGGAATCAGCAACACATGTCTGGCAAGGTAATGACCCCCAAAATTAGAGACAAAAAGAATTAAGATTCAGTTACTTATATTCGCGACTCTAAAGTCTTTCCATCTCCTATCCTGGTATAAGTCTGTTTTGGAATCCATCAAGGAACATTGTTAATCCTCTTCCGGGGCACAACAGTAATCACGATCATTAATCTTCTATTTTGAATAGACTATTTTAAAAGTGGAATTGCGTTTTTGTATTTCATCTCAGAAAAATATAGAAGACAATTAGCGTTGCTTAGGGGATGATCTGATAGCTATGAAAAAGTAGAGAAATAGAAGAAAGATAGAATACAAGGAGCTTGTAGAGAGAAATAGAAGAAGAAGAAGAGAAGAAAGGGGACAGTAACGAGAGAGATCTGTGGGAAAGCGTTCACACGCCTCGCCGCAAGAGTCTTCACTGGCTCTTCAAAGTTTCTTACTTGGTCGAGGTGGTCTCCGAGGGCCACCAGTTCCGTCACTTCCGTGTCCCACGACAGGGCGGTTTTTTGTAGTCCCTAAGGAAGTTTGTGAAATACAGTGTCCCATTTGATTAACACTTTCTCTGTCTCGAATCTTTTCCTCTTCTCATCAAACCAAAATGATCAAAATTCAAAAATAGTACCTCGACAAAATCGTTTGCAAAAATTGTGTATGCAGTGTAGTGTAAAAATCACTTATTAAAAATAATTAAATAAAAAAATAACTTGTACTACAAGTGTGTGAACATGTGCCTTCGTACTTCGTACAGACTAAAATTAATCCAATAGACTGAATTGAAATTCGATCTTTCTTTGAAGGTATACCTGGTATTTTTCGAGCTGTTCTTGCTTCTCGTCTACGGTGTTCTTCAGGGAATAATTCTTCAGGGAGGTTTCTGCGTCAGCTAGCCAAGCTAGCAATCTCTCCAATGAATTTTCATACTCGTTCCATTGTTGGATCCTTTCTTCAATGCAGCGGATTATGTCCGTCACTGCGGTGGCGAATTTCTTGTGCTCGAATCTGTGACGCAAGTATATGTAATATAAATTTTATTTCTAATAAAGTTCGTGCTCGATTCCTTGTGTTTTAACAGGAAATCGGACACGAACTTTTGCACTGACCTAATATTATATATGTATATTGTTCATTATATGTACCTTAACGTGGCCAGGTCCCTTTCCATGGACTCCAGAGACCTCGGCGTCAGATTATGAGCGCTCTGAGCAACATGCTCGCTCAATATATTCAACTTCAGCTCTCCCTCTCTTTGACCATCTTGCAGTTCCATGATTTTCGTCAACTGAACTTGAAGAGCGGCTTTATTACCACTAGTATAGTCACTGTAATTAGCCAGCTGCTCCCATTGCTGCTTCTGATAGTCTTGATAAGACTTCTGCAGGTCGTAGAATTGTTGGAAGGTGTCTAGCAGGGTCTCCAGGTTCGCTATATTCTTCTGAGACATGTCGACCAAGTCCTCGTACCTTCCTGAGACTGAGGCAGCCTTTTGCTTAGCGTCTGATGGAGCTTGCACTGTGTACGCCAATGCATTTGCTTTCTCTGAGACTCCCTCGATTATGCGTTTGTAGGCTAGAATTTCTTGGTGCATCGCCTGGAAAAATCGTGGAACATTTCGTTCATATTTTAATGTCATCTTCTGGTAAACTAAATACGTGACAAACTTATTTTTTCTATATTCTATATTATAAAATATAGCTCAAGAAACATTAATTTCTGCGACAGTCAAAGTATTAATCTTCGTTAATGTAAATGTATAAAAATCTAGAAATACCTTGCTCTTCAGCAGCTTCGATTTAATTTCCTGAAGAGACGACCATATAACTGAAGAATCCTGTTTGACTGATCTCTCCATAGCATCCAGCCACGCTAGGATCTGCTGCAGAGTCTCCTGATAATTGGACCACTGCAAGGACTGAGCATCCTGTCTCTTCTGCTGCTCAGCTATTCCCTCAACAAGCTTATCCCAACGTTCCCTGGCTTGTCTCAATTCGTGACGAATGAGTTCTCGACCTTGAGCTGATGTATCTGCTAGGATCCTCTCTCCGAAGGATATCAAGCTTCCCAGACGGTGCTCGCCTTGTTCTTTCTCGGCTAAGAGGATCTGCAGTCTTGAAAGTTTTTCTTCAAGGTTGCCACCTGCCTCGTCTTTCTTTAGACTCGATAGACTTTGTTCTAATTGGCTGAGCCAGGAGTCGATAGTCTTCAGCTTCTCTTCGTAGGCTCGATGGTCGTCTACGATACTCTGGCAGCGTGTCACTACCTCTTTGCTTAGCACGTGCAGCAGTTGGTACCTGGAAGACAAGGTTTGTTGTCGTGTCAATCTCTCCAAGAAAATTTATTGAGAAGAGAAACAAATGTCTATGTAGCAAAAGGTACAGGTAACTAAGGTATCAAGAAAATGTTTACATAAGAATTTGGATTGCGTACCTGTTGCTGATTTGCGAGATCAAAGGTTTGATGCGCTCCACGCCGCTAGCATGCTGCAGACTATGTGACTTGTCGACGAATTCGTCGATCTTGGATTCTTCTTTCAGTATGGCGTCGCGTTTCTCTCTTAAAGCCTGTAGACGAGCCTCCTTGTCCTTCAAGGTAGGTTGCAGCTGTTGGTCCCTGAAGGCAGCCTCCATTGCGCTGAACCATTTCGTGTGTGCTTCAAGTTTATCCTCGAAGTCCTGCCACTTCAGCAACGCTGCCTTCTGTTTGTCTTCCACGGATTCTGAAAAATTTAAAAAATTAAAATTAAAATGGGAGAATTAGAAAAGTCCCCAATCTCAATTGAATCCAATTTTTACAGTGTGAACAATAGAAAAATCAATGGCTCCCAAAGAATCCTCGCAAAGATAATTCTAGCTACCTATTTCGTTTAAGTACTGCCGCAGGTTGCTCTCCAGCACCGAGATCTCCTTATTAATTGCGTCCCAGCCTTTCGGAGCGGTCCTCTTGATCACCGAATCGCTTAGTTCCTTCAGCTTGCCTAGATGCTCAGCTCCCTGCATCTGATCGTCCCTCAAAGACGCCAGGGTAGCCAACCTCCTCGATATATCAACGCGTTCTCCAGTCAGATCATTGCACTCTGCAAGCTTGTCTCTCTCGTTATTCAACCAATCAGAGAAGCTCTTCACCTGCAGATTGAACCTGTTATGCTTTTCAACACAGTCGGCCAGGTTCTCCAACAAATCCTTCGATTTTGCCACAATATTGTGAAACAGTTGCTTGATGGACGGCAGGAAAACGTTCAATGAGGTGTCCTTAGTCTGATCGACCAACTGTTGTGCTTTATCGCAAACAGACTCTACCAGCGACTGATGTGACATTATCTCCTGGTGCATGATCTTGTGGTTCTGCAGCTGAGCCCTCTTTTCCTCTAACGTACACTTCAGTTCAGTATGCTGATGCATCGCTCGTTCTACATCCCTCAACCAAGCAGTGAGCTGTTCATGGGACAGTGAGAACTCTGCGAATTGCATGAGACACTGATCCAACTTCTGCATGGTGCCCTGCAGGTCCTCGGAGAACCCGTCCCAGAGCGTCCTCAAGTTCCTCAGCTGCTGTCTGATGAGCTCCCTGCCCTCTGGGGATGTATGAATATAAAGTTTCTCTCCTAGATCAATCACTGATTCGAAACGAGCATTCTCCTTGGTTCTGGTGTCTCCCAAGTCGCGAATCAGCTTCTGCCTGCTCTGCAAGACAGATAGGTCGCCAACAACTTCACTGTGCTTCTTCAGCTCCGCCTGGATATCCTGGAACCACTGCAGCAGCTGGTTGTACTTCACATTGAACGCGTTGTGCTCTTTCACGAACTGCTCATAGCGCATCACGGCCTCCTTGATCTGGTTCTTGATGGCCTGGTACTTGGTTGTCAGCCTAGACACCCTGGTAGCTAAATCTGCTTCTGCTTCAATGCTCTGACTCCTCTCTACAGCAGCGTTGAACTCGCTTCCCTTCGCTATGATACTCTCTTCAAGGCTCTTCAGCTTCTGCAGGTGCGCTCTCTTGGCATCCTCGGTACTCTTAAGGCTCTGGTCCTTCAGCTGCGTTTCTATCTGCTTGATCCAGGCCTCCTGACTCTCTACAATCTTCTCGAACTCTGACCATTGATCAAAGAGCTGCTTCAACTTGTCTCTAGCAGCAGCACACTTCTTCAAGAAATCGTCCCAGATCTTTCTCTGCTGTTCGAAGTTCGTTAACAAGGCTGGGTGTCCTGGCATAGAGGTCTGTTCTAAGACAATATTCAATTGCTGATTGCAATCGAACAAAATCCTTTCGCCCTCTGTCTTGTGCTGCAGCAGGTTCTCTATGGAAGCGATCTTGCTCTGCGCCGTATCCCTCTCCACAGAGAAGTCTTCAACGATCGGTGTCCCTTCGTTGATCACCGTGCTGATCCAGTCCCGAGTCTTCTCGAAGGTCTGGAGGTAAGCCTCATGATTGGAGACGTGCTTCTCGGCAATGTTGATCCTTCCTTCCACCTCATTGGACAGCTTCTCGTAGGCTTCGATCACATTGCCCAGCATATCGCTGGCGTCATCATCCGGAGCAGTTCTCAACCTATCTTGCAACTGCTGTAAGATGTTCTTATGAACGCTGACGTCTTGTGCAACAGCTTTGTAGAGATGCAAAGCTAGCTTCTTCTCTTGGAGTGTCGGGAGGAGTTCTTGTTTCTCTCCTAACTTGTTCTGAGCGTCAATCAGCCACTGCTTCACCTGCGAGAACTTGTCCTCGAAGGAGGACCTGTGCATCATATCGCTCTCGATCTTCTTGTAAATCACATTTGCGCGGTCCGCCATCGCGTCCACACGGTTCCTGAAGTTCCTCAACTCTGCCCTGATCATTTCCCTTTGATCAGGAGTTATCCTAGCGAACAATGCTTCTCCAGCCTCTGCGGTTCTGTTGAGGATCGCCTGACCAACTTCTCTTTCCTCAGCGAAGGCTTTCAGCTCCTTTAGCCTAGACTGGTAGAATGTGATCGGTTTAGGACCAGTGATCTCATCGAAGACTCTCAGAGTCTGTTCAGCCTTCTCGATCCACTTCTCCAATTTCTTTTTGTTCGCACTGTACTGGTCCCTGTTGTCTTTCAGCTCTCTCAGCCTGTTCAAGTGCTGGGCCAGGAACTTCAAGACATACTCATAGCGGGTATTCAAGTGGCCTATGTACTGGTTCACTCGGGATTCCGAGCTGACCTTGGTGATGTCTTCTGCTAGAGTTGTCAACTCCTTCAATTCTCCCTCGTATTCTGCCACGGTCTTCTGCACTTGGCTCATTTCAGCGATCTTCTGCTCGATGTCATCTAAGTTCAGCAGCGCCGAAGCCTCAGCCCTGATTTTGTTCTCGTTCTCTTTCAACCAGGTCAGCACGTTTTCTGATGTTGACTCGTAACGCTGCCACAGAGCTATGTTCCTCTCCAAGTCGTCCTTGATCTTCCCGTAGCTGGATTTCAAGGATTCGAGGTCGGCGCTGACTCTGTCTCGATCAGCTTTCAATGCTGCCATCGTTTCAGCGCTCTCTACCGAAGCTAACAGTCTCAGAGAGTTGTCAGTGTCCTCTTTTCTGGCGATGCAGTCAGCGATCCCTGCTTCAACGTCCATCAACGACGCCATCTTCACTTCGAGGTTGTATCGATCGCTGCTCTGCTCAGGCTCGCACCAGGCTACCTTCTCCTTCAATGTCGCTACCATGCGCTGAAGAGCACTGAACTTCTCGTGGTAGAGCTTCGTCAAGAACGCTACCAAGGTGGCGATCACTTTGTTAGCGTGGCTGGCGACGCCGTCTCTGCGAAGCTGTAGAGCCTGCAACTCTTTCGGCAAAGTGGACCTGGAGATGCTGGGATACTCCGTGGACATTTTTGTCAAGGTCTCTTCAACTTTAGATAGAGCGTAGTCGCACTGTTCCAACTCAGTCTTCAACTCCTGGCATTTGTTAATTCTTCCAAGGATCTTCGTGTTTTCACCAGTCAGATCATCGCATTTGATGATGTCCTCTCGGATTTTGGATATCTGGTCGCCACACCTCTTCATCTCCTGTCTGATGGTCCTCTCCCTTTCGTTCATGGTCGATGTTAATGACTCCAATTTATCAGCAGAGCTCTTCACCACCTGGAACTGATCATCAAGTAACTTGCGCAATGAATTCAAGGTCGGAATATCCGCATCGTTGTTTAACTTGATCAGCTGCTGGATCTTGGCGACAATGTTCTGATAAAGCTGCTGATAGCCTGGAAGTTCTTCTCGGTACCGGAGCAATCTAGCTTGACAATTCTCAGTGTCGAGTTGACGGTCGCTAGCGCTGGTCAAAGAATCATTGGTGTTAGTTAGCCACTTCGTCAGGTCCGCCTTCGACTCCTCGATCTGCTTCCAGATGATCACCTGGGTCTCGTGCGTCTGCAGCTTCTCGCTGATGTCATTATACGTCTCCTGGTAACGCTGTCTTACTTCGTTCAAGTCAGACTCTATCAGTTCCGAGTTGAATCTAGGCATCAGAGAAGCCTCCTTCATCAGCTGCTGAGTTTTGGCGTCCATCTTATCCAAGAACTGTTTTCCCTTCTTCAACACCTCCAGCGCCTTCTTATGTTTATCCAAAGAGATATTCGCTTGGGTGATATCATAAGGAGTGCCCTTGACAGACTGACAGAGATTGATAGCCTCTTCGACGGACTTCTTCACCTTCTGTCTAGCTTCCTCGTACACCTTCCAGTCAGTGTTCATGTCTGCATACTTCTTTCTTTGTTCACGAAGAAGTTCATTAACCTTCTCCCAATTGGCATCGACAGATGAAAGTACAACCTGAATGTTGGTTGTAGATCTTTGGTCCTCCTTCATCAAGGTGCTGCCTTCGAAATGGAGGATCTCTTTCTCTTGTTCCCTCTTCTGGTGTTCCTCGATCAGCTGGTCGATCTTGTCCACCGCTGGTGCCAACTGTTTGCACGAGTCCACGTTGTAGACCGTCTCCTGAAGAGCTGTCTGAGTATTGAGTATCTTCTCCGTGATGCTCTGCTGCAGAGTCCTGAAGTTGTTCCACCTAGCACCTAGATTCTCGAGTCTGTCACGTTTAGTGGATATCTCGTTCTTCAGGGCCATAGCTTTGTTCTCCAAATCGATCAGCAGACCAGAAGCTGACAAAGGTTTGCCTTGTTTGTCCCTGATTTCGATGCCCATCGCACTGTCAGGCAACGGGTGCTGCTTCCAGCCCTCTATTTTGTCATTGATTGTCTGCAACTCTGAAGAGAACCTGTCTAAATCAACGATAGTCGGCTTCCTCGCCTCAGCTTCATACTTGCAGTGACTCAGCTGAGCATTAGCATCGTTCAACCAACTTAGCAACTCGATCCACTTCTCCAGGCCCTTCTTCTTCTGCCTCAGATCATCCTCTAACGCTTTATACTTCTTCGCTAAGTTAGTATAGGTTTCATCAAGGGCTGCTGCCTCCATGACAGATCCTTTCGAAGACAATTGTTTGACTTCATCGTAAATGGCAGCGAAACTAGGCTGTTTCTCAGAGTGTTCCTGAATATATGCGTGCACTGCCTGAAGATTGGTGTCAACGCTGTCGACAGTAGCCTCGCTGATTTCTGCGATGTTTGATCGTAATCGGGACATCCAGTTTTCGAAGTCTGCTATCTTCATCTGGAACTCTTGACGAGCTAGCAGGGAGTCGGACACCTTATTGATCTGCAGTCTAACTGTGTCTGCAAGTTTGCTGACTCTAGATTTGATGTCTGACACTCGAGCTTTCAAGTTGGTGGCTCCCTCCAAGGACAAGCCGTGGCTGATGTGGTCAGATACCTGTGTCAGCGATATCAGTTGAGCCTGGTGATCTGAGACGGTCTTGTTGAAGTCCTTCAGCCTTGCTAACTCTTTCTCCAGCACTGACACTTCCGGTGTCTGGGTGTTAGGCTTTACTAGCACTGCTTTCTCTGATCTTTCCAGCCATTCATTAAACTCTTTGATTTCAGACTCGAAACTATTCCAAGAGGTTACCAACTTGTCCAGTTTGGTAGTCGTTTGGACAGCTATGTCGTGAACAGAATTCCATCGAGTGTGCACAGCGTCGACTTCGTCGGAAGCTGAAGTCTTCCCTGAAATTCGCTGACTGACCAGAGACAGGTCCTGGATCTGAGGGAAGTGCTGCTGACATCTGACCTCGAACGCTCTTGCGGTCTCCAACATCTGGACTGCCTGAGGCAGAGTCGTTGGCTTACTGCCAATCGTAGCTGCTTTCGATTCGGCTTCCTCTATCCAGGGCTTCAGCGCTTGGATACCCTTTTCGTACTCCTTCCAGGTATCCAGGTTCTGCATGGCAGTCTGCTTTTGAACCACGATGCTCTTCTTCAGGGTCTCAAGGGTCTTCTCCAGGTTCAGGATGTCGCTGCGGAGCTGCTTGCCTGGAACAGTCTCGCTGTCGCCTGAAAAGAGAGAACATGCCAATTCAAAGATACAATAATAGAATTTTCTTCAAGAATGATTAAAATATTCATTTGTAAGAGTCACATTTGACCAACTCATTAATTATGACCACCTTGAATCTACCAACTTACCTCTCACCAGCTTCTGGGACTCCTCCTCGAGGAACTTTAAGGTCCTGCTCTTCTCATGGACCTCCTTCTGGATCCTCTCAGTCCTATACACTACCTCTTCGGGGGTAGTGGACAGGTTTTCAGCATCGGCGATCGACTGAGGACTCTGCTGTGTCCAGAGCTGCAGCTCGTTCAGCTTCGCCTGGAACTTGTTCCACCTGGTGCTGTGCTCCTGAAGGTACACCACCTTCTCCTGAACAGTCTTCAAGGTCGTTTCGATCTTCTTCTCTGTCTGTATGATCTCTTTCCTAAGTATTTCTTTCTTCTCAGTAGAAGCAACGTCGGTTAGGTTGGCATAAGTCTCGTGGAGCTTCTTCAGCAACTCCTCCGCAGACTTCCTCCAGGTGGAGCTAAAGTCCTGTTTATTCTGAAGGTCGGAGGACACTTGAGAGGCGTCATAGTAACTGGCAGACTCGATTTTCCTTAGCTCTTCTTCGGCCTGCTCGATCAACTTCAATATTTCATCCTTCTGGTCCAGGTAGGTGTTCCACAATTTCTGGGAGCTCTTCAGGGACTTCAAGCTCTCCACGCTCTGTCCGTAAGTGTCGTTCCAGCTGGATTCAAGCTGTTGGACTTCCATGGATACGAATTGGGGAGCGTGCTGGTCCTTAAGCAGATCTTTGCCTCGTTGCAGCATGCTGACTATGTTCGATCTCTGCTGCTCCAGCTGACTCAGCCTGGTTTCCTGATGACTGACCGCGCTCTGTAAGGTCTCTGGACTCTCTAAGACCACGTCCACCTTCGACTGATCGCGCACCTTGCGCAGCAGAGTGCACACCTCGCGGACCTCTTTCCTGAAGGTGTAGCTCTTCGAATAGATGTCCGTCTTCGTCATGGTGATCTCGATCGTCGGTATCAGGTTCTTGTAACGTGTTATCAGCTGCTCCAACCGATTCTGCTCGGACAAAGCCTCGTGGTCCGATCGATTTGAAGTCAAACTGTCCAGGGTCTGCACCAACCATTTCATCTCCTCGCGCTTGCTGTCCGCTTCCCGACAGATTTTCTGAGAAATGGAGGCAAGCATCGTTTAATCGGGAATCACCGTTCGTCCAAAGACTAATGGCAGCGTTAGTTCATGGTATATTTGAAGCTCATGGCGTACAGTTATAGTTACCGTCACTAGGTGAATCTATCCATCACGAGGAAAGCAGGCAATTTACAATGATTCATGTTAAACAAAACGATATTTTCTAGCTTGAAGAAGTTGTCAGTGTTTATGGGTTACTCCAAGGTTATAACAAGACTACACGGAGGATTTTGAGTGGATAGATCCTCACCTGGAATATCGTTTTCTCCGTCTCGAACTCCTCCAAGGTGTTCACCTCGTGCAAAATAGTCCTCAGGTTGCTGTCCACGTGGTCCATCCATCTCACCATCTCGTCGAACCTGAAGAAGTCGCGAAAGAGCAAAGACAAATTAGGAAAATATACTGTCAATATGATGAAAATATGATATCACACTAAAATCTGTTCTTTGGATATGTATATAAAATGTACAACCCTGAAGGCAACGTACTTCTTTTTGTAGGCAGCCCACTGCTGAGGCACCTGCTTCAGCTGTTCCCTCAGGCTCTCCACCCTTTGAGCAGAGTCCTCCCAGAGTCTCTCAGCGTCCTGGGCAGCCTGGTCAAGGCTGTTATCATCAGGTTTCAGCTGACTGTAGGCCTTGCTGATCTTTTTCAGGGTTTCCAGACACTTCTCAATCTCAAGTATGGTGCCCCGTTTCACGAAGAACTCCTTGTTCCTCTGTAAGATGTTCTCAATATTGTCGTTCTTCATCAAAGCTTGCTGTTCGGCATTCAGTTCCACTTCGAGGTCCTTTAGATAATGCAGGAAGGTAATCTCGTCTAAACGGAACTCTAGTCTCATCAGATGAAGTGGCGCGAAGGTCAGCACCTCCTTCCAGCGTTTCTGAAGAGCCTCCACAGCCTCGACAATCGGAGCTTGTTGTCCAACCGGTAAGATATTCTTCAGGTCTTGGCCAGCATTCACGAAGTTCTGGATCCATTTTTCGTTGACATGGCTGAAGAAGTCTCTATGATACTCAACTGACTGTCTGTTATCCGTATGTTTGTCGTTCATCATGGTCTCGGCTACGTTTAGCCACTCGGAGACCTGTCTCTCGCTCTCCTTGAACCTGGTCCAGCACCTGACGGCTTCCTGAAGACGTTGCTCCCAGACCTGAGCGGCCTGGGACACTCTGTTGAACCTGTCGTTTAGTTCCCTCAAGGTTTTACCGCCTTCAGCTGAGGCTACATCAGCGTGGCTGTCCACGGACTTCACCATGCTGGTGAACACTTTGTTCTTGGACTCTAGCATCGATCTATAGTAAAGGGTCCTAGAGAAGAAAGCCTTGTGGCGATCCAACTGTGCCAGGATGTGCTCCCTGCCTCCTGACAGGTCTATGCTAGTTAGCATCCTCTCTGCTTCGTCCAACCAGGTAGCTATCTCCTTCTGCCCAGCTTCCAGAGACTCTTGTTGCACCAACAGCTGATGATACAGATGCAGCTGCATAGGGATCAAGGCTCGAACCTTGACCAAAGCCTCTTTCTCCTTCTTAAGAGTGTTCATCATCCTGTCCACTTCGTCTCGAGATAGATCCTGAATCAGAGTTTGGAACTTCTTGCTGATGCTCTTGAAGAGATCCTCGATCCCTTCGACCTCGTTTTGGAAGACCTGGAGCTTCTCACCGTAGGCTTTAATCTTCTCGGTAGTTGTCAAATCAGTGGCTGCTAGGGCAGTTTCAACATTCCTCAGCCAGTTCTGCAAGGTCTCCATCCCAGCTCTGTAGTCCTTTCTGTTTCTGATCAAATCGCCAGCGTGCATGTACTGCTTGGCGTCTTGGAACAGAGACTCCCATCGTGATGTAAGGTTCACGTAACGTTGTTTTAGCTGAATAGCTACTGGTTCGTCTGAGGTTGCTATCAAGAAAGTCACTGTATCAGAGAGTTGCTGGTGTTTGTCCTTCCAAACACTGATGTCCTGGAAGAACTCCATTTTCTCTTCTTCGGGCAAGCTCAAGGCAGGTTCGGCGCGGACCAACCATGTTTCAAATTCGTCTGAGACGATGTTCCATCGGCGCCAGTAGGCTACCACCTCTTCTAACATGCTTTGGACGCAGCGCAGGTCCATCGAGACGCTCTTCCACTTGTCGCCTGTCTCCTTCATGAAGCGGTCGATGCTCAGACTTTCCTCTCGATCTGAAAATGAAGTGGTATTGCGGCTTGAGCAAGTCTGATAGAGGACTGAGCTAGGTGCAGATGATAAGAAACAACTAATGAATTGTTTGCACTTACCAACATCGCCCTCGCGTTTATAGTCTTCGACGACCTGTTGCATGTCTAGATAGGCCTTCTGGAACTCCTGGAAGATCCTATTCCGAGACACGAAGTTTCTATACTGTTCTAGCATCAGATGCACCTTCTCCTCGGTGCCATACTTCACGCTCCAGCTCTTAAGCTTGGTTTCAACTAGGAATAAGAAAGCTACAAGGCAGCACTTGTGCTCCAGGAACTTTAATCGAATCCTCCTCTTAGCAGCACGGTCTGGTAGACTATCAAACCGAGACGCCATATTGGTCAACTGCTGAGGCGGTACGTGCAACGATAGCTGAGAATTGTTGGCTACATGGAACTTCTCCGTCATCGTTGGTAGGCCTAGGAAGAACTTCTTATGGTCTTCTAGTTTGTTCGAGATTATGTTCGCTGTTTCCTCGGTCATCTCTTCGGGGATGTCGTTGTCGGAGATGAGAAGGGCTTCTGCGCGAGCTAGCCACCTGCCGGCTTCGCCTAATTCGCTTGGAAGAGCTGAGTCTAGGCTCCAGAGCCAGTGTAACATCTGGGAACAGTGGAAAAAGGATTTCAGGATTGGTGGAGCACTTTCTTTCACGCGGGGCTGTTGTCGTTGATGTTGAATTTACAGTTCTTCACTGCAAGTTCAAGTGACTTACAAGAATTTCTAAGGTGCTCCACAGATTTTGCACGTGTCTCCACGAGTCTCTGGTAATACTAATCATACTAGGCGTCTCTACAAGACGCTGCAGCTTATTATACACCACTAGCTGCTTATCAGCTTCTGACTTCAAGGCAAGATAGTCCTGGAAACAAAAAATTCATAACTCAGTCATTCAACAGCGAACAACAATCTGACACTTAATATTCAATATTATACTTACTAAGGAATTCATGCTTACCTCATAATTTAATGGGAGAGAGTTAGTTCTGTCCAACTGCTCCAGGTTCCTAATTTTATCGTTGAGCCAATTAACCAATGCATCGTATTCGTGCTGCACAGCTGCGAAACAATCTGCAGCCGTGGATCCTGGTTCTGGATACTTGTGTAAAAATTGCGCGACGTATGTCATGATTGATTTCTCGTCAGGTTGGGGTACGTCTACATCTTCGGGGTCGAGGAGTCTGGCGATGCCTAGTTCCACTTCGGCCACCTGGAACGCTGTTTCCAGGCGAGCTCGGTTCGATGCCTCTCTCATGGCTGCTATGTTCACTAGGTTCTGTTTGATCGCGTCGATGATGGCCAGGAACGCGTTGCCGTCTCGCCAGCTCTCGCCGAAGTCGCGCACCTGAATGCCCACATCTCTGAAAGTTCCAAATTAAAGTCAAATGACAGCTATTAAATGGCTCCGATCGGTAGAAAAGACTGGAATCATGGCGAGCGTCGATCCATGTTTTCCAAAACGTACTCTGTCAAAAAGTATATATAATTCTCGTGTCATTTTTATTATTTCTACTTTTGAAAAGTCATACGTATACTTCAGATGCCAATAGCTGTATGTGCAAAATTCGAATACAGAAGGTGCAATAATTTTTCTGGAAAAAATTCTGGAAAACTGTCCCTCGAGCGTTTTAATAAATTAACGATTCTATTAAGAGGATTTCTAACTAGACAAGAATTTTGGCGGACTGTTCAGAGTATACTGACTTGGGCAAGGCATTTGTGACCCATTGCAGCAGTGTCTTTCTCGCACCCTGCTTCCATTTTTCGCTACTGATGCGTTTCCTCTCGCTGGCAGCCGAACCCTGAGTGCTGAGACTTTCCAAACTGCTCTGGCTGCCCCACGTGTGACCGAGATATTCCAAAGCTCTGGTGTTCTCCTCGATCTAGAAACACAGGCGATCAATGGTCCACGAACATAGGAAACAATTGACTAAAGAGAGAGAGAGACAGAGAGAGATAGAGAGAGAGAGAGAGAGAGAGAGAGAGAAAAAGTGAGAGAGAAAATCCAGGGGGAAAAAGGGACTAGCATGCAGTCTGTAGTAACGCGTAAAGTAATCATGCAGGACGTGTATCATTGTTCCTCTCTAGGGAGAGACAGAGAAAAAAAGAGTGAGGGGGGGGAGAAGATATTCTAGAGCTCTTTTATGTCCGATTAAGCCCACAGCAATCCGTTTTTCGTTTCTCTGGATCGGTTTGATAGCTACTCACCTTCTTTCGATCCGTCGATCGTAGCTTGTTTATGTAGAATAAACACGGTTAGCAGAATGCAAAGTGATTTAGATCGATCCTAACGAGGACTAAGTTCTCTTTTTGAAAATTCAAATTTAAATCTTCTTCTCGTCTTTTTTTAAATAGTGCTCGGAGCGTAGATTTCTTTGAAATTTAGGCGAAGGAACGTTTTACGCTAAACGATCGACAATCTCCTTCGTGTTTTTCTTTTTTTTTTTATAATGTGTATTGCGCAGATTTCTTCGAAATTTATGCAACAAGGATTATAAATCGGTTTCGAAAGACGCGCCGAGGATTCGATAACAAAGGATCGACCTTCGTCAATGCCTAATTAATCTCCGCTGTCGCAGCGGCGTAGATCGCCACACACGCGTTTATGTAATTGTTACACGCGGCACGGCAGTTAGATTTAAGCAACTACCGCATTCTAATCGCAAGAGTGCTTCTTGTAATCAGTTCGAACGGAAGGCTGTCTACCTGGAAGTACAAGATGATCGTCCATATCAGGCCCAGCACCACGGGGGGGCGTCCGTCGACCAGGTCCGACGAGTTTATGTTCACTAGTTTAATCTGCGAACAAATTAGATTTATCCTTAGCTTTATCGTGGGAACATTTATGGAACCGTGACGTCAATTGAATATCTGTGAGTCGTCAATATTTTATGGAAATTACGTCAGAGAATTTTATGAAGCTTCCTGTCACGTCCTTCGTACCAAGTTAAATCAATTTTTCTTCTTTTTCTTCATTAAAATTACTTGAAAAATGTCCAAGATAATAGTTGTGCTAAAGGAATCGCTCGTTGAAGCTCGCTCTCTTTACATATTGTTTAACATGTTAAAACGTTCATAATGCTACACGAATATTAGTGTATTTAAAACAGTCTACAGAATCGTTTTACGTCACGACTAGACGCATAACTTTTATGGTTGAACCAGAAGAAAATGTTAAACTTGAAAATTTACCTTCTTGTACACAATTAAAGTCTGTAACTTTTTCATTTTATTCTGTAATTTAATTAAATGCTGTAATTTTAATGTTCATAGTGGTCAGATATTTTTTAAATTATAGGGAAACATTAAGAAACTGAGACTGATAGGAACAGAACGACTTTGAAATTCTATTGAGTACAATACACGAAGAAAAATATTGTTTTCAATATACGTATAGCGTTCATAGTGTTCAGACATTTTCCAAATACGGGGAAACATTAACAAACTGAGGCTGATGGGAACTGAACGACTTTGAAATTCACGTTCGACTGATCAAAGTCTATAAAGATCGATTGGCTATCGAAACGCAAAATTGGTTTCGTCCAGCGTAATTATTCATTGCCCCAGAATCCCTTACTCCTGGTGATTGAAACTCGCAATTTCTTTTCCGCGAAACTGAGCTGGATGTAATTGGCAATCGTCATGGACCGTATGGTGCTCACCTTCTTGCTCTGCAGGAACTGCAGCGCGGTGTTGGCGTTGCTGAGGAAGTGCGGTCTCTTCAAATTACGGCCCCGTTCGACCGGCTGCGAACAGAAAACGCATTTGACCAGTGTGTGAGAGAGGATTCTATCGATCACAATTATACGATTCGCAGCTGCTGCACACACGAACTTACCAGCTTCTCGCCGGATAGCACCTCGAGCAACGCGAGTAGGCGAGTGCCATCTTTAAGATCCTCGATCAAGTCCTCCACGCGGAACGGTGGCATTCGCTGAAAATAAATGTCGTTATGGACACGCTAACTATTCAACAACCCGATCCTTAGAAACAGTTCTAGGAACAGGTATTCGTGCTTTCATACGCTGCCGTTAAATTCGAAAGAATTCGACGAGAAATTGTCTGACTCGTAAATATAGATGACGAATCTTTCGCAAAAGCACTTGAGGCTCTTCTAGTGATCCATTAATTTATTTCTAGACTTATGCAGAAGATGTCTGAACTAAACTTATGCATTAAATTGATTAGCTACATTTATGAATTAAATTGATGATCTGAATTCATTAACTACATTTATAAATTAAATTCATAATCTACATTTACATGCATTCTTGTTGACTTGCTAAATTTATTAAACCAAGAAGTCATTTAACCTCTTTTCCTTCCAATCAATAAAGGACGTTTGTAAAACGAGCTACGAAAGAAGGGTATTGCATAAATATTCGCAACGATTGCCCAGCGCGATTGATTTTTCTGTTTCTTCTGCAGAAGACAGATCAAGGTCTATTTTTGTCCGTGCTGTACAAGATGAAGTCATCGCGACAGGTTAGCATCGGGTTACACCGGCAGATCATCGAGGAACTTTACGCGGATGCAATTTTTAAAATCGCGTCGATCCGCGAACCATCGAATTCGAGAAGGTTCGCGCATGGTTTAACGTAAGCAACCTGGAGGATCGTTTACAAAGATTCTCCGAGTGAGTAAACGTCGTTTAAGACAGTGCCGTGGAATATATTTTTTGAACATTGAATCGTGCTTCGGTATACTTCGATATACGACATATGAGCCGTTATTTTTGAAAGTGGAATAAGTCCATTTTTTCATATACCAAGATATTTTAGGGTTAGCGTTTGAATGAATTTAAAAATATTGGCAAAGGTTAATCAATTCGGGTGATGTTTTGTTAAACTTTAAAATGCAATAATGAATATTAAAATTATTTAAAAAAAAAACGATTTTTTAGCTCCGAATGGACTTATTCCACTTTCAACAATAACATATTATAAGAAATAAAAACAAGAGGAAAATTAAGTCCATATTTTTATACACATGGCTTTACTGAAATGGATTTTTTAATGTAAAAAATAATGGTAAATATAGACATGTAAGTACACGAATAATTAAGTTTATTAATAATAATAATTAATTTCAGTTATACCAAAAAAGGGGATATAAATAAACAAGTGTAAAATATAATTACTTCGTCAAGATAACTAAAAATACCAATTTTTTTAAAACTTATTTCTCCTTTACAGGTAGCATCGATTCTACGTCGATTCCAAGACAGAGGTTACATAAAAATTTCTATCTTGTTTTAATTATTTTATTGAACTGAAACTAATACGTTGATGTTCTTAAATTTTTTAGATATGTCCACTGCTTTAAATTGTACGTACCAATTTTTATTGTAAGTGCATAAAATGATTAGAAATATAAAAAGAGGATATTTATATCTTACTAAAATTACTATTAACTCATTTTTTTACAAAAGTGGACTTATTCCACTTTCAAAAATAACGGCTCATATTGTTTAATTTTATTATTAATTTTTAGGACCTTCTAACAGTATCAAGCAGTAACCTGCATGTAAATTGAATCAACCAAATGTGTCGGCAGCACTGAACAATATCAAATGACAATATTAAACGATATAATAAAGTAGGAATTTTTGGAGGTGTGCAAATGATTAGAGCTACCTACAAATAACAAAATCGGTCCTAGAATATTTATTCCAAATAAAAATTCTGGACTTCACATGTCGAACAGTGAAGTTCCGGCCCGCAAGAGTTCGAGATCCGAATTTCCGGGTGCCTGGGCCCCAGAAAATGTTCTCGGACGAGCTACTGTTCAAGCCGCTGTCGACGGGACAGGGTAGAACGCAATGTCGTGCCGGTTCTGGGTCATGCATGTCGCAAGGAAGTGGAGTGGGATTTCTAATTCAAGTTTCGAAGTATCCGGAAGTGCGGAAGTAGGGGAGCAGTATCGAGACTCGCGAGCCAGGCACGAGTTATCCCAACGAACTTCTGATATTCGTGATGAGAAGTAATTTCGCCGATCCTTTATTACGTAGCAGTTGCCGTCGAAAAAACGACGACAGTGTTGTGTAGACGGGAAAATATTTGTTGACGTACCATCGACGACCAGTTCCCTAACGAACGACGAACGACGAGAACAGCCACGAGCACTGTTTCATCTATTCGATCGATCCTGGGTTGCCGACCTCGCGAATGAAGATTTTCTTACCGAAATTTATGATCTCACTCACCTTCGAGAGATACGAGTTGATCCAGTTGACAAAGGTTTTCTTCTGGACACGTTCTTGTTCATCTGGAATGAGAAATAACGATTTATTTGGAAAAGTTCTTCGAAGAAAAATTTTTATCAAAATATAGGGCAATTCTGCATGGAAAAATAAGCCGGAAATGTAGAATAAAGATTTTCTATGCGAGGCTTTGTTTCCGATGTAATTGAGATCGAAGTTTATTGAACGCGCGCTAGTGGAAACGGTCAGCCATGACCAGGCGCGCATGATATCGAAAAACTTCATTCTACATTTTCGATGTAATTTTTTATGCAGATTACAACCTGGTAATTTTTATTTCCGACATTGTTAGATTTCTGCTATAATTTAAAGAAGAAAACTATGGTATCTATTTCTCGGTACTAATAGTCAGTTTTTAAAATAATTTTAGTTACTGTGGCAAATTTAGGATACTTTTATATAATTTTCCAGTACAAAAATACTGTCAGAAATTATTACAACGGGTTCCAGAGAAGATTATACAAAGAGGAACGGCAACGCCCGGCTTCGGCCTATTTCCTCCATTTCAAGGACACGAAATCCAGCATGTGGCCGCCGCCATTCTTGAGAACGTGCCGAACTCCAAGGCTACATTGTCGAATAATCTCCACGGAGTTTAGCGATGTCACCGGAGACATATGACCAATTTTGTGTCTTCACATAACTAAATTATGTCACCTTTACAAAACTACAAAAAATGTTTTGCATATACGTATTTATTGTTCGTCTCCGTGAATATCATTAACGTTTTCTTCCGTAGGCGGCTGGATTTGCAAATAGTTGATTCCGCCGGCTATTCTCGAGAGAAGAGGAATTTGCAAAACAGTTATACAAACTGTGAATTAATTCACTGATTTATTACGAAAATATTGTAATTCGGTGGATTCAAAAACCACGCAATTTATGTAAGACACTTGTAAGAGACGTTGGAAGAAAATTTTATTATAATCGTATAATAAAAAAATCTTAGTATAATAAAAATCTGTAAAGGAGGGGTGAGTTCTAGATGAAATCACTCAGAATAATTTTGAATGAATCCGTCAGGTTAAAAATAATCCTGACACGGTTCCCAGCTCGGTTGATAGCGAAACTAAAAAAGAACGGTGCACGATAATGCGTGTAGCGACCGAGTAAACGATTCAGTCTTGACTTACATTACGTCACCGTCAATTGCGTAGTGTTGCGATCGTTACATTGCACGGTCTCGAGCCGCTCGTGCTCGAAGCGACGCGTTGTTTCGGTTTCGTAGCGCCAGGCCTTCGAATTTGCAAACTCTCCGGCGAAAGTATTAATTCAGACGCGTCGAAAGCGTCGACCAATGAAAAATTCATCCGCCGCTAGCCAGACGTATTAATACATCACCGACGAGCGCCTGGAAACCTGTTTCTCGCAATGCAAATTTCACAAAACCGTTTTTATTACCGCACAGTGGGGTATCTATTTTACTACCGCACAGTGGGGTATTTATTTTATTACCGCCCAGTGGTAAACTGGGCCAGTTTAGCCGGCCAAAAATCGCAGTTTTTAGTTTGTCCAAAACAACTAAAATTTTTTTCTCATATACCTGAATGACTGTGAGTAATCTACAATAATATCTTGCCATAAACTTGAAAGTAACTTATTCTCGTGGCCAAGAGAAAAGTCAAAAAACTTGTGTTAGAGAAGTGATTTTCTTACAAGTTTAGTGTATAAAATGGAGATAAAAACATGCATAGAATGTAAAGGTAGGTATATATGTGTATATAGTAATTTCACGGCTTTTGGTTTATACATTTTATTTAAAAGAGAATAACAAAATCGCTTTGATTTCTTAAATATTAAATTGTATGTCCAATTTGATAATATTGTAGCTGATGTTAAGACGCATTCAACGATATATTATCATTATTACGACCTTGACGCTATTAATAACATTGCAATAGTTTTTCTGGCTGAAATGGCTAAATACCCCACTATGTGCGGGTCAACGCCGATACTAAACGCGGACCTTTCAAGTATCCACTGGACAACATGACCCGGACTTTTTATTCTTAATTTTCGGAATGGACTGTTTTCTGTCCTCCTCCATCTGTGCATAAAAATGCATAACTCGTTTTTGCCGAAGTAGAATAGGACCATTGAAGACAGACAACAACAGACTAGACTCAAAGGAAAATTCATCGTACAGATTTCTACTGTCTTCAAACAGACAGCTTGAAGTTTCGATGTCTCATTCGAGAAATTTCAGAACGCCAATGCATTACGATTGTATTAGGTTGGTGCATATGAAATTTCGGATTTTGAAATGAATATCATTGCCAATTTCTGTAAGGTACTGCAATATTGCTGTATGACTAGTCTCCATTTTGGCAGCAAGTTGCCTTGCTGTTACTCTTTAATTTGTTTCCACTAATTTTTTCAAAACACCCTTATTTACAGACATTTAAGTTTCTGCAGCATTACGGCCAAGTTTATACTCATATTTATACTTTTTTTTAATTATACACAATTTTTGGAAAAAAACTTTCTCACCAAAATATAACTCTGGTAACAGACAATAAGACTATAGAAAAGGTTATGTCAAAAACAATAGCATAACGATAGCAGCGAGATAAATATTCTGTATTCAATTATTCAATAATGTGCACCAACCTAATAAAATTATAAAAGGAAGAATTAAATAATTTTTATTCTGCAAAACAGTTTTACGTGAAAATTGTAAGGTTTCATTGGAGCCTATCGTACGTAAATATCTCTATTAACAAAATTTTTAATTTAGAACTTTTGTGATAGTATCAAACGAAATTATAAAACGACATAATAAAAAGACACGTGTATAGAAGTATGGAAATAAACGAAGCTAATTTGAATAGAAGCAAAATTGAATAGAAACTGCCGTTAAAATTTAAACAACCAGCAATAAAAGGGAAGAGATTGCCCATGAATAAAGAAGAATTTTTTTTTACAAAGAACACCTTCTCCACTCACTTTCCAGTCGAAGGAATCGCGGAGGTCAGACAAAAATAAATTTCACGTCAAAGGAAAAATTCATAGATTCATAAGTTGTTGTCCGTTAAGGCACGAAAACGGGGGGCCGAGCAATCAGCATAAATTTCTGACTATTGTGTTCGAGGAGACATCCTGCAGTCTCGGTTTCCTCACAGCGTCGGCGAAAATGGAGACTTCAGCCGAAGGCGTCTCGCGTCTAACAATCTAACACCATCCGCGACAATGCGCCGTGCATTTAAACAACGCGCGCGAGTAGAATATTCTGCGCGTTTCATATGCAGTCGGGCGCGCAACTTTTAATTGACCCGACGGACCCGTCATTTTTTCCTTTCGCTTTTATCTTGGCCGGCCCATCGCGATCGTTACCAACATCTCATAAAATTTATCTGTATCTTTCTTTCTTCCTCTGTCTCCTCTTTCTCGCGGGCTATAAAAATCGTAATTTATAATCCACTTTGCAGAGGAGATCGAGACGATATACCTTGCAAACCGTGGTGCCTTTTCGTGAGAAGCGATGTAATTGCTGGTGGAAATGCGCTCTCTCTTTTCGGGCTGCTAGGGTGCATAAATTACGAGCCGCAGGTAGGTGAGTGCCCCCCTTTTTGACTGGAAGTTAGGCGAATTGGCGCCGAAAGAACTTTGGTAGAAAGAGAGCGAGGTTTTAGCAAAGCAAATTTTTGGTTCGTAAATTTTACATTGAATTGTCATAGAGACCCACCCGAAATTCCTCATTTTATACTATTGATAAATATGTTCACTCCTATCGCACATAATCTTGCATACAGGGTGTCTAAAAATTCCTTCAGCATCCGGAAATGGGAGGTTCCTGAGATCGTTTAAAGCAACATTTTCCTTTGCAAAAATTGCGTCCGCAGATCTATGTTAGTTATACACATGCTGAAAATTTCATCGAGATCGATTAACATACACACGAGCTACAAGCGACTCAAAATGTTGAAAATCGTAGTTTTACACAACTTTTGATCAGTTTCTGCGTAAAATCCACAAAATCGTACATCTTCCGATGCGTGTCGTTTTTTGCTGCGTCAACCGATTTCGATGAAATTTTCAGCATGTGTATAACTAACATAGATCTACAAAACATATATTTCAAATTTTCTTTAAGGGCCCTAATATAGAAGTTTTAAAAATGTCTTTTTCATTTTTGCATGTAACCTTGTTAATTATAATTTTTTGGAAATCTTTTTTGCATATCATTTCATAAACCATTGCTTCAAATTGATCATAAAAAATCAGGTCGTTCGGTACAATTATAAAAAAGTTATTCTGTTTCAAAGGGTGTTCGAATACTTTCGTGAGCCACTGTATCTCGTCCCCGGTACAGAAAGGGTTAATGATCTAGCTCCGATCCATCGTCATTCTTGATTACACTCATCGAGCAATTTAATACGCATTTCCACCGAAAACCCATAAGTCTGCCATGGTGGTTGCTCGCCACCATCTCAAATGTTCCATGGATGCAGGATGGTGTGTTCGAACCGAAGAATCAAACACGGTACCGTTTATTAATTCACGGTGCATTTACGACTGAATGATTGATACGGGCCCCGAAGAAACCGCGCGCGTAATGCACCGTGAAATTGCACGTTCCCTGGTGAAGTGTATAATTCACTCGGCGAATTGTCGCTGGACAAACGACACGTGAGCCTTGGCGAAACCCGTCGACGGATAAACGAACCGTTTCCAATCCGTGGAGCAGAAGGAGCCACGGAGATTCAAGGTGTGAACGAGATACGGCGCGCAAGTACCATTTAATGGCCAATAAACGGTTTATATTTTCACGATTTAATGGCGGCCCGGTGCAAAATCGCCGGCCGGTGGAACACAAGCGGTAGTTTTGCGTGGTACGCGTGTAGCCCATGAATACAATGGGTTAAATTTTTCCTTGCGTAACCAGGAATGTTTGCCGTTTTCCTATGTAATCCAGTATATTTGGGCGATATAGTTTTTCAAATCCTGAAATTATAAAAATATGAGAATGATTAACAATTTTGTTTGCCTCGTCAACGAGAATGCATTCTGAATTGTATATATTTATTCAGGGAAAAATATTTATTTTTACGTATTTTAATCTCATTGGGAAAAAGTTCCGCAGTAAAATGTTCACCCCCATTAATAGGTACGTTTAATCTATGTGCATTCATATTGTTGAAAAATTCGGTGAAGAAAAGAAGTGAAAAAAGAATCTATAAAGAAACAATTGACGCAACTTCGAGCAGTGACTCGGCGCACGTGGATTCTCGCGTAATAATCCACGAGCGTAGCTCCCTTCTTTCGAGATCTTTCCCCGTTTTTTTCCCAAGCGATCACCACTGACATTTAAAATTATTCCGGCTTTCACCCTCCTCCTCCCTGGACGTTTTCCTTCAGAAAAGAGGTACACGCATAAGGCGGACGGTTGTATAAATTCGTATTTTTAGCGCTTTCGTATGCGATGTCGAAAGCCGAACCCGCGAAAAGGAAGGGGCGTTCGTCGAACTGGGACAAGTTCTCGTTGATGAGCTCACTACGCTCGATGCTCGTTCTATCTGCTAAAGAAAAATCAATTCGCCATTTTTTCTAAATCGATCCCTCGCAATTAAATTCGCTCGTGTAAAAGGAAAAGATTTGTGAAACAACGAAATGGAAACCTAGTCTACAAAGGTGCTTGTTTTACAAAACTAATGAGATCGGATTTAATTCAATTCTTAATAGATTGTGATATCGAATTAATTAAAAAATTATGAGAAATTATAAGAAGCAAGAGATGAATGAAAAAGTGCATTTTCTCTTTTAATAATTTTGTGAAGTCTTTAACAATTTTTGATCTATTCACTCCTACCACATAATAAAATCCACAATTTATTAAAAAACAATACACATTATCCTCTGTGATTTCTCATAGTTCCTATCGGTTGATAACCGGATTCGTTTACAAAAGAAAAAATAAGCTTCGCACGAAAAATATTGTCTAAAATGGAAATTCATTCACCGAGATTCTGAGTTCATATTTGCCGGCTCCTAACGCGAGAAAATCGCGGAAATGGTAATTACAAGCCAACGAAACGAGTCCAATACACGCCAGGAAAGAAACAGTAGCCGCCGCGCTGCCACCGTTTGTCAAGGATATCGAATTCGCAGGAAAGCGATATCCGCGACGAATCTACGATTTCCTTTGGTTCATCAACCGTGTATTTCTGCTGGGGCTTTTTTTTATCGGGGCCGCGTTACACTATATTTACGGGTCGGTGTGTGTTTTTAGCATGATCACAGGCGGGGACGCGAGCGAGCGAAGATCAAGAGAATTGGAACCTCTGTCCTGGCCACGAAAGCTTTACGAGCGTAATTTTAACCTATTCGTCGCGAATTTCGTGGAAATCCCCCAATTATCCTTGTTTCAAAAGAAAGACTTACAAATGAAACGCACGGTAAAAATGTTGCTGCGAATCCACTTCAAGATACGAGGAGTGTACGTTCAAAAAATAATGGGAATTTTCATTTTTTGGAAAAAGTTTTAGTTATTCGTTTAGAGATATACACATTATGATCAAAATATGATAAATAATATGAAATACGAATATGATAAAAATAATTTTTTCTAGGAATAAAAATTCTTTTATTTAACCCAGTTTTTCACGCTTCAAGGTGTACGTAGACGCTTAAATTGAAGGTTAGTGGATTCGTATTTTGATCTGATTTCACGGGGTAGCTATAGATAGGCATTAAACGAAACGAGTGAGGAGTGTTCGATGATAAGCGAATGCAACCTTGACATTTGTCGCGCGATAAGAGAATTGATTTATTGAACGAGCGAGAGAAACAACTTAGCGACGCACAGAGCATTAGCATAACTCCATGTTTTTAATGATCTGCTGGCTGGAAGATGACGCTCGCTAATTCTTGAGTACTTGGAGGATTGGTGCATTTAACACTAAACCTACCAACACCGGTCAAAATGACCGGTTCCAGGTGTTTTATTTTACAGAATTAGAAAAATAATACAACTGATTTCATAAGAAATGATTGTATCTTTAGTAGTGCACGTATGTATTACAATAGGAGCCGCACAAAGTCTAAATAAAATCAATCTTGTCATTTTTATAAGGAAACATGTACTAGATACTTTTAAGACTCGGTAGGTTTAGCGTTAATATTTCACGAAAGCAATTCAAGATGACGTCCAATCAAGGAAAAGAGCCGTCTGAAATGAAATTGCTAGACATAGTAATGAATAATATTCTGTTGCAGTTGCAATTTACATGGTTCTGGAGAATATTGATTCATGTTTGGACGAGTTTGGCTACTCGGGTGCATGAAATATGTATGCATACATCGTTCACCGAGCCGATTCATTTTTAATAATTTCCTTGTGACCTTATTGACCGACGAACCTAAATAAAATTTTATTAGAGGCTGCTGCTTCAATGTTCATACTGGAAAAATACGATTTTATTTTAGTTGACATCGAATGATCACAGTGGTGCGCGAAAGATAAATTGTTTCAGGTTTTACGAACGCAAGAAAATCAATTTATAAATCTAAATAAAATACTGTAACCATGAGTGTCCAAACATATCTATCTCTATCTTACTTTTGTTTCAATTTGACTAAAAAGACGTCTTCAGTACTGTTTACGAAAGTCTACACAAAATGTAGAAACTGATCTAATATAGTATTGGAAGTATGAAAGAGTAAAAAAGGTTGACATGGTGAAATGGGAAGCCGAAGAATTAATTTATAAATCTAAATAAAATACTGTAACCATGAGTGTCCAAAAATATGTATCTCTATCTTACTTCTGTCTCAATTTGACTAAAATGAAGTCTTCAGTACTGTTTACAAAAGCCCCTCCACAAAATGTAGACCCTGGTTTAATATAGTATTAGAAGTATGAAAGAGTATAAAAGGTTGACATGATGAAATGGGAAGCCGAAGAATATGATGCGCGGTTTATTTAAGCATCACACTTGATTAATCGTGGATGCATCCAGCTTTAAATCGCCGAGTGAGATCACTGCTGATTAGGAGGTCCTACGTCAAGGTGAAGTGTACATTTAGCAATTCCTAACCTCCGTTTTTAGCGATGATTGTGGTTCGAAATAGCCGTCCGTCGCAGCAACAAGTCCACGCGACGCGATAATAATGTTCCCTGCAACGACTTTCCTAAAAGGGCTCCGCGTTCGCAAGAACGTAAAGCCGAGCTCCAATTATCGAATGCAACTGCACGCCATTTACCATGCATGCGGCTCCATTACCCGAACGATCAGTCGAGGGGCCAAGTTTTAAGGGTTGAAAACAGGAATTCCAACCGAGTTGCTGTTCATTGACGGGTTCAAATCGTTCGTGTCTTGTAAAATTGTTCTCGAAACGGCACACCCACTGGGCTAAAGACACTGCAATCATTTTGCAAACCGTTCTCTGAACGGATTCAAAACCTGCGTGCTTAGACCGAGTATGTACTGATTACGAAAATTGTTTAATTCTTCTTGTAAATAATCAGCAATTGCTGTGTCAACTTTGACGAATACAATTTTATTCAGACATGGACACAGTGGGGTTTTATTGCTGTTCTTGTTTTCTTCAGATTTCGTAATCAATTTCGAACCCATTTAAATCTGTTTTATTGAAATTGTCTTCTCTTCGAGAATGTTAATATTGTCGATTTCAAGAACTTTTAGGGTTTTTTGCTTTTTATAAGTAATTTCATGCCTGTTTACAGGTTCTGCGGTTTTTATGTTAGAACATGGACCTGATTCGTGGTTTTTGCACTAATGTATTTAATTTGAATTTCGCAATGGGAAATTGCATTTAAATGCCTGCTCAACACCTTATTTTCAATTCTTGCTGAGATAAATTCTTGCAGTTCCTTTCGTTTCGAAGAAAATTGCTATTGAGCAGCGGCGCGGCGCCATATTGAGTAGGGCTTGGCTGCCGTGTCTGATCACTATGCGCCGATTCTACTTACTGCGTGCACCGTATTTGCAAACAGATCACTGTCTTTATTCTGTTTTCTCGAAAAGGAGTGCTAGATCGGCACAAGAATAAATGCGATAACATAAAAACAATTGTTACGCGAGCACAGTAATACTCATATACAGAGTGTCTCAAAATGTCCTGACATTTTAAATTGCGCACTATTTTTTGTGGCGAACATAGAATACTATATATTGTATAAAACCAAGTGGTACTTGACTAATGTTCATGTTTTATGCCACCTTGCTACCGTAAATGGCTTCCGTAAAAGTATAGGTATACAATTTGTACTTTCAAACAGGTTTACAAAAATTTAATGTATTTCAAAAATACACATTAAAAAATCCAGACAATAAATTTAATACATTAAAGCTTCCAGATAGCTTTCTCTTTGAAAATTGCTAAAAAACAACTTCTGAAAATATTTTTCCCACAAGAAAAATCTTAAATATTTCCCCGGACTATGCGTAACACGTATGCTAAAACTCGAAGAGAGGGAAGAGAGCAATCGAGTGGGGCCCTTTTGAATCATCGAATGGAATCTGTCGATAATCAGAATCGTCCGCGGTCGTCACGATCACTCTCCATTAAAAACGAGCGTGTGTTTGCCCGCGCGATTGTTTGTTAATTACTTCCTAATGAGCGTTCGGAGAGGGATGAGGTAAGATCGCATGCCGAAAGCGCAGCTTGCCAAGCAAATTGGAGAAATCGTGGCGTGCAAGCCAGAAATCCTCGATCGTCGGTCACGACGCTTTCCGTGATTACGCCCCCGGCGCGGCGGAATGATCGTTTGTTTGTCCTCGGATCGGCCATAAATTCGCCGGCACGTGAACCGATCGGGGTCGGAGCGACGTGAATCGGCGATTTTTCTTCTATTCGTCGTCGCAAGGCTGAAAAAGAACCTCGAGGCAATCGCATCGAGGAATTGTTGCAACCTTTCGCGAGATTCTCGGAACGAGAAATGATCGCGACTATAAATAGCGTCTATCGGCCATGCTAATTATAAACGCTCTGTGTTTATTGTACTGGCAATTGACGGCTGGCGAAAATAGCAGCCCGCAAATCTGCGAGTGAAGTCACCTGTTCGGCAGGGTGACTTCCGGTGTTGCGAAACGCCATTTCCCCGGCCGCAATTGGCACAAGTTGCCGACTGGAATCGCAAACTACCTGTTCAATTAGCTAAACAGTCGTCGCGTCTTCGGAAATTCCCAGGAAAAGGGTCCAAGCCGAGAGTTATTGCCTGCAGAAGAAATTTCGGGACTCGTCGATGTTGAAACTAAATGGCTGCTGACATGTTGAAGATCAGCCTTGTGCTCGTTTCGAGAAAAGTTACACTCCCGATTCGTCTGACACTGACACTTTCGGTGAATGATGCTGCTCGTTTTATTTTTAGTTTTCCACACTGGATGCTCATGTCGCATTTTCTCTCTGATCAGTAGACTGCGGATTTGTTACATTTACGACAAACGATTCTACAGAGAACGGTACACTATGTCCAAACTTACAATGATTAAGAAAACAGTTTTTACGAATGTCAATATATTATTTTTAATCTCTTATATGATTGCAAAAGGATTTACCTTCTATTAAGTAAACCAAATTTTATTAAGATCTACAACGTGTGACAAGAATGTTACAAGATGATTGTTGCGATAAATGTCGTCTTTTCTATTCTTGTATTATTAAATAAGTTGTTTTGACTTTCTGTGACTTTTACGAGCATTGGTTTGGCACTCAACGTGTGAAATATGTCAAGAGGTTGATTTAAATTTTATCGTATTGGACATAGTTTCCCTATTATCGTGAGTTAACAAGGTGTATCACATGGTTGGAGAACACACAATCGCTTAATACAAAGTACTCGGTCTACGTCTGGGCTGGTAACCAGTACTCCATTCAATTTCCAAGACGTCGTCGGTCGACCATAATTGCAGGGCGTTCTCAAACGGGAACGCACCTGCACGCAATGTGCGCTCAAAAATGATGCAGCGTGAGCGCTATGCGTGTTCATTACCGACGATCTATTAATCCTTAACCGTATCTTAGCACAACCTACGTGAATGTCGTGATTCTCGAAATTAATCAGCAAGTTGACCATAATCATGAAGCCTTCTGGTAGTGATAGTTTAGAACAGAGTGATAATTTCGAGACATCTGAATAAATCATTCTTTTAAGTCTGTTTTTGAGATTAACATTAGCTCAAGGAATTAAAATTCCCTAACTTAATTTTTTTAAATCACTGATTGGGAAAGATTTTCGATAAAATTAATTTATGTTATGTTACTATTTCATGTTATGCTCAATTCACTATACAAATGTTTAAAAACCACTGTTTGCGAAAGTCTCAATAAAATGAAATATTTAATAAAACCAAGACCCGTTTCTATCCTCAGTTCAGTATTGATATTGCCAATAAGGAAATGATTTCCTATAAAAATATGAATCTGCATGAAGTGTTCAAATACTTTCGTGAGTCACTGTATCATGAAGGGGTTTGTAGAGGCAGGTTAAAGTTGGAAGACCTGTTTTATGACCTGAGTACTCGCGAAAACGGCTCTGGGACAACGTCGAAAAGTCGCGTACAGCGCAAACGTGTCGCGAGTACAGTTATTAAACACCTGTGTGTGCGGCCTTCGTCGGGAAAAACGAAATCCGATTACCCGGAAGCGAAGCCTGAGTCGATAGAGATACAGATACAGATACAGGGCGCGTCTCTGGAGGCCGCCGCGCCGCGCCGGATCGAATTCGTCTTTCGTTTGCGATTAAAGCTGCGTAATACGCCATCCTGTTTGTAGAGTATCGATCGATCAAATTGGATTGCACCGATTACTAAACCGAAAAATAATACTGTACCTATTTCTTATCATTAGATTGCGGATATTTAAAGTAAAATATGTAAAAAGCATATGCAAATATGCACGAAAAATATTATGAGAACTAATACAAAGAGATATTTATCGGTTATGTTTTAATTAACAATTTATTTACACGGAAACACAATAATTTGCGTTACAATAAGTTGCTAGTAATTTTTCTATGTTTGTAACATTTAGTTGTTGGCGTTTGTCAGTTAATATTGACTTATATGCTGAAAAAGTACGTTCTACATCGCAGAATGTAATGGGTGCATATTTATATTTGCTACAATAGCGTTGTGGTAATAACAAAATGTAGTTAAACAAAATAAAGAGACGCGGAGAGTCGCAGTGGCCGGTACAGTTCAAAGAACTACCCATACGCTGCTCCTCCTTGCGTTCGAAACTTTCATCGTCCATTGCACAAGTAAATTTCATCGGAATTATATCATATTTGGTATCATTTAGCATGAGAAAAATGCCACGAATATGTTGGTGGAAGTTCCATAAAAAAATAATGAAAAATAAAGAAGTTGTGACATTCGGATTAGTGTGGTCTCAACGATATACCCGAGCCGTATGAGTCATACTTCTCGGCGACCGAGGCCTCTCGAGTTTCACGGCCCCTCAAGGGGGTACAATGTGGAGATAGTTCTGGGACATTTACCGGGCAGACATTTGGTACATTTATGGATAAAGTACTGTATTTGAAATTTTCATTAAGTTCGCAAATATAAAAAGGTTTTAAAAAATGCTTTTTTTTATTTTGGCATGCAACCTTGTGAATTGTAATTTTTAGAAAATCTTTTTTTGCAGATCATTTAGTAAACCAATGCCTCTAATTGCTTACAAAACGTCAGGTCGTTTGGTACAATTATAAAAAAGTTATACTGTTTTAGAGTGCGTTCAAATACTTTCGTGGCTCACTGTATACGCTAATGATGTAAATGGGTTAATCGCGTGATTCAACGAATTTTCTCGTTTGACCTGTTTCCGGGATCAACGAAGGAGAAAAAGCAGAGAGACATCTTTAACGTGACACGAAAGAAACTGGGAAGATCGAAGATCAGTGTCAAGGAAAGGACGACAGGATCATGTTATTAATAATGATGGCAGGGTGCTGATAATAACGAATGAACGTCTTCAGGTACCAGCTTACAATCCTTGACACTTAAAACCTACGGCAGAGGAGCAAATGAATTGGCCAACCTTGACTGAGCTGGCGATGTCGTTGACTTCTTGCAAAATGCACATTCTGTTCGTGGGTGAGCAAGTTGATGGCTCTTGCAATATTCTCTGATGATCTCTTATGATAGTCTTTAAACACACTAATATTTTCAATGTCTGGAGGTCAAATCTATATATGGCAGACATGAATTTTTAAAACCCAAGGAAACTTGTACATGCTAAAAGTTCATAATATTCCCACTTGACTTTTAACGCTAACCATTTTTTAGTCGATAATTTAATCGTAAAATCCAGTATGGAAATAGGAATTTACAACAACCGTAATCTGTGAGTGAATTTTAATCGAAAATTGTCTCATAAACTATATTCCTGGATTCTTAGTGACTATAAAATTTAAAATCCGAGGTTCGGGCGTTAATAATAATTACCATGGTCTTCATTTGCATATATAGTTACTCGAATTAATATTCGGACGCTATAAAAAAGACGATAACTTTTTAAATATTGTACTATACGATTTGAACTTTTCTGGGAAGCTAGAGCCATTCGTTTACTACAGAATGTGAAAAGAAATTTTTTCAAAAATAGCAATTGAACAGAATTGTAGAAAAAATACTAAAGGTTGCATTTTACAACTTTGTTATTATAGAAAATTTGAAAAATACGTTTTGTAGATCTGTGTCAATGAAAAATATTCTGAAAATTTCGTCAAAATCGGTCGACAATGCGTGAGCTACAAACGTTTAAAGATTCTTTTAAAGAATTCTTACATCTTTCAATGCCTGTGGTTTTTTCCCACATCAACTGATTTCGATGAAACTTTCACACCGCATATAATTGATACAGACCTTCAAAACGTACTTCTTAAATTTTCAATATATATTCCGACTAATTGCTATTTTTAAAAATTTTCTTTTCATATCCGATAGTACACTAAATTGCTCCAGCTTCCCAAAAAAGTTCAATTACTATAGTACAATATTAAAAAAAATTATCGTCTTTTTTAGAGTGTCCGGATATTATTTCGAGTAACAGTATGTATGTTCTCTCGATATTTTTCTTCAATCGCAGCTCGTCTTTAACCAGTATCGATTTCTGCCCGAATAAAACGGACATGTTAGATATTTTTAATCACCGTCTCGTTGAAAATAGACATGTGGGTCAACAGTATCGAGACCGACCTTGAGATAGCGACGTCCCACAGCTATCAAGGTGGCGGAGACTATGAAAGGCGACTGTTTGTTTAGAATCTTGACCTTTACACGACTTTCGAATGTAAATTCGCTTGGCTCTCATTTGCACATTGAATTTTATGATAATGAAACGTGACTGACTGAGAGTCGTCGTCGAAAGTGGGAGTACAGCAAGTCGTCCGGAAGAAGACAGAGAGCATAAGAGAGGTTTCATGAAGTGGAATGATTGACGACTAACACAGAAAATGGAGATATGTACATGAAGAATATTCCACGTAGAATAGAAGGTGGAGAAACAAGGAAAGGCAAAAAGGTTCCAGAGAAGGCGAGCATGTTGTGGCACAGCCTTGAACTGACGCCTAATAACGTCATCGTTTACTATTAGTACAAGTTACCACATTACACTTTATACGCGATTGTGTCTGACTGTGTAACGTTTCGCTCGATGCGAGCAACACGTCGTTCAATCCTCTTTGCAGGTAGTAAACCATTTATTTCGCTAGCCATAGTGACCTTGACGTGGCCATTTTAGATCTTTTTAATATGATCGTTCCATTCTTTTATCGATGCTCACACCATTACTGTTCATTCTTCATTTTTACTACATTTGTTTATAGCAAATTTTGAGTTGACGTCATGCCCATATCCTCTAAAAATTATTTACGTTAGCCCTTTTTATTTTTTTATTTTTTACAGTCCATTTGTTAGACCTGGTTTACGTTCTACAACTTTTAGATTATGTCTTTTCTACTGTTTCAAGTTTCAAAGTGTAATTTTTAGCAAGTTTTAGGTTCGACAATGGAAGCCACGCCTTTTCCGCCATTTTGGTTCCTCGCACATTCCTAAACATTGTCACTTTCAAGTAATTTTAAACTCGTCGATCTTTATAATAAATTTGGATGTTACGTAAACATCTTAGTATTTTTGATTAAGTTTTTTTACACCTTTAACAAATATCAGACGCTTTATATTATCAACAATTTTTAAATTCTTCTCTATTTCAGCCCAGAAACATTTTCGTTCTACATCAAACAATTTCTTTCTTTTACAATCATTAATTTCACACAACCAATTCCATGTCAAAATAATGTTAACCAACAATGCACCCACTGCAAGGAAATTCGCAAGCACGTTCGCAAACCGTTGCTAAACGGTTGATCGCTAATCTCGTTGGATCTCAGTTCCATCGAGCAGCGGCACCACACGTGAATTAATTCGCGTCGCGTTCCCAGAGATTGTTTATCGACGCCGGTCAAGATTAACGCTGATGTAATGCTCTTTTTTAAAAACCACAAATAAAACCTGCCACTGTGTAATTTGCTCGATGGCGGAGAGATCGTGAAAGATCGGCGAAATTCGACTCGTCGATTCATATGGTGGCCACCGATGATGTAACACTGTAATAGCTGCGGACTACCGGTGACCTTAACCTCACTCTCGTTTCCAGTCTTTCTTAACGCTGCCGTTGTTCCTCCTATCAATCTCGAGATTTGATTAATTAATTCGAAAATAACAGCGCTCTGTTGTTCCAATCCCGGGCACTTAGGCGCGGTTCACAGAAAATCAGTTTTAAAATCTGATGCTCCGATTCTTTCGAACAAATTTTTAAGAATAATTCTCCTAAGATCAGGACCGAGTGAATTTCATTCACAAGAGTGTATAAATTTCCAAGATTGTTCCTCATATCATAGTGCCACAGAAAATAAAAAGATCTTATTGCTTCTTGGAAAATCTTCAGTAGGTTCAAGTTTTAATTGATGTACATTGTAATGAATGTTGTGTATGTTCGTATATTAATGAAACTGTGATAACATCTTTAGAAGTTCTTATTATACGGAATACCTTCACCTAAATGTTTTATGTGGCTATACCAATTTACTTCATAAGCACTCCATTAATTGCTCAACCAAGGAAAACCTTAAAATGTTAATTGTTAATATAAGACTTCCTCATAAAATAAACAGTCCATAAATTTCTCTCACACTAAATATATCTAAAACAACAGTATATAAAATGTAAGAAATAAGATATTTCTCGAAAAACGTTGAAAATCTCGAAATGACAAGATCGCGTTCGGCGGTTTCGCCGGAAGTCAAGTCCTGAGGCTTTCAATGACGAGTCCTTTTTCCAGTCGGTTAATTATCAACGCGTGAGATCATCGAATGTGAGAAACACCGAGCCTCGAAGTCTGACATTATGAATCGTCAGACGCTTTTGCGGTCGCGCGTATCGAGTAACCATTGGGCTCGGCGCGGACGTAATGCTTGCACGTCGCTGCTCGTTATCTAGAGCCAACAGGCTTCATTTTATTTATTCACGGAGAACAGACGAACGTTCGTTGCCCCGGTTCGTTGTCATTGAGCGATCATTCGCGTTAGAACGCGCTCCACTGGGACAAGACGTGCCAAAACCGCGGCGCCTCGCAGTGGTCAAAACGAGCCCGCTGGCTCAACAAAACTAAAAAAAATGGTAAGGTGAAATACCCGAAATGTGGACAAGCTAAAATTGGTGCCTAAATCTGGACAATTGAATTTTTATAGTAAAACCAATAATTAAGAGATTAAATCTTTATTTCATATATTCTGAGGCCTTAGAGCTACAAGTAGATGTAAATATTAAGACATGAATTGAAATTTAAAAATAAATTCAAAGTTTATCTGAAAACAGCATACAAAATAGTTTATTTTCATGCGAATTAGAACTCTCAAACAATTATTTTTGTTTATCTAAACTGATAAAATTAAAGGTAGCAAAAAATGCTGTCCCGATTTAGGTCACAGGCTATGGTAAATGAGAGGTAGATAAGTACGAGGTAAGAAGAATCACAGCTGATTTTACCATTGTTTATTACCCTACAATAAAATATGCCCCCATCCGCAACTGGTGTCACTATTCGTTAGTATTTCTTATTGTGAGCATCTGCTAGTGAAAATATTTGTTGAGTTTTTCATTCTGTGATGAAGACCAGCATAGTAGGGAGGATTAGCTATGTTTCGAACGTTTTCGAGACACCCTGTACAGAAAGTTTTAATTTCCGGAGAAAGCTCAACTTTTATGACGGAATTATGAAAGTATTTCCAGATATTCCTTCGGCTCGTTGGATAGCTTTCATTTGACTACGATCCCTGTCCGTCACTTCCGTCGACCGGTATACAAATTTTAAACCGTGTTACTCTGACTTTTTCTGCAGCGCAGCAGTCCGTTGCATGATGGATTCAACCTCGTTTGACATTCTTCGCTAACTTTTTCGCGATACGCTGCAGTGCATTTGCTACTTTTAATTGTTACAACAGTTGCATATGCTACTCCACCAAATAAGGGGTCGCGTTTGAAACATCGCCGATCTTTGAACTATTGTAACTTCGCAAGGGAAAATCGTATATAGTGCACCCGAGCTAGTTTGAAGAAGGAAGTTTCCTTCTATAATAACATTTTCAAAAGTATGACGACAAAATTTCTTTCATATAATTTACAATGGAATTGTAAAATTTTGTATAAGAATCTCTGAACTGTTGCAACTTCGTGAGAAAAAATCGTAAAGTACTGTACCGAAAAGCTAATTTTAAAATGGAAATTTTGTTCTATAAGAACATTTTAAAACCCAAGAGGAAAAAAATTTATTTCCTCCACTATATTCCTGATGAATGTCAATACAATTCCGTTTACTGAAAGATAAATTAATGAAAGATCAAATTATAGAAACATATATACATATTATCACAAAATTGGATCCAGTTCTGTAAATCAATATTTCTGGTTCAAAGAACGACCACACTATTCCAGGAACAAATTGTCCAATTCAGCGAGACGGTTCTACATGGAATACCGCGAATTGAGTTATGACGTCCCGAAGATCGATACTAACGGCTGAGCAGCGTCAAAGAGAGTCAGACGTTCGTCTTAATCCGGTAACTAGATTGCTACCATTTGAAATTCAATTTGATTGCACCAATTGTTTCGTGTCATACCTATACGATCGTGTGGTATAGGAACCTAATGACTAAGCTGAAGAATCCGTAAGGCGATCTTCGGGGTGTATGTTGCCAATTTGCGGGAACCAACGACCCGAGGGGCGAACATTTTTCCAACTTTTCATCCACTAAAACTGGAAGAAGCAGGGAAACACGAGAAGAGTCATCGCGTCAAATTCGTGAGTTCGTTATTATTTTTGTTTTTACATTTTCCTTATTGTCCAGTATTTGTAATTTTCTTATACAAAATTCCGTTCTCTAATAAAACTATTCAGTGCACAAACGATGCTCGTGATGACAAAAAGAGCAGCGGTCCCGCGCCAGATTGAAAATAACCGGGTCGTTAAAATAAAATATTTGCGTGTCTCGAATTTTCACAGAGCGTTGACAAGCCGAAACGCGAAAATTTGAAGCTTTAATGTCAGTTTAATGGAATTTTAATGGAACATTTTGCGGCGGGTTCCCGGGCGATGAAAAATTTCGTTTTCACCGGATTGTCGCGGACAGTCTCGTTACAAGCCCGCTGTAAACCATTCGACACAGTTTTATAGCTCCGTTACACTGCAGAGGATAAAGTTCTTTGACGGCAGCGACAGATGTAAGCAATCAAATAAAGAAAGTGACACGAATTTAGACGACGACGGGCTATTAAAACGACAAATCCGCGACCACGGCGCAGAAATAACACACGAAAACTTTGTATAACACATAGAGACCGTCTGTCTCGAAGTTACGTCCATATTTAATTGAACTCTTTGTACATTCAGCAGGCCTCGGTACTGAAGTCATTCATCTAAATTGTCCAGAAACCCGATCCTGCAATTACGTAGAATAACTTCGGCCTCGGCTCGTCTGAAGTAACTATTCAATTTCGACAAAATAATGATTAAAATTTATAGGGGATGTTCAATGAAATTCTGGGTTCATGGTACAAAATGTATGTAATAGTGACCGTGGCAATGCGGGCCTTCGCGCATTCACGAGCAATCTTTCCGGTTTGTCCCACGTGAAACACGGTCGAGCGTGAGCAAATGCGATTATCGAACGCGAACCGCAAATTAACGTAATCAATCAAAGCGAAAGACAGTCCACGTGGCCCGAGTTACTCGCTTAGAACCCCTGAAATATCGATATGGCTATGTGGCAACACATAGCATCATTCACAGAATTATTTCGCAATTCTTATCAGACACATTTCTAAAGATACTTCTCCTAGAATCAATGGCCTTTTTGTTGTTCTTAACATAATTAAAAATTATTCGTTGAATTTAGTTGATAAACATTTTGTATATGAATGGCGATTTGAATACCGTGGATCAAAATACGCCACTAAATTCATTGTAGTGTACTGTCAGGTTTCAATATAAGACTGTATGAATCAATCTTTTGTGTCTGTGAGCATACAGTCTTTTTCAACAATTGTTTTGTATATTTCCTGCCACATAGAATGCATATGTATGCAGCCTTTTTAAACAATTTCCACGTTCCACTGGCATGCAGTTGAGCACCTGGAATAATCCGAGCAATTACGACAACAATCGTTAACAGTCGATATACTGTATCCTTTTAATTTCTTTTTTCTAGACTACAACTGACGAAACAATTTCGTGCGCAGACCTGTCGCTTTGTGGTAAATTAATAACAATAAAGCACGGCATACACAGTCGATAAAACGCTGATAGAGGGGTCAAGCGTCACGCGACAATTCAGCCGACCCTGACAAGTGATTTTCTTTTAGATTTTTTATTTGGCAATTATTGAAATTGTAAAGGTGTGTTTTCATGGGAATTTATTGAATATATTTTTTGACTCTGGTATATATTATAGTTATAAATATTGTTATTTTCATAATACTATACATATCAGTCACTTTTGGTGATCGGTAGGTTTGGTGTTAATAATTTTTTTTTGCGTTTCAATCATAAACGGCACTCCGTGCTTATCTACGCCTGATGGGGATTATTGTTGATCACGACGGCGACGCGACAACGGAACGGGGATAAGAAGGAAAAAAGCAGCTTCGTTACTTCGCAGCAAAGCGATAGTCGCCGGCCAAGAAAAATTGCACGCGGAATTGCTAATACGGTGCTTAACGGAGGAGAATAACTATTGATCGCGAAAAAGCCAGGTTCTATGGCCGCTGTATGCTTCGTCTGCCTGTGCAGGAAAAAAAAAGAATGGAAAGAAACCGGCAGACATGGTTCGAAATTATGTGAAACGCTGGCCGGAAGTGGACGGGAACGTGGTCTGTGGAAAGTGGGGCCATTTAACCGAATTAAACGCGTTGTAACGCCACCGGGCGAATTCTTTTAACACACAGGCTTTTGGAATTTGCTGTAACATTTTCGTATGTCGAGAAACTAAAGAGAAGTATTTGATATTTATGCCTCGAACATTGGTATCTATACCAACAAGGCCTTCAAAGTCCTCTTAGCTGCACAAAAGTATTGTTTTTCGAAGCAACATCGAAGAATATGCGGTTGTTTATTTTTGAATGTTTGTAGGAAGGGTAGAAAGAGTTCTAGAATTTTTTAATAAGTTGTATGGGATATGCAAACCGTGGAATTCCTTTTTAAAACTGTTCTAACGCAGGTAAAAATTCTAAATTCGTTAAAAATGAACATTTTCATGCGGTTGTTCGATGTTTAATGTTTATAGCGAGAATAAGAAGAATTCTAGAATTCTTTAATAGGTTATATTTGGAAGATGAATCGTAGAATTATTGTTGAAAATGTTCTAACACAATTAAAAATTTCAGTCTCATTCAAAATGGACATCTTGTTCCATCAATATTAGAACGATTCTCAGTCATTACCAAAAATACTGAATACTATTTAAGGAAGGGCACTACAACGGCAGTACATAATTATCACACTTAAATTGATGTTCTGAATGTACAAATGGGTTTGAAGGATCAAAGAGTAGACCTGAACCATTTTTGTGATGAAAAGCCAATTTGTCGAAGAAAGGCGATTTGTCGAAGAAGGCGATTTGTCGGATCGAGAATGAAAATGGAGAACATTGTTGTTCGCGATCGATGATTCTAACACCCGTTCACGGTCACCGTGTGAAAAGTACAAGAGCGATGCATTTGATTCGTCCTTTTAGATGGATGAGTAGCGTCCGTGTGTCGCGACGGGAATGTAGGTCACCCTGTAATTTTATTTTAATTTCCACTGGTGAACAATCGATGATCGTTGGTGGGAGACAAACAAGACTGGCGCACAGTAGGTTAGTTAAAAACGATCAAAAAATATACAACGAAATTTACGAAATTACATGCACTTTTGTATTAACCAAAAATATAAAATTACATAATTTTACTGCTAAAATACTATATTGATGCGTATCTCTATCTATTCAAAATTGTTATGTTCGACGCTATAGAATGAAAATTGAGTTAAAATTGAAAGAGCCTTGAAAACTGAATATACAGCGGTATTTTTACATAATGAACGGTGACTGTGGTAACAATGTGCAATTTCCGGCAACACCACTCCAGAGGAAAGCTATTCTCTTCCTGCGAAGGCAGTAGATATAGTCATTTCAGCCAGCTTCATCCCAGAAACTTCTGGAGCTGCACAAATGCGAATCAATATGGTACTTCTATCTCGATTGTCCTGATTTCTTCGAGAAGATATGAGCATCGAAATGTTTTCGAAATTTCTTGCAGAAACCGGGAACAATTTTACACGAGACACATTACTTAACAATAACGATTAATTGTGGCATCAACAACGATAAATGTATCTGGCGAAACAATGAAAATCACGGTTACGTAAAGATAAGAGCCACCATCTACATTTAATCAGTATGAATCAACTACGATGACATTAATAAACCTTTCATTGACCCCACTGTAACCTGTCATCGTTCTATTAGCAACTCCATTAGGAAAATTTATGAAAATTCAGCATTTTTTATGTTGGATTGCTGTGATCTAAATTTATGAATACACTTTGCTTTACGCTTCAGCATCTAATCGTTTCCTGACCACGACTGACATCCAAGTTCAAGTACATTCTCGCGCATACTCCAAGCTGTAATTTTCCATCTCCCTTTCCAGCCAACGCTAACAAGATCGAACGTTAACACCGTGGAGCACTAAAACTCTAATACTGTTGTGCCCTGTCTTCGAGCAATTTCAAGACTTCATTTAATGGTTGGGTCAGCTTTATAGTCACTTCAGAATTTATTGATTCTATACAAACAGTTAAAACAGATTGTACTCTCCAAAACAATTGCCATCATTTTCTACGCATTTCCTCCATTTTGCGAGTAATAAATAAATCTCCAATATGCGGGGAAGATTATTGAAATTTAAGATCACCATCAGTTCATTTGCTCCATTTTACAGGTAATAAATAAATCTCCAATATGGAAGGTAAATGATTGAAATTTAATATAAAGTTACAATTAGGTAATGTGTACCCCTAACAACCATTTTGACCTGCTACTCTCATTTTCGATCTACCTTTCGGATTGTGAAACATTGTTGTTCTAGTACTGTGTCTCATTTCATTAAAAACTGCAAGGCTATAGTTACTGTAACAAAGCAGCTTAGGAAAAATTCTGGGACTGTGAAACTATCATTTCCACCTGCCATTTTTTCTGTTATTTTCTGCTCGCCTTTCTAATCGATACTCGCAAGATCGAACATTGACACTGGAATTACAGAGCAGTCAAACTTTCCAGTTTATCTTATCACATACCATGGACTGCAGATATTTATGTACAAAAAGAAATGCTAATATACAAAGTTCAATAACATTCAGTACAATCTTTACTCGTATTTTATCTGCAGAGGCTATTCCCACTGAAAATAAGATACTGACTCCACCGTCTTGAAATTTGTCTAGAAAAATGGAAAATTGTTGTGCATTTATTCGAACAGAACAAGCTTCCCACTGGACATGAAGCAACTCAGACCAGACATTTTCACAAATCTCGTGTATCGATTCTAAGAAAGAAACAATAATTTAAAGAACGCGTGTATAACGAGTACAATAATTTGGTCTTCCACAATTTATATAACAGAACGAATCTGTACAGACGTTATCTCCGTTCTTTCTACCATTCATCAATTTTAAATTTTCATTTAGATAGAACTCGTTTTCGAACGATCCTGTACAGACATTACCCACTATGGTTCATCAGTTCGTCAATCGAAGTTCGACGACCCCAAAAATTGCGGAACAGACCCACCCCTAAGTCCAAAAAATGCACACCTTTTGGAGCCCACACCCGGAAACTTACAAAACTCAGCATGAAACCGACAAGTACCTTTAATGGCAGCGATGTGTGCATCGTACTCGCTCTTGCTGCGCACATACTCGATCCTCGAAGCATTTTGGAACCCATGAGTGCGGTACTCGGGACGCCACTCTGGCTGGATTCGATCGTCGTGTCCGAGATGCTGGTGAGGGTTGCTGCCCCTCCTCTGCGACAGACTCTCCTCAGACGGGAACCTGGTAAACGACGTAACCGAGCTCGATTTACTCCCATAGCTGGCGACACCGTGACTATGGCTCTGATAAGCAGAATCCTCGAGCGTATGTTCATCGCTAGGAGTCCTGCTAGCCTCGGTCAACACCCTTTGCTGGGACACATTGGCAACTTCCCTGACACTCTTTCTAACAGTAATCTTCTCAAACTTTACCACTTTAGCTCCGTTCAACTCTCCTTCTTCCACCAATCTCTCGAAACTCTCTTCGAAGGAGGAATCGCCGCCTCGAGAGAGGGGTTTAGGCGTGTTGGGAGATCGAAACTGGCTGTGTCTTCTTCCGTCTACTTCGTGGAATAGTTCTTCGGAGCTTGTGGTCCTGCCACCGGTCCAGACCTGCTCGAAGAAGCTGATCCTATCCTGAAAGCTGCCGCCACGTGATGTCCTCGAGCTGGCGGGGCTGGCCCGGCTGCCGGTAGGGCTTCCGGTTCTCGGCGGCGTCGACATAGCTACCCTCCTCTCTCTATCTTCTCACCTGTCCGCAGAAAGCCGTTCGGCTCGTCTCCTAACACCGTGCGCCGAAAAATGATCAAACTCATGCCGTGCCCATTCGCTTCCGGCCTGTGCTCGCTTCACGGCCGAGCTCCAGTGGGCACCTGTTCTCTGCACACCACACCCTTCGAGGTTCACGAAGGTACACAACCACCGCCACAAAACATCGGCGGCGAGAGCTGCGCGCGTCCGCTCGGCCGCCGACACTATTTGAAACGTGCTGTACAAAAAAAGGGGATCACACCGGTGTTCGGTTGATGTCTAGGTATACATAGGACGGGAGTTATAGAAAAGAATACTATATGTTACGCCTCTGTGTGTGTGTCTAGCGCGAGCTGCGACTTCCACGTTGTTCAATCTTTGTTTTATACGAACAGCGACGACGATCGACGTCGTCGGGACGTGCGGGTACGTGCGGGTACACGTCGACTCGCTCACGGAATGCACTCTGGCCGCGCACCACGGCCGCCGGTTCGATATTGGTGCCTCTCTGCCCGACCTCTCGCCGGGTCCCCACCTCGTTCCGCCATGCGGTACCCTCCCGGACCCCCCTGTACCCCTGATCATAGAACCGTTCTCCTTATCCGCCGTCCGCATTGCCACGATGACGGGGACAACCGCGGCCAGGATCATCGGGCAAGATCAGCGAACGTTTCACGAACCGGACCGTCCGCGTCCGTCCGGACTCATGTACCTATCGTTTTCTGATTGTTTTCGTCTTGCTACTAACTGCTAGTTCTACTTCTTTTAGTTCGTCTACCGGCTTCATGTTCATCGGACAGACCATGCGCTGCACGAGACACCTACTCCTACTCCTTCTTTCTCCTCTATTACTCCTACTACTACTAGCACCACTACTTCCAGAGTTCTAGTACGCCGTCGTCGTTAGTTCGGTTAGCTACCGGCTTCGTTCTCATCGGACGAGATCAGTAGGATTGAAAGATCCAAGACCTTTTCTGATTCTTCGTATCGTTAGTACTGCTAGTTCTACTTCTTCTAGTATGTCGATGTTAACTCCTTCAACTGCCGGCTTCGTTCTCATAGGACGAGATCAGTATTGGTTCGAAGAACCAAGATCTTGCACCGTTCCAGACAATATTCCCCCACTCTTGTCTGACTCTTCTAGTTCTACTTCTTCTAGTGTGTCGATGTTCACGTCGATGCTAGTTCCTTTAGCTATCAGCTTCGTCCTCATCGGGCAAGATCAGTAGGATTGAAAGAACCAAGAGCTTTTCTGATTCTTCGTATCATGTTAGCTTCTTCAGCTACCGGCTTCGGTCTCATCGCATATGATCAGCGGGATTGGTTCGAGGAACCAAGACCTTGCGCCGTCTTGGTTCGAAACACTATTCTTCTTCCTCTCTTCGTCTTGCTACTACTGCTTCTCCTACGCCAATGTAGTCCGTTTAGCTACAGGCGTCATTTCTATCGGACAGACCATGCGCCACACGAGACACGTCCTACTCCTACTCTATTCTTCTTCGTCTTACCACTACTTCCATTTCTCTTAGTATGTATGTCTAGTCGTCGTCGCCGACGTAGTTCGCGGAGATACCGGCTGCGTTCTGTCTGTCTCGTTCTAGTGGATGCCGGGTCGGCACGATCCAACCTTCCTGATAGGAACACGCCGCCGCCGGCCCGATCGATGCCTTTATCCTGCGTCCTTCTCCGACAAGCCGGCTCGAAATGTCACTGCGCCCGCGAAACGTTTGAAACGCGTCGAACGTGCACACCGGGATTATTATTTCGTTGGAGGGAGTGGTGGGTTGTTCCGGGGTGTTTTCAGGCGGTTGGAGTTGCTGCAGAGTCATTGGGAGTGGTTGTGATTTGGAGGCTTCAGGCCGAATTTAAGAAAGTTTAGGGAGGAAGATTTCGCATGTGCTTGAATTTTGGAGATTTTTGTATATATATTTTTGTATTGAATAGAGGAAGTTGAAATGTTTGTCAGGAAGAAGACAGATAGGAGACTGTATAGTTCTAATTTAATTTTCGACTCAAGGCCTAGCTCCTTTTACCTTGGTGAAAGAGCCCTAACTTGTTCCCAGTTGCTCGTGAAAGATTGGACTATCCAAGGAACTCGGGGAGTGGTTCTGGTCGATTTGTACTTTAACGTGGCATTGGGAGGATTAAAATGACAATTGTACAGGAAATTCTTCGTGCAAGACAGAATATATGGAAATTGTTAAACATTGTTAAAGTGCATAAAAGATCACAACAATTTATCAAAACTATTCTCCCACGCAGAACTTAATTGTCGCAGAAATTTCACTAGCGTGGAGATAAAATCCTAAAGAGAAGGGGTCAGGTGTGCGAATCATGGCTGCGCAAATATTTGGAGATACGTGAGCAAAACTAGACTGTGGATCTTTGCACATAGCCGACGCGACGATGTAGAACAAATTTCAAGAAAATATAAATTTCCATAACGATTCAACAGATACATTTATCCAGTTTCTATGTGCATAATTCTTCGTTCAATCGTTCATGAAAATGCGACTTTACTTGAAAATCTGCAGTTCTATCATAATCTGATGCAACGAGCCCGATACGTTTCGTATTATTCGTTGCTATAGCTAGTACAGTATTTATTAAAGGATGTCAAAGTTATTTTTACTATTACGAACACTATAAAATTACCATCGCAGTAAAATTTTCATGTGTTCTTTTATTTCAGCTTTTTGTACTCATTAAAATGTTTCATGAGCTATTGGAATGATTTTTGAAAAATTCAGAGACTAACAATATTTAAAAAATAAAGTCGGTATATATATATATATATATATATATATATATATATATACTTGCAATCCTTTGCAAGTTACTAGGACAACGTCTGAACAGAATTTGTTTGCATCAGTTCGAACACAGACAACACTTGCAAAATATAAACCATAAACTTTGTAGTGTCCATAAATCGGCGCAAGAACGTTTCAAAAATGTACGCGGCATATTTCAAAGACACAATATGAAGACAGATATTTACGAAATAAAAATGGTTGTGATAACGTTTGCGGGACGGTGTGTAGGATTAGTTCGTATATTATCAGCAACACCATTCCGCGAAACGTTAACGCGGTATCGATATGTCATCGTTGCGTAATGGCAATCTAAATTTGTGTCTGCATTTGCACACGGATGTGATAACAATAAGTAGTAAATAAAACAGTGGAACCGTTTGGCCGACAATGTGTACCACAATTGCCTTGTTATTCGATTATGTTACCGAGCGTGGCCATACTTAAGGGATCCTGTTTAAATTTCAAGCTAGTGTCACGTTTAATCTCGTCACGTTCTTGTATTTTTCAAACAAATAAAGATAGGACATGTACGAACATGAATCTTTGTTCGAATATCTCCATCTTGAGATAAACATTGAGCACGTTCCAGTTATTGCAAATATTTTATACATTAAATATTACTCTATAATGTTGCAAGTATTAATAATTTCCAACTGTTGTCATTTATTGAGGATGTAAAGGTTACTTTATTTAATGCTTTAATCTTTTTATTCGATGCGTATCGGAATCGGATCGCATTATCGGCAAAAAAACAAGCACCCGCTCGATAGAAATCAAGGAAGTATCAGCGCCCCGCGATAATTAACTTTCTCCAATCTACAGGGCGATTCAAAAGAAGCTGCACTCAAAGATTCTCAAATTTGAAGTCATTCTTTTTGCACTGTAAACGTCCGAAATTTATTTGGTTTATGCAAATATTCATCCAGAAACACGATTATTTTTTGATCTACAGGGCGTTTCAAAGAAAAGTGCATCGAACAATCCACAACATATATTTCACAAATTTAAAATTTAAAATTATTCTTCTCCTAATATAAAAAGATATCTATTTGGATCACTCAAATATTCGAGAAACGATCTTCTCCAATCTACAGGGCGTCTCAAAAGAAACGATATCCAAGAAATCGGAACAAATCCTATACACATTTCGACTCGTGCCCCTGAAACAATTTTTTAAAACCCCATAAAATCTACAATCAACCAACTATACTTTGCAGAAAATTATGATCGTCAATATACAATCCGTTTCAAAATTCTGACCCAATCTACAAACCTAAACAACACCGTCCACCATCATCACCTCATCTCACCAAGCCCGCCAAACAACGAGGCCAGTAAACAATAACAAATTTCGCAACGTCACCTGTCCGCACTCCCAATCTATGTTCGCACCGAAAACAGACTTCATTCATGAAACGATGTCAAAACTGTTACACGTTAAAGCCTTCGATCTCGAGGTTGAATATGCAAATGTACTTTCGCGACATCTTTATGTATGAACCTCGGAGCCGATTCATCTTTAAATTCGACTAATGTTTCCGGCATCTCCAAACTTTCGCTTGTCCAAGGAGAAAAATGTCAATGGCGGCAATTGCGATCGAGCAGCGGCAAGTGCTCGTCACATCTATTTATAAATAGGCGAGAGGCTGTCTTCTATTTCTCTCGCACGGTTCAGCACATAAGTATGCGAGTCAAACGCTCGTGCACGCTATCGATAACCACAATTGATCGGCGATCGACGCAGACGGAATTTCGCGAATCGGGATCGGCCGATTTGCATGGGAATCGCTGGTCAGACAACGATTGCGGTAGGTCAGTCACTGATTGTGAGTCTGACGCATAAACGCGATCACGTCATCGACTCACAAATGTTCGAAAATCATATCTTACGTAAAACACGTTGCACAGAATTAATACTATACAATCTACAGGGTTTATAGAAATTATATGTACAGTAATGTCCCATTCTAAGTCAATTCTCGGTTCTACGTTGTGACATACAGTGGATAACAAAAGTAAGTTAATACTCATATTTTCAATAATGAAATCACGATAACAGTAATATTTATTCACTTATAAAAATAAACAAGTTGATTACATATTTAATGGTAATGTTGAAAACAAAATTTATCACGATTATCACAGTGATCTGAAGATTACAACATAATACAGTTAAAATTAGTATCGCGTTTAGTGTCATTTTAATCAGAAAAATGTAACAAATAAGTTGGTGAAAGTCCCATAAAAAATAATGAAAAATAAAGAAGTTTTGTAGTTGGATTAGTAGTAGTTCACACCGATATACCCAATCCAGTATAGGATTACTTGGCATGTTTCTACACTCTACACTCTCGTTTTGATGAAAATCGATGTAAGAAGGCTGCCGAAAAATTAACCTTGCTACTCGTCAAGGGGATAACAAGAAACCATATAAGAGGTCCAAACTCTACCGCGTTCTCTTAAACAATCATAATAAAATTTTTTCATTATGAAATTGACTTTATCCATATCATAATTTGACCAAGAGAGAGAGAGAGAGAGAGAGAAATGAAGAAGGACAAAACTAAAACAATAAAAGGCAGATTTAGATGGAAATTGTTATTTTATAATTTTCTAAAATACGTGCAATATACAAACGAGTTTGAAATTTCTTCACGCGTTGACGAACAGGTAAACTAATTGATAATTATGTAAACGCTCGAGCATCCTGGCACAATAATTCTCAAACCAAAATCTCACATGTTCCTCGAGACTGTTGGCAAAATATCTACAGTTACCTCGTCGGTCGTTCGGCCACGAAGAAATTTTGCGTGGTCGAATATTCAGGAATTTCTAAAGCGAATTCGATGGTCGCTTCGAGGCATCTTCGCATAAATTTTTTGCGAGGATACTTTAAACGAATGTCGGTTGTGCAATAAAAGTTGCCGTCCCTGGACGTTCGAGTAGATGGAATAATAAACGAGTCGCTCGAATGAATTAGCAGTTTCCCGCGAATTATCGCGTTTGATCGTGGATGACTAGGTTTCGCATCGTCCCAACAACGGCTGTTTAATGTTAGTGTATAAACATATATATGTAACTGGATCTCGCGTGCGAAGTCAATTTAAATTACCAGCCGGTTCTTCCACTCGAGGCTCGCGGAAAATGGAATTTAGAATGAAACACCAACGTCCGTGCCCGGTGTAATTTCCGAATTGGCTGGCTGATCTCCATTGACATCGTCGTTGCCAAAATTATCATGCTACCGCGACGAAAACATCGGTTTTTCGACAATTTAATGAGTATCGTGGCTGTCCCCGCGCCAGTAAATACCAATTTTTCGAAAATAATCGAAAATCCAGAATTAGGGTAACTATACCAATTACTGCGCACGTAATGCCTTATGACCTTAATCTTTTTTTATAAAGAAGGCAAGATAAGTTTATTTTTATATTTTTATTGTATCGAAGCAGGTATCTAAATAATAATAAAACTTTACACTGTGCAATTTAAAATAATAGAAAAAATGTATAATCATGTGAACACTCTTTTGGTGATCGAGAAAAATTTATATGATATTTTTACCTTGTATGAGAAGAATGTTTTTTTAAATCCTGAGATTATAAAAATATGAGAATGGTTGACAATGTTGTTTACCTTGCCAACGAGAATACAATCTCATTGAGTTGTACAAATTTATTCAGGGAAAAATATATTTATTTCTAGGTATTTTAATCTCATTGGGAAAAAATACCACAGTAAAGCGTACACTCACAGTAATAGGTAGACTTACCTTACCAAAAAATTTGCAAAAATAATCAAAATCCAGTGGTAGAGCTCGAGATGTTAGATTTCGAAGAAACGAAATTTGCAGAGTACAGTACTCACTTTGGAGTTGTTGTATCGTGGCCTGGTACTCGGCGAGTTTCTCGTCCACATAATCCTGGCTCTGGTTGGCTATTATTTCCGCGGTGCTAGGACCGCTGGATTCCTCTTCCGTTTGCGAGTGTTCCAAAGGTACGCCGACGTATTCGTAATCGCCCGGTCTGTATGCGCCGATCATGTATTCCGGTGGTCCGGCGACTAATGGCGACGATGCGCCACTTTCCGCTGTGCTCTGTCGAGATTCGAAAAGAAACACATACAATAGCATTGCGATCTAGAGGAAAGGAGAATAATGAGGTTGGCGAAATTTCTCCACAGGGTGCTTTCTTACTTCAAATGTCTTCTTCAGACAAATGGTAAAGAGAATTCTTTTACTGGAGTTACGTTCAATCGATTCTGATAATAACAGGATTGTTCCATGGGAAAGAAGGATTGTTTATAGCTGCATTGGTGGGCTTCATTTATCCCAGCTTTACAAGCCGACTGTTTCGCACATGGAGCGTTCATTGAGACGCCGACGGGAATACGACTGTTTATAAACACTCGTACGCTTTCTATAGAAGATATACATATATATACTATGCTCTATTCATACCCTATTCTACACATCCATATTCTATTTTACTATTATTTTATTTCACTTCACAGTCTGCGTTCTATTGTATGTTCCTATACTTTGTAATCTACTCTATATTTTGCTCTATCTGCACTCTACTTTCCACTCCATTTTATTATGTTCTCTACTCTATTCTACTCTGTATAGTTTTGCTCCACATCGTGTTCTGTATCCTACTAAATTACCTGTATCTTGAGCTCTACTACTAGAGAGAGTACAGACTCAATTCTACTGTGTTATTGAGAGGCAACGTAATGCCAGACCCACGAAAGTGTCTCTAGAATTTCACAACAAGTCCCAAAGACTTCGACCACCCAACTAGTGGCAATAAATCAGTCTAAGAGTCGAAGAATCTCGTCCGATTCTTTCTGCGACTTCCCGGCGCCATAAAAATAAAAATTTAAGACAGCGTCTGGACTACTTCTACAGCTCACCCCCAATTTTATCCCACTATTCTTTATCACCTCCACCACAATTTTCACATCCCTTAAGCCACAACGTTGTACAATTCGTAGCTTAAATATAAGTTATTATTGCCATAACACTCTGTACTGTCATTTACTATTCATCAAAACACCTCACCCTTTACTAACTATCTAGCACGTTTTTAAGTAACCTAGCCAGGAGTGACAGATGTGAGAAAAATCATTTTATCGATCTTTTCCATCGTATACATGTGTTCTACGTGCAATTTATTCTACTGTGGTCTATCTGTATCCTATTCTACGGTAATCTATCTGTAGTCTAGTCTACTGTGCTCTATCTGTACCCTATTCTACGATAACCTACCTGTAGTCCATTCTACTGTGCTCTATCTGTACCCTATTCTACGATAATCTATCTGTAGTCCACTCTACTGTGCTCCATATGGACCCTATTGTGTAATCCATTTTATTGTGCTGTATCTGTATTCCATTCTACTGTGCTCTATGTGCATTCGATTCTATCGTGCTCTATGTGCATTCGATTCTATCGTGCTGTATCTGTATTCGATTCTACTGTGCTCTATCTGCATTGAATTCTACCGTTCCCTATCTGTATGGTAGATTGAACTCTGCTCTACTTTACGCGCTATTCAAATTGACTATTTCTAAACGATCCAGTTACAGCCCGATCCATCATTCGGGATGGAGGAACGCGCCAACAGGGAATCGTCGTGTTCGCTTGCATTTTATCGCCGCGGACGAATAATCGCAGTGCATTCACACCTGGCGTGCATCGCAGAAAACCGGTTGTCGAGTCTCGGACGCGGCCTACATTTTATTTAGCCGGTGTAATTTCGAGCATCGTTTCGTTGGAACGCGTGGGTCGAGACGCGAGGCCGCGAATCTCTCCTCGTCCACGTGGCGGTATTCGTCGAAGTTCACGCGAACGCCGAGATAAACTTTCGGATGACTCAACGAAACAATAGAGGCCGACCATTTCCCCGCGAGTTCCGTGACGCGAAAGAATTTCGACCGACGAGTGCGAGCACTCGAAACGTCAGCGCCTTCTCGCCGTTGCTATTGTCTGAGTTGACACGTGTTCCGCATGCAATCCTCTCGCCGGATTTCTAAAATCATTTCGAACCGCAGGCGAACAACGAGCTGCATGCACGACGCCGATGCTTATTGATCGATTCTGTCTGGTTTAATGGCTAACAGGTCGGAGGATAAATTGAGTTAGGTGTCCGGAGGAATTTAATGAGCATACTTCGGATGTTGTCAGTGGTGACGGCGCTCGCGTTGTGGAAGACCATTGAAAAGAGTAAACTGTTCAGCTAACCCACATAATACTAGTGACTAATAAAGACACAATAAAAATAAGAAAAATCGCAGAAAGTAAATCAGAAACAATCTGAACGAAGAGGTTATTCGCTATATGTTTTACTAATTAAGTGTGACGTACCTGTGCCGGTATGTAAGGTCTGGGTGCGTGGCTGGTAACAGGATGAGGCGACGGCCATCTAGGTCTTGGACACTGTATGTAACCAGTCGGTGATCCGAAAACTGGCGATATCCCGGGCGAGATCGGCATGCCGATCGGCACCGGGCTCATCGGGTGCATCATTCCGGAGTACGTCAAAGGCGACGTAGGATGAGCGTGATGAACGGGTGTGGGCGGCCCTCGAGGACGTTGCGGATGCGGCGAACTCGAGGGTGTGTAAGGTGACGGGGGTCTGAAGTGGCCGGGCATATTCGGTCTTGCAGACCAACCGCCCCCCGGCCCTGGTTTTCCATGGGGTTTCGATGGTGGCTGCGACATATCTGGCTATTTCAAAGCTTCCCGCGCCCTTCGGTCACCTAGCATCGCTGCAAGGCAGGCAGCCTATTTTTTCATCGGTTCAATCAATTTTCCTAGCATTTTTCGATCGATCTTTTTAGACCGCGGATTTTCGTGGAAAATAAAAACTGTGTATTTATTCCAACACATGGGAGCTACATAGACGTATTTATTTCTATTCTGAATCATCTTAAAGGGGGTAGACTCTCGCTTCCAGGATTGCAAGAGTGCAGGATGCGTCTTCTCATTTCTCGATAATGCAAAGATGGAGTATTTCAGTAGTCAAAAGCGCTAGATAAAAGATCAACCTAGGTCGTAATCGCCCTGAAAAGTCAAATTGTTACGTTTAAATAAATAATAAAGCTGCGCAAGTAACTATTTTCATAATGTTGCGACAGTTACACGTTGCCGAATTATGCAAATTACGCCTCATAAACGTAAAAATAGGACTTTTGAAGGCGATTGCGGCCGAGATTGATCTTTTATCTAGCACTTCTGACCACTGAAAACCCCCATCTTTATATTAGCGAGAAATAAGAAGGCGCATCCCGGACCCTTGAAATCCTAGAAACGAGTCAACCCCTTTAATCTTTACTGTCTTGCACTTGATCTATGCATATTTGCCATAACTGCATAAATCCGCAGTCTAATTATGACTGACACAATCTTGCATAACATGTGTTAGCGGATCTTTATGTATTATACAATAAAAATGTTCTACTTGAATTGCAACAAACTGAAGTGAAATAGGAATTTATTTTCTTTCTTAATACGTTTAGGTTGATAATACGAATAGGTTGATAATCACGTAACAAATTCTTCGAATCTTTTTTACTGTTGTAAATTACATCCAACCATTTTTGTGATAATTGCGTAAAATCCGCCGTCTATTCATTATACAGGCATTGGTGGAAGGGATGGATGTTGAAGTGCCCCTGCAGTAGAATGTGGCAAATAGTTATAGTTTCTGATAACAGGAAGTCTACTATAATCTTTCGTAAACATTATCAGAATTTTTCGAAGATGCTAAGAAGCAATATCTCGAAATGTAGGTTTGATTCGACAGCACTGTTTCGATATTTAGAATAAGGTGGTCATGAGTTACTATAAATCAAGCCGAGTGTATTTACAGTCTAAAGAATTGTGCCAATGTTAACTGGTTGGAGCGATTAAGAAATAGTTTAGTGTAGTCGTGTCCCAAGGAACTGGGACAGTAGCAACAATTTTCTCAGCTTTTTCGAAACGTGAAGGTACTCGGACAAATTAGAACGCGATTACTTTAAGAAGCATAGTGGGTCGTCGCAGTAAAAAGAGACATCGAGGTTATTAAGTAGTGTATAGATAAATTTAGTAGTTATAGAATTATATTTAGTACTTGGATCTGCCTTTCTAGTACCTAACTTTCTAGTATTTTGCAGATCTAAGGGTTAGTCGATTCGAACGTGAAGGGTAGTGAGTAGCTTTTGGCACGCAGTTCACTAAAAATGGGAGTGGCTTTTTACGAGAGAAAATGTTGGACTATCAAGCTGTGGTACGTGGTTTCGGTAGGCAATTCGGTGGCAGCGTCTTCGATGCTTAACGAGCTCTGGGTCGCGTGGTGGCAGTGAGTAGGCAGATTAGGATGGGCAATCATCCAAAAATCTCTCGAAATAGGCGCTTAGATTGTCTGGCTTTCCGCTAACTTGTGCACGTTACCGTGTGAAAAATGCGTAGTGGACGAATCCAGGCGCCGCACAGTGGAGTATTTGCCTCGAAAAGTTAGCCAAAATACTATTTTTCAAATCTTGCGTAAGATGAATAATTTTGGTTGTCTGATCTAATGGAATATACGAACAACAGTGTACTAGTTTTATTTCTTCAATTTATGTACTCACGTAGCGTTGTTGTGCCTTGAAAGTAAAGACTTTTGTAGTACACATTTTTCTCTTCGCCCGTATCTGACATATCGCTCGGCTACTAGGATCGTTTATATGTGACGAACATGTTGTGTTAATTTTTTCTTTACCGACACTTTTTTTAGACAGATTAAATTACTAAATGACAGATAAAATTACTTCGCATTCGTAGAATTTTCAACAACGAAATCGTTAGGCTTCAAAGTGAGTTCCGATGTTCAGGTAAACTTTTCCGTGCGTAACCAGAAATTTTTACCTTTTCCTATGTTATCCAGGAGATTTGGACGAGAAGATGTGAGAAATCCAAGTTTCGATCCTGCAGGATCAATAGTTCCCAAGTATTAAAGTCTAAAGTTGAGCAATTTCCAGTGGTTTTGGCAGGTTAATTAATTAGTAACTCTCTAATTTACTTATTAATTAATAAATTTATTAATTAATTATGTAAGTAATTAATTATTATTTAATTAGTGACTAATTGATTATTATTTACTTAGTGATTCATTAATTATGGGCATTACCGCGTGCTTGTGCTGTTACCTAGCGGCTCCGCTCGGTAAACGGCGCGCGACCGTCCCTATACACAACTTAGCGGCGCTAACCTGTCGAAATCACTGGGAATTGCTCAACATTAAACTTTTATAACTTGTGAACTATTGATCCTGTAGGATCGAAACTTGGATTTCTCTCGGACATCTTCTTGTCCAAATCTACTGGATAACATGGGGAAAAGGTAAAAATTTATAGGTGAAAGGTAAACATTTCTGGTTACGCAAGGAAAAGAGCAGCGCGGTGTTCTTTTTTACACCATTGGAAACTGTACAAGTTTCTGTTAACAATGCAAAAAGAATTGGCTGCTAACATGTGCGAATGCAGTGTGCGTCGAGCCGCGATCACACTGAAAATGTCCCAGTTTCCACGATTTTTCCGGCATAGCCAGTAATCTGGCAATAAAATGTTTCGGATAAAATTTAATCGGTATTCAGTCATCTTCAAATTTCAATACAAATAATTAAAAAACATTTTTTTAATATAAAACATGATCGTCAACCTAATTTTTTAAATGCCACCATCTATTAATTAATACATTTTGTTGTAGTTGACGTCAAGACGAATCCAATAACTCACTATACTATGTATGCAAGTGTTATAATAATGCCAATATAGTTTCAGCCAACTTTTCGGGGCAAATACTCCACTTTGCGCCGCACAATGCTCCGTAGAAATCCATAGTATGTACATATTTCACAATTACAGAATTTAATTTATAGAAAGAACACGAATTGAATTTAAGGACAAGAGGGAGGCTTTTAATATACACAATTTTCCTTCATACAAAATAATACAAAACCAGATTTTCATCGTCTAAAAGCATCATCAGTAGCAGACTGGATTTGATGCATTTGTGAGAAAAACACCTGCCAACTCTATTAGCAAACATATACGGTGACACTCTAATGATACTTCTTTTAAACTTTAGAAAACGACACGTATATTGATTCAAAAATGCTAAATTCTCGTTTGTAGGCAATGTGCGTCGCACAACGTTACATTACACAACGCTGAGTCGTGGAAATACGAAACAGCGCAAACTCGCCATACTTTCGCTGCTTCGGGGAATCGGTCAAGTTGCTTCGACTGCAAATGGAGAAACGACAATCTTTGTTTAAACACTTGAGACCAGTTAACATCCCAAAGATGCAGAGAAGCTTGCTATCGAGAGGGCGGAATCTTTACGGATCGTTTGAGGAATATTAAAAGTATATAAGTATTCCAATCGAGGATGATCGATTCACTTCAAATAAATAGTTGGGCTGAACTTTCACCCAGGGGACCAAAAATTTTCAACTTTTCTGAATGTAATATTATACAATTTGACGAAAGAATGACAAAACTTTAAATACCAGTGCGCGGAATCCAAGTTTCAGTGTGCGGAGTTCACTCGTTTAAAAGTTATACACGAGTAAAGTAGCTCGGTTTCAAGCGCGTTTGAGAGGTTAGAACGCTGCCATATTGGTTTCCGGGCACAGGAGCGGGTATGATGTGGTCTTGAATCCCTCGCAATAGAATTTAAAGTTTTATCATTTTTTCATCGAATTGTAGAGTATTACGTTCAAAAACGTTGAAAATTTTTGGTCTCGAGAGCGAAAATGTAACCTATACTTGCAATCTTGAACTCGAGGGAGAGGGTTCGATGAACCTAACCGCGTTACAGATTTATTTGATACTGGTCTTGCAGATATACGAAATAGATGGTCGGTTACCTTCGGATTGAAGTCTTCCCATGTGTAATGGGTTTCCATTGGAATAATTCCAAAATATAAGGAAGTTAGCGCGATATGGTTACACGGGTCGAAGGTCTAAAGGTTTTTGGCTGGATATCGAGTGCAGGCCGACTAAATATAGCGGCAATTCTATTTTAAAAGGACGAGAGCAGTGCTCACAGACGTGTCCGACACGGCAGGTGTATTTGCAACGACTGCGTCGGATATTTCAGAATGCGACGCGAATATTAACACCTACAATTAGCCTTGCAGTCACATGCGTGCTGCCAATCGCTCGGCGATCCTGCGCGGGTGCATAGCGCCATTGTTGATCGACGTACGACCACGCGTTTCGCTTTCATTCAATTCCAACAGTTCCATTTCATTCGGAGACAAAAAACAACAAAAATGTTCCGAATTTCCGTAAGGACTTCGAACTCGTATTTTTTGTAATCCATTATTATTATGCATTTATAAGAATTTCTGTCATTCGTGTACAAGTCGAAGCTGAAAATTATGAAAGATCGACGCAAAGTGGCACAGATTATTAATAGACTGCGTGCAGTGACTAAATAAAAATTTATTTCATCCCTTACTAATCTTTATACGTTGAAAACAATGTAACAACACTCTTAGATTTTTTTATACACGTACTTTTCACTGTTTTATATTTGATCCAGTTAATTTCCTCACAAATGCATAAAAATCTGCAGTCCAATTATTAATAGCTGCCGTTCGCTTTACAACAGAGGAGCGCAGCTTCCAGCACTGCTAATATTTTCTTTGCCACCCCGAATTCGATTCTTTTCCCTGCTGCTGTGGAACCGTCCCGTTTTTCAGGCAATGAAAGCAAACAGCTGGCGGCCGGTGCATCCGTTCCCGAAAAGAACCCGTTCGAAATTCATCCGACAACTCGCTCCCTCAAAACCAACAAACGTTCGCCCAAAGGCACGCGTCCATTTTCTTGTTAAAGTTCACGAACGCGGCGTGCGCGGGGGTGGGGCTGGCGAGAGAGCTACGGGTCTGGTCGGTCGGGGTTGTTCCATCGATTTCGATAAAGCATCGAGAAGAATCGAGTGGCTGCTGGTCTATAAATACCGGCGAAACCACTCGAGAACGGATTTGAACTCGAATTCCAGGTGGCAGGGTTCTTCTCTCTCTCTCTCTCTCTCTCTCTCTCTCTCTCTCTCTCTCTCTCTC